>OX123181.2:23658441-24318288 GCA_944739405.2 Euclidia mi
TTTCTGTATACAGAGTGGCTTAATGAACCGTCATCCCGTACGCCAATCATAACATCGAGGAACGCCATTCTTCTGTCCCTTTCGATTTCATAGGTAAAACTCATTTTACTGTGGATGCTGTTTAAATGTGCCAAGTACTCTTGAACCATCTCTTCATCGCCTTCCATAACACAGAAAATGTCGTCTACGTACCGTTTCCAAATTTTTACACTTAATAGGGCAGTAGCAATGGCTTGGTTTTCAAAATGTTCCATCCATAGGTTGGCTACCACTGGAGCTACCGGGCTGCCCATCGCTACGCCATCAATTTGTAGGTAGTACTCACCTCTGTATAAGAAGTAATTCGTAGTCAGGCAATGATGTACCAGGTCGGCATATACCACAGCAATACGGTCCTCACTGATTTCATTCATCCACCCGCAATACCCTCAGTACATCCGTGAACATGGCGCTTGCAACAGTGCCGAAATATCGGTTACTCCAAACAAAGGTACGTGGTATATATCCCGAAAGACAATTTAAATCAAGTTTAAATGACCACGAAAGTTTAAATTCCTATATTGTGCACCGGTACGGGCCGGAAAGTGCTAAATTAATTAAACAACTAGAACGCGCGCGTAAGAAATGTAAATGTTTACGGCAATCGTTGGTGTTTTTAGTGAAGTGTCGTGACGCGGACATTATTCCGGTTTGTGTCAAAATAAAACCCCGAAACGATATTCACGGTTCCGCGGGCATTCTACGTAATGCGAGTGTTAAACTATTGCGTAAGTTGATCGCCAACACCCGTTATAAACTCGACAAAATACAAGCGGAGTTGTATAAAATACATCTGAGGTGCAGTGCAGTGTTGACAGTAGATGATTTTGATAACTGTGATCGCATCACCTATCTACAGGCACAGCGTTCGCGAGAACTTAGTGCCTTAAAACAAGACCGTAAGTTTGAACTCTTAATGATGAAACAAAATCCATCTACCTCCCACCAAGAAAAGTCAAATATTGAACGCACAGTGATAAATCTATCCGATAAAACGTTGACGGAAGCTGCACTCAATATATTAGAGAAAGGGTTAAATTTCGCCCCAACACCTAGTCATGTTCCTTACGAAAAAGTGATCGGCACAGTTGAGGAGGTTATCCGACGGAATAAAATACCGTCCGAGGAGGCCGAAGTTTTACGACAAGACGTTGCTGTCTGTTTACGTCGAGCAAAGCTTCCTCAGCCTAACACGACCGTGGCTGAACGTGTCGCATTACGTGAACTCCGTGAAGATGAGAGCGTACTTGTCCTAAAAGCTGACAAAGGGAACGCGACGGTAGTCATTAACGTTAGTGAATATGACGAAAAAATGCGTCATTTATTAAGTGACGTCAACACGTATAAAAAGGTCAATTATAACCCGACCGCTAGATTGAACCGTAGTACCCAAAGGCTGATCAAGGAGTGCCAGTACGCGATTGATGAAGATACGGTGACCCATTTATTGCGACCACGTAATGTTTTACCCCCTAAACTGTATGGTTTGCCAAAGGTGCACAAAAACAACGTTCCCTTACGGCCTATAGTCAGTCAAGTGGATTCACCTACTTATGAACTAGCTAAACATGTAGCTAAGGTCCTGCGACCATTGGTGGGTAGAACAACATCGTATGTCAAAGACTCCCGACATTTCATTGAGATTCTACGGCAGAGTAACGTTAGTGATAAAGAAGTGATGGTCAGTTTCGACGTAGAATTGCTTTTCACAAACGTACCTATAACAGACTGCATGGAGGTAATTAGACGTAGGATCAGTGAGGACCGTATTGCTGTGGTATATGCCGACCTGGTACATCATTGCCTGACTACGAATTACTTCTTATACAGAGGTGAGTACTACCTACAAATTGATGGCGTAGCGATGGGCAGCCCGGTAGCTCCAGTGGTAGCCAACCTATGGATGGAACATTTTGAAAACCAAGCCATTGCTACTGCCCCATTAAGTGTAAAAATTTGGAAACGGTACGTAGACGACATTTTCTGTGTTATGGAAGGCGATGAAGAGATGGTTCGAGAGTACTTGGCACATTTAAACAGCATCCACAGTAAAATGAGTTTTACCTATGAAATCGAAAGGGACAGAAGAATGGCGTTCCTCGATGTTATGATTGGCGTACGGGATGACGGTTCATTAAGCCACTCTGTATACAGAAAGCCAACACACACAGATCGCTATCTACACGCCGACTCACATCATCACCCACGTCAACTGAATTCCGTTATAACGTCGCTTACCGACCGGGCATACAGCTTGTGTGACGATGAACATTTGGGTAAGGAACTTTCGCATTTAAGCGACGTTCTACACAAAAACGGATACAGTAGGCGAATCAGACCACCCAGACATACTAAAAAACACCTGGACTTCAAGGTTGAACGACACCCAGCGTACTTACCGTACGTCAAAGGAGTGACAGATAAGATCGCCAATATTCTTAACAAAGTTTCAGTAAAGACTATTTTCACTCCTTTTAAGAAACTGTCTCAATATATAAGAACGCCGAAAGACAGTCTTCCATTAGAAAAGCCAGGTGTATACAAAGTAGACTGCAGCTGTGGCAGTTCCTATATAGGACAAACGAAACGCACCATCTCTTGCCGGATAAAGGAACACATCAGGGCAGTCAAAAATAACGAGCCACATAAGTCAGCCATAGCTCAACACCTTTTAGACTCGGGTACCGACCACTGGATTGAGTTACACAACCCTCAGGTGCTTTCGACAGAACGCCACTACATACCTCGAATGGTTAGGGAGGCCATTGAAATCGAAAAGTTTAATAATTTCAATAGAGAGGATGGGTTTCAACTGTCGAGTATCTGGCATCCAGTGGTGCGTCTATGTAAAACCCGTGAAACGGAAAAACTCAAACCGCGAGCTGACGTAGTGAGTGTAGTATGTCGTGATCGGGTACAGTGCGATAGTGAAAACAGTGGCAGTGGTGTTGTACGCAAAAAACGAGTAAGAAAGCGGGTAGACCGTTATACTTGCTCGTAACATTCATCCACCCGCAATACCCTCAGTACATCCGTGAACATGGCGCTTGCAACAGTGCCGAAATATCGGTTACTCCAAACAAAGGTACGTGGTATATATCCCGAAAGACAATTTAAATCAAGTTTAAATGACCACGAAAGTTTAAATTCCTATATTGTGCACCGGTACGGGCCGGAAAGTGCTAAATTAATTAAACAACTAGAACGCGCGCGGAAGAAATGTGAATGTTTACGGCAAACGTTGGTGTTTTTAGTGAAGTGTCGTGACGCGGACATTATTCCGGTTTGTGTCAAAATAAAACCCCGAAACGATATTCACGGTTCCGCGGGCATTCTACGTAATGCGAGTGTTAAACTATTGCGTAAGTTGATCGCCAACACCCGTTATAAACTCGACAAAATACAAGTGGAGTTGTATAAAATACATCTGAAGTGCAGTGAAGTGTTGACAATAGATGATTTTGATAACTGTGATCGCATCACCTATCTACAGGCACAGCGTTCGCGAGAACTTAGTGCCTTAAAACAAGACCGTAAGTTTGAACTCTTAATGATGAAACAAAATCCATCTACCTCCCACCAAGAAAAGTCAAATATTGAACGCACAATGATAAATCTATCCGATAAAACGTTGACGGAAGCTGCACTCAATATATTAGAGAAAGGGTTAAATTTCGCCCCAACACCTAGTCATGTTCCTTACGAAAAAGTGATCGGCACAGTTGAGGAGGTTATCCGACGGAATAAAATACCGTCCGAGGAGGCCGAAGTTTTACGACAAGACGTTGCTGTCTGTTTACGTCGAGCAAAGCTTCCTCAGCCTAACACGACCGTGGCTGAACGTGTCGCATTACGTGAACTCCGTGAAGATGAGAGCGTACTTGTCCTAAAAGCTGACAAAGGGAACGCGACGGTAGTCATTAACGTTAGTGAATATGACGAAAAAATGCGTCATTTATTAAGTGACGTCAACACGTATAAAAAGGTCAATTATAACCCGACCGCTAGATTGAACCGTAGTACCCAAAGGCTGATCAAGGAGTGCCAGTACGCGATTGATGAAGATACGGTGACCCATTTATTGCGACCACGTAATGTTCTACCCCCTAAACTGTATGGTTTGCTAAAGGTGCACAAAAACAACGTTCCCTTACGGCCTATAGTCAGTCAAGTGGATTCACCTACTTATGAACTAGCTAAACATGTAGCTAAGGTCCTGCGACCATTGGTGGGTAGAACAACATCGTATGTCAAAGACTCCCGACATTTCATTGAGATTCTACGGCGGAGTAACGTTAGTGATAAAGAAGTGATGGTCAGTTTCGACGTAGAATCGCTTTTCACAAACGTACCTATAACAGACTGCATGGAGGTAATTAGACGTAGGATCAGTGAGGACCGTATTGCTGTGGTATATGCCGACCTGGTACATCATTGCCTGATTACGAATTACTTCTTATACAGAGGTGAGTACTACCTACAAATTGATGGCGTAGCGATGGGCAGCCCGGTAGCTCCAGTGGTAGCCAACCTATGGATGGAACATTTTGAAAACCAAGCCATTGCTACTGCCCCATTAAGTGTAAAAATTTGGAAACGGTACGTAGACGACATTTTCTGTGTTATGGAAGGCGATGAAGAGATGGTTCGAGAGTACTTGGCACATTTAAACAGCATCCACAGTAAAATGAGTTTTACCTATGAAATCGAAAGGGACAGAAGAATGGCGTTCCTCGATGTTATGATTGGCGTACGGGATGACGGTTCATTAAGCCACTCTGTATACAGAAAGCCAACACACACAGATCGCTATCTACACGCCGACTCACATCATCACCCACGTCAACTGAATTCCGTTATAACGTCGCTTACCGACCGGGCATACAGCTTGTGTGACGATGAACATTTGGGTAAGGAACTTTCGCATTTAAGCGACGTTCTACACAAAAACGGATACAGTAGGCGAATCAGACCACCCAGACATACTAAAAAACACCTGGACTTCAAGGTTGAACGACACCCAGCGTACTTACCGTACGTCAAAGGAGTGACAGATAAGATCGCCAATATTCTTAACAAAGTTTCAGTAAAGACTATTTTCACTCCGTTTAAGAAACTGTCTCAATATATAAGAACGCCGAAAGACAGTCTTCCATTAGAAAAGCCAGGTGTTTACAAAGTAGACTGCAGCTGTGGCAGTTCCTATATAGGACAAACGAAACGCACCATCTCTTGCCGGATAAAGGAACACATCAGGGCAGTCAAAAATAACGAGCCACATAAGTCAGCCATAGCTCAACACCTTTTAGACTCGGGTACCGACCACTGGATTGAGTTACACAACCCTCAGGTGCTTTCGACAGAACGCCACTACATACCTCGAATGGTTAGGGAGGCCATTGAAATCAAAAAGTTTAATAATTTCAATAGAGAGGATGGGTTTCAACTGTCGAGTATCTGGCATCCAGTGGTGCGTCTATGTAAAACCCGTGAAACGGAAAAACTCAAACCGCGAGCTGACGTAGTGAGTGTAGTATGTCGTGATCGGGTACAGTGCGATACTGAAAACAGTGGCAGTGGTGTTGTACGCAAAAAACGAGTAAGAAAGCGGGTAGACCGTTATACTTGCTCGTAACATTCATCCACCCGCAATACCCTCAGTACATCCGTGAACATGGCGCTTGCAACAGTGCCGAAATATCGGTTACTCCAAACAAAGGTACGTGGTATATATCCCGAAAGACAATTTAAATCAGGTAATAAAATAATTATAATCCCTACATTTATAGAGGATTAAAGTTTGTTTGAAAAATCTAAAGAATTACGGTGTCTACATTTATAGACAAGTAAAATAATAATCTACATTTATAGAATTATTAGAATTTATACTATGACCGTAATATCAGTGTTTATAGACACAACCTAAATATCAATATCAGTCTACATTTATAGAGGATATGAAATATGAGGTTTAGTTACGTGCCATGCCACAAGCTTATTAGTTAAATATTATTATAGCCACCCAGTATACAACATCTCACGCCTGTGCAGCAAGTATGTAGGTAGGGTTTAGGATACCTAGACCGAGACCTAACAATGAAACGCAACGTGGTAGCGTGGCGCGACAGTAGGGTCGCTGTGTATGGATGCGAAACGAATGTAGGCATGGTGCGCGTATAGCTAGGAAAGACCTCCCCATGGCGCCAAAGCAGCTAGGCCTCCACACAAATAGAAGTTGGAACAAAAAGGCTAGGAACATGAAGGGAACAAATGGAACGGGCTTACTTCCTTTGGTCCGGCTGGAATATTTCTCTGACACCAACAGATGCTCGGAGCACGCAGCACGGAGTACGGAATACGCTAACAGCCCCACGACGTGATGTTCTCTTAGACTTTTCTTCACAACAGGCCTCGGGGAGACGCCGCCGCCATTTTGTGGTCAAAGCAACGCGTCGTAACTCGCAGGTTCTTGTATTCTTTCGGTCGCCAGATGTTTAGGAGCTTCATAATAAAACGAAACTTCTTCTTGAAAATATTATAATGTACATTAATCTAATTGTACATAAAATGAATAGGTTGAAACTGCAGATGATAACATACGCGCGAGTCGCGATACAAATGAGTTAACGTGTCGACGTGACCGCGGTGTTGTGCAGAATGAAGCGAAGCGGCGCCTCTCGGAGCCAGGCGCGAGCGCACAGTCCCCCGCACGCCCGTTTCCCCCTCGTCTGCCACTGCTCACGCGCTATTATGGGCGCGTTCACCCTCTTTTTCTCATAATGGTTTTTGTCCTAATTTAAATTGTCATAATAAGTTAAGCATAATTTTCTTTGTCATAATAATAGTGTGCCATAATTGGTTTTTAGCATACTGTGTTATTAAGTATAAGTATTGTATATCCTATTGTTTTTATTCCTAACTTTGATATGCATAAAGTTGTAAAGCATATTGTTTATTTGTCTAATAGTTATTTGAGATAAAGATCAAAAAGCATAAAGGAAGGTACCTAGGGTTAGGTGCGACTGTAATAAGTAACTAAATAGGTTATGTTAGGTTCTCTTTTGACCCTTTACCCGGAAATAAGAGCCCTGCGAAGCAGGGCTCCGTCAACCTTAGTACATTAAACTAGTGTGAAGAATGTGGAAGTTGGCAGTGCCATACACACCGATGTTTCGAGAATTTTTTTTTTTCACAGGAAACTAAGTATTTCTGGCAAGTGAAAATGGTGAGGGGGGGGGGGGGTTCCGAGACCTCACCATTATCGTTATTACAAATTTTGTAGTTAATTTTTCGGAATGTAGTTTGTATGCTTATAATAGTTATGGTTATGCGTCGTTATGCTTAAGTAAACTTATGCATGGGATAGTATGCTTATTAAATGTTATGCTTAGGTATAGTAAATAGGATTAAAAAAATTATGATTAAAAAGTTACGGCAAATGAGTATTATGCGTAACTAATGGTAGGACAAGTAACATTATACAATGTTAAATTATGACATAAAATCGTAGGAATAAAAATAGTGAAACGTTTATGGATTGCAGTTAGCCTTTCTGCTTTCACTTAGCCTTCACTGTGTAAAATCTGTATAGGTATTTTTGACGGAAATAAAAGCTAGAAATGATAGACATTATTATGCACTTCAGTCATCACATGGTTGAAACAAAAAACATTTAATTTTTATCGATATTTGATATCCATTAAAAGCACCTCGTACACTACTGATACTGAAAAGTTAAGATAAAACATTTTCTGGTTCCTAACTTATTTAAAAATATATTTTTGACCCTAATCCTCATGTTAATATCTATTATTTTTTTTTAGAAAAGATATCGACGAGGCAGAAATGTTTATGAATATTCCCGGTCGCGTGCAAATGAGTTGAATCCCTTACAGCGACTTGCTTTGCTTCGATGCAGTTTCCAAGAATATCTCCACTTTACAGAGACAGCGGTGGCTGATTCCATCGATTTTCCGACATTAAATAGCATATATTAGAAGCACTTAGAGGATGCAAACAACTTTTATCTGATCTTTTCTAACCTCACCCGAAGGAATTCTTAATTGTCTAATCCTTCGTATTTCTAAGAATTTACCAATTCTATTCTCGTTAGTGCCTGTGACTTAGCAAGTAGTATAACTAAATAATATATTTCCTTTCAAAGTCAAAGTCAAAATCCTTTATTCATTAAGATCACAAAGTGACACTTATGAACGTCAAATTTAAAACATTATTACTGTATGCTTTTAATCTTTTTGGCATTAGAACTACATTGAACCACCAAATCTTCGTACAAAAACGCCTTTTGTGGCTTATATGTGAATACGCCGATACCATACATTATTAACTCTTTATATTAAGACTTTTGTAATAACATATTCAACCAAATAAACGGATTTGATTTGAAAATATAAAAGCTCTTAGCTCCCAGATCTTCGTGAAGTAATTTTGCCACAGGCGCCATCCGTCATTGCTAAACTTTGCCACGATTTAAAGTTGGCAATAAATAGCTCTCGTAATGACGGAGCTAGACGAGAATTTACATTTTAGTATTATTACATATATTATTACAGTATCGTTAATGGAAGAATTGTGGGAGAAAATTAGGTAGATCAATTTGGAATATTGACTTCTGAATGTAAGGTGGAACATAGAAGGTAAAGGAACCTACTAAGGTCGGATAAGTCAAGTAAGTGTACAGTCAACTTGTCTAATGATGAGCAGACTACCTGCTTGCAATTTATAACGTTAAGGAAAGTATGGGAAGCTGGAGCTAATTGTCAAAGAGACAGAACACAATTTATATTCATATTTAAGAAAACATGTATCACTCGTCTACAAACTATAGGTACTCTATGGCTCTGTCTAGGTTGGGATAAGACGGCATTGAGTGAACTTTTACTATTAAAAATGTCCTCTGATCAATACTAAGTGCCTTTGTAGAGTCTTCAATCAGTCTATGGATCGACAGCACGCTCGCTTATATCTGTTTCCAGAAGATATCAAAATTGCACTTTCTTAAAACACCGGATAGCGACTTTAAGCTCTAAGAAAGAAATAACCAATTTCACAAAAACATTTGTGTTTTACTGGACAAGAAAGATTCATTTTCAAGTTCTGATTATCCTTTTTAAGACTACAGTATTAAGAAATTAAAATATTTACCGTAATACCTGACTATAGCTTAAACAAATAATAACTTATTCCTTGGAATAAGTAATGGAATTGAAGATTTTCATATTATCTAAGAGATCACTGTTTTTCTCAAGAAAAAACTTGCACTTTGCATAAATTCTGAATCACATTGAACTATACAAACATTCAAACAATAGATACAAATAGTACTTACACTTACACATAGTGTCGTCTTTTTTGGAGATCGAATTCACAAGTCAGAATACTCGACACAGAACTTTTAAATGGTCCCTCAGCATTTACATAAATACATACTTTTGATTCAAATATCCGATATTTCGGCACTGCTGCAAGTGCCATGATCACGGATGTACTGAAGTATTGTGGGTGGATAAATGTTACTCTTCATCATCAGCCTTTAACAGTCCACTGCTGGACGAGGCCTCTCCTTTGAAAGGAGGAATTGGCCTACTATACCACGCTGGCCAAACGGGTTGGTATAGGGTTTGTATCAAGTTTTCCTTCTCTTACAGTGCTGTTCTCTGCATAATATGCTCCCTTTGTCTTCTCTTACGACACCCATGGGATGATATGGGGTGGTGACATTCCATATTCTTAATCCGTCACCAAACGGAAAATGTTACTCTTACGAACAAGTAAATCGGTATACCTGCTTACTTACTCATTTATCGAACAATATTACTATCTGTTTGCATTATCACTTTGGATGCAATTTCGACGCACTGTTCACTTAATCAGGTGGCGGTTTACGTTTGGTGATACTGACGATGATGTTCACACGACGCAGTGTTTAATGGCGAGGTGGCTACTGAAACCACTGCACCTTTCTAGTAGTCTAAGCAAAAACTTGTAGTTTTCTAGCAAAACATGCCTAAAAACTAAAACCGCATTTTTATGTATAAATTCTTGCTTCATTCATATTTTCAGCCTACAGACGACTCGTGTAGAACAAAAGATAAACATAACAAAGAGATTGCTATACCTGGAACTACATAATACCTTAAGCCATTCTAGTCACTGCTGGTATAAACGTACCTTAAGCGCATAATTCAATGCAGCGTTCCAAGAATTGATATTAACCGGCAAAAATAAAAAGCGATTTATAGTGTGCAACACGTTTCAGTGGTGTGCCTCTCTAAATTGTAAGGTAACGTTGTAGCGAACGTGGTGCAATGGCTTGCGGTGATGTATGGTGCCGCTGCGCATTGAAGATAAGATTTCTTGAAATTCTTCGTGCGGAATTCCGCACGAAGAATTTCAAGGAATCTTATCTTCTATCGCGAAATAAAGTAATTACTTTATTTCGCGATACAAGATTACGTTAATGGAGATAATTAAAAATAATTAGGTATATCGAAGCTATACTATCCCTTTTGCATTTTCTTTATTATGCATATAGTTATAAAATGTTATACTAAATATTTCATACTAAAGCGTCGCTTCGAATTATTCTTCCGGTGATAAGCGCAATAAAAATAAAGTTACAGACACACTTTTTCATTTGCCGTATTATTTTTGCTAAGAATATCAGCTCAATATAGAATATATTCGATGATGCAGTGGCGTTCAACATTATTGGATTACGGACACTTATATCAATGAACTATGCTCAATTCTTGAATTAAGAGGCAGCACCAATTTTTGGTAAGCTATTTGGTGTTTGGTCTCGCGGCATAAATGTACGCGTGGGATTGGGAGGTCTCGGGTTCGATTACCGAATGGAAATTAAATGAAAGAAATGGAAATTCTCAGTAGCAGCACGTAGTCTGGTAATGTGCCCGGTACGGCAATAGGCTCGCCCCTTATTAGGTACGTGGGACCTAAAAAATCATGGCGAAATGTGGGTGTAATATTACACCTCTGCCTACCCCTTAAACCTTAAAATCCTGATCGCTCTGGGTTGACCCAACTCCGATTGAATGAAAAAAATATATTTTAACTTTTTAATGAGAAGGATCACATCAAACAACTTATTTATATTACATAAAAAATAGTTAATCTTCATAGTAATAAACTATTTTTAGTTATATTAACAATAATTTTGCCACAATTTGAATTTAAAATCGTGACCGGGTATTTTATCTCATCGCTCTGCGCTGAGGTAAAACATCGCGCTCATTCCTAGTTACGCTTCATAGACACTCTATTCCACTCCCGCGGGGCAACGTCAGTAGTGGTCTAACCGCTGAGGAGGATACTCCGTGTGCCACGTTCCCGCGTTGCAACATTACGAAGGTAAGTTTATGATTGCTCTGGATTTGGTTCTCAAATTTTATGATTGCTATGGCATCTTATTTAAATTAAGTAGTAAGCCTGTGAATGTGTTTGTTATGTGATCTAAGTGATCGTTATGATGTTTTTTTTTGAGACGAAATCATAACTTTCTATTGCTTTTAAATTCGGCTATATTTATGATTTTGTGTCTTTTTCTGATCGCTATGGCTCTGATTGCTCTGTCCAAAAAGACCAGAGCTATGATATTTTGCATAATTTGTGCGTTATAAATCTATTTTAAGTAGTAGTACCCGACTGTAACAATGACAAACGATGAACCATGCATATAACATTTAATTTATAACCTTTCCGGGGTTGCCAAAAGTTGATTTTTATAGTTATGTTAATTTGTTTTTATAAAATTATTTTTTATAAAAGATTCGTATTTTTGATATGTAGGATGGATAGTTTGCCTTAAATTTTCTAAAATAATACATTTCTCTTACTGATCTTGTTACACGTACATTGAATATGACTGAAAACGGTTAAATAAATAATATTTTGTCAATATAATTCGTATTGCATCGGTAAATGTATGAGGAATAGACCGGTTCGAGCGAATGTTGTAATGTTGTTGTGACTGCTTGCTTTATAAAAAAATTTATTATTATACATATATGCATGTTATTGCTACCAGACATGATCTTCTAGGAAAAGTTTTAGGTTCTACTAGTACCTCATCCTCTTAGCGTTATCCAAGTTTCAATCTAGGGTCCGCTTCCTAGTCTAACCGGATTTTGGCTGAATATTAGCTTTTCCATTGAGGGACTGTCTGTCTGACCTCTGCAACCCAAAATAATAGCGATATTCCATGGTTTAGACTAGTGTCAGTTTATTTAGAAGGTACCTACTGACGCCCTGTATTGACTGTCAAAGATCTTCATGACAGCCGGGACCGACGGCTTAACGTGCTCCCCGAGGCACGGGACAAGCGACAATTAACAATTCAAAACGCACATAAGCCCGAAAAGTCATTGGTGCGCGCCGTGGATTCGAACCCGATACCCTCTGCGTGGCAGTCTATTAGTATCTCCACTAGGCTATGAGTTTACCCCTCAAATTAATGCTGTTAGGTAATAGATCATTCGATCGTATAGTATGAGCGATTCATAATGGTCACAGTGGGACGTCAGGGGCACTGGCGTGAGTCCTTCCAGATATTTATCGAGACGTTCTTGGATCATAACTAGTTGGGGTCACAGCCGCAGTGATTGCGCACCAAGCGACATATTATCGTCCCAGGCGAGGCGCAAAAAAGCGCGTCCAGTCATATGCACGGGGAGGAGTGCGGTCAGTTTTTGTGCGGCCGGACGTTCCCCGCGTTTTATTTGTAAATTGGGCGCGCGGCGCGTTGCGGAGCGGAGCGGTGCGGTAACGAGGCCGCGTCATTCAAATGCGCGACTAGTTTTTGTAGAGCCGCATAATTGAATACAAATGCGTACTCGGAACGAATCTAATGCGCGGGATGAGAAATAATGAGCGCTGTTTATACAGGAGCGTCGCCTGCGACCGCGGGTGTATGTACGCAGATCTCAGCCATTGTGTGCATGCATGTACGGGCCCAGTAATTAGGAGGGTGAAACTAATTAGGTGTCGTGTTATGGGCGAGTGTAATTAACGCGGGAGCATCGCGTCACAGTGATAAGAAACGTTGGACGTTTGATTGTCGGCCTTACCGGGCGCATCGTCGATAATCGTGCCTTTTATGTGATTGACACCAGTGTTTATGGTGTGTTTAGCATATGAGCATGGACGGGCCGTTATTGATACTGCGTTCGCAGTGCTGCCTTTATGTATACGGAGCACTCGGTACGGTGGCATGAAGTCGATAAAAAGCATAACTGTATAAAACGACGATAGCTCAGTGGCTAAGGCAGTGGACAACGCGATAGGTCATGAGATCCACACAAGTAAAGAGCCTTACACACCTGCTTGTTACCAAAGGCAAAGGTTGAAATATCCAGGTATGTTACCAATCTCTGTTACTTGTGACAATCTATTATTTTTACTAAAAGTAAATTATTTTCAACGGCCCCTCATAATTTATTGTACTTCAATATGTTGGTATTTAGAAGGCAAGCCTACGCAAATACAATCATAGCGTATTGGATATAATAAAGTTTGTTCAGTTATATTACAACGGACCCCATGGGAGTGCGCTGCTTAACTTCAGACCGCGGCCACGTGAATAAATAATAACAGGGTAAGACCGTGGGCCCAATGGGTTCACAGTTCTTTGGGAAGGTAGGTAGGTACTGCTCACTGTGTGACATAGCCCTTATTTTCATAGGGCTTTTGATCGTTGTCATTTTAAGCAAAATAATGTTATTTTATGCGTATGTTTTGATTAAACCCAAAAGCGTAGGTGATTCTGAGTTTGACCGGTCAAGGTATCTGACCTCAACACGTCAAAGACGTCTTTGTCAAAATCCAAATCAACGGCGTTTAGATGAATAATTTATATCTAATCGTACCAGAGACTACTGTTCTTGGACAGTCTACGGTAAAAGTCGATGCAATCAAATTGGAGCTTGAGGGGTCTGAGTGGTGAATAGTGTCATATCTATCGCATATTTTGTTTTCTCAACGTCACAAATCAACCAAATCAAAATTTAAAAGCTCATTATAACAATACAGAACCATTCCAACACAACTTTAAATAAATACATCGGCAAAAACGTGTCTATACTAAAAATTCTCTAATTGGCTAGCGGCCAGTTATTCGGGGGTTGTGCACATTGTTCAGGCAATTTGGTTAAGACTGCACCGCTACTGAATTGCACAATGAAAGCAAATTGTACCATTTGGTCGCCTCTAACGAGTATGGGAGGAACGTTTAAACTAGTTTAGACTATTGTGGTATGCGACCGCTATGAGGACAATCTTTCTTTAATATTTCTCAATGCTTATAGCCATCTCTTCCTGCATTTTTTTGCAGATTAATTTCTTGTGTGTTAGCTCTACCACGGGTTACTTTTGTCACTAATTGATAGAACAATAATAATTTGGTACCTAATTGTTTAGTTTCTCTGTATTCTTCTTATCTATCTTGTACCTCTGTAACATTCCTGTGTAAAGTATTTTGTGATTTGAAACCATAAATACTTACGTTCATATTTCGATGGGATGGGATGGAAACGAAAAGAAACTGTTAAAATAAAAGAGATGTTAGAATTAAACAATAGGTAGGTACCTATTATTTGTATAATAAAAAGACGAAACCTAATAGGTATACGAAAAAGATAGTAAAGAAGACATTCTAAAAAAGGAACGTCCTCAAAAGCCAAACATCATACCTACTGTAGCACGTACTGGAACCCAGGGTTATAGTTTTGTTTTAATGATTTCACAATTTATGATCGCTCTTGCACCAATTATGATTGCTCTGGTGTCGAAATTTTTTTAACTTTAATATTTCCGTGACTGTTTGTGTAAATTGAATACCAATAGTAAAAATCTACCACTTGAATATCATTCTTTTAAATGAGATACATGATTACCATTAAATATCAATATCTGATAAGCACCAGAGCAATCACACGAATACGCTCGTTTTGGAGATTTATCCATATATCTTAGCACCACATAGCAACACAAAAGTACGTACAATTTATTTCTTTAGACAATAGGAAGCATGGCCTCGTCATCGTTGTGAGAAATAAGAAGTAACAATTAGTCGAGCCAGCGATGTAGCTGTATCGGTACTTAGTGAACTATTCATGTTACAGTAATTACTGTTTTATAGCACGTGGATGCTTGGCAGGGTATGGACGTGGTATTAAAAAAATGGATTTACATTCTAGCAGTTTCTAATCAAAATATATAAAATTGTTGCGTTACTGAATGACTGACAGACAACGGGCAATCAAAACTATTGGGTGCAAGAAGTATAAATTTGGCATGTATGTTCGTTGAGGAGTGAAGAGGGGCACTAAGAGAGGATTGTTGGAAATTCGCTCCCTAAAAGGTGTAATAAAGTCCCACACGAGCAGACTCTAGTACATAATAAACGTGACATATTTTCATCCCTTTTATCCCCGTTGGGTTAGGCAGAGGTATATTACACATCCACTCTTCGCAAGTTATGTTTCGGTCGCAATGTAAAAGGGAGCGGGCCTATTGCCATCTACCGGGCCATAAAGCGACCGATAATAATTAACATTTTTAATACACATATAACTTCGAATCTACATACTGATTCCAATTACTACGCAATTGCAGTGGGGAGTACAATTGAAGGTAAGTATGGCTAAGCGATCAGTAAACATGGAAGGTTCAATAATAATCCTAATTGCAAATAACAATCTCGAATAGCATTTGCTTGACCTTTATTATACTCGTATTATATGTAACTCTATTGGAATACATAAATTTGACCGCATACGTAATAGGTATAATACTTAAAGGTGTATTGTAAATCTGTTACTGTGCTAGAAGCTATAAAATCTCATAAAGGATTTAAAGTTTATTCGTAAATTCTTATTACTCTTGTACACTCGCGTGCAAGTAAATCGACTCAAGCCTCAAGTGCGCATAAAAAGTGATATATCTTAAAAATGCCTTATTTTACCTCTATATAATGTTTTACATAATTAAAGCCTAGTAATTGAGCTTTAAAATGATGTAAGTTGCATGGAAATCGATTCAGTAGGTTAGTAAAAAAGGTGAATGTCAAAGATATTGTAATTTTTTTTGAAAATTTATACAATTTCACAGTATTAGGTATAAATTAAACAAAATGTGCATAAGATAAAAATGTATTCGTGTCAATATTTGGTGTTCTCTCCTCTAGCCCTGATCACTGCTCTCAAGCGATTCTTCATCGACCTTATTAACTTTTTAATTGATGATTGTGGTATTCGCCCCCACTCTTCTACCAACGCAGTCTTGAGCTCATTGATGTTTGTCGGAGCTGGATTCCTCGCCCTAACTTTACTTTTGAGCTCGTCCCATATGTGCTCAATGGGATTTAAATCGGGGCTGAGCGCTGGCCAATCCATAGTGTGAATTTCAACTTCACTCAGGAACTCACGTGTGACCCGAGCAGTGTGACATCGGGCATTGTCATGCATCAAGATGAAATTATCCCCAATAAAGCCTTGATAAGGGACAACTTGATCCAGCAGAACATTTTCAATGTAACGATCACTGGTCAGACCTCCTCCCCGGCCTCCCCCAGGAACGAAAACAAGGTCTGTTTTTGCTTCTAAGGAAATTCCAGCCCACATCATACAAGAACTGCCACCATATGCAACGGTTTCAACAAAGCAGCACTGTGAAAACCGTTCACCAGGACGCCGGTACACCCGACCTCTCCTGTCGCTGCCATGGAGACACATCCTCGTCTCATCTGTGAACAGGACCGACTGCCATTGCTCTATGCTCCAATCCAAGTGCTCTCGAGCAAAGTGAAGGCAAGCTTGACGGTGGGCTGTGGTCAACTTCGGGCCTGCAGCGGGTCTTTTCGGAGTAAGGTTAGCTTCCTTCAACCTTCTTCTAAATGTCCACAATGTGTAGCTCCTGCTGCACATCCACGAAGGTAAGGTGTCGATTTCGGAGAGAGGTCGAGACCAAAAACCGGTCGTCACGCTCCGAGGTGCACCGGCGTTGGCTGGTATTAGGCCGCCGAGTGAAGGCACCACTCTCTTGAAACCTCCTGTACACTCTCGAGACAGCAGACTGACTCATATTCAACCGACGAGCGACTTCTCGCTGGTTCAACCCTTCTTGCAACAGGGCAACGACTTGAGCGGCTTCTTCAGGTGTTTTATCCATAATAGATTTGGGATAGGTGTTTTTCCCACTCATCCCCCCTGTGCTCCCACAAGGCGGCCGTGAGTGCGTTGGTGAGGCGGTTATATCGTGTCTTGTCCCGTGGATGCCGGGTTCTCTTCCAGATCTTCATGGCGTTACGCTTATCCTCGAGCAACTTCCGTATCGCGGCGGGAAGTGGTTCCCGTCGCTCGGATTGCGCCTTGGTTCTCGAGGATGCTCGGAGCGCAGCCTGGATGGTGCTGGAGAGTACCTCGGCGGCTGTTTCGACTTCCTCGGCGGAGTGGATAGTGGAGGGTCGATGGTAGATCTCCATTTCCGCTTGGAATAACTCCCAGTTGGTCTGGATGCGGGGTCTTGGGGGTTGGACCATAGTTGCGGGTTCTCTGAACACCAGCAATACCGGTCGGTGGTCTGAGGGCAGGTCTGGCAGGACCTCTTGCGTGGGAGGTGCCCTCAGTCCTCGTGATATCAGGATGTCCAGCACGTTGTCATTGCGCCCCGAGGGATCCAGCCGGGTAGGCTCTCGGGGGCCGGCGACTTCGTAGTTGTAGGTGCTGGCATCCTGTAGGATGAGCTCCCCCGCTCGGTCGCTGCTCGCGCAGTGCCATGCCGGGTGCTTGGCGTTCAGGTCTCCCGCAATGATGGTAGGCGTGGTTGGAAGAAGAAGAAGGAATAATGGAAGGTCTTGTGATAAGAAAATACGATCACAGGGGATTTTTATAGCGGGTTGTGTCGCGCAAGTTGTGTATAGAGCGCAGAGTAGTTTATGGGAGGTTGCGTTCAGTTGCATTCTAAGGACATGTGTTTATTTAAATTACTGAAATTATCCTACCATTTTAAAGCTTAATTACTAGGCTTTAATTATGTAAAACATAGAGGTAAAATAAGGCATTTTTAAGTTATATCACTTTTTATCCGCACTTGAGCCTTGAGTCGATTTACTTGCACGCGAGTGTAGTATTATTCAAACATTAACGTTTCTCACAAACCCTCTACTAGTTTTCCGTAACTGGTAATTCATTTGTAGTAGAACTGTGGAATTTGTCCCTTTGTTTCGTGCTACAATTATTTATTCCTTGCTTAAATTCCCCAACAAACATCCGATCCCACATCCACTCACAATGCATGCATAGCTTCAAGTGTTCTCTAGAAGCGTTCTGTACAGAGCTCTTTAGTTAATTCCTCAGAAGGACCTCGTACAAAATTATCCAGTTCTCTTATAACATACATACATAGACTCACGCCTGTTTCCCCGAAGGGGTAGGCAGAGGCATATTAACACTTTGAAGGACAGTTGACGTTTAAAGACGTCATAACAATAAAACTTATATTGTGTCTCGTTTACTGTCCTTGAAAGGGCTAAACGCCCACTTTTCGCCAGTGTTTTGATCCCACGTAATAGGTGGCGGGCCTATTGCCGCTTATCGGGATATTTTGTTGGCCAGAGCCTCGTCCGTTGATCGGCAGTTGCACCACTTGCAGGTGAGGTTGGCTTGGGACCCTAAGTTCTTGGTGGGAACCCTATGCACCCTGTCTTATAATTAATTACTTAACCCAAGACAGGCGTCTATTGTGCAAAATACTTAAGAAACTTGCTTCCCTTTGTAAGAACTTACTACTGACGGCTTAAGGCAGGCGCCTTCGTTTAGTCTTTTAATTTGAAGCCAGTTGTTACTATTCCCTTTGTTTTAGTTTAATTGATATTGATGCGCCATTGATTTTGGAGTAAACGGAAAATAATGGAACTACTGTGCCGTATAGCGATTTACCCATAAATTAAGTTCATCATTATCATCTCAGCCTATAGACGTCCCACTGCTGGACATAGACCTGCCACGAGGCTAAGAATATGATTATTCAATTAGATTTCAATCAATTTTTTTTATAATTCAGTAGAAAAATATTTTCACAAATCAGACATGCTCAAACTTGTTTGGCTAACTATACTAGCGCATAGTATACTGTACCGTATTATAAAATAAAACGACCACCTTCACTCATCACCATCAATTCATTATTGATCAATTCATTAGCCTCGGAGAGCATATCAAACCATCGATCTCAACTATCACTTAGACCCTTGATGATCGAAAAGGTGGTACTCTCAAATATTCTGACATTGGTTTAAACAATATGAAATTCTTTTTTCTGAACTACAAATATTATCAATTTTGATATGTATAATGACGTTATAATATCTGTAACTGTTTAATCAAATTCACCAGAATATTTGATCAATGCCAATCGAAGCTGTAACTAGATGCAAACGTTTCCAGAAAGAAACAATGTAACGAAAAACCAAAGTAAAGAAATCTACTAAATCTTAGTCAGCCAGTGATAGCTTATGCTAGTATCAGCCCATTTATATAAAAAATGCTTCCGATTCGTCTTAGACCTACGGACCTACATTAAGGCTTATTTGTGGACCGTATGATCTATTGCTACGTTTGATTGTCAATCTTTGTAGATAAAATAGGTTATTTATCATGAGATATTAAAATATATGTTTTCAGATATTTCTTCCTCATACGTAAAAATATCTCGTTTTGTTTACGAGTATTCTATAGCCTTGGATTATTTATATAATCTGAATTTAGAACCTAGTAGTGCTGGTACACGTGAGCATTCAGTTGTAACAGAACAGCGAGGATTCGCCGTTCTTTGTTTTGCAGAACCGAACAACAACCAGAATCGAACATTGCTACGAACATATTCGCGATCTTTCTACCAAATATTCTAATAAGCAAAAATGCCAAAGCAAATTTATAGACAATATGCTAGAATGCTCGCCAGAACGCTCGTAAGAATGCTCTCATAAACACACTCATTTGTTTTTCTGTTTTGTAACATTCGCAAGAATGCTCATTACAGGTACATGCTCAAATGTATCAGCATCATTAGTATCCACGTGTGTGTTCAAAACATTAAAATACTGAAGTACTCAGCAATCATGTCGCTCGAGTACCCATACACATACAACACGAGTTCAAACGCACACGACTAAATACGGAAATATATTGTTACTCAGTAATGCCAGGTAGTCGAGTTCAATGGTGGTACCATTTAATTCGGCAGCATTACCATTACCCACTTGGGCCTCGGGAAATTCGTCACTTCCGGCCCCGCTTGGGAGCTTTTCATAAGAAACGCCTGAAGGTACTAATTTCCGGTTCATGAAAAGCCTACGGAGGTTTTTTGTTACTTTGTTAAAATATATATTTTGTCCTTTTTTCTGTCTCTTAATGTGAAGGTACCAGAATATTTAGCTAGGTTAAACTACTACGTGTGGCGAGTATTTCAATTTAGATGATACTATTACGGAACGATTGGCATAATGAAAAGTGATCGCAATTTTATGTTCTATTTATCCGACGGGAATTATTTTATTCTATTTATATGACATTGAAGGATGAAAACAATTGTACATTAACATTTAATCATATGCCTTAAAAAATCACGAACATGAGTTCATGACAGAAATATCATTTCACCTAGAATGTAACGCCAACTAAACACAAAAACTGTGGCTAGGCATTGTTTGAGGATCTGAGGAGAAGACCTAAGAAGGCCCACTTTTATAATTGATATTTTTTGGCCAACTCTGATGGCATTAAGATAATTTTCTCAGAGAATCAGGCACTCTAACTTATTTTCTGGTCGGTCCTTCATGTCTGAAAATCGTGGTCATACATATAAGTCTGCAAGAAAGGAACTGTCCACTCCGGCTCTTGTCAGTTGCATTTTTGGCGGTAGTGTAGGACTGCCTCGTTGGTCTCGCGGCATAAATGTGCGCGTGGGAGGGCTCGGGTTCGATTCCTGGGTCGGACAAAGTGTTATTGGGTTTTTCCGTTAGGAGATTCTCAGTAGCAGCACGAAGTCTGGTAATGTGCCCGGTACGGCAATAGGCTCGGCCCCTATTACGTGGGACCTTAAAAATGCCTAGCGAAATGTGGGTGTAATATTACAGCTGTCCCTACCCCTTCGGGGATACAGGCGTGAGTCTTTAAATAAATAAAATAAATAAATGTAGGACGTTATCACCAAAGCCCACTGCTGGATAAGGGCCTCTCCAATGGCACGCACCTGAGTCCGATTTTTCGGCTCTCCGTGTCCAGCTGCTGCCAGCCACTTATAGGATTATAAGTAAATACAGTCTATAAAAACTGTATTAAGCGTTTAATCTAGCTTATTATATTGTTTGTACGGTCAATAAACGAAAAGTTTCATTATAATATACATTTGCGTTCTGTTTGCCCATAAAGTCAACTCAATTTCCATTTCCCATAATGGGGGAACCATTACAGTATTACGTGTGTGTCACTAGAAAAACTCAGTATTCCGTTAGAGGCTATGAACGTTAAGGCTCAACAGGAAATTAGTGCTGGGCTCCACCGAATGGATTTCCGTCTGCAAGAGGAGCCTTTTTTTAAGTTTTATTGTGTGAGCAATGGTTGTTGGCTGATTCTAACGGACGTGGACGGTTAAGTTTACTAGTTCGGCTTTATTTCGCTGTTATTGGACAGCGGGAGGCGTTGGTATTTTGTGTGGTGTGTTGTTTGTCGGTGTGACGCGCTATTTAAATTCTGAACGTTATTATTATTTGCTTTATTTCCGTAGCTTAAATAAATCGGAGCATTTAAGCAACAAACGCGGTCTGTTTGCTCATCTGAGGCATAGATTTTGACAAAAATATATTTTTACTTTATACGTATAGCATATAAGTTACTTTTTACTACAAGTTTATACAAGGAAAGCATATTGGCATTCAGTAGTAGTACGTTGCAAGTGCTGTGTCAACACATCTAACTGTGTCGAAATATATTGTGAGATTAACAATTATTCTAAAAGAGAACACAGTAGCCTTTGTTCTATGCAAAATGTCTATTACACTAGAATTAAGTCATGTTATACAGGTGACCTCACAATCACTAACGGTCTCCAAGGACCCTCAGATCTGAAACCACAATTCGTCGATCAGTCAAAATGTTGTCCCATGTGGGTTCGTTCTCCGAACCCACAACATTTCCACTGTTAAGTAGCGAGGTAGCTTCTGAAACTATTACGATATCCGTGTAGTCAAATAGTTTTATGTTATGCACAAGCTACGGGATTTACGAAGCTGTTAAATAAATAACACTTTAGACCCAAGTTCACCGACAATGATATAACGGTCGATTGCAAAAACAACTGTTTAAAGTTAAACATCAAGATAAACAGAGATCGTTTTTTTACTGTTCATCAGTGCCGTTTGGGTGCTGGTTAGAAAACCGGACGTTTTTGAATGAAATGAGTGAGAAATGTAACATTGCCAAATGAAAATGTACCATTACAACATCAAATGACGTTTACTTGTACAACTCTTTTAAACAATCGTATAATATTATAATGCAGTCAAGTTCAGACGTTGTATTTTTCGTTATTTTTCTTTTTAGGAGTATCACGACTGGTAGCGCCATCTACCTTTCCATCTAAAACTAATCACATCAACTTCAATCGTTCCACGCTTGCTTGTCTAATGCGAGCGATGTTTCCGTCCCTCTCTATCCCATTCCCTGGAAGGGGCACGCCTTTCGCGGATTGGTCGCCGCGATCGTCGACGCGAGAGCCAGTCTAGAACTTTCGATTTGCAAAATACGTGTCCGCCATACTGTACCGCACCGCGCCGCTCCCGCTATAATTATTACTGCTTATACAAAACCGCTCGCAAGTGAAAGTGATTTGTGTAGTGGAGTGAATCAAGCAGCTTCATCCCGAAAACACCAGGAGGCTGCCATTTGCAAGGAAGGAGGACTGACGTACAAGGTAAGTGCCCCTCATCATTAGAATATCCTATACCCACTCACAATCCTTTTCCACATCCTCTTCCCTTATCCAATCCTAGGCGACTAAAACCCGCCATCCTTTATATACAGTCCATTCCTTCTCCAAGTCGCCTAGAACCTACGGTTTCGGTGTAACGCCAAACCATATTTTTTGGTCCTTCGAGCCGGATTTATTTACGTTTTTATACGTTATATCGCTATACCTAGGCAGTTATAGCACCAAGCTATACTCCTAATCTATTCACATAACCGTCACATGGTTGTTTCCGCCCGCATCAGTAGGTAAACTTTTATGTAGCTACCTACTTACTCAATTATTATTTCTGGAACTATCATAGTTGTCTTGTAAATCTCATATTTCGAGCAACTTTTAATTCCACAGCTCTAAAGTTTCGCCTACTTAGCCTACTTAGGTAAAATAATAGGCACATTAGATATTCTTATTTGGTTTCGCCATCATTAGCTTATACTTACGTAAGCATGTCACAACAAAAGAAGTCACGCGTGTCGGAAGACAAAGAGATGACCATCTTAGAAGCAAAACGCAATATTTTATTTGAGCGCATTCAAAACATATACGAGCGTTTAAAAACCGCCTCTATTTCTGACAGTAATAGCGAAGCATTTCTCAGTTATTCTATGACAGTAGATAGTATTCGAACAGATTTTCATAAGTTGTTAGACGATTATAACGCAAGATTACTTTCTATCAATCCTGATGAAAAACCGAACTATCAGGCGTACACCTCATTCGAAGATCTTTATTGTATTATTAAGCGTATACGATCGCAATTGGAGGGTAAATGTTCAACAGAGCCCGTTGCCGCGGCCCGCAAGCCGAAATTACCGCCAATCGAGATTATGTCGTTTGACGGAGATATACGAAATTGGCCGTTATTCTATGCGAGTTTTAAGTCTACAGTGCACGATAATGGTTCTCTGACAGATGCTGACAGGTTGTACTATTTAATAGGTAAACTGTCACCGAAGGCCCAGTCCGTATTTGCAGGTGTCACACCCAGTGCTGAGAATTATCAGGTCATATTTCAGTCACTACTTGACAGATATCAAAACATTCGCGTCCTGGCGTCTACTTACTTTGACCAAGCTTTAAATCTCAAACTGTCCGGCAACGCGTCTGTCGCAAATTTCCAGCTGTTTATTGATAACATCGTAACCGCGGTTAATTCTCTTAGGAACTTAAAATTAGAAGATCTTTCCGACTTTATGTTGCTTCAACTCGCTTTAAAAAAGTTTGACACTGATACAATTCGTGCTTTCGAGATGTCGGAACGAAATAATAAAATACCTACACTAGATAGTTTTATTTCGTTCATCAAAGATCAGTGTCGAATATTTCATAATACGCAGTCTGGTTCACCTGGCCCGTCGAACACTAACAGCAACAAACAAAGGTTGAATAAATCGCGAAATAGTAATAATAACTCGGTCCCTAATCCACAATCTTACGTAACATGCTCGGAATCTAATAGTAATAATTCACAGAAGTGTCTGTGCAGTAATATAGTTCACGACCATTTATATAAGTGTCCCGCCTTCGATAATTTGAATCCAACCGCTCGTTTTAAATGCGTAAAAGAAAACAAAGCTTGCATTAATTGCTTGAGCATAAAACATAAAACAAGTAATTGTTTTAGTAAGACAAAGTGTCGCTAATGCAATCAAAAACATCATTCTCTGCTTCACTTCGATAAAGGTAACCCGTTGTCAAGCCAAGCCGCTAACCTTGACACACTTACGTCGTAGGTGCAGGCTACGATAACTGCGCCTCAGACGATTCAGAATGAGATATCGTTGTGTACGACATCCATTGCGCGGGCGGCACGCACGCGCGGACGGCCTTCGCGCGCTTGTAGTGATCAGAGCAGTGCTAGGCCGCGATGTATGGCGTCTAAGACTGTTCTGTTAGCGACAGCGCAAGTTATCGTATATGATGTTAATGAGTCGCCGCACATGGTACGTTATCTGCTAGATAGCGCGTCTCAGACCAATTTAATAACATTTGAGTTGTTCAAACGCCTCGGATTGTGGAATTACTTTAAAAATACGAACTCAATAGTCCGAGGGATCGGCGGTTCAGAAAAACATTGCAAGGGTTCCGTAGATATTAAAGCTAATGTGGACGTATCGCTTCTCACACACCTCGAGTCATTGCCGCTGGCAGACTCGGAGTTTTGCGAATCCGGCAGACATTGATGTTTTGATCGGAAACGCAATATTCCCGCACTTGCTACTAACTAAAGTGGTACGCAGTGAGCAAAATAACTTACCGCCCGCTATTGAGACGGTGTTTGGGTATGTGATTATGGGTACCGTACCTACATTAAATACTTCTCAATACTTTACGTCTTGCTGTTGTTCTGTTCTTCAAGAAAATAATATTGATTCTCTTCTCAAGCGATTTTGGGAGCTTGAAGAGGTTACCGCACCGCCCTCGATGAGCCGTAAAGATCTCGAGTGTGAAGAACATTTCCGCGCTACCACTGTTCGTGACGGCAGTGGCAGATACGTTGTGGCGTTGCCATTCTGTGGTGACCCTTATTCGTTAGGTGACTCGTACGCTGCCGCGCTCAGACGTTTCCATTGTTTGGAACGTAAACTTGATGCATCACTTAAGTTACGCGGTGCCTATAATGACGTCATTCGTGACTACCTAAATAAAGGTTTTTTGAGTGTAGTTGTAAACAACGAGGGCAATTCTCTTCCCTCATATTATATCCCGCATCACGGCATAGTTCGCGAAGATAAAACCTCTACTAAACTTCGTGTGGTTTTAGATGCTAGTTGTAGGACTACATCGGGTCAGTCGATTAATGACATTTTGCATGCCGACCCCAATCTACAGGGTGATTTATTTAACATCATAATAAAGTTTCGTCTTTTCCAAATCGCTCTGTCAGCTGATTGCCGCCAAATGTTTCTCAATATCGGCGTTCGCGAATCTGACCGTAGATTTCAACGGATCTTTTATCGTTTTGACAAGAAAGAACCTTTATCTGTGTATCAGTTCAATCGTGTTTGTTTTGGACTCAAGTCTAGCCCATATCACGCGTTACGAGTTGTTCGCCAGTTGATCGCTGATGAAGGCGATCACTTTCCCGCCGCAGCGGCTGTTGCCACTTCCGCTTTGTACATGGATGACCTTGCCTGTAGTGTCATATCCGCTCCGCTAGCAATTTCGCTTTGTGAAGAGCTTATTCAGCTTTTCAAGCGAGGCCAGTTTGATCTTGACAAATGGACAAGCAACTCCAAGGAGGTTCTCGCACGCATACCAGATTCTCATAAGGCTTCTCCAGACATTGAGTTTGAGAAGTCTGTACCGCATAAGGTTCTCGGTTTACGCTGGGACAAATCCTGCGATAGTTTTCGGTTTGACGTCTCACCACCAGATGATAAGTGCACCAAACGCACTATGCTGTCCACAGTGGCTCGACTATGGGACATAATGGGTTTTGTGGCTCCCACAATTTTGTACGCCAAGCTCTTGATCAAAGAGCTTTGGCTATCAAAGTGTGAGTGGGATGAAACATCCCCTGACCATATTGTCGCCGCTTGGGGCCAGTTTTGTATTGAGCTTACCGCGCTCAATCAAGTTACTATTCCGCGTCATCTTAGGTTGGTAGATGGATGTACCATCAACTTAATAGGTTTCGCTGACGCCAGCGAGCGTGCTTACGGCGGAGTCGTATATCTGCAAGTCCGCATTGGTTCTAACTACTCGGTGCAGTTAGTTTGTGCCAAGTCTAAGGTCCCGCCTGTTAAAACCATTTCGGTTGCGAGACTGGAGTTGTGCGCGGCCCTTCTGCTGTCTCAGTTGCTCCGCAAGGCTCAAGACACAGTTTTGCCCCACTACCCTATTAATAAAAAATACGCATTTTCCGACTCCAAAGTAGTGCTCGCTTGGATTTATTCGTCTCCTCACCGCTGGCAGACTTTTGTCGCTAACCGCGTTAGTAAATTGATTGAACTTGTGCCCGCTACTTGTTTCAATCACGTCACGGGTATTGAGAACCCCGCAGATTGCTTGTCCCGTGGTGTCACTCCACTTAATCTTCAGCATCATCCATTGTGGCATCGTGGACCTTCTTGGATTTCCCATGATCCGTCAGAATGGCCCATACAACCCTTTGATCACAGTGCAGAAGACGAAGATGTACCCGAACGGAAGTCTGTTTCTTATCCCGTGATTGCTGAGGTTGCGGAGTCTCCCATCTATGCACTCGCACTACGCATGTCATCGTGGTCTAAGTTACTCCACGCCATCGTTTATGTCTATAGGTTTCTTAGGCACCTACCTAATGAGACTTTTGTATCAAGTACTGATATCAAATTCGCAGAATGTAAGTTACTACGAGCTGTACAGGCTATTCATTTTAGTAACGACATTCAAAATTTGAAAGACAATTTACCTTGTTCTCCCGCTATCCTTAGACTCAAGCCGTTTCTCGATGAACACGGCGTCATACGCGTTGGGGGTCGTCTGTCAAATTCGGATGAACCTTATAACTACAAACATCCTTGTATTCTGCCGCGACAACAACATTTTTTGGCAGGATTAATTTAATGACATTTGTTATTGCTATTGTTTATTGTGTAGAAATGCCATAACCATTTCAAAAGAGGTTTTAAAACGTGAAAAGTTATCGTTGAGCACATCACACGATTACTTTCTGATTTCATAAGGAACCTTAGGAAAAAAAATGGCTGATAAGAACAGTACCAGCAATTTGAGCCTTAACGAAAGAAATATTTTGGGTGATTATATTCACCATCCATAAAAAAAATAAATACGGACATTTGACGGACATCCTTTTGTCTTTATATGAAACAAAGAGGTATCATTACAGTAGTACTGTAATGATACCTCTATGATATGAAACTGTTCTGTTGACAAATAAAACTGGACAAAATGTCACATTGACAGCGATAACCAACGTTTAAACGCGTTAAACATGGATGCGAGGCTCAGTTAAAATAACCACCCGATTTAGCATTTTAACTGACGTATAAGGTATGGTGAGCATGAAAATTGAACTAAACAGTTGGTTACAAATTTAAACATCTGTTAAAGTGTGGGTGAACACCGGCCTAAGTACTGCAAGTAAGAAAAATAAAACAGTAGGGTGCTCCCGAAACCGAGGATGACTGATGTCCCATATGACTGATACCCAGTGAATGAACGCAGCGAACGAATTACGTAGTCTAGTCGCGTCCACTGTAAAATCTTGGTGAATTTATTTCTGTTCATCCCTTGCATTAAAATTGCCTCGCCAAGCCTTTTTGTTATTATTTGTCAATAATCATAGAGCTTTTATTTTAGTTTGCCACTACAATACCTTTTTGAATCACGTTCTGCTTTTAGCTTTGGGGTGATCGATTTTTCATATTTGTTTGAAATTAACGTAATATTACACCGACAAAAAGCTACTATTGTAGTTTTAAATTCAAAACTTTTTGGTATTCATAGATGTGGATTGAGAATAGAATAAATTGGGTACGTCATTGATTCTTAAATTTGAATTTCACAATTTTTTATAAGGTAATTATTAGAACTTCCATTATAATAGCAAATTCATATCCTTGACTCCTAAGGTAAATAAAATGTACTAGGAGTATGGAAGTGAATTAATGTTGAAAGAGCAACGGGTAACATGTATGCAGTTTCATAATCAAATATAATGAAGTGACTGAGAGCCGAAATATTATTTCGGCTCTCAGTCACTTCATTATATTTGCCTAACCGTGACAAAACTCTGCTTTCAACATTTTCCAAGAACGTACTTTGAATTAAAATGAAGTTCTTTACAGTACAACAATTACTGTTTAAAACATATATCATCGGAAAGCTGAATTGTACAAAGTGTTGTTACAAAGAGACTTGCACTAGCGGTACTTTTACGGTTGTACTTATTTTGCAATTCATACGTAGCAAACATTTTGCGTCGAGATTTTTTAAAGTTGTCATTTATTTTATGGAAACCTTAAGAAAGTGACTAATATCAACAATGAATTATACAGACCAGCTACACGTCCAGGCCACTGATAATACCTCCAAAAATAAATCAGTAGATAAGTCAATAATATAATTTATTAAACAATACGAATAACTTTCAACCAAAAAGCATCGGTATTAATACTAAAGGAAGACCATTCCAAGAATACGTCTGATTGCCCTAGAACTAGAAGAAAAATACTTAGAAAATATGTACACCCACAGAGCAGGCCGAAATTACATTCCGTCAGCAAATAATTTGCTAAGTCTAACGTGGCCTTATACACAAAAAGGTTATGTTCGACTGGCTGTATTATAAATCGCATTAGAGCAAACAAAAGCACAGCCGGGAGCGGGCATATGTCATAGTGGTTTTATTACACCGCATATGGGCTAAATGTGTTTCATATTGGTGTATTTAACCTTCGTTACCGTCCTTGTACTATGCGCCTTTTGGTATGAAATGCTGAGGATATAATAATGCTGCTGTTTCTCGGTATTTTATAAATTATTGTCATTTTGTTTTAATACTAAAATTATGATGTTTAATTATGAGGCTACTAGGGTCCATATGTAGGGTTTATGTAGGGTTTTATTTTTAAAGACAGCTCATTTCTTGGATCTCGTTAGATTTCTCGTTATATAAATCAATAGAATCTCCTTAAATAAACAATGAACGAGGCATTTTACAAACATTTATACAATACATTACATACGATTAACCACATAGAAAATCAAGACTTGAAATTTCTATTTGTGATTTTCACTAAGTTGTGTTCAGTGACCCACGATTCTCGATACAGTACTCATTTAAACCGTCTTGCTATGCATGCCATCAGATTAACATGATCACATGATCCCATGCCATGGGCAAAAAGCTCTGATATTTACATAGAGGCGCATTTCCTATGGGCGCTCTGAAGACAAACTTTCTGTGACCCAAATTGCCGCTTGGCAGCGTGGCAGTCGCGCTGTGACAGTTGTCTTTACTGAGACGGGGAACGACGCCAGCACCGCCAATAGTGCCAACTATGAACTAAACTGGAGAGAGTCCCCACTTAGAATCGTATCGTATTCATTGCCATGGGTTTTACCCATAGACCCTTTGTGTAGCACTAGGCCATCACTGCCATTTGTAAATAACTATATTATAAACTAGACGATGAGCGCATTTACGCCCACACTTTATTTTTTATTTTTTACAGACTCACGCCTGTACATAGAGATATCCCCGAAGGGGTAGGCAGAGGCGTATTATTACACCCACATTTCGCCATGAATAGGTATTAAGGTCCTACGTAATAGGGGGCGAGCCTATTTCCGTTACCGGGCACATCACCAGACTACGTGCTGCTACTTAGAATTCGGAAAAACCCAGTAACACTTTAGCCCGACACGGCCATCGAACCCAGGACCTCCGCACTGTTCTAGTACGATCCCGTAATAATTTTGGGTAAATACCTGCTTGGTGCATCACTACGGTCTCCCATTCCGGTCAACATTCCTGCCGAATTTCAGCTTTTTGCACTCAATAGTTTTGTCTAGTAGTCAATCAGTCAAAGTAAGAACTTTATACATACCGATTACTTAGGTATTTTATTTATGATCTTGCTTACAGTCATCTCTCCAAATATAATCTATATATTAAAAGAATTTGTGTTTTATAATACTAGTTGGCCAGCCCGTTCTACCCAACCGATTCGCATGTTTTTTTTTTTAATGAAAGCTCTCGCTGCATAGATTTGTCATCAACCATTAGAAATTACCTAACTTGCACATTCATCAAGTTATATGCAAAAATAGTTTTCTCCCATACATTTTTTACGTTTTCGTAGCCGTCGTCAATGATTTTTCTGCTTCTATATATCTGGGGGCCAATTCTCCTATTTTATTTGACATTGAAATTATATTTTGAACGGAATGAGATTATATTTTGAATTGACTCAAAATCGGTATTCTGCTAACCAAATGTCATTATCGTATAATTAGAAATAAACAGTTCGTCCTTGACACATATTTGACACTTGTTTCAATTTACGATCTCATTACAATTTCATTCAAATATCTGTTAATTTAGGAGAATACCCTTTGTGACACTGACATTATATCGAAACTGTATTTTGAACAAATTTATTTAGGAGAATCGGGCTCCTGGTTCTCACTGAGGTAGGCGTTTCGTTATAGGCCTAAAACACGCGCTGAAAAGAGCTCTTTCATTTGATGGTATGCTCATTTAAATTGGGTAAGTTTGAAGGAAGATAGGTGTGGACATTGAACTTATTTTTCAATATTTTCTTATAAATTTCTTAAGATTCCATTGCTTTCTCTCTACATGGACGGTTCTTAATTCAAAAATATTTTTATGGCATCTAATAAGTTCCTTGCGGTAACTGCCAGGAAAAAACGTTATGCCTCCTTAAGGTGACCTTGCCTTACTTTTATACGGTTGTGAGTGTGGTGGTGTGTAAAATTATACACGATGTTGGTCAAATTATCACTACAGTGAATTATCGCTGATGGCAGGTAATATTCACCGAATGTTACCAGTTAACCCTTAATATTGGGTGAACTGATCTCTGATGTTGAGGAATTTTCCTTACGTTTTATGTTAAGAAAATTTTTGTTTTTAAATACGGACTTTCTTCGGGCATCTTAATTTTTTTTTTTATGTGGAACATATTACAGCGGTTCATAGTACTATTGTCATATAATTATAATTATTATTACAAGTGGTAGTTATGGTAGAAATTGTAGCTTTGGTTAGAATAGTAGTTTTGAGAGAAAAGTACTTTTGACAGCACCTTTGGGTAGGCTTTGGTAGAAATGTTAGTTTAAAAAAAATGGTAGATATGATAGTGTAAGTAAGATTAGTAGTTTTGGTACAAATAGTAGTTTTGATAGGAATATTATTTTCGGTGGGAATAGTAGTTTGGGTAGAAATGGTATTTTGGCATATATTGTAGTTTTGGTAGCAATGTTACTTATGATTGCTACCAAAGCTACCATTCCTACCAAAAGTACAATTTTGACCAAAACTATAAACGTCATTATTACATTTCTAAATTATGATGGATTAATCACACCCATACACAAAACAAAATAAATCGTGCTTCTCACAGAAATATTTAGCTGGATAACAGAAATAAAACCTATTTTCTTACTTATAAAAAAAGTTATTTATCTATATTTTTAATTTTGATCATAAAATATTGACAGATAAATAAAAAAGTGAAGTTAGCGTAAGTTAATTACTTAAGTTTCTGATTTAATAACGTATTTTTTGTGAGTAGTTGTGTTTCCAATTATAATGATGGCTCAATTGGAAGGAAATTGAAAAATGCTCAGAGAAAGTTTGAACAAAGAATCGTCCTCCTACTGCTAAAAAATACGGGTGGAAACGGGTTCAGATTTGATTAATTCTACCATCAACAATTTTCAAGTGATTTCCATTCTTGGTGACGGTAATTGCTTATGCCGCGCAATTTCTTATTGTTTATATGGAAGTGAGAATAAACATTATGAAATTCGTTTGGCCACTGCTGATAACATTGTCAATAAGTGGGATGTATATAGTAACCTCTCTGTTGGGGACGAAGCATATGGCCAGACCATTACAAATGCAACAGATTACAAACGTGTGATGGGTGCCAATGGACAGTACGCAGGGCATGCTGAACTTCAGAGTGTAAGTGAGCTATATCCCGAGTGTCAATTCAGAGTTCACCTGGAAAACAGTAATACGATTACTGACTATGGTACTGGCGAAATTGTTCATAACTTGCTTACAGTGTCCTAATGGAAAGAATGGTAGGGTAGCACAGTCATATTGAAGAACTTTCTTTCGTCAATGTTCAGTTATACATATTATATATATATATCCCTATTGCGCGGCAAACCGTTCAGTAATGCCAAGGTGGAAATTTCACGATACCTAAGGTGCAATGCAAAGCCAATGTTATGAGAAAAGAATTTTTTTCATATATTATATTTTTGTAAGAATATCATCTTTTTACTTATTAGATAAGGCTATAATGTACTCATCATACTTATATGTAAGAGCTTATTTATAATTTTAAAATATGCTGTGGAGCAGCACGGGTCCTCTAGTATGTACTAAAGTCAAATCTTATAATTATTGACCTTCTGTAACAATCTGTAGGTCTTGTTAGTTTATAAACACATTACAAAAAGAATAATATAATATACCTTTAAGAATAAACACGTATGGGATATGAAACCGTTTTTACTTAGAAACTATTTTCGTATTATAGGCTTCTGAGAAAGGCTCCTATCAAGAAAGGCCACGTTTCAGATAAAAGGGCAAATGCTCCCTTGAGACCGCCCAAAACTTACAAGATATATTTAATTTTAACTTTAACAAGTTTCGCTAGGAACCTGGACAATTTATCATTGAAAATGAGAACAACGTTAGAAAAATTTAATTATTAAATCTTTGTACCTAAAAAGGTGCTCTTAATATGAAGGCATAATTATACACCACTATTTTTTAATTAGTACAAAAACTTTAAGGACATATTAGCGAAGACATTATTATCATATATGTGACATAAGAATTTCATAATATCTATAAATAGCCAAGTTATAATCATTTGTTTTTTGTAGAAAATCTCACCTAAATCATAGACATATTTTACAATCCATTCACTACTTCATTGATAGTACTTACTTTCCGTCCTACTCTTACGCATTCTTTCCGTCGCACTTATTAATGTAGGTAGCCTTAGACAATAAAATAATCAGTGTAGGTAGCTACTTTTTAATTTTCTTAATTCTACCCTCTTCTTCATAGTTTATCCGGGCTTAGGACCGGCAAAATTTACCGTTTTACAAGTAATTAAATACGAAGGTATGTAATTAGAAAGCAAACACATATCAAAATAAAAGAAGGTATTCTGTAATAAAAGAAAAGAGTAATTTTGGCGTATTTATGAAGTTAGAATCATCTGTTATTTACAAATTATTTTGTGATCATCATGTCAGCCTAGAGACGGCCACTGCTGGACATAGGCCTCCCTCAAGGTTCTCCACACAGACCGATTTTGAGCCGCCCGCCTCAAATTATTATTTACTTAAGTAGGTATTATTTACTAAACTTACAAGTATTTCCGTTGTCCTGTTTCCATTGTCAATACACAGATCACAGTCTTTTCACTACACCGACTTACACTAACCGGCTTACTTTTGTACACTCACAAAATGATGTCCATGGGTACACGGATGCACTCGCGATTCCTCCACTCAAAAAGTACGCACGAAGCATAGCTACATACTCCCGTTATATTATGAACTGATAAGCCATCGCGTCGGGAAAACGTAGACAAACAATTAACTGTTGCAGCGAAAACAATCGATACGCTCACGGCCGCTAGCAATTTAGTACTGTTTGTAGCATCGAAGTGCGGCGCGCGCGCAGAGGGACAGGGGGGAATTTATCAATGGAATAGTTTACAACTGTTACTAGTTAAGCATTAACCAATTATTACGTATTTTTGTGGACAGTTTTGAGACAGTTTTGGGACTTAGTGTTTTTATTTTTTAACTACATAAATATGATCAGTTAAAGATACTTAGTGCCCCGTTAAATTTTTTGTACTAATTAAAAAATAGTGGTGTATGTATGATACTCTACCAATCAAATCCTACTCTATCTTTTTGGGTTGACGAGGTAACACGGCAGTCGCACTGTGGAAAAGTTGATACTCCGTCATATCTGGTTAGACAAGTAAGCAGACTTCGGTCTCCAATGAGTGTAATTCTTGGATGCAACCGGGATAATGCTAGGATGATGATGACTCTGTCAATCAAAAATTGTTACAATCTGGCGTTCTAAAATTAGTCAATTTACACCCAGAAAAAGTCTATTTACCCACTTGAATCAAATGGTCTTAAATTAATCTATAAAAATCAACCACAGTAGATAACACTCATATAACAGTAACATGCAATGCAATGTAATACAAATAAGCATTTATCAAGACGTGACTGAAAACATCTCTACGTACTTCCAAAGAATATTCTAGTTATATTATCAATACAAACAAAAACTGAACCACTTAAAAACCATTACTGGCATCAAAGAGTCATATAAATGTACCAAATATATGGCGTATAAGAATCACTATTATATTATTCATAGTGACGCTATGGTACGCACGCTTGCCTCGGTCTGAATACATTCCCGCGATTTCCTCTTTATTGCTGCTCCCAAATGTGTTTATAAACGCTGTGTCGCTCCGAGTATCTTTTATAGTCTGTTTATATGATCCAGGATTTGATACTTTTAAATCTACCCGCTTTATTGTTAATATTGAAATTATATAATATTTTTTTATTGACACAGAAATGATGTTATACTTATTTCAAATGGTTGGATTTGTGATCTTGTTACGGCTTTTATATGAAGTATTAAGCTCAAAATGGGATTTTCATTTTCCTTTTATCACATACTTATGTGAGCTCCGTTTGAGACATTTAGATAACATGTTTCAGGAAAGTATGTTCCCAAAATAAATTATATTAACATAATTGAGCAGGATACGGGCCGAAGACATATTTGTTTAGATGAAGTGTGGCCTGTCTGACACATATAAAACTCTTTACTATAAATGACTGTACCTGTTATTGGCGATGCTAAGATTCTAACTAGCAACTCTAGCGGCAAATTGGGAAGTTGTTCGGGTACGACAGTTTGGCAGCTCAATACAATTACCACTTTAACCTCTATTTTTATAAAGTTCTATTGAAAGCTGTCAAAAGTGTCGTATCCGGACAACTTCCAAATTCACCGCTAGAGGAACTCGGATAATCTTTGCATCGCCAATACTTTTAAATAAATGTTCTTTTAGCTTAGAAGCAAGCAGAAATTAGTTCTGAGAATACAAAAATACATCATTATTAAAATACCTCGTTAGTCTAAAATGTTTTTATTCGAAAAGAAGAAATTTCAGGAATTATGTGTAATAAGTCAAATATTGAGGAACGATAATATAAGTTTATCGCAACAGATTTATAGACGCATTATACTTCTATTACTAAATGATGAATATTTGTATTTTCATACCTGTATGCAGACATAAAAATTTAGACATAAAAACACGTCCTAAAAAGCCTACACGACTCAATATTTACCCGGAACCATTCATACGAAATGCCAAATTACAGAGTGCCGAAAAATCTTTGCTTACATCCAAAGGATAATTTATACAAGTAACGGCCTTGGAATATTAATACATTGTGCCGATCGAACGAAATTTTTGTAGGGAAAGGTAAACTTAGCTGTGAAAATACTACAGCTAGTATTACAAAACTTATAACTACGTATGATTTTACAAATATTGAGTAGTATTTAAACTATAATAATAATAATAATAATAATAAATTCACTTATTCAAGTAACTAGACTCATAATGTTAGTAATACACAAAGCTTAACCTATGTTAGTAATACACATCAAATAAGTAAATACATATAAATAATTTGATAAGTTCAATCACTGTTGCACTACATTCCATGTGAGATAGCGCAACAGTGATTCACGTATAAACAATCTAATCTATCGGCAATGGCTTTCAGAATGCTGCTGGAACTAGATCGTACCCTTCGTACCAGGGATGCACACCGCTTTCGCATTGTTGTGAAGAAGCAATCACACCGTGCCTCCGCGAACATCCCCGACGCACTGCAAAAACGTGGCAGTCCCAACAGCACTCTGAAAGCGTTATTATATTGTATACGGAGGGCATTATAAGCTTTTTGATAATAATGTTTTCATATTCATAACATTAATCCTTGTTTTAATAGAAAAGTAGGATAATAACCTGGTTTCGTATGTGGCTGTTACCGCTGGTACAAAATCTGAACTAAACTAGTTTTAATCTTGGAAAATTTGAACGCTACAGCAATGTAGCACATGTTATTGCGCTTTTTTTAATTCCATTTTTATGCAACGCAATATGTAAACACTTTTTAAAAATACTCATCTTCAAACATGAGGATTACGTTGTTTGTAAAAAGTTCGCATGATGCAATTAGCAGAAAAGATGATTACTTTTTTATTTTAGAATAAGAGTTTAAGAGTTGCATTAATATAAAACACGCAAAAGACATAAAGCAAAACACTGAAATCAACGTCCAAGTTTCCAAGCACTAAAAGCATTAACTTATTCCAAGGCTCAAAATATTATGAAATAAATCTCCATTTCGAACGAAATGAAGCACCAAAACTAAGATACTCTGAGTCACCTTCATTTCTCAACCGCTTCCATTCAGAACTACAACGAAGGTTAAAAAACTGTGTAAGTACCGCATTCTTCAGCACCCAGTTTAAAATCCTCCGAACTTAAGGCACGAGTTGCTTGTAGAAAAAGTTGAGAAGCCAACTTTGCTACAATCCACGCCTAACGAGCTCTCTAGGTAATTAACTATTTGTTTCGAAGTCAAAGAGTAGAGTTTTGCTTCGTTCCGCGTTGTGGTTTAAATTAGAAGAGAATTGGATATAAAAAAATTAATATCTCGGTTTTATGGTTGCAAAAAAGCCAAGTATTTTTTGACGACTTTTATTCAACGTAGGCTAAATTTTACAAAATATAATCTAACTTGGATTATAATATAATAATAAATAATTTATTTTCTCAAGCTACATTGGCTCATGTGTTAGTAACAATTTACCTTAATACTATGTTAGTTTATAATAATAAATAAATAATAAAATAAATCAAGAAATCTGTGTGTATATGAGACGCTACAGGTTCACCACAGAAGTGGAAAGCCTGGAGCAACGTCTCATATACACACAGTCGAGCCTACTCGCTATACAAATAAGTAATTTATTGGGACTGGCCCGCACCCGGCGCACCAGGGACGCACATCTCTACCGCATTGTGGCGTAGAAGCAGTCCACGCTTGCATCGGCGAACATCCCTGATGCGCTACAGTATCGGGGCAGTCCCAACAACACCCGGAACGCATTATTATATTGCACACGAAGGGCACTGTACGATTTTTGAGCATAGTTTGCCCACAGGCTGCACGTGTAAAAAGAAGTGCAATATGCCCGAAACAAGGTAATTTTTACCTGTGCAGAACAACGAGCAAACCTGCGAGCCAACATATTTGCTCTAACCGACAGCGCCCTTCGCTCTCGTTCAATATCTTCATTGTCCTTGAGGTCAGTAGTCAAAACGTGTCCGAGGTATTTAAATCTGTGCACCCTAGATAACTGCGTGTTACACAGTTTGGCGGGCGGCACAGTATTAAGACATCGACCACTGGCCCCAAAGACCATGATTTCACTTTTGTTTGTGTTATAGATTAAGCCATGACGACTAGCATAATCCTCACAGATAGCTACCAGTCGCCTCAGACCACAGACCGAGGCGCTCAGCAGAGACATATCGTCCGCGTAACTGATGTTGTTAACACATACACCGTCTATGTGACATCCGACTCTCTCTCTGCTGAGCGTCTCGATCAGTTCATTAACATAAAGGTTGAAAAGAGTGGGTGAGCTTATCCCTCCCTGTCTCACACCACACTGCAATCGATAAGGTTCCGACAAAGCCCCTGCCCAGCGTACCTGGTTGATCTGGTCCCCATACCAATATTTAAGAGTTTTTATGAGCTCATGTGGCACTCTCTCTCTCATTATACATTCTGGTTTGTTATGTGCGTCGAGAATATCATGTGATTTATCATGCGAATGACACTTGATTGATTGCTAGGCAATTACTTTTCTTGTTTAATCGGACCTTCGTCAACCTAATTGTTAGATGATCTGTTCAACGTGGTTTACAAAATTTTACACTTTAATACATAATCTTCGAGTGAAACTTACTTGTTAATTGATGTGACGTTTATATGTATAGGGTACATACAAAGTTTTGATTGTGAGGATTTTGACGTTATATCGCCAGTAAGGCAACAAAAACCGAGATAAAACCTTATCTATGTATGTGTACAAATTGTAGACTAACATTTAAAAGACAACTACCGCATTAGGACTAAATCCTGTGTCGCGGGAAACTCTACAACATACAACTGACGGACACAATGAACATACAACTGACGGACACAATGAACATACAACTAAAGGACACAATGAACAAAAAACAAAAACTTTAAAGTAGAAAACAGTCTTTAAATTGCTTAAAAGTAAAGATACTTAAAAACAATTAATGAAATTATTTGCTACCATACATTATGCCTATTTACTTTTCAACATTTGTTGTTTTTGGAGTCGGTGCCAGCCAATGAGGTCAGTTTAATGCTGTCTTTGCAAGTGCAACTTTCAATACTTTTCGTATTAATCTGTCCCGCTGAAGTCCATTCATAATGTGCAAAGTAATCGCATAACATACGTACAAAAAAAGCAACAGCCGTCGTCGAATTGAGAACCTCCTACTTTTTGAAGTCGGCGAAAAATCAGGATTATCGGGCAGAACATAATCATGCCGCCTGTTACGTGGAACTCAAAACCTCTGTGTAGTTCATGCTGTTTGTTATATTTATAACGAACCGTTATCAAGGACGCTATCATTATTGTATTAATTTTTAACTTTAAAACCCAATATCATAACTACACAGTATAACACAACTCAGTGGAAAAATAATGAGAGTGATTCGACTTGGTTGTATTTCTGCGAAACGCATTCAACGTCTTGTTGGCAAAAGTGTTCTCAGAAATAATAATGAAAACATGATATAGTGAATACAGGAAAATATGCTTCGTCGTCCGGCGAAAAGTAAGTGTGATATCGCCCTATACTAGTGATGAACTTCGCTAAGGCAATCGGTAACTATAACTAAACGGTGAAGGAAAACATCGCGAGGAAATAGCTTTATGTCCGGGAAGCCTCCATAACGTTATCTGACTTATCTACGGATGGGTAAGTCTGACGGCCTAGCAGTGGATCGTGGTTTCGATTTCCACTCGAGGCAAATGTCTGTGTAATGAGCGTAATTATATTTTGCACTAGGTACGACTTACCTATAATACATACGTATGTATGTTCTTAGGAATCTACAGGTACTAATATCACAAACCTGAATAGTTCGTTTATGTTTGTTTGGTTGAACGAATTAAGTACTTTTTCGATCTGAATAATTATTTTTGTTCTGGATAGTCCATTTATCGAGAAAGACTATAAAACATGACGCTATAGGCCACGGGAGCGGAGCGGTAGCTCTAAATAACCGTGGGCTCAGTTAACCTGCGTAGATGCTTTTTATTTATTTATTTATATCAATGACGACACCGCCGACGACACAGCAGGGGAGGCCTCACGCAAGGTGGACCGACGATCTGGTTAAGAAAGCGGGAACTGGTTGGATGCGGGTGGCTCAAAATCAGTCTATGTGGAGAACCTTGATGGAGGCCTATGCCCAGCATTGGTCGTCTCTAAGCTGACATGATGATGATTTATATCAAAGTTCAGGGGCCCAATTCTCCTATTTTATATGACATTGAAATTATATTTTGAACGAAATGAGATTATATTTTGAATTGATTGAGAATCGGTATTCTACTAACCTAATGTCATTATCTTATATTTTGAAATAAAATGTTCGTCGTTGACACATATTTTGACACTTGTTTCAATTTACGATCTCATTACAATTTCATTCAAATATCAGTTAATTTAAGAGAATACCATTTATGACACTGACATTATATCGAAACTGTATTTTGAACAAATTTATTTAGCAGAATTGGGCCCCAGGTCTGTCTAGTTTTGAATTAAATGGCCGTGTGTGAGTTACCCCAGGTATTATTATTAGTTCGGTAAGCATTCTGTCACAGCCGGTAGACAAGAGACTAGAAGTTGATGAGGTTTTAATGTGAAGGATAAGGATTACTAGAGGACCCGTGCTGCTCCTCAGCATATTTTAATATTATAAAAAAGCTCTTACATATAGGTATGATGAGTACATTGTAGAAGTTTATATATTTATTTGTTTAGAAAAAAAGGTTTCATTACTGCTAACAATTAATTAAGAGAGAGCAAACTCGAAAGAAAAACCCTATGCCAATCCGTCTGGCCAGCGTGGTATAGTAGGCCGGAACCTTCATAAGGAGAGGTTTAAGTCCTGCAGTGGACTGCAAAAGGCTGTTGATGATGAACAATTAACATTGCTACCAAAACTACCATATATGCCAAAAATACAATTTCTACCAAAACTACTATTCCTACCGAAAATACTATCCTATCAAAACTACTATTTGTACCAATTTTACAAAACTACCATTTCTACCAAAACCGCCGGTGCTGTCAAAAGTACATTTTCTCTGAAAAAAAAAATCCTAACATAAAACGTAATTTACCCGTCTGTAGGGTTGATTTTCCCAACATTAGGCGGAAATTTCACTACATTTGGAGAAAATTCCTAGGGTATACTGACGTCGTTACCGCGACCCCGTCATGAGAGTCGATAGAGGAACACTGCGGTGTTTTAGTGGCTCTCCCCCCGAACATCTAGAGGGGAGAGCCGAGCCACACACCCCGCTCCACCTGCCCCAAACTCGGTACAGAGTTGGCGGAGGGGTCCCTTTGAGGGACAGTCCGTAACTGGATTTTATCGCGATACAAAAAAAAGGGGGAAAATTCCTCAACATCAGAGATCAATTCACCCAACATTAAGGGTTAACTGGTAACATTCGGGGAATATTGCCTGCCAAGTCAATCTATTTATTTAAAACATTAAGGATTTTTAATTAACTGACTTGGTATTACATGGATCTCACAACTTTTTACGCTAGCGAGACTTGGTTTTTTGACCAGTATTGTTTTTTATGGGATCTCATTTCTTTTTGTAGATAGTCCTACTTTTTCATTTCCGGTACCTTCTACTTCTTGTCCACCAACAACGAATTTTCTTAATTAAAGCCCTAACTGCAAATGTAATTTTGTAATCTTCTATGTTTATATGGGACTAGAGGACGCCAGCAGCTACGCCTGCATTTTTTTAAAATTTTTCCGTTTTGGCCGATCCCGTGGGAATTTCGGGAAATCCCTTCTTAGTGCAACCCTACGGCCCCCAAGGAACATACATGCCAAATTTCAGCTTCCTGCGCCCAATAGTTTCGGCTGTAGCGTGTCTGTCAGTCAGTCAGTAACGCAAGGATTTTATATATTAAGATTACAAAGTTATATATACAGTTGATGTATCTCGGAAACTGGACCGAAATTGAAAAATATTTTAGTTTTTCCTTGATTCATTCACTCAACACTAATTGTATTCTAAATTTGAAGCTTCTATGTCTGCTAGAAGTGCCTTATACTTTTGATGATCGGTCAGTGAGTGACAAAATCAAGAAATTTGACTCGTTATAATTCCTTAACTACTAGTTTAAATTGAATAAAATTTGAAATATATCATATTTATATAATGCCTGCTTGGTCAGTCAAAATTGAGATTTCTAGATTTACCCACAACGAAGTTATAGGTGGTCGAAAATGGTCTGAATTGCCTTAAGAAAAGGATGGTACGGCCGTGCCGCTTTTTCCTTGACTTGGCGGGGGCACTACCGTGCCCCCCGATGAATAATAAGTTTTTTTTTTATGGTCTATGGCGGCAAACGAGCAGACGGATTGCCTGATGGTAAGCATTTACGGGCCCATGGACACAAGCAACACCACAAGAGTCACAAGTGCGTTGCCGCCCCTTTGGGTTGGGAAAATGGATAGGATGAGGAGTGGGATGAGGGAGAAGGGATAGGGGATAGGGCCTCCGGCACTCTCACTCACCAAACGAAACGCAACAGTTTAGGTACTGTTACTTTACGTCGATTTTCCGTGAGAGGTAGTACTTCCCCGGTCGAGCCGGCCCATTCATGCTGAAATCAGCATGGCTCTACTACCTAGTCATAAGTGACGCAAGTCAGTATCACTTGGACCCTACGTTAATATTTCGCCCTCGAACAAACGCGACTAGAGTTTTTAACTTGATGAAAAACACAAAATATGAGGTTTTAAATTTAATTTTTAACATGCCACACAGCAAAAGCTTTTTGTTGATGCGTTAAACACAGAGATGATAATTTTATGAAGCAATTTTTTTGCCGCTTCACTTTATCTGAACTGATGTCGCGATGGAATATTAATTTTAGCTCTGTGAGAGATTACGTAAAATGTCGGATTTTGGCGTAATGTAAGCCATGTGTAGCCGCGGATATGAGCTTAATCTCAGTTTTTGTTGTTTGTAAATATTAAAGTATATACTCGCTGATTGTTTATTGGTTTAGGAAAAAAAACCTCACGTTGGAAAAAATATCTGCTATTCATATTCAAAATCAAAATTTACTAACCACGTAAAATAAAAAAGTTATAAAAGTCAATAACTCTAGGAAATACGTAGTAATGTTTGACTCGATCGTCGATCGACTCGTCGGCGCGCTGTACCTAAACGAGCTGTTGACGTCGCGCGGCGAGGTCAACAGCTGTTTTAGGTACAGTACAGCGCGTATGTAACTACCTACACATAAAACACGTATCAGTCAGCAAAGCACTTCTGCTGGGGCCATACTAACGAGAAATGCCATTAACTATTGCGATAATGTATGTTAACCGTAGCGTAGGTGTAGCCACGACTTAACGCGATAATTTGACAACGGCATGCATTAAAATTGGCATTTGGCGTTTTTATTGCCAATGATGGGCATTCACGTTGACGTTTCAAATGTAGCCACCTACTTTAGCGCGTTAAAAATTATCGCAATAATTATCGCGCTAGCAGACATTGACGTTAGCCGGTAGTGAGGCCCCAGCATAAGAAGTACGGATGGATAGTGATACCTACTTTACGTACTTACAAAACACAAATTAATTACGATGATAACTTCAGTAATTTTAAGTACATAATAATGATTAAAATAATAAACACATGTAACTAAATAGCTGTACCTACCTATTCCTTCATAAGTCAACAGAAATAAGCTGTGGGTTCACGCAATCATAATAAACTAGTTACAATAACTTATTATTATTTACGTATTAATCGTCGGTAGTAGTCGGCACATAATCATTTTCAATAACTAGTAAAAGCCGAATTTAGGTATTTACTTATTTCTGGCGTGTTTAAAACATGTTATCAACGTAGGTATTCACAACAATCAGTAAAGCAAATCACTTACCTTTACAGTCTTCTGCTTATATCACAATCAATTTACACATTTGCACACACATATTTCTCGCGTTCTCGCGACTCCGTTTCTTCTTTGTACACAAATCTTATAACATCGATCCACTAATAAAACCCTATGGAGTCAGGTCAGGTTGCGGCCAATCAATCCACTAGCGAACACACCAGTATTGTAAGGATTCACGATTGTAGTTTAATTACGTAAGACGGACACAGAGTGACGGGAGCGTGACATACTACTGTCCCATTGACCTAGTTTCTTAAGACTGAAGGTCAACTTGCGCCCACGCCGTACGGCCGCACCCCGCCGCGCCCCCGCTCCCTGCTGGCGCCCTGCAGCGGAGGGCGGCGGCATAGTATAAAAAGAATAGTAGGATAGCTTCATACAAATCGGCCACCGCGCCGCCGCGCTGGTTTGAATGTACGCGTGAGTCGCCGGCGCCGTGTACGCACGCACTTTTCACGCACACACTCTCATAGACGAGCGCGGCGTCAGTTCAGGATGCGCCGCGCGTCTGATCGCGCGCATTCATGTAGGTACTACACTGCTTGCCCGCTCGAATTGTTTATGTACATTTAGTTTTGTAATAAACGTTATTAATATTATACAATGTGTTAAACGACAGTAAATTAAACTTGTTACATTTTTCTCGCTATAAAGGGCATTTAGATAGTTATATAACGCTTAGGTAGTCAGTAGGTATTTGAAAAAAATATATGCAAGCTTAAATTCTGTAGTATTCAGCGCAATCACTTAACAAAACGGCGAAGAAGCGCGCGCGCCAACAAATCCGGCGCCGCGGTGTAAACAAGTGACAACCCGTGCGTCATCGCAAGAGTAGGCAATTAACTCGCCGAGCGGCCTTAGCTAACCTACTATTCTTTTTTTACTATGGTGGCGCGCGCGCATAGCGGGGAGCGGGAGGGCGGCAATAATAGTTCAATGACTAATGCCAGTGTGCGGCGAAGTGATACTTCGTGTTCTCGTACTATTAAATAAATTAATTAATCAAGATTTCAAATATTAGCTGGTTAGGTTTTATTAACGATAAGTAATAAGATGGTTTTCGCTCCAAAACCAATAAAAAATCAGCGTGTATTTAAATAGTTTAGGTTATGCTTGCGTTTATTTGTATTTCAAGTTCAAAGTAAACTATCTATTCATAACTTCTACTTAATAATGTGATTTCTGGTTATAACCTGTTACGCTAACCCATAAGAACTTGACTTTCATCAAAGTACGGTCATTCCGAATTTACTTTTTATTGCATAACTTCTGCTGCATTTTAAACTACTAGGGTACTTTTTAAAATGCACAAAAGCCCACGTTGAGACACTTGAGACGCAGAGGACTCGAAACTACAATTTGTGTTTTGTTTGTTAAAATCTCAAAAATAAGAAGCTACAAAATATGAAAGAAATACAACGCTATTCCGCTGTGATATTCCTTAGAAGAAAGATAAAATATCTTACGTTCAAATAAAGGTCTAATTATCATATCATATCTTCTGTAAACGGTTTAGTGAACACTGAACTCAATTATTATAAGTAAAATCTAAAAATATCTGGCTAAGTCTTATGAGAAAACAAAACCTAAATCAATATTATGCGATGAACACGCTACGAACCGCTAATATCAATATTGCTTACATATAGATCCTCTGTTAGCTTTACAAGTAATATGCTACCCTTAACAGATTTAAGACTATTTTAGGAGCCTGGTAGAAATTTCGTATCAATATTCAAGTGAAAAAATTTATCAAAATTGATTGAAATAGAAATCGATTAGCTTAATATAAGTTAATATTTTGTCGAAGATGTATAACGCTAGGACGATGATGATGATGATATTCTACAAGACAAGTATGGTTGAATTTCATCAACGTGCCCATAATGTGTAAGCTTTTCTTCATTCATAACAGTGAAGACCTAGATTTCGGTCACTAGTTATGTTTCAGAAAGGCCGTTTTGATAACCGTAAAGATTCTATCAAAAGAAGATACAGTTACCATCCTTATAGGTATCGCTTATCCTGACAAAAGGTAGCAAAATGATATGTCCTGTGTTATGTTTCATCAACATCAGCTGTTCAACAGTTTTTGCGTTTACATCCACACATCCTCACAAACTTTTGTATTTATACTAATAGCAGGGTAGTAAATAATAGTTAACAATTTTTTACTCATGTAAGACACAGACTCGGCTAGCTAACCCCGGACCGAACCACCATATGGATGTGTGGCAACTCAGAAAGACAAGAAAACAAAGACAAATAGTGTAATCAACAACAACATGAGCTACAAATCGTATTTTTATATTGTTGGTTCAGTTTAAACAGAATGAATATCGAATTAAAACTTTAAAATGCGTCGCATTATTCCGTGTCCCGTAAGAGTTAAAATAAAACGTACAAAAGTCAAAGAAATCATACGGGAGCATAATATGAAAATAATAATGAATAAATTCCACATTTTATTTTAATTTTCAGATTGGCAAAGAAATATAAAACATTGTACGCAGAGTACGGCGTACAAGTAAAATATGCATTTACCAAAGGAACTTATTCAGAAATTTCAAACAGACATTCTACTTTATTTATGTCTACATTAACATCAAGTAGAAAAATGTGAAAATACTTGCGTAACTTCCACATTCAATGTCAGCTATGTTTCATCATATATTTTCTCTTAAAAGGATTTTAATATTGAATTGATATACGGCATGTGCGGTAATATTTAAAATTTGTAGCATTTGCATGATACATTTTCATGCTGGCTTATTAAGAACTAGTGACCCACAAATCTCTCAACTAGTTTGTTTGTTTTAAGGTACTCTCATTATATAATTAATATTTTAATTGGCCGTGTCCGAAATTGGTCGAGGAGGTTTATTACTTTATTTATTATTATTAATACTTCAGGGAAATGTTTTGTACCGGCCGAAAAATAAAAAAAAATATTGGTGGTAACAAATATGAATAGATCGAACAATTTAAAGCATTGTCTCTCTTTCTTTCCTTCGGACGATTTTGTATACACCCTACAATATTTTTGGGTTAATTGTTATAATTTTTATTAGCTTTATTTTAAATACACTAAATCTAAAAAATACCCATCACAGATAAAAGATACCTACATACTAGTTCGGTATTTAATGCACGATTGTATATGTGTGAATTTATAATATATATAACTATACACAACAATATGCAAAAGCGAGTTAGATAAATAATTTATATGCAGTAGGTATTTCGATGTAACTCATGGACGTGCCCTTCACTCGTTTGTTTGTGAATAAAAATAAATAACAAATATGCAAAAAAAACTACGCTTACCTACATTTTAGAGAGTTTTTCAAGTGTATACAAGTTGGATCCATATTGGCTCACCTAATGTTCTTTACCCGAAATTGTTCTTCCTAATGATTTGTAATCCGAATGATCATTCTTCCTAAAATTTTTCATCCTAAAGTTTTCATTCATACTATTTGTAATGCAACCGGCGATGTTCATAACACTCATGATTCCGAAAATTGAAATTAATAATATCATTAATGTAAATATATTTAAACTCCTACTGTTTTTTATCATAACCCTTTTCTCCCTAAACATAATTTTACCATGATATTTTCACTCATACACAGAAAGAAACATTTACCAAGTGTAATAAAAAATATGGGACACTTTTACCAAGACACTTTTAGCCTTATATTTAGGTGTTTTATACGATAGAATCGAGAAAATAAACGATTTGCAAAAATAACACTTTTTTGCCTAAATGTTTCTAAGTCCTCACGCCGTAGCATCCCTAAGGCTACACTCCAACTGAAATTCATAAAATACGACTCATTTACGGTTCTGTTTATGGCCTGGGAGTTTATAGCGCAGTTTTGACCGTAGCTAAACCAATAACTATAGGACCGATTCGGTTCTGGCACTTCGCCGGCCGCTGACGCGGCACGCTCGCTTCGCTCGCTCGGCTCGTGCGTTGTGGTCACAGTTCTAATCTAACATAAACCAATAATTATGAATAGGAAAGATTCGTTTCTGGAACTTGACCATTGTACTATTGTGTAGTTGTACCATGGTACTATTATTCTTATACTAGCTGACCCAGCGAACTCTATATCGCCTTTTTAAGAGTTTTTATTTAATTGCCTTTTTTCCAAGCCCCTTTTCCAAAGTTACCATTGACTTAGCGCTTAATCTCTTATCATTTCAGAGTCTATAAATGATAAACAAACAAACATAGATTTTTATATAATATTGAATTCCCCATTCCTTAAAATATCGGAGACGATACCCATATAGACTTTAAAAAAAAATTCCGTCCGCCATCTTTGATTTCCTATCCGCCATCTTTGATCACGAAATAGATGTTGTATTTCACCATCCCTTAAATCATCAGAGACGATACCCATGTTGATTTTAAAAAGAAATCCCATCCGCCATCATTGATTTCCAATCCGCCATCTTGAATCAAGAAAATAAGGTATGGAAATACCTAATGCATGTTCGCGTTAATTCCCGTCTATATTATATATTCTAAACATGCAACGCGAGTGTTTAAAAGTTTCAACAGAATTGATGTTGTATTTGGATTCCCCATCCCTTTTAACATCGCAGACGATACCAATATTGTTATTTTTTAATTTTCCCATCCGCCATCTTTGATTTCCCCTCCGCCACCTTAGATCACGAAATAGATGTTGTATTTTGATTCCCCACCCCTTAAAATATCGAAGGCGATACCCATATTGATTTTTAAAATTTTCTCATCCGCCATCTTTGATATCCCGTCCGCCATCTTGGATCACTAACTTAATTTCATATTATTAATCAGCATCCCGAAAATCTCGAAAACGATACCCATATTTACCCATGTTTAGCCTTTTTTGCCTTTGACACAACCTTCCCCCTTCTCGTTTGAGCGTTTTATTATTTTTGTCTGGCCCCTAAAAGTTGTGGCGTAATTTTATATAGCCTATAGCCTTTCGGAATAATTGGGCTATCATAGGCAATAACAATTTTTAAAATCCAACTGCTAGTTCCTGAGATTAGCCGACATTATCTTTTAGCATTTTTAGCCTTTTTCCCGGCCCCAAAGGGTCGAAGCGTTATATTATATAGCCTATAGCCTTTCAGAACAACTGGGCTATCGTATACAAAAATAATTTTTCAGATCCGACCGGTAGTTCCTAAGATTAGCGCGTTCAAACAAACAAACTCTTCCGCTTTATTATATTAGTATAGATGTTATGCATGTTATGTCAAAATAAAGTTACGCAAAATTAATGTATATAATGCTGATTATTATGAATAAAAAGAAATCTAAACAAAAAAGATATGACTTTGAACAATAGTGTAAAAGATGGTTATGTTGAGAAAATATAGGAAAACAAATAAAAGTATAATAGATGTTTATAGCTACTGACATTACGAAGTTGAATGCTTCGGAATTATGAACATTAGAGACAGAGAAGTTAGGAATTGTTTTAGGCGTTTTTTTTTATTTAAAAGCTGCAGCTTTTTGACTATCATTCGTTTGCTTAAAGTTTTAGAACTAACAAGTTTATTTGGTTACTAGCTAATGACCGCAAGTTCGTTTGCGAGGGGCCATAACCAGGATAACTGGATCTCTTAATATTATAGACACGGTACCAATAGGAGGTTGGCGAACTTTACGAGTTTTCATGCTAAATTTCAAATCCAGCTCTGCGAAATTTGACCAGTGAGGCAGGTATTTAAATAGTTCCTGTGAGTCAAATGGTAATAAGTGGAGCGTTGCAATCCTAGCTCAGTATGACCGTTGTGAATTTCAAATATGTCTGTCCCGATGTTTTTTGAAGTCTACTTAATTGTTCTGTCTTTACAAAGAAGGTAAAGAGACAATAATATGGTAAAATTATTTGGAATAATACCCATGTATATTTTTACATAACCTATTTCTGAAACTTATTGATACTGATAAGATAATTGTATAAGCGTGAGCCTATCATTTTTATTAAGCTTCTGAATACCATTCTTAATACGTACACAATATTTAAACCTTCTTCTACCACCAAAGTAAACAAACCTCAAAAGCAAATCTAAAATCTGTCTGTCCCCGTCTTTATCACATGAAAAATAATGTCATTTTAAATTTATCATTGAAAAATCAAATCCATCTGAAACGGATCGCGTTCGTATTTACATTGGACCTATAAAAGGCCAACGTCGCGTTGAGCTCTTTTCCATTCATATGCGGGCGTGCGTAACGCTGTTATGAATAATGCAGACCTTAGGGCTTACTATGGGTTTGTCTACCTCACGACTCACCTCGACTCGATCAAGATTCAACGTTTTGATTGGCTCGCTATAAGCTCTACGTCAAACAGTGCCTCGAACACCAATCGAACTGAATAAGTCGTGAGCTGACAAAACTCATGGTAGGGTCTCTGAACCGAGACCGAGCCGCGGTCTTTTTTTATTCTGTTTTTAGATTTTGGCAGTTGGCAAACCTGATTTTGGAACGTTCAAACCTCCTAATAGAGTAGCTGATGAAATTGTACAGGTGCGTTGAGGACTTGAGACCGAATGATAATTGTACCAGATGTTGCGAAAGTAAAAATTCCAAGATAACTTTATTGGTGTGGAAATTGGATAAGTATTAAAATCGTTGGATCTTGGGATATAAATTTTAAAATTTCTCTCCACGAAATTTGATTCTTACACAAAATATTCTTATCCAGTTTTATATTCAGCAAAAAATAATTTTATTTATAAATTGCACTAAAATAATGTTAGTAAACCAATTTTTCAAGTCTAGGTTGTGAACATAATATTGATACGGCTTCGAATCGATTTAGGATTATGGCATGTCAGATAAATTCGCTTTATTCTGATTGCTAAACAAGCATAAAACTTAAATCAACCATAAAATATTACTTTCTTATACTTTATTAATACAACTAAATAAAAAATTTATATGGTATACAACAATATATAAAAAATATTTTTGCTACCGAAAGAAAGTTAGCAACTGGTACAGCGTTTTTAATTTGTAAATATTGATTTACTTATTTCAAACGTACAAATTGTTTTCTATTATAAGATTATTATATTACTAATTTTAAATCACGTGCGAAACGATAATACGTTTGTACACTACATCATCTGCATTGGGATAAATTCTGCATTTTGCAGGGGAGTTCACAAATATTCAGTTTGTAAACTCCCCTAGTTTATACTATGCATACATATGTAGAATAACGCAAAGTCAACGAAGTGTATTCAAAGTCTGTAATTATTTTTGAGATTTAGTAATTATAAAGAAGAGCTTATGAACCAGATTTTTTAAATGTAGTTTTATGCGTTATATTTTGATTGTAAAGTCTTTGCTTAGTCAAATTTTCATATAATGCTCTAACCATATATGCTACCATAATAGCTTAAGGCAATTGAAACATAAATAAAACTGTCCCACAGCTATTAGGGAACAGTGAGCTGAATTAGCTCAAATTGTTATGCACAAAGCGAAAGAAGTTGCTCCTTTGTGCAGCTATTTGCATACCCATGTCACGGGAACTCTGGGCCCCACTCGTTCAAGCCAGCGGTCGAGCTGACCGCATGTTTGAAGCAACCCACTCAAGTTTATATGAAATTGCAACGTTTTTTACTTATTTTTCTTTTACTTTATTTTGTTTCTTGTTGGGAATTTTCCTGGTTGAACATTTTGTAATCTCGTGTACTGTTTCTTTGTTATTTGTTAAATGTTTGTTGAACTGAAAGTTTTGAGACATATTGTGAATTTATCGTCATATTATGTAGACAATATAGCCTCGTAGAAAACAGTAAATTCAAACCGACTTTTCTGAATTTGAATTTAATAAAATTGGTTACATAATCTTGTATATTTGCACTAATGGAAATCATTACTTCTGAAGATAAATAAGCCATAAAATCCATAAATATAAAGCTAATATAAAATTCAATATAACTGATATGTCTATTCGGTTTAAAGACATTTATTCTCAAAAAGAACTTACAAGAGTTCACTTACATGAGAACTTAAACTAAAACTTATATTGTTTTTTATTTCAGTAACGAGATCAATTGTAGCCGACAAGGTGTTTAACTTAGGTCTAAATCCGTACTGATGCTTGCTTAAAAAATCTATATTATTCAAATAATTATTCAATCTCCTATGTAAAACTTTTTCAAAAACTTTGGACATTACTGGTAGTACTGATATTGGCCGGTAGTTGCTCGGACTCGTTTTTGTTCCAGATTTATATATCGGAGTGACTTTAGCTAATTTTAAACTGTTAGGGAATACACCTTTTGCAAGACACTTATCAACACAGTCAGTCATATTATCTACAATTAGGTTCTTAATGCACTTTAAGCTTTTAATATTAATTCCATCTATGCCAGCACTTGTATTGGGGTCAAGGTCGTCTATAATCTTGCTTAACTCTTCTGGAGTGCAAGGATTAAAATCAATTAAAATTTTATTATGATTATTTTTATAGTTTAGAGCTAAAGTATTAGATGTGCAATGGCCATGCTTTGTGATTATTTTATTAGCTAAATGTGTGCCAATTGTAGAGAAAAATGTATTAAAACTATTACAGATTTCAGTGGGACTATAGACTTCCCGTGAATCTATAATAAGTTTAGGCGGAGTGCAGCGTTGTGTGTTTTTGTTAGTCGCTAAGTTATTTATATGTTGCCACATTTTTTTAGGTTTCTTACAACTGTCATGAAATATTTTTGTATAATATAGTTCTTTAGAATTTTGAATTAATTTTAATGTTTTGTTACGCTGTCTATTGTATTTTAACCGAATTTCATTATTTTCCGGGTTAGTTTTAAAAAGCCTACACAGGTGGTTACGGTAATTTATTTCTTCTATAATATTTTTATTAATCCATTCTTTTTGAGGTAGGTTTAGAATTTTTATTTTATTTATGGTGCTTTTAGAGACATGATGTATAATAAAATCGTTAAACAGATTGTATTCATTATGTATATTACAATAGCTAGCCTCGTTGACACTCTGTATTCGACTGCTTTAAACATATATTTCTGTTTTGCAGGTGACTTATGCTTCATTAGTTCTAAATAAAGTTGATTATGATCAGACATGGCCGATTCTAATAAATAAAATTTTAGCTTCTGATTATATGTATATGTCTGTAGAAATATGATCTATAATAGTATTAGTAGTAGCGGTTCTTCGTGTACAATATTTTGTGTCCAAACTGTTTAGTATTGTGTAACCCGTACCAAGTAATGTATCTGTATACTTTCAAAGAGATATCCTTTTTTAATAAATCTATATTGAAGACGCCAAACACAATCGACCTTTTATTTGACAATAATTGCAACGAATAGTCATCAAGAAAGTTTTGTAAATTAGTATCTCCGGGTTTGTAAACCAAACCTATATTTAGTGAAAAGTTGTAAATGTGTATCCATAAGTAGTTATTACCATTATAGTATTTGTCCTGTATTAAATTATGTTTTAAACTATTATGAACAAATATCGAGACACCCCCCACCTCTGCGGTCAGTTCTATAATTATAATAGTGGGTATACCCATTAAATTTTAGAAATTCAGCCTCAGATTCTGTCTTCACCCATGTTTCCATTAACAAAATGACATGCACTGTATTACATATAGAACTTAGTATACACTTTAACTCATCAAATTTTCCTGGTCGTAAAATACTTCTTGCGTTTGTATAAAATAAATTAAGACAGGAGGTGCATTTTAGAATATCACTATAATTATCCAGCAACTAGTATTTAATCTCAGAACTACTATCAATAACACTTACTGTGGATACACTTTGTACTAGATTTTTGCAATGTGTTTTACAATTTTCGGCATTCCTTTAATATACTTAATTATAAGATCCGTTTCGCCCGCTTGCTGCCGGCGTGATAATTCTGTTCGTAGATCTTTTATGGTACGTAGCTGCATAGGTGTTTGATCTGGATATATACGTGTACTACTGCTGAGTTTCGATCTGTTGCGTAGAATCATTTTAACAATAGCCTGACAGTCAAAAGTTGCTTTTATAGGGCGGTGTTTGCCTTCTACGAATTTACCCAGCCGTATAATTTTTGTTGGCATAGAACAACCCATAATACACATAGGTATTTAGTAGTTCCGAAACTTTTTGTTTGTCATGTTCACGACGCGTAGAAATACCTTTATCATTTATTTCATCAATACCCACAATAACAATATACTGTTGGGGTGTATAGCGTTCTCCGAGTTCGAGCAAGAGGTCATCGTAACATGAGAAGGGCGTTTTTTCCTGTGATGACGAAGGTTGATTTTTGAGGGCCTGGACGTCATAATCTAATATGTCTACCCATTTTTGCATCTTTGCTGTTTGGGATTGAATCGTTTCAAGATGGTTTTTCATTTTATTTTGTTCTATGGTTAAGTTGCTTGTAGTGGTTTTTATAGACGTAATTTCGCTTTTTATTTCCGCTATTTCTGAGCAAATTTTAGCTGTATTGTCTTGTAATGACGTTTTCAGGTCAAGCATCATATTCATCATTTCTTGACGTAAAGTCTGAATTTCACCTTTTAGGTCAGTATCACGTTCCGGATGCTTTCTTTTTCTTTGCGCGATGTTTGGATCGTCGTGATGTAATAGACGCAAGTCAGGAAAAGAACTGCTCCCGCTACCGCTCTTGTGCTTGCCGCTATTCGGTGATCGTAGTGTGTTCATCCTTATCGCTCAGTGACGACGTGCGCGTGCGCATATAACAAAAATATAGGTATGGTCTATCTCTTTTACTCGAGGGGGTGCACGGGCTGCACGGGCTGTTACGCTCGATCACTGCACTGCACAAAACTGTTTTTTAAGTTGATAAAAATAAGCTAGAATTTGGTTTCCACTTTTGTTTATTTTACATTGCGATTCTACTATAAATAAGTTAACACGTCCACTCTCAACGACCATCGACGGTGTCTCATCATATGTCTATTTGCAATAGATGTCAAAAAAGGTACGCACAAATGATCAATTTGATCGAGCGTCAAAAGGTAAGCCAAAGGGCAGCGTCTGATGCTAATCAGAAAATGGGAGTTTGGACCAAGTCTTAAGATACGAAGGTAGCGAATGTTATGTTATAATTTTATTGTTAAACAGAGAAAATCCGTCTCCCGGCGGAGCAGACAAAGACAGATAATTTGTAGCTATTACAAACGTCCATCATATTTGAAAAAGAAGATACACTTGATTTAGGGACATAAGTAGGGTTGTTTAGGGTTATTTCACTTGATAATACAAAAGTCAAGGTTCGCATATTTAAATGATTGTAAAATTGTTTCCAAGTTTCTTCAGTCGTGTTGCGATACGTCGATCTTTATTTTGTATTTTAAATATTTAGAAAACCAACCAAAGTATACTCCAACAGTAAGATTGAAAGCAGCAATGAGTTGACTTCCTTTTGCCACCATCAACTTATCTGTTGTCTGTTTAATCGTTTGCTTATAGCAATTATTGTATTCTATTAGCATGACTGAGCATCGTATTAATATCGGTTAATTTTTAGTTTCTCACTGCGTATTCTACTACGTCTCTTCTATAGGAATAGACGAAATAAGAACTACTCAAAAGGGTACCATTATCATCCAGCGATACAGTGAATTTCAGCGCATTCGTTTTTTTTTTACAGAAAAATCTGAAAGTATTCTTTAACTGCAGGCGCTTGAATATAGCATGGCTTAGAAAAATGTTCTATACAATATTTGACCTCTTCTGCCTTGAACAGTTGCTACCGTAGATTGAGGGTCCCGTGGTCACTCCGGGATAATATCATACGGTGTTCGCAAGCCCGATTCCCGGAGGCCTTATTGTCGGAGCAAATTTAACGGAATGTGCGCACAATTTTGTGTCGTCACGCGCCGCCAAGATTTCGACGGAGGTGAACACTATTAGGTTAGAGACAATTTTGTTTAGGCTTCTAGAAATTTTCGGATATTTTTATCTTAGATAAAAAATATATAAAAATTTAGACAGCTTCCTCTATAAAATGGGTGTCTTATTGGCCTACTTGAATGTATAAAATTGCTTAACATTAGAATTTATTATCGTTCAAGTTTTTGCTTTAGATAAGTAGCAGTAAGTATTTATTTTCTAATGCTGGTAAAGGCGTATCATCTCCTAATGCCGTCTAGAGACAGCTACAGTAGCTGCCGCAGCGTAATTTTTAAGAACATTTCTTTTGTCTTTTAAGGATATTATGCATAAAATATTTCTTGAATTCACATTGCAAAGCTAAAGAAAGGTGAATATCCTATACAAACGTTTGAGCGCAACAATTGCATAAACCTGAAAAACGTATTTGAAATACCTTACCACCAACGTATAAAGTGCCTGTGCGAATATGTAGTGAATTCAAAAATTAAGCTGTTTGTACGGACTAAGGCTTTGTTAGACAAAAACTAGAGGACATCGCGTTCAGTAGTTTGTTTTACCTCCGTCCTTTATGTGGAGTGCGATATTACCGGGACTGCTACTTGGACCGATTGTATTGCATGTTCCTTGTTATTTATATTTGTTTTTGTTTAGCGATGCCCCTGTTTGATTGGGCTGAATATCTCGGACAATAGGTAATTTTGATCATAGGATATGTGTATAGAAAATTTGGTATAAAGTTGACTTGGGTTATTTTGGCACTTTTTGCAGGATTGTTCATATTATCGGAGCTCGTATTTCTAATGTATATCACCTACAAATTAGGTAACAAATATGAAACCATTATCTGATATCAGTGCAATATTAGGCCATCTGATGAGACAGCCTTTTATATAAGTAAGCTGATGCGCAATTTTTTAAGCTGACATGCATTATTTGCATAATATCTTGTATGAATTGATAAGAAACAACTCTGAAATGAATAGATCAATAGGTATTATTTAGATTAGAGTACATTCTTTCGATCATGACCCCAAATGATACAGACGGTAAAAATAAAATTCAAAAAAATATCCCACATTACGGTAATAGCAAATATACTTCGAGCGCATTTGCACCTCACTTATTAAGTCTGTGTCATGAATACGGGATTAAACTCGCTACGACCAACGTTAATTAATTGAGATATAAAATAAACACCCCTCCTCTCCTAGCCCATTTCACTTTTAGAATTTCACTATAAAAGAGAGTGCCTCCGTAGTCCAGTGGATAGCGTACGACTGCTGATCGGAGGTCCCGGGTTTGATTCCCGGGTCGGGCAAGTGTTACTGAGATTTTCTGAATTCTCCATAGCAGCACGGAGTCTGGTGATGTGCCCGATAACGGCAATAGGCTCGCCCCCTATTACGTGGGTTCTGAAAATGCATGGCGAAATGTAGGTGGAATATTACACCTCTGCCTACACATTCGGGAATACAGGCGTGAGTCTATAAATTATTAAATTAAAAAAGACTATAAAAGAGTTTTGAGTAAAATGTGTCACTTTAAAAAGTCTTTCGCTGTTTTGCTATTTCAAGAGTTAATGAATAATGGCTGACTGTTTGTAAGGACTTTTCTGACAGCCTTTGTGTTATGTGAAGAGGGGTTAGAAAGTATCAGGTACTTTTTAAGTTGCGAAAGTAATTTGTTTGAGATATCGCTCAGGTAGACAGTTCTTATTGTTGGTGATAAAGTCTTGCTGTGTATATAAGTAATAAAGAATGAGGTATATTTATGTCACTGGGAAAGAATGCCTTTTGAAGTTTTCATTGTATCATTGAAACTATTGTGTATTTATTCAGTTTTCCATGAGTTTTAGTAGTATTTAATTCCATTGAGAGCAAGTTAAGTCGTCGGCCTCGGTTGTCACAGAAGTCTTTGGCAGTCGTTATGAAGATACTAATACCATTGAACATACTGACAATGTTGCTATCCCTTTGTGCTGCAGAGGCAGGCAGACAGGCTATTATTCTCTGTTGGAACAGACTTTATTTAGTGAAGTGACATATATACATCAAACGGAATACAGGAATATAAATTCAAAATTTTGATTAGCCAGTGTTATACAACATACTCCCCCGTAATCAAAACAAGAATTATAAAGACAAACCTATTCCTTTTAAACAATTCTGATGCTTGAAGCGAGTCAATGGCTTAGTAAGTACATCAGCCCACATCTCCAAAGTAGGAGTATATACAACATTAATGACACTGTTAGCTAATAAGTCGCGTATGTAAAGTAAAAATCTCGTGTCAATATGTTTGGTTCTATTGTGGTGAACAGGATTCATTGCCAACTTCTGGGCAGACTGTGAATCATTGTAAATGGTAACAACAGTTGACTTACCAGTAAGTTGCAATGTAAGATGGGCGACGGGAGTGTAAGGGAAACAAGTGTTGCGTTCGACTGTCATTTATTGAGTCCATGCTCGCAATACAGTGTTTAAAACTATATACAAATAATGAGGTAGAAGTGCACTACACTACACCTCCCCCCTTTATTAAAAGAAAAGAAAATACGATTACATTTTTTTTTTGTAAATAATGCAGAGAAGTACAATTTTAATAACAAAACAAAAATATATTGTTTCTCTTTCCAAAATTAAAAATATGTTTATTATATGCTTATTAGTGATAAAGATATAATTTCTTAAAATCTAAATCATCTCATTTCATTTTGCAGCTGTATAACAACATTGCAAAAGGAATAATTAATCTTTAAAACAAACGTTAATATTTCCATTAAAGTTAAAAAAAACGTTAAATGTTACATATAAAATAAATGATATTAACGAAAATCAATCAATATATGTTATACTCTTTTCTTAAATTCTAGAGGTCACTTAATGACAATATGGTATCATGCTATGATAAGTATTTAATAATAAGGACTCCATTATATTTCTACATTATAAATAAGTACAACACATAATGATACATTATTTTTATAAAGCATCATTATTTACGTATGCATTCTTAGTCATTCATAGCTGATACATTTTATTGGTCTTATTACATTTCCTTAGCTTTTATTGCAAAGTTACATTAATATATATATATTTCACTGGCATTACCTATCTTTTCAATGAAAAAAATCCTTATTTAATTCCATCACAATTTCCACATATTCGCCATGGCCATATCTCATTATCTATCTTTCATATTATACTTAATCATTTCATCACAATACCCACTTCATATAATTGGTACACATATTTTATTTATCTTAGACCCAGGCCTGGTCATTTTATAACATCTCACTTAGGTACACTTTATTACACATAAATCATCATATTCATCTCATCATAATTATATCTCATATACGTCATATATTTAAGAACCATATTTAAGACATTTTTACGTCTCCAACAATTCTCACGGAGAAGAACTCGCTTACTACCATGATCAAAATGAAGGACTGTTCTTAATTGTGTACCCTTATTCATTGTGTACCTTATTTTATAATTTATTAATCCTGATTCATTCAATAACGCTACACATAATAACATCGATAAAATTGAATAATTAAATTTAAAAGAATTCTGTCGCTTTTGGGTGATCAGTCCACTGCGAACCTGAACCTTGTAAACAAAATCATTCCTTACTTGCAAAAATCTATACCTATACAAACAAAACCATCTAATTGCTTCTATCCAAATCCATTTTGAATCAATTAATCCTTTCCATTCCATAATTTCATAAATTAAAATGCCATACTCATACTAAAATACATACATACATACATAGACTCATGCCTGTTTCCCGGAGGGGTAGGCAGAGACTACGGAACGCCATTTGCAACGATCCAGACATATCTCTCTTGCTTCATTCACTCCCATCAGATTCCTCATGCATGTTCTTCTGTTCAGGGTACTTCTCACCTGTCCTGTTTTTAGGATGTCTCCAATCTGATCAGAGAACGTCCGCCTAGGTCTTCCCCTTCGTCCTGTCCCTTCCACACTCGCCTTATATATCTGCTTGGTCAGTCTTTCGTCATCCATCCTCTCCACGTGCCCAAACCATCTTAGCCTACCTTTCTCGATGCTTGATACTAAAATAGATCTCTCAAAACCATAAAAATCAAATGCATATTACGATATCATAACTTTTAAATAAAACATTAAGCATATACTTCAAACTGTTGCAAGTCATTACGAGATAAGCAAATTATAAACATTATGTCGTTCTCAGTAATGAACGGTGTTGTATTTCGAGACCTAAGAATGCATCGCATACTTGCACACCTGCATCATATCTATTGGATTCTAAACTTGATTCTAAAAATAGAATTCATTATTATGTAGTTAAATAATTATCTATTCTCTCATTGTGTTAAACTTCGTATTAACCAATTTAATCAATTTAATTGTTTCGTACTCATAAAAATATAATATCAGTCTGTTAAATAAAAAGCTTCTTGATTCTTTACAAAAAAAAAAATACTCGATATATTAGGAAAAAACCTATGTAGTGCTCAAAGCGGACATTTAAAAAATTTAATTATTAGGTATTTATTAAATTTTAGTAAAGAAACTGTAAAAAATATATTAATAATTGAATGATACTTCAGTCATATTGTCATTAGCGAACTTTTTACAAAATTAATGGTTAAACATAAAGAAATATTAAATCCTCTAAATAATAGGTATACCTATCATAAAAAAAAACCCTTACAATGAGCAAACAAATTACCAATTAGAAAATAAGGTGAGAAAATCATTCTTTTTCCTTAAAAAAAATAGTTTGTTATGGCTAGATTTTAATACACACTAGAAAAATTGACCGTTCAAAAAATGATACATAAATTTTGAATACCTTCTAATCTTGCTTTTCGGTTGTGAACCTTGTTCAACATAGAAGTCACGGAGTCCTCTCGACCCGAACATCTCCCAGCGCCTCGCAAATTCCATCATCAGACTCTAACAACTCACTGCGCCCAGCAAAATCCATCATCCGACTCGAACATCTCCCGGCTCCCAGCAAAATATTTCCATCTCATAGAATCCATGTCCAGAATGTCTCAGCTCCTCTTTTACAGTTTATTGTATAATTTTCTTTCTCCAATAATTCAATCCAATGTCGTTTCTTCAATAATGTTGATACTTTGTTTGCTCATTTTTGCCGTAATTCTTGCCATGTCGTCAGATTATCGGATCCACATAGTTATATTTTTTGGAAATAATTATATTCTACGCCGAGCGCTGCCCAAGGGCAGCACTGGCAGGGTCGCCATGCAATGTAAGATGGGCGACGGGAGTGTTAGGGAAACAAGTGTTGCGTTCGACTGTCATTTATTGAGTCCATGCTCGCAATACAGTGTTTAAAACTATATACAAATAATGAGGTAGAAGTGCACTACACTACAAAGTTCACACAACAATCGCTTCAGAAATTGAGCTTCTCTACCCGCACTCGACAAACTCATATATTCCGCTTCGCTAGATGACAAGGCAATGGTGGTCTGCTTCTTACTCTCCCATGAAATGGCTCCACCGGCCATAGAAAAATAGAATCCGGTGTATGATCGACGATCCATAGGACAATTGGCCCAATCTGCATCCGCGTAGCCAATTAGATGCCCACCGCCTTTCCTATAAGTAATGCCCAAATTGATTGTGCCTTTTAAATATTGCAACACACGTTTTGCCGCCTTCCAATGACTTTTATCATATTTAGTGTTAAATTGACTTAAATATGAAGTCGCAAAAGCAATATCTGGACGAGTATTGACGGCCAGAAAATTGAGTGAGCCTAACAGTTGCTGATACGGATAGGACAATGAAGATTCACTTACATCACTCTTCTCACTCGGCAGCAAACGTTTCATTTCCAACGGTGTAGGAACGGCCTTACATTCCGACATGTTGAACTTTCGCAGCAAATCGCGAATGTAACTTTCTTGAGATATTTTAATCTCATTAGGTTTACAGTGTATATTTAAACCTAAATAATAACTTAGTTCGCCTATCACTTTCAGGCTAAAATAATTCCGTAAGTCAGATATGACAGTGTCAAGAGTTTTATTTTCTTTATACAGAATGACAATGTCATCGACATGGAAAGCGAGTATTATTAACTCACTACCAAACTTTTTAGTATAAATGCATGGTTCCGAAGGAGTTTGGCTAAAACCAATGCATTGTAAAATTTCGGTCAATTTTTTTGTAACATGCTCGCGAAGCCTGTTTGAGGCCATAGAGCGAACGTTTTAGTTAACATACTGTATCTTCTTGACCAGGTTTAGAAAAACCTTCCGGCTGACTCATATATACCTTTTTCTCCAAAACTCCATTCAAAAATGCCGTATCAACGTCTAAATTGTGCATTTTCATTCCCTTTTCCGCAGCCAATGCAAACAACATGCGTAAAGAAGAATTTCGGACGACTGGAGAGAAAGTTTTTAAATAGTCAATGCCATAAACTTGGTTAAATCCTTTCGCGACAAGTCTCGCTTTATATTTGATTACGTCACCATGCGCATTTTTCTTCAATTTGTAGATCCATTTACAAGGTATGACCTTCTTATCTGGTCTGTTAACGAGAACCCAAGTTTGTTTCTCAAGCAGTGACTGATATTCATCTTGCATAGCTTGATACCATTTACCTCTATCATCTGCATTCATAGCCTGTGTATAAGTTGTAGGTTCATCCATCAGCTGAGGGGATGAAGTCTGCATACAGACACAATTGGCAGCAGAATTAGGCTTTCTTGGTCTCAAATTGTACCTTGGTTGTACAAACTCAGTATCAGATTCCATATCCTCTGATGAAGATGCAATTACAGGTTGAACTGACGCATTCCGAGTATCAGCATTATGCGATTGCTCTACAACATCAATAGCAGGCTGGAAATCTTCTGATACTTGCGCAATATCAGGTTGAATCTGTTCATCTTCAATGACAACTGGTGTTCGACTATCTGAATTATCCGACGAATTTACTTGTGAACTTAGCAATAGAGGTATAACTGCTGGTTCAGTTAAATCATTACCGGACTTACAGTTTTTCTTCCCTTTCAAATCTTGAAAATCATGTTCAAAGAAAGTAACATCTCTGCTTTTCATAAGTCTTCTGGGATATCTAATGTCTCTGAAATAATAACTTCTGGGATCTTCTGAATATCCGACGAAAATGTGTTCGGATGCTTTCATGTCCAATTTCTTCCGACTATATTCGGGGACATGGATAAAAGTTCTACATCCAAAAACACGCAGATGAGAAAGATTTGGTATTTTACCATACCATTTCTTGAACGCCGTCTTGCCTTCTAGAGCACGGTGAGGAAATCTATTTTTGAGATATACAGCCATCTCTGCAGCATCTTGCCAATAAGCCGGAGAAAGAGAACTGTCACTTGTCAGAAAGCATTGATCTTACTTTCTCCATAATCGAACGATTCGTTCTTTCGACAATAGAATTTTGCTGGGGACTGTAGGGAACTGTTGTTTGATGTTGAATCCCTTCATTTTGTAAATAGTTCGTAAATTCAGCATTAACATATTCTTTCCCGTTGTCACTCTTCAGTATCTTAATCTTAGCTCCTGTTTCCTGCTCTACGGACGACTGGAAAATACGAAACTTGTTCTTTACTTCCGCTTTTGAAGGAATAAAGAATACAAAAGTCATACGAGAAAAATCATCTATAAAAAATAAAATATACATACACATACATATCGTCACGCCTTTTATCCCCGAAGGGGTAGGCAGAGGTGTATTTCTACACCCAATTTTCGCCAGATATACTTTAGTCCCACGTAATAAGGGACGAACCGAACCGAACTTGAACTCTAATCTTATTTCAGTGAAAAAGGCGGTAGATAAAGGTTTTAGCGTTGTTTTTGATAGATCTGGTTGTAATTTTTATGATTCTGATGTTTTTTCCTGTACAGGCGATGTTATTTTACATGGTTCTATATGTGGTGGACTGTATTCTTTAGATTGTACGGTCAACCCAACGACTCAACTATCCGCTTTTGAGACACACTCTGATGTTTCTAGCTTCAAGCTCTGGCATAGACGTTTAGGTCATTTATGCCGCATCGGGATGGATCAACTGAGGAAGGGACACGCAGTGGGCGTGGACTATTCAGAAGTCAATAAGGAACCATGTATCCCCTGCATTGAAGGTAAGCAGAATAGGAAACCTTTTAAGAAAGTTTCACATAAGAAATCAACTACTGTTCTGGAACTTATTCATTCAAATATTTGTGGACCTTTGCCTGAAACGCCATTTCAAGGCAATAAGTATATTTTATCCGTGTGGTTGACGGCATAGAATACAAGTGTCACCACCCCCTATCTTCCCATGGGTGGCGTAAGAGGCGACTAAGGGATAACACGATGCAAAAACCATCTTTGCATAGAGACGGAAAACTCGACATCAAACCCTATACGACTGCCTCGTTGGTCTCGCGGCATAAACGTGCGCGTGGGATCGCGAGGTCCTGGGTTCAATTCCTGGGTCGGGCAGTGTTATTGGGTTTTTCTGTCACGAAATTCTCAGTAGCAGCACGGAGTCTGGAAATGTGCCCGGTACGGCAATAGGCTCGCCCCCTATTACGTGGGACCTAAAAATTCTTGGCGAAATGTGGGTGTAATATTACACCTCGGCCTACCCCTTCGCGGCTACAGGGGTGAGACTATAAAAAACTGAGTCGGTCTTGTGTAAATCCGACATGTACATTTTGGTTTGTTGTTTTACTGGTCATACACAAATATTTAAAAGATTTTGGAACGATAAAGACGTATTAGGAATGAAGATTGAATATATTAGGAAGCGAACGATAAAGATTGAAATAAATCCGGATATGGTTTAAGGTTTTGATATTAAAACTTCTTCTCTCTTAAAATTATTTTCTAGCTTGAATTAAGATATGAAAAGCAATCATGAGCCCCAAAATAGGAACACCGGACTGCGATTCAAAAAAGAAATTGATGTTGTGTTTCTTTCCAAAATGTCATCAGATTTTGCTTCAGTATTTGGTTTCGGTCAATTGTCGGTGACAATGGATTGATTAAAAATCGAATGTCGAATATCGCATGCCTTTAAAATTTTCAAATCATTTGATATTGTTCCGTAAAAATCGCTCATTCGCCATTCATTCTCTATCTATTTGTCACGCTGCACGCTGACGAGTCCAATCATAGTTGTAACTAGTTCAGAAAATTTCAAAATGTGTAGATTTCAAAGTCATTACATTTTTCTATGGTTGGCGCTCTAACATGCGGTTTATTAAGGTAAATCCTTGTGGAGGAAAGACTGGGTTCCTCCAACTAGAGAGAGGATCCTCTCACCAAGTTTGGCACGATCACCTGGCTAGATGATGATGATTATGTAGACAGCAGTCCAACGGTAGTAGTCTGGAGCTCTTATTAATCGTGTGTGAGAACTGAATCGCGATACAGGATTTTTAGTTCCGTCGTGTCCGTTAGATGTCACCGATTTGATTGTCTTCGCCATCGCACGTTACATGATCTCAGATGTATTCAGCTACACCTAGTGTAAGGAGATTGCTGCGCTTTGCTACGAAAACAACGCGCAAGATAGAATTGGATGTGAAGGAATACGAGGACACTGGAAAAGGCACTCACACTTATCGAACAAAACGTTGCGGTTTCAATGTTTTTTTTTTGTTTTATTGGCGTAATTATTTAAACTAAATCCCTACATATCCCTTGTGTTATGGGCTCGATACCCACGTTAAATAATATTTTTGTGATTCTCAATTATTGTTTAGAATCTAGATGTAATTTGGGTTCCTTTTTTGGTGACAACATTGCATGAATGTTTGTCAAAGTCTTCAGTGAAATGGGGTCGGGGTACACCTAGCGCAAAAATGTGCATTAAAAAAAAACTGGTCATGTGAGAGTCGGACTCGCACACCGAGGGTTCCGTACAAACCTGTAGGTATATTATATAATTATTAAAGAAAATATGTGATGTAACTAAAAATTTAAGATTTTCGAAATGTTTTCTATGTACTATAAAACGTTGCTTTATGGCAAATTTCAAGATTCTAGATCGACTGGAAGTACCCTTCAGTTTTGACTTGAGCATTTGATATGAATTTCAATTTTATACTTAACTCTACGAGTTCATGAGGAAAGGGGTAGTACCTTTAAAATAATCAAAAATACTTTAGGGTGAATTTCTACAGGTCCAGTAAAATCTTTATAATTACAATTACAATTTGATTCCAATTAATTACCTTATGAAGTGTATAATGTGCATGCTGATTTAAAGTTTATTAATTTTATTTGTTTGATACAATTTTTTTTTAATGAAATTATACCTAATTAATGATTTTCCTTAATCAAAAATATTGTAATATTGAATACCTAACTTTTGGATTTGCACGTCGCGGTGTGACAAAATGTATCTTATTTTTTTTTTGTTCACTACGGTGGGAAACTCTCCTTATGAGTCGTCTCAACTCCGCCAACCCAGCCATTAGAACGGCTGGGCTTGGGACTGGCGGAGAAGGTATGTGGAGGCTCTCCCCTAAAGGCGTTCGGGGCATACCCACTAAAACCCACCGCGGTGTCCCTACGGGTCCCGTATGTTGGCGGGGTCACGCGATTCGCGATTAACATACTTTCTCGCGATTGGCCCACCGTTTGTGTTGGCGGGCCCCGTCTCGTCATGATCTCGCAATCATCCATCAAACTTTTTGCATCCATCAAACTTCTCGCATCCATCACCTCACAAAGCTACTTGGGAGGCGGCGAGGACACGCGCCGCCTCCCGCCTTTTGGCGGACAGGGAGCAGCCCCAGCGCTCACCGTCCGCAGGCACTGAATTCAGGGTGGTCGGAGGTCGTCTCTTGTGCGACGTCCCCGACGCCCGGACCTACGGTTGGGGAGAGGGCGGTGTATTTCCCTCTCCCGCTCCGCCGCCTCCTTGCTCAGCATGACTGCTTCGCAGAAAGAGGCGACGGCGTTCCAAGACCTCTCCCTGCGGACCATAGACAGAACTACGGCCGGGAGCGAGAGGACAACCGTATTCAGAGCCGCGACCAGATCACGGCGCTGCGATGCCCAAGCTGGGAATTCCGCCAAAGTATGCAACGCCGTGTCTTCGACAGGGGACAAAATGTATCTGGCGCTATATGATAACAATGTACCATCTTTATGTAACCTACATTTTAAGCAAATAAATTATTATTCATTTATTTCTCATTAATCAAATTTAAATAACATTTTTAAATATATCACAAAAAAATTAAATACATTTAAAAATATATAAAAAACCGTGGGATCCCACCAGCAACGGGCACAGGGTCCAAGCTGCCGGTGGTTAGGGCTCCAGAGACAGGAACTTCCTCACAATACGTGCCGTGTCGAGAAGTACTGCCTTTTGCATCAGACCCTTGACCCAAGCACCCAACGCGAGCCTCTTAAGGTGACGATCGAGGCTCTTGGCTATTAGGCCATTAACCGCTACAACTATCGGCACAATAATTGTTGAGTCCACATCCCACATGTCGACAATCTCGTGAGCCAAGTCCAGATATTTAATCTGTTTGTCTTTCTCGGCTTTCACGAGATTCTCGTCATGAGGAATGGTGACATCAACAATTATTGCGAGGCGCTCTGATCGATCTATCACCACAATATCAGGTTTGTTGGCTACAACAGTCCTGTCTGTGACTATAGATCGATCCCAGTACAATGTGGCATGACCATTTTCGAGAACTGGCTCTGCCACATACCTGTAGTACGGTACCTCGATGTCTACAAGTTTGTATTTCAGAGCAAGTTGCTGGTGAATGATTCTAGCTACTTGGTTATGTCTGTGCAAGTACTCGCCGTTAGCAAGACGTGAACAACCGGAAACAATATGCCTGAGAGATTCACCGGGCTGGTGACACGCACGGCAAATATCGGTAGTGCCATCCCTCAGGATATATTTCCGGTAGTTATTCGTCTTGATAACTTCGTCAGCAATTGCACAAACAAACCCTTCGGTTTCCCCAAAGAGGTCACCGAAGCGTAGCCAGTTCACCGAGGCTAATAGGTCTGCATCGGGTCCATACAGGGCCCGATGGAACCTGCCATGAAGCTCCTTGCTCTGCCATACACGCTTGCGATCATCAGTACTGAGCACTACAGGTATGCGCCAGTTCTCCTTAGCCAATTTGAGCGGGGTGAGTCCATTGTCCACTGTGACAACATCTCGATGCATGTCCACGTTTGCCCGGAGAAAATATTCTCTGAGATTGCACACCTCGCGGTTGTGTAGGGTCTTGACATTCAGAAAGCCACGACCCCCACACTTCCGCGGGATGTACAATCTCATCACGGATGAACGAGGATGATGCATACGATATGCCGTCGACAATGTGCGGACTCTTCTGTCCAGGGCATCCAATTCAGACTGAGTCCACTTGAGTATGCCAAAGGAGTATACAAGAAGTGGCATGACCCAACCGTTGCAAGCACGAACCTTGTTGCCACCTGATAAAAGGCTTTTTAATACTTTCTTCAGGCGGCCAAAGAAACGCTCCTGCAACGATTGCTTCATGTCAGCTTCATTGATACTTAAAGCCTGTGACATACCCAAGTACTTATAGGTATCGGTTAAGAGAAGCGATCTTCTCGAGAGTTGGAGCCCCTCAGATTCCACCATCCTACCCTGCTTCACATGAATGACAGCACATTTATCCACACCGAACTCCATATTAATAGACTTACTAAAGTTTTGGGTAACGTTTAGTAAATCTAGCAATTGGGCATCAGAGTGGGCAAATAACTTCAGGTCATCCATGAATAGCAGGTGAGATATGACCTGACCGCCTCTCTGTAACCTGTAGCATAACCTTGAACCCTCCAGTAATGTACTGAGAGGGTTCATGGCTAGGCAAAACCAAAGGGGACTCAGACTGTCGCCCTGAAAAATTCCCCGCTCAATTTTAATACGTTCGTCGTCCTCCTGGATCCTTCGGCATCCTGGATAGCAAAGAATCGTATTCCATTGCCCCATACATGACTTTAAGAAGGTGCGTAGAGTAGTATTTACTTTATACAACTCTAGCACCCTCAAAAGCCATGTATGATAAAATTATTATTATTATTATTATTATTCCTTTTATTTAACCTTTTTCTCATAGCCACATTTTATATACTAAATATTACAATACAATATACACAATAGATACAATATATAAATTTAAATATATAAAATGGGACCACGGAGACCCATCGGTACCGGGCACAGTGACCAAGCTACCGATGGTTAGGGCTCCAGAGAGAGGAACCTCCGAACTATGCGCGTCTTGTCCAACAATACTGCCTTCTGTATGGAGGACTTGATCCAGCCGTCTAACGAGAGCATCTTGAGATGGTGGTCGAGCTCTTGGCAATGAGACTATTAACAGACACGACTATCGGTACAATGATCGCAGAGTCCACATCCCACATGTCGACAATCTCGTGAGCCAGGTCCAAACATTTGATTTCCTTGTCTTTTTCGGCTTTCACGAGATTGTCGTCATGGGGAATAGTAACATCAACGATCATTGCAAGGCGTTCTGATCGATCTATCACCACAATATCGGGCTTGTTAGCCACGATAGTCCTATCGGTGATGATAGACCGATCCCAGTACATAGTGGCACGGCCATTTTCGAGAACTGGATCGGGCACATACCTGTAGTACGGTACTTCAAAGGGTACAAGGTCATATTTTAAGGCAAGCTGCTGATGGACGATCCTGGCTACTTGATTGTGCCTGTGCAAGTATTCGCCGTTGGCAAGACGAGAACAACCGGAAACAATATGTCTGATTCGCCGGGCTGGTGACACGCCCGACATATGTCAAACAGTCCCATCCTTCAGAATATACTTACGGTAGTTGTTCGTCATGACAACTTCGTCCATAATTGCACAAGCAAAATCTTCGGTCTCTGCAAATAAATCACCAAACCGTAGCCAGGCTACTGATGACATGAGGTCTACATCGGGCCCATGCAAGGCCCGATAAAAACGTCCTTGCAACTCCTTGCCTTTCCATACTTCCCTACGCTCTTCAATACTAAGTACAACAGGTTTGCGCCAGCTCTCTTTTGCCAGACCCAACGGGGTAAGTCCGTTGTCTTCACCAACAATATCACGATGCACACCCGTATCAGCCTTGAAAAAATATTCTCTAAGATTGTACACCTCGCGGTTGTGGAGGTCCTTAGCACTTAAGAAACCCCGACCACCACATTTCCACGGGATGTACAATCTCATCACTGATTACCGCGGGTGATGCATTCGATATTCAGTCAATAGACAACGGACCTTTCTGTCCAAGGCGTCCAGTTCTGATTGAGTCCATCTGAGTATGCCAAAGGAGTACGCTAAGACTGACATGGCCCAACCATTACACGTTATCATTAGGCACGCACCCTGTTGCCGCCTGATAAAAAACTTTTCAGTATTTTCTTCAGGTGGCCAAAGAAGCACTCCCGCAATGATTGTTTCATGGCAGTATCAGCAATACCTAAGGCCTGCGACATACCCAGATATTTGTAAGTCTCGGTCGCAGATAGAGATCTAAATTTTGTGGAATCTGAAAGCTCTATTCCATCAGATTCCACAATACCACCTCGTTTTACATGACCATGACCGCACACTTATCCACACCAAATTCCATCTTGATAGAATTACTAAAAGTTTCAGTTACTTTTAGTAACGCTGTCAATTGGAAAGGGGTGGGGGCAAATAGTTTAAGGTCATCCATATAAAAGAGGTGGGATATAACTTGACCTCTACGCTGCAACCGATAGCCTAGGCCAGACCCCTCTTCTAATCTATCCAGCATGTCGCCAGATCCTTTCGATTGCGACGCACCAGCTGGTTAATGGCCATGTCAAATAGGAGTAGCTCTTTTGTACCACGGACCCCATTCTTACATCCATTTTGAGCAACTGACATAATGTTACTATTTCTTATATGTGATACGAGGGGAGTTCAATGTATTCTCGGTATAGGTATGAAGGAAAAGGCGGAAAATTCTGAATAAATTTTATTTTTCAATATACTCCCCTAACATCTCAATACATTTATTTGTTCGTGAAAGTAACTTTTCAATTCCCTCTGAAAAATATTTTTCTTCATGGCCCGAAAAATGTTCGTTTATTGCTCCCTTCAACTCTTCATCGTCCGAAAAATGCTTTCCACGAAGGTCTTTTTTAAGATTAGGGAATAGATAATAATCACTAGGGGCCAGGTCCGGACTGTAGGGTGGATGCTTGATTTCTTCAAATCCGTACTACCGCACAGCAGCCTGGGCAAGGCGCGCCTTGTGAACCGGCGCGTTGTCGTGAAGCAGCAACACACCTGCGGTTAATTTTCCACGTCTTATTTCTTTAATTGCCTCCTTTAAATTACGCAAGGTGGTTGCGTATGATGCAGCAGTAATACTTTGACCTTTTTTTGTGTACTCGATTAGCAAGATTCCCTTAGAATCCCAAAACACCGTGGCCATGAGCTTTCCTGCGGGCGGAGTGACTTTGAACTTCTTCGGCGGGTCTGATTCTTTTTTGTGCCACTGCATAGACTCTTGCTTGCTCTCAGGGTCATAGTGATGAACCCACGTTTCATCACCAGTAACAATCCGATCGAAAATACTTTGCGGATTTTCACCACAGAGGTCCAAAAACTCCTTACAGCAGTCAACTCACACTTGTTTCTGTAGCGCGGTGAGCATTCGCGGCACCCATCTTGCACTGACCTTTGACAAATTCAGGCGCTCATGAAGGATTGTGTGAATGGTATCCACGGATAGCTTAGTCATTTCTGCTAATGTTTTCACTCTTACACGGACATCTTCAAGTACAAGTTTTTCGACTAATTTGACGTTTTCTTCAGTACCGGCACAAATTGGCCCACCAGCGCGGGGGTTGTCTTCAATGCTCTCTCTACCCCGTTTGAATTCACTTGACCACTTCTGAATTGTAGATAATGAAGGCGCAAAATCTTGGTAAACAGCCACCATTTCTTCATGGATAATTTTTTGAGTTTTCCTTGTTTTGTGAGGAATTTTATCACTGCACGATGCTCGATTTTTTTCATCATTGTCGAATCAGTCATCCTAGTTGTCTTTTCGCAATGATATCTAGAATACTAATGGTGGCAATTAAATGAAATTTTGTATTATTACCTTCAAAGAGTGTCATTAACTAATGAGATAATTAAATTACCCTTATCATTAGTATATCACCTCGATACCGAGAATACATTGAACTCCCCTCGTAACATCTTCCTCCTCAAAATGGATGTAAAAAGTTTATACATAGTCGGTAGACACGTTATCGGTCTATAATTTTTGGGGTCCGTGGTACAGCCTGACTTAAAGAGCAGTTGAGTGGTACCAGTTGTCATAAAAGTTGGGATCGAGCCCGATTCCAAAGATGCCTGGAATTGGGATGCAAACCGAGCATGGGCACAACGTAGCCACTTCAACCAGAAGTTGTGCAGTCCGTCCGGTCTCGCTGATTTCCAGTTAGATAATGAACGGACTGCACAAGCTACATCCGTTGTTTCTATGGCTACGCGCTGCATTTGGGTATTCCCTCACATGCTCGCTTAACATCCCCAAACCAATCACCCTCAGTGTGGCTGATGGGCATCGACCAAATGCTGCGCCAGAAAGCGTTCGTTGCCTCAACATCAGGCAGACACCCATCATCCACACCTGGATCAGTTTGTTCCCAACTTCTATATACCCACCTTTCATCTTTTTGGAATGCCCTATTCTGGGTGTATCGGTCCACCCGGTTATTATTATTATTCATTTCCGTGGATTTTTTATTCTTCAACTTTAGAACAAGAAATCATAGTGTTTACTCAAGTTTTTGATAATATAATTATGTATTCTTGCTTAGTGTCTGGCAGATAGCTTGAAAACTAACGAGATATACAATATAAAAAAATTGTGCCACGGCGATGAAACATGCGTGCACGGCAATGAAACTTGCTTCCACGGCAATGAAATAACTGAGCCACGGGAATGATAGAATAAATCCACTGTAATGAAAAAATCCAACAACATATGATATATTTTATATAATATACTTCTACTTACTTAAATTAAATAGATACATCTCTGGCTCTGAAAAAGAAAGGCATACATAACACACACATACGCTCTTTTTACCCTCTTCTCAATAAACTTCTCGCATCGGAGTAAAATTAAACACAAAAATAATAGAGTCAAAGCAACACAATAATTTATTTTTATTTCTTTCACACAAAAATTGACTGAATATAAATTAACAAATAATACGATACTTTTCTAAAGTATGCAATAGCTATTGCTAACAATATATACTTAACTTTATATAATATAACAGGATCGCTTCTTAATTTTTCACGTCGCTTTTGTTCGGCCAAACTTTTTCTTTCCTTTTTCTCTCTCCTCTGCCGATAGTTTCGGTTTAGGCATCTTGGCTTTCTAAAAATAAACAATCCATTATTATGTTTATAATTAGACTGTAGTATACATATGTGAGTGAGTGGCTGAGTGCGCGTGATTGTGTTGTGTGTGCATGTGTGTGTGTGTGCGTATGTTTGAATGTCTATCGTGTGATGGAGTACCAAATATATATCATTTTGTAAGGTTAACGTAGAAATATCTTTTTGTAGTTGACTGTACAGTACAGCTTGTTTATTTTTCTTAATCATGCCGTGGCGTTGAAAACATAAGTCACGGCAATGAAACAACTGGTCATGGCAATGAAACTAAATTGTTTTAAAAGGCATGGCAATGAAATTTTGTTTCATTGCCGTGTCTTTTTTTCATTGCCACAGCAAATTTTGCCCACGGAAACCACGACAATGAGAGCAGGGCGATGAAAATCAAGGCAAAAACATCAAGTACCCAAAAATCTATTAATAATTCACAGTAATTAACACGTCACAAATAAACATAAGATAAATGGCATTCTATCGAATGCTTAGTCAAAAGGACAAACTTATTCGAATAGATGTTAGACCTATCTACGGCGATAAAAGAAAAAATGACCAGTTATATAAAAATCGGATACTTATGTTTATGGCGCAAAAACGCAGGCACGTATACACGTCGTTCCACGTCGAGCACCAAGCGACACTATTATGTAACGTTTAGCGCACAGGGTTGGGGGACGGAAGTCCTGAGATAAAACAATATTCTTAAATATATTTAGGACATGGCGATGAAAGGTAGTTCTAGGACAAATGCATTTTTATGAACCATTCGTTGTATTGTTTAAATATATGAATAAATGTGTTCCGTAACAATACTTTAACTATCCACATATCAAATAAAACTAGGTTTTTATATAAATAACCAATAGATTTTTATCAATAACGTATAGTACACATCTAGGTGATGTGTGGACAAACACGGCAATGAAGGATTTCGAGGTTAAATTTTTTTTTTGGAGTATCTATTAATCCTATTTCATTAAATATTTAATGCTACACATAGATTACTATTCTACATAACCAGAAAAAAATATTAGAACATTATAACTATGTTTTATAGCACCGATTTCATTGATGCCACGTTATTTTTGTTCCCGGGAAATTCACCCTTTAATTATATCATGTGACAAAAAATTTACGGTTTCCTAAATTTTTCCTTTATCTATGCTATAAGACGTTGTTTTGTGCCAAATTTCAAGATTCTGAGTTCACAGGATACCCTGTAGGTTTTGATTCCCTTGCCAGTAGTCGCGAGTTTCAAAATATTGTAAAATTGCTTTTTCTTTTGATTGCGTTGAGATAGAATTTTGATTTTGTAACAGATTAAAGATATTATAAACTCGAGTATTTGATATGAATTTCAATTCAATAACTTGACGCGTTTATAAGGAAAGTAGTAGTAACTTTAAAATTAATACAAATATTTTGTTTGTATGATGTTATAAACATTTTTTGTTTTCGCAATTTTTCCTTTATTTGTGCTATAAGACATTGTTTTGTACCAAATTCCATGATTCTGAGTTCACGGGAAGTACCCTGTAGGATTTGATTGCCTTGCGAGTAGTTGCGATAAAATCATCATCATCATCCTAGCGCTGTCCCGGTTGCGCTCCAAAACCCACGCTTTGGAGCACGGGGTCCGCTATCCGGCTATGTCTCCTCCACTTCGCACGGTCTTCAGCATCCCTGGTGGTTAGTTGGTTGGCACGCATATCATCCCTTACGACGTCAAGCCAGCATTTCTTTGGCCTTCCCCGTTTACCGGGGCCCGGCGGAGGTAGCATGGCAAGACATTTGTTACCCACGTAAGATGCTGGTTGACGTAATACGTGGTCATACCAGCGTAGATGACACTCTTGCAGTTTATCAGCAATGTCACGGACATAAAGGCTACCCCGGATGCGGGAGTTTCTAATGCGGTCTTTCCGCATGACACCACACATCCAGCGCAGCATGTTCATCTCCGTGACACGCAGACTCTGCTTGTGTCGCTCAAGCACAGGCCACGTCTCACTGCCATATAACAGGACAGGTCTAATGATGGATTAATAGAACTGTCCTTTGAGCTTAACCGGCATTTTGGAGTCACAAATGACACCGCTCACCTCACGCCATTTGGCCCAGGCTGCTGAAATGCGTGCCTTGACGTTGCAATCGATGTCACCAGACGCGTGCAGTACTGATCCCAGGTACTTGGCCAGGTCCTTTCGCTGGGCAATGTCTCCGCCTATATGAATTGACGCGGGATCTGTACTGTTGCAGGCCAAGTACTCGGTCTTCGCCACGTTTATTTTCAGACCGCCGTTCTCAAGCGACTTCTTCCACGCATTCACACGCCGCACCAAGCGTCCCCTGTCCGCATCCGCCAGCGCGATATCATCAACATACATGAGCAGCCACGGAGGCTGCTCATGAACTACGGAATTGGAATTAGAGTAAATGTCTCGGATGATGTCAATATATGCTTCTGGTACGATACGGTAAGATCCAAAGCTGTACACCTTTGGATCTTAGCGCCCACCAGATCATCTGTCGCGGCACACAGTCGAAGACCTTCTGCATGTCTAGAAACAGAAGATGCTGAGGCGTGTTCTTCGACCTGTACCGCTCCATGACGATCCTGAGGACGAAACTTGGGTCCATGGTGCCGTGACCAGGGCGAAACCCATATTGACATTCCGGGACTGTGGTCTCCTGTCGGATCCGGGAGTCGATGATTCGCTCAAAGAGCTTTAGGGTATGGGACATCACCTTAATACCGCGGTAGCTACTACACTCCTATACCGATCCCTTGCCTTTGAAGACTGGAGTGATGATACTCAGTCTCCATTGGTTCGGGATTTTTCCGGAGTAAGGGTGCCCACACCCCGTAGGCCCATTGCCTTCCAGGCCTCAATGGGGACTCCATCAGTTCCGATAGCTTTCCGATTCTTCATGTGGCGAAGGGCCCTCTGGACTTCTTCAGGCGTTACCAGCGGCACTAGTCCTTGGTTCGGAGGGAGTTCCGGTGGCTGCACCTCTTTATGCTGCCTGTTAAGCAGCTCGTGGAAGTACGAGCGCCATCTCTCCTTCACCGCGCTTGACGCGCATAATAGGTTGCCCTCAGGGTCTTTAACACAGCGACACTTAGTAATGTCCTGTGCCGCTTTGACCCTGGAGCGTGCCAACTTGTTTAAGGGGCAGAAGCCCCTCAGACGATTTCAGCTTGGTATTCAGCGGTTCCAAGTGGTCTCGTCTGGCTCTGGCTACAGCCCTCTTAGTGGCACGTTTGGTAGCCCTGTATGCGTCTTGGTCTTCAGGAGATTTGGACGCTTGCCACGCTTTAAAGAGGGCTTTCTTCACCCTTGTCTCCCTCTGGACTGTGTCGTTCCACCACCAAGTCTCCTTGTCACATTTGCGTCCGCCCTTAGACATGCCCAGCACTGCCTTCGCCGCTCCAGTGATGACCGTCTGGATTCTATCCCACTGGCTCTGAGTTGGTTCGCCTTCAGTAGCAGCGCACTTGTCACCCATAGCTGAGGCGAACTCCAGGGATTTGGTATCCTTGAGCAGCCACCACCGAATTTGACGTTTACGGCGGTCGGCGTGCTTGCCTTTGGGATCCACGCGGAGACCATTACAAGGAGGCGGTGTTGTGCCGTGAGACTCTCACCGGGTATGACCTTGCAGTTGGCTACTTTGCTGATATGGTGTCTCCTGGTAAGTAGGAAATCAATCTGGGTCGCGTGCCTCCAGCTCTTGTAGGTGACAAGGTGTTATGCTTTATTTTTGAAGTACGTGTTCACAATGACAAGGTCGGCAGCCGCACAAGTTCGAAGGATATACTCCCCTCCCTCGTTACGGCCACCGTAGCCAAAGCCACCGTGAAACACGCTTTAATTCCTCACACCCCTCAGCCACATGGCCGTTCAGATCACCACCCAGAATGATTCCCTGTGAGAGCGGGATTTCACGAAGAACTTCGCCGAGTTGATCCCAGAACGACATCTTGACGGCGTCGCTGCAACCTGCCTGTGGTGCATAGGCGCTTATCAAATGGGTCACCACTCCTTCAATAAGCACCCCTACAGCCATAAGCCGGTCGATGTAACGCTTCACCTCCAAGATCCCGTCCTGAAACTCCTCGGCGAGCACAACCGCTACCCCGCTCTCCCCGCCAGTTCCACCCATGTAGATCAGCTTGTAGCCACTCCCAATGGACCGGGATCTGCTGCCTTTCCACCGAGTCTCCCGCAGGAACGCTACGGCCACTCTCCGCCTGGAGAGTACATCAGCCAGCTCTCTCACGCGTCCGGTTAGCGTGCCAATGTTCCAAGATGCCAAGCGGATCTTCCGGGTTGGGACTAACTTCTTTGGCCGTGTCCTCCCCCGACACGGTAGCCCTTGCCCACTTGCCACAAGAGGCGGGCGAGGCTCCTTTGCACCGTTTTGCGGCAGTGCCCTACCCGAAACACTTTCCAATTCTGTTGCTTTCCTTTTGATTTGACTGTTTTGCCTCTACGGGAGCGCCTGCCGTCTGACCTCCCAACCACTAGGGAAGGCTTGCGCCAGAGCCTCGTTGTGAGAAAATGTAAGGCTTATTATAATTGCTGTTTCTTTTTATTGCGTTGACATAGAATTTTGATTTTGTTACCGCTTAAAGTTATTTTAGACTTGATTATTTGATATGAATTTATATTTAATAACTCTACGCGTTCATGACAAAATGGTAATAAAAAAAAAATTATTAAAAATAGTTTTATGACATAATGTTACAAAAAATTTACGGTTTTCGAAATTTTTCCTTTATCTGTGCTATAAGACATTGCTTCGTACCAAATTTCAAGATTCTGAGTTCACGAGAAGTACCCTGTAGGTTTTAATTCCGTTACGAGTTGCGAAAATTTGCGGTAATTTGCAGCATTAACGTAAACACTATATACAAGCAATCAAAAGATGCTATATCTTTTGATTGCGTTGGCTTAGAAGTTTGATTTTTTCACAGCTTCAAGAGACAGTAGATTTGACTATTTGTGTTTACTATTATATAAATTTCAATTTGATACATCTACGCGTTTCTGAGGAAAAGGGTCTTGACTGACGGACGGACGACACAGTGATCCTATAAGGGTTCCGTTTTTTCATTTCGAGGTACGGAACCCTGAAAATTAGGAAAAACTGATGGTACAAATCTATTTATGCTAATAACAGCATGTATTTTCAGGTATCAGTAATCTCCTGCTACGGTAATGATAAAAACATACATAAGTAGATTGACTTATGGGTATCAATGGTATGCACAGTGGGTGGCAAAAAGGTTTTATAAGTAAAATATCATAATGCCTTTATGACGTCATATGTTCAAGGTTGTTACGTCATCAATTAGTGGTAGTTATTACAGTGTATAGTAATGAAACAGCATAATCTATTACTTTTTAAAAACCAAAATATAAAAAGTGCTTTTTTTAATGAAGTTCCTAGTGGTGGGCTTGAAGGGCTATTGGTGACTATAGAAGTAGCCCATTAGACGAAGCCACAATTTTACTAGTAATTTCTTGAATCAACTCAATACTGATGAAATTTAACACATACTAAAAATTGCCTCATAATAACTGAATTATATCGAATTAAAATATAAACGAAAAGTGGGTGTAGCAATATACCTCTGCTCTTCGGGGATATAGGCGTGAGACTATGTATGTATGTAAAATATAGACGTGCTAACGTATAAGTTCAATATTGCGTGCAGGTATTGCAAGTAACAGTATAACTGTCGCACCATATTAAATTTGATCAATTAGCTAGAACATAATAACCCTTTATATTTTTTATAATCACTCAAATTAAAACCTCGCTAATTACAACATCAAACGCCAATTATCAATACAAACTTAATTGCTTAATCTTCAGATCACCATAGAGACAGTAATTATCCACACGAATCGACTTTATTAACCTGCCGAATTTCTATGAAAATAAATTATTAACTTATAAATCGAAGGAAAGATAACATCTTTTCATGGAAAACCAATTTTCCCGTAAGATCAAATCGGATTAGGAATCCGGTAGGAATATGCTGTGTACATCGGGACTAAGGTCAAATATCTAACTGTACCTAGTAATAAAATTATGTGAGTGCGGATCTTTACAACGAGATTATTTTTTAAACAAATGGTATAGGTTGACAAGATTGTAAAATTGCTTTTGGGTGGGCAGTCAGAGCAATATATTTGAGCTTCACATCTTTAGATAAATATATTAATTATAATATTTAATTTATATTTTTATTTATAGACTCACGCCTGTATCTCCGAAGGGGTAGGCAGAGGTGTAATATTACACAAACATTTCGACATGAATTTTTAGGTCCCACGTAATAGGGAGCGAGCCTATTGCCGTAACGGGCACATTACCAGACTCCGTGCTGCTACTGAGAATTTCCTAACGGAAAAATCCAATAACAATTTGCCCGACCCGGGAATCGAACCCGAGACCTCCCAATCCCACGCGCACATTTATACCGCGAGACCAACGAGGCAGTCAGTATTAATTATAATAGTATAATAATTTAAGCTGTCGTTAGTAGGTAATTTTATAAAACTCATGAAAAGATTTTATTAAATGTCTGACTTGTCAACAGGCTTATTTTTGTAGTATATATTATTTATATATACTACAAAAATAATAATTATATTCACATTATTTTAACATAAAATTATTTAATTACTTTCTGACTAAACTGCGGACTATCCTGTAACTATTCCAAAAATAATTAATCTTCTTGGGTATCCTCTGTGAGTGCTTCCCTACACTGGTCTTTTGGGCAGTAGTAGGTGGAGGCACGACGAGAGATTTTTGAAAATCATAAATTAAAGTCGCTTATTAATTTTGGCATAATCATCATTTATCACACAAATTAACAAAGCAATAGTTTTAAAATATCTTATGATAAACATTTAAAATTATCATAACCAATGGTTTTAATGTTGAGTACAACCATTTCGATCATACAAAATAGTTTAGCGGGTCTTAATCGCGTGAAATTTACTTATTTAAGGTATAAATACCTATTTGTTTCGACGATTCGCTTGTCTTGCACCGAGCGTGGTCGCGGAGAGCGACCGCGGTCGGTAAATAATAGGTTAATGCAATTAAGACCCGCTAAATTATTTTATATGATGTATTCAAATCGCGAACGTTTAAAATCGATTAACCATTTCGATAGTCGCAAATTAAAAACGGCATACCAAATCATGTTTATACGATTATAGGACAATGTGCTAACAGATGATCGCATCGTAAAACAATGGCCTCTAATAAATGATGTGACGCTGATTTCTGATTTGAACATAAATTTTACTCTGTCAGCTACAGCATTGTTTTGTGTTTACAAAATGACGTGGTAAGCGTGTCTTTAATTTATATTAAGGACACGCTTACACGCATTAGCACCAATGTCAATGTACAATGTGTACAATTATAGATAATACATTTTTGATATCGTGTACATAATATTACATAATAATAAGGGTTGTAACGTAGATGCACCAACTTGTGAATAAAAATTAACAAGACTCGATCTAAAGTTTTACCTATACGTCTATGTATAATTTTAATAGCCAGAATACAGCTTTAAAATAAGTGATCAGGGTTAACGAGGTTCAGGCTATACAAAATGAAAGGACTATTTTCTTTCTTGAGAAAGGAAAGTACCTTTCTCAAGAAAGAAACTGGTAACATGGGTAACCTCTTTTTTGGGTACAATAACTGTATTATTGATAAGTTTTGTCAAATATGCGAAGTATGGGTGACCGCAGAAGACTTACAAAATTATAATAAAAAAGCTGAAAATACATCATAATCCGAAAGATTATGATGTATTTATTAATTAAAGAACAAACAAAATTTTAATAACGTTTAATTGCCAAGATTCCACAGTACAAAGTCTATAGTCAATTCTATAGTGAGGTGACACACAATACATTAGTGTTGCAACTCATAATCTCTAAAGTTAAATTTTACTATTTTCAACTAATTGTAATCTTTACCCCGATATATTAAAGTCGTAGTTTTAAAGTTCTTATAGTTCGAGAGAAGATGGCCATGTGGGTTCAAATTTTATATTGACATCACCTGTATTGATTGCGTTCATTGTCATTGATATACAAACATTGGCGAAGTGATCACCTAACCTACTACGTCATTCATAGAAACTTCGCGACTGTTGCTGCTAATTTCAGATTCCTATTAATACTCAAATCTAGTATAATAATAATAATTCTGGACGAACAAGTAATTTGAATCAATACCTTAAAATCAAATCAAATTCAATTCGTTTCATTTACAATAGAATCTAAATTGACTTACTTTCTTATCGAATTGCGTTCGGCGCCGACGTTTTGAAGTTAGTACCTTAAGGGATTTCCATAATGATAAGGACAAGCGGCGCAGAGTGAAAACCTAGTCTACCTGTTTAAGTAATCACGTTATTTTGTGATCTAGTATTACAGATAAGAGGAGCGTGGTCGATGGTACGATACGGGAGGTTAGTGGGATACTTAAGTCTGAGAGCATACTCTCCGAATTACTTCATTAATGTCCTATAGTGATGGCATTGTTTTATGGCCAAAGATAACCCAGTGAGCCTTAAGTTAGTCTAGATTGGTTTCTAGGTGGAGCCTTGTTAGGTACTCTTGATGTAGAAATTAGTTCAGATGGCTGTGTTATTTAAATAGTTAAATATTTTTGACCACTTGGGCATGAACGATGACGAGTAATTATGATGCTAGAGATTTTACGCAGATACAGAATACGAAATTATGATCAATTTATCTTAAGTGATAATGGAGCCTGCAAGCTCGCAAGTGACTAGCAGTTAGAGTGTCTACGCACTGGACTAACAGGAATATTAACTTCTTTGTATATGCGATAAATCTCCATGATATTTTTTTACTACTCACGCTCTAGGCAAATTCCTGTGTGGCGTGGGGACTTTACAAACACATATCCAACGACCCAGACTAAAAGCAAAACTTGAGATACATATAGTGTTGTCTCATGTGGAAATCGAACCCACAATATACGAGGCAGTGTCAAGCAGCAGGGTAACCGCTTCAACCACTACGTCAACCGTGCAGACCGTAGATATTTTTTTACATAAACATGCCAGATGAAGTATCTTACATTATACGTCAAGTTTTTATAAACGACATTTAACCCATTCTTTCCCTTTAAACAACGGGTATAAAACAACAATACAAAAAAGGAACATTTTTAGTATATTTTTGGCACATTCCGCAACATGTATTAATTATAGTCGTTACTTGAGGGCGTAGGGCAGGGCCGCATTGCCGATAAGACAGTGTACATTACTCATCGGGCCTAGACTTTGTACTGTGTACCTCAGATTGTTCAGATTTATGACGCAATGCCTATGTTCACGTTTAAGATTGATAGGAAGCTAAACGTTCTTTGAGGTAGATCAGCTGGTTTTAAAAAAATATTTTTAAATAAAAAAAAACAACTTCAAAAAACACTAAGGAACTAAAAAACAAAAAATAATTGGTTTTGGAGCAAACATTTTTGGAGTCGGTGCCAAGCAAAGTATTTCTGATCTGACTATAAAACCTCTACACATTTTTATATAACTTTCGTTGTTGATAGAATAAGTAGTTTGTAATTTAGTAACTTTTTGCGTAAGGGCTTGGCACCGAATTCAAAAAATTTTGTTCCAAAACCAATTATTTTTTGTTTTTTAGTTCCTTAGTGTTTTTTGAAGTTGTTTTTTTTTATTTAAAAATAATTTTTATTTTTTGCTTTTTAGTGGTATACTAATAAAAAGTAGCAATAGGTGGTACATAGGATAGTGTAGGTGGTACATAATGGGGAGGCCTTCCTTACGTGCCTCAATTCTGAAATGTAGACCTGTACCTTTCTGGCAATTTCAAGTATTTTTTGTTTTCGACTAAATAGCCTAAACACGTTCGTTTCAGTTCCATCATTAGATCTCGGAAATCATCCAATACCAAAGACAAAACAAACGAGCCTAAACACGATGATATTGCGTTATTGTATTACAAAGATCCCATGGCCACCTTCCTGCTCCATCATCAGAGTTTGGTAAACATTCAGCACTAAAAACCATGTAAAGACGAATCCAAAGAGCCCAAACTCAATGGGATTGCGTCTTTGTATTACAAAGATGCCATGGCCACCTTCCTGCGCCATCGTCAGACCATGGAAATCATCCAGCATCAAAGTCTATGTAAAGACGACTCAAACGAGCCCAAACTCGATGGGATTGCGTAATTGTATTACAAATATCCCATGGCTACCTTCCTGCTCCATCATCAGAGTTTGGTGAACATTCAGCACTAAATTCAGCACTAAAGTCCATGTAAAGACGAATCAAATGAGCCCAAGCTCAATGGGATTGCGTCTTTGTATTACAAACATCTCATGGCAACCTTCTTGCTCCATCATCAGACCCTGCAAAACATCCAGTATCAAAGTCCATGTAAAGACGAATCAAACGAACCTAAACTTGATGAGATTGGGTTATTGTATCACAAAAATCTCATGGTTACCTTCCAACTCTATCATCAGACCATGGAAATCATCAAGCATCAATGTCCATGTAAAAGACGACTCAAACGAGCCCAAACTCGACGGCATTGGGTTGTTACGGTCAAATCGCTTCAAGTGTGGTTATAAAATTTGAAGAGTTCCTTCGATTTCTCAGGATTCCATGATCAGATCCTGACTTGATGATCATGGGACCAACTAGGAGGTATACTCTTTCAATCAAAACAAGAATTTTCGAAATCGGTCCAGGCGTCTTAGAGTAATCGGGGAACATACATAAAAAAAAAAAGATTCCGACGAATTGTAAACCTCCTCCTTTTTTGAAGTCGGTTAAAAAGCGTTTTTATGAGAAGTATCGTTTTTGCTAGCTGCTTTTGTAGGAGATGAGATTATGTTTCGATGTAGTAGTCAACTTGAGACCACAGAGTTATATTTTATTATTTTTTATATTTTTATGGTAGTATGAGTGACAACTTAGCCAGCAGAGACAATACAACTGTTTTTCTTTCTCTTTTTCTCCTAAGCATTTATTTGTATGACCTGTATTTGTAATATATTTCGTTTCTAAATTACTATATCATTCGTTAACAAGATTTTTCTTTATTTTAAGGTATAGATGGCTGAAACTAAAGACACTAGAATAGAATGACACATGATAACAAACGACATTAAGTGTCAACAGCCCTTTCGCGCAATTGAATGACGTCAAACGTTGCACGTCAGTAATGCGCATAAAGTGCTTACTTGATGAACTATAAAACATTATTATAGTTGACGTTTTATGTAATAAAGCTAGTTATCTGGTAAAATATTAGCAGAGCCAGACCTTAAAAATCGCGCTTATATTGAAAGTTTACTTTGCAGGAGCAGAAATAGTGGTAGTAGCAGTAAATATGAGTGAGAACCGATCAATTTCAGACGATAATTAATTGGAATCATATTTATTTGCTGAAAAGTATTCTTGTGTAACCCATAGTTCTTGCCAGCGCTCAAAACTGTTGCTCGTTAAAATATTTTAGCCTCATTATCGTCATAATGGTTGGTAATGTTACTTCTTTACATCATTATTTTCAACTTCTTAACCAGTAATTTAACAACTAACTTAAGCACATAATACATAATCGATAATTTTTTACCGTCTGTAGTAAACTCAGCTCACGCAAAACTGTACCATAATAAAGTTAATCTTCTAAAAATAACCTATCTGACCAATTCTACGGCATATAACATCCAAAAAAATCTCATCGCGTCCGCACGCGACTGATTTGCGGTGACAGTAGCCGTTAGCGTCGGTGCACTCTGACAAAATGTTGGTAATAGCCCTGCGGTGGACGGCGCTGTTTGTTCACGACTAGTGATGGCGCATGTGTACCTAGTTTGAGTGGAAAAAGATTATAACTCGGAAGAGTTGGCGGGTACGGTAGTTCCGTACCGTTGTGATATTACTTGGAAAATGTTAGTAGATCCATGATGGTGATAGGGAGACATACTGGAGACGGGTTTTCATCGTTTACATACATACATAGACTCACGCCTGTTTTCTGAAAGGGTAGGTAGATACTACGGCATACCATTTGCAACACTATTTTGATCGGTATAAATAACTCGCTGAATACCGAATTTAAACCAGTTTACATAGGGCTTGGTTATAGGAAGTCTGTCTTCTTTTTACGACGACTGACGTAAAGTTATTCATTTAAAAGTTGAAAAAAGTACCTGTGATACTTTGTGATTAAGCAGAAATTTATTGAAGTTATACTTCTTTAGGCAGGCGTTATGAAAAAATTATGAGAGTGAAATTTTACGATGCACGCGCATGAGTGACACAAAATTCTATAATTAGTAACTTTTAGTATCGTGATAAAAAAGTGAAGATTTTTAATGATGCTAAAGAAGTATAACTTCTCACGCGCGTACATAAGTACACGTTTGCAATTTTTTTTTAGATCTGGTAAGTATTTAGAACCTGTTTAACACAAAAAATAATCATCGAGGGTACTTTATTTTTAAATTGTTTTAATGCGCCGAAAGGCTTCAGTGCAAAAAAATAAGACAGATGTGTCGGGTAAAATTCGGTTGTTCGGCCTTATCAATTTCAATAATAGTATCTAGTCTCACTGAGACTCATTCCAATAAGCTAAAAAACTGGCTGCACAGTTCTAATAATATCTGATAGCGCAAACAATCACGAACTGTGACGGTTTATAGCTTGCGCAAACACGCACTATTATTAACCCTTTAACCGCTTGTGTCGTATATATGCGACACATATTTCCGTGCCCCTACCGCTTGTGTCGTATTTCTGCGACAGAGAACATCCATGATTTTTCGTTCTATTTTCGTCCTATTAACTGTGTGGTACAACTAAAACTATTATTAAATAGAGCTATTATTTATAACTACTACTTAAAATTATGTGTCATAGCTCTAAGCATTGAAAAAACTCAAACAAAATAGTAATTGGCAGCTTGGACTTTTCTTCGTTGTCTATCACGCGTGTCGCATAAATATGACCATAGGGATGGGATACAATGCAATGCGCATTTTAAAAACGAAATTACTCACAGTTAAATAATCAGGTACAATGCCTCATTCAGCATAAAATAAACATTGAGATACGAAATAAAGTTAAATTTAACATATTGCATTGTGTTATTTATTCTTTTCCTTAATATTCATAAGAAAAATATCCCTGAGGATCTTTATATAATGCCAACTTTTGACGTTAGTTCCCATCCCTAGACGCCTATGCTTGCAACATATTTCTCTAGTTAGTCTAACGCGGGTGTCACATTAATACGACCGCTGCCTACGTCACAAGCGGATCAAACGAATGGAAAGTTCCATTAATGTTGTTCGTGGATATTTGTGCATTGTCATTGTCAAAATAGTCATTTCAATAATGACGACTACTGAGGAATTAATAAGAATATTAGAAAGGTGACGACAAAGAGGAATTATTCGAATCTACAGAAGTATTTAGAAGTGATGGAGAGATAAGTACCCATTTCAATTTCTTCTTATGTTAGTTGCACATTTTTTAGTAGGTACAAATAAAACTTCCGTTGGGTTTAGGTAACTCCTTAGTGAATCGAAATAGTACCTATTTTAAACATTGTGATGTAATTCTGTTATTATATTACCTACTTATTTTAGTACATATCCTATACATTGTTCAAATTTGGAACCATGTTGTATGTTGTCCATACCATTCATTAATAAGGTAAGTACTGTGTGACAGTACCTACCAAGTCGGACAGGCACTCGCACTCGCGTTTGTCTCTTTTTAACGAACGGAGTTTCATATGGCGTCGTCTCTTACTGTGCTCCGGCGTTGACCGTTTATTTAGTTATATGTTATATACCTACCATTTGATATGAATTGTAATTTTGACCTAATCACTATAAAAGCAAAAATATAGGTATGTAATAAATTTTAATTTGTAATTTCAGGCTCATGAGGACAATGAAGGCATTAATTGGACGTCAGACATAACTGTACCTGATATAGAGAAATAATATTTTTGAACATTTTTGTGGCAATGATGTACCGTAGTTGAAAAAATGTTAATTTACTAACAAATATCACCAGTTCTAAGTCAGGCACACGGCTCCTACAAACAGGAGCGACGCGCGACGTGACACAAAGATATGAGCAGTTCCTTTGGGTCGCACCTGTTTGTAGGAACCATAAGGCTGAATTAAAATAAATAAAAACTTTTTGACTTTTTTTATCGATACAACGATTGCTCCTCCTTATTTATTGTAGGTATTATTTTATCGATTTGTAGCCGCGCGTTAGGGGCACGGCAATTGATATTTAGCCAAGCGCTTAAAAGGTTAACTATCAGTTTTACGGAACTCTGCCCTCTATGTGACGGTGGGACGAGGTGGGTTTAGTTATTAGGTTAGCATTTGGTTTTATATAACAAAGTCCAGTTACATACATATGTGCGAGCATGCATGTGCACGCACACACACATACATAAACACACACACACATTCATCCACATACATACATACACACACCCTCATACATTAAATTAAATGTAAACTCAATCTAAATTTAATTATAAAATTTTTCACTTTTATACTTATTTTCTGAGACTTGTAGCAAAACATAATAAGTAATCTTTAGTTGTACAACATTTGCTTCACACTCGCTATATGTCATAAATGTAAAGTAGGTATAGTATATTTTAAAACTGTTCCTTAAGATACAGGTATAACCTAGTTTAAGGCACAGTGCTATTTTCGTGTATGATATTAGTAGCTTTATTATAGTTAATGTGATTCTGTCTATCAACTATAATCTTGTTTTGTACAAGCTGTATCATTACTTGTTGATAAATAAATTTATTATTATTATTTATTATTATTATTTATTATTATTATTATTATATGCTCTCCGAAGTTCTGAAAGGATAATAGTTTAGGAGATATTATAAATATTTAAATAAATTTTTAGTTTAGCTGAATATAGTATCGGAGTTTGCTACTAACAATTTCTAGCCAGCGAACTTAATGGTATTTGGACAAATTTAAGAACTGAGACTTCAACCAATAGTTACCGCAGGTTTCACCTAATTCAACACTCGCAAATGTATTGGGCTGGCCATATCTGTAGAAAGACTGATGGTCGGTGGAGCAAGCGTGTCCTAGAGTGGAGATCCCGCCTCGGCAAGCGTAAGGTAGGGCGGCCCCCGGCTAGGTGGACCGACGACCTGAAAAAGGTGGCTGGGACAGACTGAATGCGGAAGGCTAAGGACCGAGTCCTGTGGCGCGTGTTGGGAGAGGCCTATGTCCAGCAGAGGTGTATGTGTGTACTTCGAGCCCACTTTTATTTTTGCAGATTTTTGCAGTTTAACTAACAATAGTGCTTAGTTAAAGTTGTGGAAATATTTGTAAAACCAATATTAGAGTTTGTAAAGACATAATTTAAAAGATATTTTGCCTTAAGTGGGTCCCTCAGTTCACACACATAAGCTCCCAAATCTAGATATATAATGAGTTCACCAACAAATTTTGGTTATAGACCTTTAGTAAAACATGAATAAACATCTACACAACATTAAAAAAACCTAATATGAATAGATAATACAAAAATATAAACGTCTTTCTGTGGTCCCTGAGGGACCACATCAATTCATCTCATAATTAATAGATTATAACTTGAACATTTAATATTCATAAGCCAATCTTTAGTAAAAATTACAAGGAAAATTTTAAAACTAAAGAAAGATCACAAATAGTGGTAAATATTGAAAACTTTACTTTTTTGTTGGTGGACCCTCAGTTCACACACTATGCAAATGCTAACTGTTTAAAATATAATCAAATACAACAATTTCAAAAATATGGAGCCTTTCAGTGCTTAGTAAATTTTTTATATTATCGATCTGTATTTATCTTGTCACTGGTTTTATTGTTCTTTTACAAACAATGTACAAATTAGGTTTTCCATACTAGTAGGGTGTCCATGCAGTCAAGAGATAATATTGTTTCAAGAACCATTACATAAATTAAGTTTCAAAGCATAGTCGTAAAGTGTGTGTTGTTGTTGTATGTGGGTAGTTTAGAATTATAATATATACTTAACATATTTTTAACATGACGTGTCAGAATTCATATCCTTTGATTTAAACGGTACTAATGAACAGTTTTTATGTGACATCCCTTGTTCAATTATAGTTAAAGGTAAAATTTATTCATGCATACATATTCGATTGCTCAAATCGAATTTGTCCCTCCCTTACTTGACGGTGGCATTGGCCATTACAAATGCCACTCGTAAGTAAATGAAAAAAATCAGCGTTACGATGATAACTCTAATAGAATTTCTGAAAGCAATAAGGAGAAAATGCATTTTCATGTAATTTCATATGGTCTCATTGATGTCAAACCACTGATCGAACAACAATAAGTCATCATTATTTCGGTTTAATTTTCAATATGTATTACGATTGTAGCTTATAAATAATATAAACTATCACTTGTACAATATCCTAATAAGTAATAAATGACTTTAAAAATAAATGAACAGTGCTTTTCTTAAAGTGTGGACACCCTATACTAGACTTAGTATGAAAATCAATAAAAAAGTTAAAATGACAAAAACAAAATAAAAACCAGTGACAAGATAAATACAGATCGACAATATAAAAAAATTACTAATCGCTGAAAGGCTCCACATTTTTGTAATTGTTGTATTTGATTATATTTTAAACAATTAGCATTTGCATAGTGTGTGAACTGAGGGCCCACCAACAAAAACGTAAAGTTTTAAATTTTTACCACTATTTGTGATCTTTCTTTAGTTTTAAAATTTTCCTTGTAATTTTTACTAAAGATTAGCTTATGAATATTTAATGTTCATGTTATAATGGGATGGACATTTAAAAACCCTAATTCTCGTAGGAACGCAATGGGAACAATCAATAATATTTCCTCACACGGCGGCGACGCGGTTCGCAACCCATCACGTCTCGTTTCCCGCGAGGGCGAAAAGCGGCCTACGGAGAGCAGGTTTGCAACATTGAATGTTGGAGGAGGAATGAACGGCAAATTGGATGAAGTATGTCAGATGATGGATGATAGAAAGATTGATGTTCTTTGTGTGAATGAAACAAAAAGAAAAGGGTGTGAAACCACCAAGCATGGCGCGTATACGGCGTATTGGTCTGGGGTAGATAGTACCACCAGAGCCTGTAAGGGAGTTGGTGTAATACTGTCTGCGCGAATGAATGAGTACGTAAAAGAGTTTGAATGTGTAAATGCTAGGCTACTGTGGATGAGAATGAAAGTAGGACTTACTCGTCTCTTTATTGTGGGGGTGTACGCCCCGGTCAATATAGTTACGGGTATGTCACAACATGAACAAGACGAAAGGCAGGAGTTTTGGCAGAGCTTAAGAGAGATTTTGAGGAACTGCAAGGATAATGAAAGATTGATCTTGTTAGGGGATTTCAATGGATGGGTGGGCGTAAAGCGAGATGGATTTGAAAGGGTGTTAGGTGCATTTGGTGATGAGAGTGTGAACGGAAATGGAAAAGTACTGCTTGAGATTTGTTTGGAGTGGAGCCTTTGTGTGACAAACACCATGTTTGAGCATAAAAGCATACATATGTATACGCGAGAGGCGAAAAATGTTAGAAGAAGTATGATTGATTTTGTGATAGTAGATGAACGATTGAGAAAGAATGTGTTGGATACAAGAGCATATCGAGGGATCGGCATCCACACAGACCACTTCTTGGTGATGAGCCGGATAAGTGGGCTCTTTAAAGGATGGCGACACCGAGAGCGTAATGAAAATAGGGTCTTGGAAAGAATTAAGGTACAAAATCTACAAGAGAAAGATGTGAAAGATGTGTATAAACGAAGATTGATAGCAAAATTTGAGAGGTTCGATTGCATAAATGATATGGAAGAATTATGGCAGGCCTTTAAAGAAGAGGTATTATGTGTAGCGTCTAAAGTATGTGGTGTGATCAAGAGAAGGAAAATACGAAAGGTTAAGAATACATGGTGGGACAAGGATGTACAATCAGCAGTGTCAGAGAAGAAGAAAGCTTGGTCAGATTGGTTGGCTACCAGAGCAAATGAAAGAATAGGAAAAACAACGAGTGTAGACATAGATGAAGCAAGAAAGGAGTTTGTTAGGTCAAAAAGAATAGTGAAAGAAATGCTTAAAAGGAAAAAAAAAGGAAAAGAAAGATGAGTTTGAAAGCAGATTATCTGACAATTTCCAGAGGAACATTAAGTTTTTCTGGAAATCCGTTCGTGCAGTTCGAGGAAGAACTCAATCCTCAGAACACACATCTATCAGAGACGAGAATGGAAAGATAGTAAATGATGAATCGTGCGTGCTGAAGAGATGGAAAGAGTATTTTGAAAGTTTATTTGAAAGATCGGCGATAGAGTCACCGATAGCTGAAATGAATTGTAACGATAGCAATGATGAAAGCGTTATTGGCGTGGATGAGATTGTGAAGGCACTGGGAAGTATGAAAGTAGGTAAGGCTGCAGGATATGATAGGATTACAGTCGAAATGCTGAAGGCTGGACAGGGCATCATAGTTGGTCAGTTGCAGCGGTTATATAACTTGTGCTGGAGCACCGGCCGAGTACCTAATGACTGGGCCACAGCTGTAGTTGTGCCTCTTTATAAAGGAAAAGGCTCGCAACAAGATTGCAAAAACTATAGAGGCATTAGCCTTCTCAGCATTGTTGGCAAATTGTATGCAAAGGTACTTATTGAAAGAGTTATGGAAGTAACCGACAAGAAAATATGGGATGTACAAGCGGGATTCCGAAAGGGTATGGGATGCACGGATCAGGTTTTTTCCTTGCAAAGCATAGCCGAAAAGTTTTTGGACCAGATTATTTTTACTCAACTTTTACTTTCTGATTGCCTGCACCCTTAAATATTATTTTTCTTAAAATAAAAGGCTAAATATATATTTACCCAGAATTCACACAAGAATATTGAAAGCGACTAAAGTCGCTGTTCCAGCTAGTTGTGTATAAATAAGAACTGACTTAAAGTACTGTTGTTCCAATATTTTGTTCTTATCCAAATGTCTACAGAGTGAGATTGGCGCCTAGGGACGTGTTGTAGTTTCGAAAGAGAAAATTCCGTGTAGAAATTCTAGAAATTTTGGCGTCATAAGGTGTCTTGGGTATAGCAGAAACTGTTGTTGTAGCTAACATTAAACCAACGTGAAATGTGTTTCTTATCAAGTAATTCATCATGTTTCTAAAATATTATATATATGTATTTAGAAACATGATGTATCATTAGGTAGGTATCATTAGGTAGCTGATATATGTTCTATTCTATTTACCTATCACATAGTAAATTAGTGACTGATATGTTCCTTTGACAGGCTTGTTGGCTAAGATAAATAAATAATATTCTACCAAGAGACACAAATAACATTCATACATACATACATAGACTCACGCCTGTTTCCCGGAGGGGCAGGCAGAGACTACGGAACGCCATTTGCAACGATCCTGACCTCTCTTGCTTCATTCACTCCCATCAAGTTTCTCATGCATGCTCTACTGTTGAGGGTACTTCTGACCAGTCCTTTTTTAGGATGTCTCCAATCTGGTCAGAGAGCGATTCAAACTCGAAATAATACTTTGTGGATCACACAATTATGCGGAGCGAACAACCCGCCACTTGAGCCTAGACCTATGACGTAGTCGTCATACGTACAGTCAATGTACGTACAGGTAATGTACCAGGATTCACGGTTTGACAGTGATTGAAGAACCTCTTTTTTTGAAATATTCCAGAGGATAATTTTAGATTAGATAAGGAACTAAATAGACAAGCCAGACTTGTAATTCCGCTACTAAATGCAAGTAAAAATGGCTATCTTGTAAACAATTGGCCCCGAACACGCAACTTCCTTTTATACGGAATCAGATCTTTCCAACTATTAAAAACGTTTTATTTTTATTGCCAAGCTTAAGTTTCACGAAATATTTATAAAGCTTAATTCCGTTCCGTTAGTTAGACAGAACAAAGTTTATGCTAATTTGGGTTTAAAATGATATGATAAGCTGAAATCGAGTGACGACACTAAATCATTAGTGCAAAAAATCATCAGGCCTGAACAAATGAACCTCCACGTGAGAGCACTGCGCAAGATTAAGAACGGCGGCGTGATCATCAGCACCGAGACCAAAGATGATATTGAGAAAGTAAAACAATCGGTACAACATGCAAACTCAGGCCTTATAGTCAATGAACCCAACAAACGTAAGCCTAAAATTGTGATCATTGGAGTGCCTTCAAATATGAAAGAGACGAAAGTTTTCACGTGCCTGTACCACCAGAATTTAACGGAGAAACTTCAAAGCTGCAACTTAGAGACCTTTCTCAATGAAATCAAGCTGAGTCATAAATCGAGGCGTAAAGATGCTGAGACCTGTAACTACGTAATAGAAGTATCTGCAGCCATACGTAAAGCACTGATAATCCAAGACAAGATCTTTATAAATTGGTCATCTTGCCCGGTGAAGGATTTCACCTTAGTTACTCGATGTTATAAGTGTCAGCAGTATGGTCATGCGGCTAAGTCTTGCAGAGAGTCTCAATATACATGCGGTCATTGCGGCAACCAAGGACACACGATAAAGGACTGCACTAGGAAATCCGAAGACCCAAAATGCGCGACCTGCTTACACTTCAAGAAGCCCAGCAACCATAACACCGGTTCTAATGACTGCCCAGCAAGAACAATGGCGGAGAAGAGATACATAAACTCCGTGGATTATGAAGGCGCCTAGGAGCGACGTAATATCGTATTTTCGACTTTTAATCTACAATTTTTTTTCACATTTATTATTTAATTTTAAGACTTGATATTTCATTTTGTGATTCACCTAACACACCTCATTAGAATATTGACCTACTAACATCAAACATCTAGTTTAATAAAATGCACACACGAGTTATGTACGTCAAACTAAATAATAAAGGCTTAATAACATTGACATCATTTACGATTATGCTGACCCACAGTCTTATAAGTTACGCTCGTGAGTTATCTAAAATGCTCGTCACGCAATTATTCTATATATTACATGATCATCTTAAGTAAATTTATGTAGCTATTAATTATTAACTAAGTTTTATATTGACCACTGTCTTTTGTTTAATACGTAATATTATTGCTGTATTGTAAAATACAAATCTCACATTTCTAAAGAGAGACCCAACCGCCTGTGATACAGTTTCTTACTAGTACAGGGGTATGGTGTTCTTTCCAATCAATTGAAAATCCACAGCAACCATAATATTATTATATTAGAACATTTTTGTTTGTATTTTATGCTCTCTGTATTACTGTGAATAAATTATTATTATTATTATTATAAAATTTACTTTAACACGTACTTAAGAGTTTAGTTTATGGAAGATTGTTACAAGTGGATATTGTATAAAAAAAATCTTGCTTTATCCCTTATGCGAAAATAATATCATATACTGTAAGACACGAAATCTTCAAAAACAATAAAACAGCAGGTTTATTCCTAGTACATATGGTCATCACTATCGACCTATTGTTACCCCAGTGGCATCTAAGGTGCTAGCCTAGGAGCCCGGGGTCCAATTACTAGTCTATCCAGATTTGATAGAATATCAGCTTTTCCACAGAGCGACTGCCACCTGACCTCCGCAACCCAGAAGGATAGCGATATTCCATTGTTTAGACATATTCCTAGTTACCTATATACGCTTTAATCAAGTTGATCTCTACGGTTGATTGTGCTCAGCCCTCGAATTCACTCATGCCAGTTGGCCAGCACTGATTAGTTAATGAAATTCTTATTGTGATTTAAGGTACGGCTTGTATTTTGTGTTTGAATTATGAAAGTTCGTGTTGGACTATAAATTGTTCCGTATAAATGTTATGGTTATGTCTTACTTAATTGTATTATAATACATAATTATGTAGGTATTACACAAGGTACTGAACTGATATATTTTCTACATTCAGAAAAAATAAAGATTATTAACTAAATACTTGTAACTGCTAAAATTACTTTTGAAAATAATTTATTTAGTATGTGAAGATCCAGATAGTATCTTTAGACATGTTTTGGTAAAATTTTATTTTCATTTTGCAAAGATCGACACGCAAATATAAAGATTTGTAAATGATCGATTTTAAACTTTCGCAATTTGTATACATCATACAGTATTATTTAGCGGGTCTTAGTCGCGATAATTTATTTATTTCAAGGCATAAATACCTCCGAAGTAAGCAGAGTGCCGGCTTACATGCCTCATATCAAGGGAGTGACGGACAAAGTTGGAACAGTACTACAGAAATACTCCATAAAGACTGTATATAGTCCACTCTCCAAGGTAGCACACAATCTGCGTACCCCAAAGGACGTAATTCCTCTACAAACACCAGGCGTCTACAAGGTCGATTGCAGTTGTGGTAGTTCCTATATCGGACAGACCAAACGAACGATCGATGAAAGGGTCAAAAAACATATCACAGCTGTCAAAAATCGACAAATTAATAAATCTGCCATAGCTGAGCATTTGCTGGAATCTGGACCAAACCACTGGATAGAATTACATCAACCACGAGTCTTATCCACCGATCGCCACTATTACTTCAGGATAGTACGTGAAGCGGTTAAAATCAAAAAACATAGAAATTCATCAACCGGGAGGACGGATACAGACTATCGACCACTTGGAATCCAGTTATCAACAAATGCAAACAACGCCGCAGTAACACAACTCATCAGTGTGTAGACGTCATAAGTGTAGTGTGTCGAAGTACCGACAGTGCGGATAGAACTAAAAATATCAAAAATACAAAACAAGTGAGGGTAGCTGCCGAAACCCGCGCTTCACAAGGACGGCGCTGAGCTGACATCAGTACCTCCGCGACCACAACCGTTGCAAGCCGGTAGAAACGTAGGAGAATAACAGAGGTATTTATGCCTTGAAATAAATAAATTATCGCGACTAAGACCCGCTAAATAATATTGTATGATTTGTAAATGTATCTAGACCCAGGTACCACACAATCAAAAACTTAAAATACAGCCACTAAAATGACTTCCGCAAGCATTTATGATATAAACAGATACCTTTATTTATTTATTTAAAAACTTCCTGCAAAATACATTGCACAAGGCGGACTTAATGCCTATAGGCATTTTCTCCCAGTCAACCTTTAGGTGATGCAGAGATGATGATATATATTTATATATATATACACACATGAAACTAAATTTTTAAAAAGATAGACTGACTTTACTTGCCATTATAGTCCAAGACAGATAACACGCAATCCTTGGAGAATAACGTCGAACTATCTTCATTTGCAATACCATTACGACGCTGTCATAAGTGCATAATAGTTCTGTTACAATATTACTGCAGTGCAGCTGCAGATGGATGATTACTTCGCAATTGGAAATAAATAAAAACGACAATGCAAGCGATGGAGGTTCCACGGCTCGTGAAATGAAACGCGTTTCGTGCATGTATTACGTTGCGGTGTAATATTGTGCGCAGATGTTATGCGATAGTGTTTGAAATAGATATAAGTATTCCTTTAATAATTAGTCGGGTAAATCAGTTAAGTAATTTTTTTTTTCTATTGTAAGTTTTTGACTCTGGTCACAGTATGAGATGACAAATCATTCTCATTCTTGCTTTGAAAAATGCTTCCTTTTGTGCACGCCGTTTTGCTTGTCGCGTGATTTGTAGAATTGAAGTAAATTTGATAAAACCCTTGTGAATTGCCGCTATTTGATCTGCCCGGCATCGGTTTAGTAAGCCCTTGACAAATAAGTGATATATATTGAACTTTGACATTTGTAAAATCAAATTGTGAATTCTGTATCGACTTACCACGTGCATCGTGTCATAAAGACGCCGCTTGGAGCCTGGTAACATAGTTACCAGGCTCCAAGCGGCGTCTTCATGATTCTTGGAGTTTCTTTGGATCGAGAATCCTCGGGGTCCTATGGTCGTCTACGAGCTCAATACCAATACGTACGGGCTAAGGTCGAGACCCTACTTGGCAATGCGTTCTCTTTGGGAGCTCGCAGACCGCGAAGGCTTACGTTTCCCACGAGCCTCTGCCATCCTGAAATTTACGTGGATGACATTTGTTCGGGCACCTCCACAGCGGACGAGGCGATCCTTTTGCGGGACGAATTGATAGGTATCTTGGCCTCCGCTGGTTAGGAGTTGCAGAAATGGATTTCCAACTCACCAGCGCTTTCGGAAGGCTTACCAGAGGATCATCAGCAAGATCCACATTTATTTGAGATTGTTGACAATCCCGCTATGATGGCTGTTCTCGGCGTTCAGTACAGACCAGTCCAAGACATCTTTACGTATAACGTAGACTTGAAATTTCCTTGTTCTTGGACTAAACGTCGCGTGTTGTCTACTGTTGCCAGAACCTTCGATCCGAACGGTTGGATTTGCCCTGTCATATTTTGGGCAAAATGCTTCTTGCAGAAGCTTTGGACAGTAGGATTGAGTTGGGACGAACCTCTTCGCGGTACTTTTATTGAATAATGAACCTCCTTTGTATCCTCACTTCCTGCCATCAATGAGATCTCCTTGCCTCGTCCCATTCTTCCTCCCGGAAAGTACAAGGCAACCCTACACGGGTTTTGTGAGGCTTCGGAACGTGGTCATGCGGCCGTGGTGTACTTGCGCAGAGTCAGTGCCTCAGGTCAGGTGAGGGTTTCCCTGATCATGGTGAAGAGCAAGGTTGTACCCTTTTGGACCTCTCTGACCATCCCGAAATTGGAGCTCTTGGAAGCAGCCCTACTTGTACGCTTATTGAAGCACGTGTCTAATACTTTGGGTGAAACAATTTGTATTAATGGGACCTACGCCTGGAAAGACAGCCAAATTGTTCTTTGTTGGTTGAAGGCGTCTGTCCACACTTTGGAAGTATTTGTCGTTAATCGCGTTTCCCAAATACAAAAATCTGAAGTCACTCTCGTTTGGAGACATGTGCCAGGTGAGCTCAACCCCGCTGATTGTACCTCGCGCGGATGCTTGACGCCTAGTTTGATAGGCCATTTACTGGTGTGGGGTCCGGAATGGTTGAGTCGACCAGAAATTGATTAGCCTTGAACGCCAGTTTTGAATACTTCCAATTTGCCGGGTCTGCGAACAGTCGCTCTTGAGAAGGTAGAATGCGCCTTCGACCTAGATTTCTTGTTGAATTGCTACAGCTCCGTGGACAAGTTATTAGGTGTTACTGCTTGGATAAAGCGTTTTGTTTTTAATTTTAGGCAAGCACAACAGAAACAACTGACACCGATTCTCTCACCACAGGAACGACAGGAGTCTCTCACCTTTTGGGTTCGTTCTGTGCAATTGGCGCACTTTGAGAAGGAGATTGCTATCCTTAAGTCAGGGCAATCGAAATTGTCGGGAACTGTATCTAAATTGAACTCCATTTTGGACGATACGGGTCTCTTGCGCGTTGGAGGGCGTCTCAAGAACGCCAACCTACTTTACGGGGCACGTCACCCCCTGTTGTTACCCAAGGACGGCCATTTAGTACGTTTGTTGGTAACTGACCGACAGCGACACCTTAAAAATTCGCATGCTGGTTGTAATGCTCTGTTGGCCATTTTGCAACGAGAGTTTTGGATTTTGTCTGCCCGAAGAATAATTCGGAGTGTAGTCTGTCAAGGCTTCTACCATGCAGCCCTTGATGGGAGACTTACCGGCAGATCACGTAACAGAGAACAGGACGTTTGACGGTGTTGGCACGGACTTCGTTGGTCGCTTTTTGGTGAAACCGTCAACACTTCGAAACAGCAAGACTGTTAAGGCCTACTTGTGCGTCTTTGTTTGCCTCTCCACAAAGGCCGTACACTTAGAACTGGTCTCCTCGCTTACGACCGAGGCGTTTGTAGCCATATTTGATAGATTTGTATCCCGCAGAGGGCTGCCTTCCTTGATCCCTTCTGATTGCGGCACTAACTTCAAGGGCACTTATAATTATTTGAATGACGTTGTTAATTTCCTTGAAACCAACAAGGCTGATATAGGCAATAGGCTTGCCCGACGTGGGATAAAGTGGTTGTTTTTCCCACCAAATTGTCCACACTGGGGTGGTATATTTGAGGCCGCTGTAAAATCGGCCAATACACACTTCCGCAGGGCAATTGGTGAATCAGTCCTTACATTTGAGGAACTCGCAACTGTGTTTTGTAAGATTGAGGCCGTTTTGTACTCTAGGCCATTGTGTCCGATCTCCTGAGATCCGAATGATTTGGAAGCCCTTACGCCGGGCCATTTTTTGATTGGTCGCCCACTTGTCGCCTTGCCTGAGTACCCCTATATTGATACGAGACCTAATCGTCTCTCGCGTTTTGAATTGGTACGCGAGATTACTCAGAGCTTTTGGAAACGCTGGAATTTAGAATATTTGCACATACTCCAGCAACGCGTTAAGTGGACCGACAAGACCGATCCACCCAAGATTGGAGACCTCCTTTTGATCAAGGAGGCAAACCTTTCGCCACGCAAATGGCGCAGAGGGCGCATTCTTCGTTTGGTAACTGGGGCTGATGGAGTTCCCCGATTTGCTGAGGTCTTGGTGGACGGTTCGATTCTGAGGCGGGCGGTTGCAACGTTGTTACGTCTACCAACTGATTAGCGGACCGGTAGGCTGGTCCGGGGCGAGTGGAAGTTTGAAATAGATATAAGTATTTCTATAATAATTTGTCGAGTAAATCAATTTAGTTAATTTTTTTGTCTATTGTAATGTTTTTACTCTGGTCACACTATGAGATGACAATTCATTCTCATTCTTGCTTTGAAAAATGCTTCCTTTTGTGCACGCCGTTTTGCTTCTCGCGTGATTTGTAGAATTGAAGTAAATTTGGTAAAACCCATGTGAATTGCCGCTATTTGATCTGCCCGGCATCGGTTTAGTAAGCCCTTGACAAATTAGTGATATATATTGAACATTGATATTTGTAAAATCGAATTGTGAATTCTGTATCGACCTACCACGTACATCGTGTCATGAAGACGCCGCTTGAAGCCTGGCAACTATAGATATTTCACCTCTATTTTGGCCAAATTAGTGTGTGTAATTATAATCATAATATTAGCACGGAACAGAATATTCGTCCACAATCTTTGCATTATAATAAAAAATAAATTACTGTATAAAAACTACTCATCCCGGCTGCTGTTTGATGCATCACTTTGATTTTTTTCATAAAAGACCGGTATAAAAATCCAACGCCGTGTCAGCAAATTGACCAATCATAACAGACAGATTGTTTATGCGCTAACGAAACAAGATTTTGCCCTGTTAGCAAGATTGCAGTCCTAAATACGTTTTAGCAACTTTAGAAAAGTTAACGGTAACGTTTTTTTAGTAGAACGCCCTCCGGTTAGGTGGAGTGACGAAAGACGCAAAGTGGCTGGTAGCGGCTGGACACGAAAAGCCAAAAATCGGGCTCAGTGGCGTGCCATTGGCGAAGCTTATATCCAGCAGTGGCCTCTTGCAGGCTGATGATGATGATGACGATGGAATATTATGCCTTACTGTGTCTTGTTTGTAGTGAGTGACGTGGTCCTGGCATATGTAAGACCGTGAAATCGTAATGTCTCATTTCCGTTTCGTTCAAAAGTAAGTAGGTATTATAAATATATTGCATCAAGAATTTCTTGACTATGTTTTAATTTAATTAACATTTATGTCTGCACCTGACATTTTACGACAGTAGTTAAAGCTAGAAACTGATGATAGACAATTACGTCTTTGGTATATAAAATTTCGGCAATCACTCTGACTGAATCAAAAGACCCCAACAATATGACGATCGGTTGGCGCCGCGGGAGTGCAAGTGAGTTCGATTCCCGCTCAAGTCAAACAATTGTGTGCATGAACATGGATGTTTGTCTTGGTCTGTGTGTTTCTATATAATTATAATATGTGTGTATTTACAAAAAATAGTATATAATTATGTATATTTATCTATTATCTAGTACCCATAGCACAAGCTCTGCTTAGTTTGGGACTAGACGGTGTCGTGTGAATGTGGTAGCATATTATTATTATTATATTTGATATCCAAAACATTGCATCGTCTTGCGCTGCCGATAATTATTTAAAGTAAAGAAAAAGGGTTTCTCGGTCCTAACTAATCTAAAAATGTTTCTATTTTTGTACCTAAAAAAATATATTTTTGTGTAGATACAAAAAATAACTAACTAACAAGTCCTACTACGTAAGTAACAAGCCCAAAAACAAAAAAATATATACATATTAAAAACACGAGGTTTTTAATATATATTTTTTGTTTTAAACATCCACGAGGCAAATACGGTAATGAAAATACCCGGTCGCGTGCAAATGTGTTGAATCCGTTACAGCAACTTGCTTTGCTTCGATTCAGTTTCCAGGAATATTTCCACTTTACAGTGATCGTGGTGGCTGATTCCATCGATTTTACGACATTAAATAGAAAACATTGGAAGCACTTAGAGGATTCAAACAACCTTTATCTGAACTTTTCTGACCTCATTCGAAGGAATACTTAATCGTCTAATCCTTCGTATTTCTAAGAATTTAGCAATTATATTCTCGTTAGTGCCTGTGACTTAGCAAGTAGTATAACTTAATTATATATTTCCCTTCAAAGTCAAAGTCAAAATCCTTTATTCATTAAGATCACAAAGTAACACTTATGAACGTCAAATTTAAAACATTATTACTGTATGCTTTTTTCTTTTTTGCATTAGAACTACCTACATTAAACCATCAAATCTTCGTACAAAAACGGCACTTTTGTAATAACATATTCAACCAAATAAACGGATTTGACTTGAAAATATAAAAGCTCTTAGCTCCCATATCTTCGTGAAGTAATTTTGCCACTAGCGCCATCTATCATTGCTAAACTTTGCCACGATTTATAGTTGGCAATTAATAGCTCTCGTAATAACGGAGCTAGACGAGAATTAACATTTTAGTATTATTATATATATTATAACAATATTGTCAATGGAAGAATTGTGGGTGAAAATTTGGTAGATCAATTTGGAATGTTGACTTCTAAATGTAAGGTGGAACATAGAAGGTAAAGGAACCTACTAAGGTCGGTCAAACCCGGAAAATTTTGCAAACACTGATAAGTCCAGTAAGTATACAGTCAACTTGTCTAATGATGAGCAGAGTACCTACCTGCTTGCAATGTATAACGTAAAGTAAAAGTATGGGAAGCTGGAGTTAATTGTCAATGGGACAGAACACAATTTATATTCATATTTAAGAAAACATGTATCACTCGTCTACAAACTATAGGTAATATATGGCCCTGTCTAGTTTGGGATAAGATGGCATTGAGTGAACTTTTACTATTAAAAATGTCCTTTGATCGCATTGAGATAACAGTTGTTATATATATCAATATCTGATCAATACTAAGTGCATTTATAGAGTCTTCAATCAGTCTATAGATCGACGGCACGCCTGCTTAAATCCGTTTCAAGAAGATATCAAAGTTGCACTTTCTTTTAAACATTAGATAGCGACTTTAAGCTCTAAGAAAGAAATAATCAATTCACAAAAACATTTGCATTTTACTGGACAAGAAAGATTCATTTTCAAGTTCAGATTATCCTTTTTAAGCCTACAGTATTAAGAAATCAAAATATTTACCGTAATACCTGACTATAGCTTAAACAAATCATAACTAAGTCCTTGGAATGAGTAATGGAATTGAAGAATTTCATATTATCTAAGAGATCATTGTGTTTCTCAAGAAAAAGTCTGCACTTTGCATAAATTCTGAATCGCATGGAACTATACAAACATTCAAACAATAGATACAAATAGTACTTAGACTTACACAGAGTGTCGTCTTTTTTGGAGATCGAATTCACAAGTCAGAATACTCGACACAGAACTTTTAAATAGTCCCGCAGCATTTACATGTACATACTTTTGTTTCAAATATCCGGCAATAATATTTCGGCACTACTGCAAGTGCATGGCACTTGGATGTACTGAAGTATTGTGGGTGGATAAATGTTACTCTTACGAACAAGTAAATCGGTATACCTGCTTACTTACTCATTTATCGAACAACACTACTATCTGTTTGCATTATCACTTTGGACGCAATTTTGACGCACTGTTCACTTCGACACTGACGATGATGTTCACACGACGCAGTGTTTAATAGCGAGGTGGCTACTGAAATCACTGTGTTATTCGAGTAGTCTAAGCAAAAACTTTAAGTTTTCTAGCAAAACATGCCTAAAAACTAAAACAGTATTTTTGTGTATAAATTCTTGCTTCATTCATGTTTCCAGCCTACAGACGACTCGTGTAGAACAAAGGATAAACATAACAAAGAGATTGCTGTACCTGGTACTCCATACCTAAAGTCATTCTAGTCACTGCTGGTATAAACGTACCTTAAGCGCATAATTCAATGCAGCGTTCAAAGAATTGGTATTAACCGGCAAAAACAAAAAGTAATTTATAGTGTGCAGCACGTTTCAGTTGTGTGCCTCTCTAAATTGTAAGGTAACGTTGTAGCGAACGTAGTGCAATGGCTTGCGGTGATGTATGGTGCCGCTGCGCATTGAAGATAAGATTTCTTGAAATTCTTCGTGTGGAATTATTTTATTTCGCGACTATGATAAAGGAGTATAGGTACTGCTCTACTGGGGTATAAATGAAATAACTTTATAGAAAATACGTAATACATTTACTGAGCCACTGTTACAGAATGGTGGTTGGCAAGCGACTGCCTGCCACGACGATGTCACATAATGCAAACGTCTATAGTTATCTTACATGTGTATTACAATGCATATACTTATATTACTACACCCCACATACACCCCTTTCTAAAAAAAAAATTTACGACACAAATTTTTATTACAAATCAATACAAAAGAATCCTTGTAAATATCAAGTTGGTAAGTCAGTTAACATATATTTCACAACTTAGGTTGTTACATATATTACATTTCATAGCCATTGGGCCTCTGATTTTGCTGTGGTATCACACTTATCACACTATTGGAACGTAACGCATTCAGTTCCCGACGTAATACTCGCTTACTTCTATTCGCGCACACCTTATACACTGCTAACGCACACGCTACGAAAATGATGACAACCATCACTGTTACCAAGATGCCCAGTACTTCCAGTTTGTATTCCATATGCATCGTAGACGCATTATTTGCCCCATTCTGTGCAATAATAATCTCTTCCTCTTTTTTGTCCACTGAGTATGTTTTACCCATATTGATAGCTTCGTACTGATAAGAAACACAATGAGAAATGAGGAAAAATATATATACGTTATGTATATGCTATCGGTAGTACAATCGATATGACAATGAATATCTGTGCGCATCTTTATACAATTTATATGCAATAACTAAAATGATGCGTTATTACTTATTATACTGAGTGCTGACTCTGCGTATACCTACTTAATATCGAACTTACATACTACGAATATAATTAATTAATAAACCTGACTGGCTTTTTAATTTGCCTACCACTACGCGATGTTTTTAAAGGTGTGTTTACATTGGCGTGCTGATGCTCATCCCCGCTGCTTTTTTCAATTACATTATTATCTTCTAAGATATATGCCGGTTTAAGCCTATCAATTGACACACTATTGATTTTATCGTTAATTAATATTTTAAAAATTTTAGAATTTCTTTCAATAACCTTGTATGGCCCACTATATGGTGGTGTCAAAGGTTTTCTCACTGCATCCACCCGGATGAACACATGTGTACAAGAACTTAAATCGGCATGTACAAACATAGATTGGCTATTGTCTAACTTTCTACTCTTAGGTTTAATCTTATTTAAAGTATCCTTTAATCTAATAATGTACGCCTGTGGATTATCTATTTCAGTTGGGCTATCTGTACAAAACTCTCCAGGCAATCGTAAACAATGACCTAAGGTAAATTCCGCTGCGCTTATGTAATCGCTATCCGCTTGACACGCAGCCCTCAACCCTAACATGACCGTGGGTAACTCAATATGCCACAATAAATTGTCTTTTAACCTACACATTAACGCCGTTTTCAATGTTCTATGCCATCTTTCCACTTTTCCGTTACACTGGGGATGATACGGAGTAGTTCGTGTTTTGTGTATCCCTAATAATTTCATTAAATCCCTGAATAATTCACTTTCGAACTGTCTGCCTTGATCTGTCGTGATTGTATCTGGGCAACCGAACCGACATATCCAGCCCTCATACACGGATTTTGCAATTGTCTCTGCTGTCATATCCGGGACAGCACATATTTCCGGCCATCGAGTACGCCGATCTATCATTGTCACGCAATACCGATAACCATGCTCCGTTACAGGTAACGGCCCTATTATATCTACATGTAAGTGGCTAAAACGGTCGCCTTCATCAAAACTACTAAGTTTAGATACCGTGTGTCGAACTATCTTACTTTTCTGGCAACTGACGCATGTTTTTACCCATGTACCTATGTCTCTATTCATTCCTGGCCAAAAAACTTTTTTACTAATAAGAGCTCGCGATGCTCGCACTCCCGGATGAGATAAATTGTGAAAATTATCAAAAATAGCCTTTCTGAATTTTACTGGAATGTATGGTCTAATATTGTCAGTCGATGTTTCGCAATAAATCATGTCATTCGAATTATTCATATTCATACGTTTTAGTTGTATACTGTTATTAACACCTGCGCTGATTAAATTTGCTAGCTCAGCGTCGCCCGCCTGCGCTTGAGCAATTTCTTGGTATTGCAACACGACCGGACACGTTATCGCCTCTATTCTTGAAAGCGCGTCGGCCACCGGGTTTTTGTTACCATGCACATGTCTTATGTCGCTTGTAAACTCGCTAATATACAATAGTTGACGGGTTCGCCTAGGTAATTCTTTGTTCGAACTTAACTTTGTAAATGCAAACGTAAGAGGCTTATGGTCGGTGTAAACTGTAAAATTCCTACCTTCTATTAAATCTCTAAAATAAACTATTCCTGAATAAATCGCCAAAAGTTCCTTATCATATGTACAGTACTTCTTTTGGGATTCCGTAAGTCGTTTAGAAAAATAACCGAGGGGTCTCCATGCGTTATTCTCTTTCTGATGCAACACCGACCCAATACTAAAATCAGACGCATCCGTCATCAAAGCCAGTTCTGCATCTGCTTTTGGGTATGCTAACGTGGCAGCATTTTTCAAATTCTCCTTACACTTTTCGAACGCTCTGTCTGCCTCGTCCGACCACTCTATTTTACGCTTGTCTCGCTTCTTTGCCCCGTGTAAATACCTATCTAAACAGCCTTGAACCTCTGCTGCGTTAGGTATATGATTCCTATAAAAATTTAACATACCCAGGAACCTTCGTAGCTGTTCGACTGTTTCTGGTTTCGGGTATGTATCTATAATTTTAACTTTCTCTGCTAAAGGGCTAATCCCTTCGGCTGTAACTGCGTAACCTAAAAAATCTATTTTTGTTTGACCAAAAACGCACTTGCCTACGTTTATAGACATTTTATATTTACTAAATCGTTCTAACAGTAACCGTAAGTGTTGTTTATGAATAGCCTCGTTATCTGACCCCACGATGACGTCATCCAAGTATCCGAATACAACTGACTGACCTGCGATATTGTTATGACTATTTTTATCACTTAAACTACAACTATCATAATCTAACTGTTCTATGCCCGATAATACAGTATTATTTATAAATCTTTGAAATGTTTGGGCTGCGTTCCGTAGTCCAAACGTCATCCTTGGAAACTCATAAAGCCCAAATGGCGTAATAATGGCTGTTTTTTTAATATCGTCTGGCCAAATTTTTATAAAATGATACGCTCTGTAAATATCTATTTTGGAAAATATTTTCTTGTTATGCAATCCGTATGTGAAATCTTGAACCCTAGGAATCGGATAGCGATCGGGCTTTGTTATTGCGTTAAGCATCCTGTAGTCGCCACAAGGACGAATGTCGCCCCCTTTTTTGGGCACTACGTGTAATGGGCTCGCCCATTCGCTATCTGACGGTCTACATATTCCTAACTCCTGCATAGTTTGGAACTCTTTTTTAACTAAATCATACCTGTGCGGTGGCAATCGCCTGGCTCGAGCGTGCACCGGCGGGCCCGCAGTCTCAATATGATGATATACGGAGTGTTCTGGGATGTCCTTAAAAGTAGGTGGTCGCGTGATGTCCTGAAATGTTTTCAGTAAATCTGCGTAAGGATGGTTACTATTTATACATTTTATAGCTCCATCGAAATTTATACTCTTTGATCCACAGACGTACAAATTAGTGACTAAATCTATTAATCTATTGTTATATAAATCTACTGCTAACCTAAAATTTCTTAAAAAATCTGCCCCAATTATTGGTTGCTTCACGTCGCACACAATAAAGGGCCATTTAAATGTTCGCCTCAGACCAAAAGTTATTTCTAAGTTACATATTCCGTACGTTCTAATCTCACTATCATTCGCTGCGAACAATTTAAAATCACATCGCTCGAATAAGCGATTCTTTACATATTTCCTTGGAATAACTGATATGTTAGCACCTGTATCTATAAGAAAAAATAACTTAGTATATTTATCCTTAACTAATAATCGATGATTTTTATGTGTCTGACCTTGGGTACACTCGTCCATCGAATCCGACCGTACCGCATCTAGTTTTCCGCCTCCAACGCTGACGTTCTCCAGGCACATGGCTGCTCGCAGCGCCTCGCATTCTTCCGAAAACGGTAGTGAAATCTGCATAGCCAGCTTGCGCCGCCGGGTGTCCTCCTCTGGCGCGAGGTCGACCTGCTTCTGTAGCCACGTTGACTGCCGCTTCTGGAGCGCGCACGACCCTGTACTTCATTGCGCAACGCTGCCACCTCCATGGTGAGTTTGCTAAGCTGGTTGGTGAGCTCCGTGAGTTCTCCATGTGGCGCTTCCATTGCGTTGTTCGCCACTTCTGCGATTTCGTATGACTTGCTATTCTCGACTATCTTGTCTGCTATGGTAGCCAAGTTATCTAGAGACTGGTCTTGACATACCGTAATTACTGCTCGCACTGATGTAGGCATCCTAGATAGCCACAGGTTCTTCAAGGTTTGTTCAGATACCTGCGTTTTGCGCCCCAAGTCTTTCATTCGTCTCAGCAGTTGTGTGGGTTTTTGGGAACCCAACTCTAACTCCGATACCAGCTTCTGAAACTGTCGCTCAGCACTTTCCTCATATACTTGCAATAGTCTCTCCTTCAACGCTGTGTATTTGTTCTCCTCCGGCGGCGAAGTTACAAGGTCACTCACTTGTTGTATAGAGTCTCTTCCTAGTTTCGATATGACCATATTGAACTTGGCTTCTTCGCCCTGCTTTTGAGGTGCCATGACCGCTTCAAACTGGGTGAACCATAAACGCGGCATGTCCACCCAGAATTCTGGTAACTTCGAAGATATGCTGATAGCTGCTAGTGACATACCCGAAGACTCTATTGTTTCCTCCTTTGCTTTCTTGACTACTTGGCTACTAACTTGCGCCGGCTGTAGTGGCAGCGGATTGACATTCATTTTGTTCTCTGAGTCGCTCACTTGGTAGAAAATGTTCACAAAAATATGGACGCTAACCCCGCAGTACCGTAAAAAAAATGTTCGTTATATTTCCTAAATGTCTCTCTATGCACTGTCCAATCGTCGGGGTCACCAATATAGGTACTGCTCTACTGGGGTATAAATGAAATAACTTTATAGAAAATACGTAATACATTTACTGAGCCACTGTTACAGAATGGTGGTTGGCAAGCGACTGCCTGCCACGACGATGTCACATAATGCAAACGTCTATAGTTATCTTACATGTGTATTACAATGCATATACTTATATTACTACACCCCACAGGAGAGAATATGTCGAATCTGTACTAGCTCTTTAGCTAAAATATAACAAAAAATATTAGGACTAAAACATCGCCTGAATTTATTTCTCCATTGCGTAAAAATTAAGGAACACATTTTTCCATCTATTCTAAAAGTCGTTCACAGTCATTATTGGCCTAGCGTTATCCCGGTTGCATCCAAGATTGTCACGCCTTAGAGCCCGAGGTCCGCTTACTGGTCTAACCAAATATAACAGAATATCAATAATCTTTTCCACAGAGTCATAGCCGTTCACAGTCATCCTCCGTGCGTTTCTCCCAGTTAGAACCCGGGGTCCGCTTTCTAGTCTTATCGGATTTGACTGAATATTAGCTATTCCACAGAGCGACAGCCGGTCTGACCTCCACAACTCAAAAGTCAAAGTCGAAGTCAAAATCATTTATTCATCTAGGTCACAAGGTGACGCTAATGAACGTCAATTTTAAAATTAAATTACTTAATGCTTCTACATTTACATTTACTGCCTCGTTCGCAAAGCAATAGGTAGAGCCACGAGAAAGAACGGGCAATAAAACTCGAGGCCACTCTTTTAAATCGCCAATATTATGGTACATATTTTTTTTTGTAAGGAGCTGCAACTGTTACACATTGTACTAAATTACTTGTAAATATTAACAGTTACAGACGTAATACTTAAGCAATTAATGCAGTTACTAAATTATGTGTTTTAGTTAGCCTTCCAATGCGAATTACGAATATTGTGTAACAGGAGCATCCACTTACGACTTATAATGTATACAACTCGTGACCATGTTCAGGACTATGGTGGAAATGTATGTTACAGAAGTGACGATATATGAATACACAAAATCACAAAAACGTTAGTTCACAGACCACGATAACGAGTTATCTACATCTTACTGTACAGTAAATTGTAATAAAATTAGTGGAACAACAATGCAAATGTAAATGTAGTAAGTGGAATGACCTAATTATAATAAACAAATAATAATTTAAAAGAACTAGAAATGTTATATAATAATAAACTGAAAAATGCTAAGTATCTATATAAATTCTAAATAAGTAGTAGATCATGAGTTGTCTAGTGTAAGTGACCATCTATCCTTATCACTAAAATAATCATTAACAGTATAATAACCTTTCTTAATAAGGCAGAATTTTATTTTACTTTTAAACGTATTAAATGGTAATTCTAAGAGACTAATTGGTATTTTATTGTAAATACGAATACCTAGCCCTACAAAAGCATTGTTAACTTTATGTAAACGATGATAAGGGGCATATAACTTATGCCTGTTCCTAGTATTTATATTATGTATGTCACTTTTTATAGTAAATAAACCTATATTTTGCCTAATATACAATATATTAGCAAATAAGAACTGCGAGGCTACTGTTAGAATTCCTATAGACTTAAAGCGTTCCCTAAGAGTATCTTTAGCACCTAACATGTATATTGCTCGTACCGCTCGTTTCTGTAGAACAAAGATATTCTGAATATCCGCAGCTTTGCCCCATAACAAAATGCCGTAAGACATGACACTATGAAAATAGCTAAAATAAACTAGACGAGCTGTGTCAACATCAGTAAGTTGTCTAACTTTTCTGACAGCATACGCTGCAGAGCTGAGCTTACCTGCAAGACATGCTATATGTGCACCCCATTGTAGCTTATTATCTAATGTAATGCCTAGAAAGACTGTAGAGTCAACTGTCTCAAGTTCCTCCCTATCTAGCATAATATTAGGTCCCAGTTGTCTAACGTTAGGTAAGGGCAAATTTAACACATTTAATTTTTTTAGAATTAAGTACTAGGTTGTTTGCTGTAAACCATTGTGTAACTTGTATAAGTGCATTATTTACATCATCGAATTCATTCCTATTCCTGTCTACTTTAAAAATAAGTGACGTATCATCTGCAAAACGTACGACATCACAGATGTTTTTTAAATAAAAATGTAAGTCATTAATGTATACAAGGAATAGGAAAGGACCTAGAATTGAACCTTGTGGAACGCCTAACTGTATAGGTAATTTAGAGGATGTAGTTTCATTTACATCGACACACTGAAATCTCTGCCACAGGTACGACTCGACAACACTAAGTGCGGTTTCCTCTACGCCGTAGTGGCGGAGCTTACGCAGTAGTGTGTCGTGATGAACACAATCAAATGCTTTTGATAGGTCACAAAATACTCCGATAGCATTATATATTTTTAGATGACTCCCAAGCATTATAGATGTGTTTTATGAGAGCAATACCCGCATCAGTAGTGGATCTACCTTTAATAAATCCATATTGATCTTTGTGAAGCAGACTATTTAAATTAAAGTGTCTTAGTAGCTGCTTTAATAAAGTCTTTTCAAATATTTTACTAAATGCCGGCAAGATAGAGATGGGCCTAAAATTATTTATGTAATTTTTACTGCCAGATTTGAATAAAGGTATGATTTTACTTAGCTTCATCAAATCCGAAAATACGCCTAGGTCAAAACATTGGTTAAAAATTATAGAGAGGTAAGGCGCAACAGTCTCAACTATAGTACTTAAAATTTTAATTGAAATGCCCCAAAAGTCGCCGGTATTTTTAATAGTAATTGAATTAAATGCGATCAATATATCTTGCGGGGTGACGTGCTCGAATCTAAACACGCTCTTGCATTCAGGTACACTGCTAAGCAACAAATTTCCAGCGTATAAAGACGATGATTGTAAGGAACTAGTAGTTGTTATTGGTATGCTTGCAAAGAAACTATTGAACATATGCGCAACTTGAGATTTTTCTGTGACTAATAAATTGCTATCTTTAATTTCAAATTGGTTTTCTCGTTGTCGTGTTCTACCAGTTTCATTATTTATAATTCTCCAAGTTTCTTTAATTATATTTGTCGATTGTTTAATTTTACCACTAATAAATTTAGATTTTGCCATAATACAAACTTGTTTAAAAAATTTTGAGTAGCTTTTTACATAATTTAGAAACGGTGGTCAAATCTATGTTGTTTCAAACCATATAATTCAAATAACTTGGCTCTACTTCTGTATATACCTTTAGTGGCCCACTGGTTAAAAGATCCGGTAGTACCCTATAGTGTTACAGTTTTACTCTTAAAAGTATTTTGAAACTCATTAATGATTAGTCCAAAAAGTGAATTATAAATTTGATTTGGATTTTCTGAGTTCAATATTGAAGGATTGAGATTTGCGATAATATTGTTTTTAAAATGTATAAGACGATTGGTAGTTTGAGGCCTACATTCTACTATATGTGATTTATTATATGCTGAACAAGAAAACCTAGCTATCTGTCCACGGTGATCAGAAGGAAAAGAACTAATAACTACTGGGTTTTTAGCAACACAAGAACTAAATATATGTTAGAGGGAATAAAATTATTTCATTGTTTCGTATGGCAACACTACTAAAATGCCTTAGATTCAAAGTGTGAGCTGTCAACTGTCAGCTGTCAACTGAGACGTCATTCTCACTGTCAGTGGTGCGTTCGTTCACTTGCTCTCTGAACGTCGCCTGCGCCGGGTGTGCGCACTGACTGCTAAAAATATCAAGATGGCGGACAGTCACAGTGAACACGTGGATTCTAATCCGTTTGAATCTGCGACAGCAGCGGTGGGATTGCTCCCAAAATCACCCTGCGTGCCTACTGCGGTGCCTGCTACCCAAAATCACGAATATTTTACGCCAGAATACGAAGCTCGAGAAAATAGGCCGCCGGGTCCGTCGACATCACCTTACGATGGACAAGGCGTGCCTCCGCCTGAAGCATGGACAACATTCTTCCGAAATATGATGGCAGGCTTCGAGAATTCTCATCAGAGGACCTCCGCAAGCATCGTGGATTCGAGGAAGCTAAAGGCAAGCGAAATCTATCTACCCTCATTTGATCCAGATGTTTGTCAATTTACCGCGGCGCAGTGGTGTGAAGAGATTGAACACCATATGAAGAACAATTCGTGGACGGATTACGAAACCAGGAACGCCGCCTTCACCCACTTACAGGGACGTGCCAAAAAGTTGGCCACACATTTGTACCCTTTGTGCAAGACCTGGGGCGAGCTGAAGGAGCGGCTCACTCGTCAGTTTGTGTCAACTAGGAGGTTCTACGATTTATTTCGCGACATGGTGGAGTACAAAAGCGACCAGGCGGCCACATATCGAGTATTCTACCAACAAGTTGGCGCTGATAGACCGGCTGGACACTGGCTGGGGTGAGTCCAACAAAATTGAAGTGGTGATCTTCGGAATCACGGACGTACAGGTACGCACAGACTTACTTAAAAATACACCGACTAGTTTTGAGACACTCGAGAGGCATTTAAATACGTATCCTAACATTAAGAATCTTAAGCGTCGTTTCGATACAACGCGGAGTGAACATGAGAATTTTAAGCGACCTAAATTTAGTGAGCCATCTATGGATCGTCGTTGTCATTATTGCAATAAGATTGGACATTTGAAACGACATTGCTTACTGTTGCGTAATAAAAATAAAAGTGATAGTGCTACCCACTCTCGTGTGTCTGCAGATAAATCTAGTGACAAGCCAACTACCCTCCAATGTTCGTACTGTCATAAATCTGGACATTCTGAATCTACCTGTTTTACAAAGCAACGAGATGAAAAATCTAAATACTCTAAAGACTTTAAGTCCCAAACAAAATCGGTCAATGTTTGTTCACCCTCTAATGACTCTTTGATTAAAATATGCTTGGGTGGCTATTCTTTACAAGCATTAATTGACAGTGGTTCAGAGTGTTCACTTATTAGAAAAGAGATTGCTGATTGTTTACCAGATAAGAAACAGATTGCGTTTACACGCCTCACGGGTATTGGCTCCGTACCGTGTTACTCGTTTCGGAAAATGACCACTTATGCTGAATTTGATGGCTTCCATACTGAAATATCATTTGTCATTGTCGACTCACATTTGCTTCCGTATGATGTAATCTTAGGTAGAGAGATATTTAAAACGCCCGGTTTGATTTTCACCCTTAATAGTGAAGGTGCTAAAATTATACGTGATGCTAGTGTCATTAACTGCCTCGCTTTGAACATAAACACAGAATTAGATAAAATTAACACTGACCTGACTGAGCCAACTGATATTGATAGGTTGAGGTGCATTTTGGAAAAATACAAAAACAATTTTACCAGTGGTAATTCTAACACAACGGTTAATACGGGAACCATGCAAATAAAATTAAAAAACCCTGACAAGATTGTACAAAGTCAGCCGTATAGGTTAGCCCCTTCTGAACGAGCTATAATGCGAGAAATAATTGCCGACTTAGAAAGAAAAGGTATAGTGCGTGAGAGTTCTTCGCCTTTCTCTAGCCCGGCCCTACTTGTTAAAAAGAAAGACGGGTCCGACCCTCTTTGCGTTGATTATAGGGAGCTTAACTCCAATACCGTGCGTGATAGTTACCCTCTGCCTTTAATATCAGAACAAATTGATGCTCTTGGGCAGGCGTCTTACTTCTCTATTTTAGATATGGCCTCAGGGTTCCACCAAATTATGATGGCATCCCAGAGCGACATCGAAAAGACCGCGTTTATCACCCCGGATGGTGTTTGGGAATACCTGAAAATGCCGTTTGGGCTTTGTAACGCACCTTCCGTGTACCAAAGAGCCATCAATAAAGCGCTTAAAGGGCTAAAGGACAAGATAGCGCTGGTTTACATTGATGACGTTCTGGTATTTTCAAAAACCAGAGAGGATGCGTTCCAAAACCTTGACCAAGTATTATTTGCTCTATCGCAAGCTGGTTTTGCCTTTAATTGGAGAAAATGCTCCTTTCTCAGATCTTCGATCGAGTATCTAGGCTACGTAATCGCTAACAACGGCATCAGGCCTAACCCTGAAAAGATAAGAGCTTTAGCCAACGCTCCCTTGCCAACGTCCGTAAAGGAGTTGCGTCAATTTAATGGCCTCGCTGGTTATTTCCGAAAGTTTGTGCCTAACTTTTCTTCTATCATGGCACCTCTGTATGCCCTTACAAAAAAAAGACGCAAAATGGGTCTGGACTTCCGAACATACGAAAGCCCATGCCACGGTGGTAGGACATTTGACTTCTGCACCCGTATTAACGATATTTGACCCCAATAAACCAATCGAACTACACACGGATGCGAGTTCGATTGGGTATGGAGCAATATTATTTCAGAGAGTTGACAATCAAAAGTTATCAGTTATTTCAGTCAGAGAACAACAGACGTAGAGAGTAGGTATCACAGTTATGAATTGGAAACTCTTGCGGTATTTAAGGCGTTGAAACATTTCCGACATTACCTCCTCGGTCGAGAGTTTAAAGTCATTACGGACTGTAATGCGTTAAAGGCATCGCGTCATAAACGTGAACTTTTACCTCGCGTGCATAGATGGTGGGCGTACATGCAAACTTTCGACTTCGAAATAGAGTATCGAAAGGGTGAAAGAATCCCACATGTAGATTATTTAAGTCGAAACCCCACTGACTGCAGGGAGGTAAATGTTTCGCGTGTAAATTGTGAGTGGTTGCAGGCCGAACAAAAACTAGACCCAGACATCAATCGAATTATAGAGTCCATTGAAAATGACACAATAAATGCGGACCTTCGTTCTTCTTATACTTACAAGGATAATTTATTACACAGAAACTTCCAAGTAGATAATAAAACTCTTAGTCGCGTTATAGTTCCTAAAAAATTTCATTGGCAGTTAATTCAAAGGTTTCAAGACGAATTAAAACATCTTGGCTGGGATAAAACTTTGTCCAAAATAAGACAACATTTTTGGTTCCCCAACATGTCATCGTCTGTGAGAGCGTATGCCGATCACTGTTTGCCATGTAAAATAAATAAGAACCCTTCTGGCAAAAAGCAATCTTCTTTACACCCTATAGATAAAATTGCAGAACCATTTCACACCATCCACATAGACACCAGCGGCAAACTGACTGGTGGAAGGGCTTCTAAGGAGTATGTAATTGTTATTGTAGATGCTTTCACTAAGTTTTGTTACTTAACTATCGTTAAAGATCTAACCTCAAAATCTGCTTGTGAAGCTCTTAGAAATTTTGTTCACATATTTGGGACACCCAGACGTATCATTTCCGATCAAGGCACCTCGTTTACTGGGCAAGAATTCCAAAGCCTTTGTAAAGATTGGTTTATCGAACTGCATGAAATTGCCAGTGGTGTTAGTCGCGCGAATGGACAGGTAGAGCGGATAATGTCGGTGCTAACAAATTGTTTTACAGTAGCTGAAAACCACGAAAACAGATCTTGGAAATCAGTTATTGGGGAAGTCCAACTAGCAATAAATTGTACCGTGTCTAAAAGTACCGGAAAAAGCCCTTTCCAGTTATTATTCGGTTGTAACAAGAACCCGCCCAAACTGAATTGCTTCAGTATCGATCCTGAGACTGACAACAAACGGGATTTGACAGAGTTAAGACAAATTGCTAAGAGTAGGATGGACGAGCAAGCAAAGAAAGATAAAATACGTTTTGACGCTAATAAAGCCGCTGTTCGACCCTTTGTATTAGGTGACTTGGTCCTAGTTCAAAAAAAATCCACGAATTATTAACAAGTTAAGCGAAAAGTTTAATGGTCCATGCAAGATTACTAAAGTCTGTCCAAACGAACGTTATGTGGTCAAGCCACTATCTGGGGGGCGGGCCCAATATGTGTGTCACGAAAGACTGCGTAAATTCCCCGCTAGTTTACCTGAACTTTCAGAGTGTATTGATGATGTCGAATGCAAAGATGATTAATTGTATTCTAGGCAAATCTTATTTTATGTTGTAATTTGTATGTTGATGTAACATAATGTGTGATTACTTTATCCAAATACGCGTTTTGTGGTTTGATTGATTGAGCTCTTTTGTTAATAAACAAATTTTTATTTATTGTTAAGTAAACAAAATGTTTTACTCGCGCGCTGAAAGCTAATACGCTTTGACGGATTAGATGGGTTGGAAGCATTACCGCTTTGCCCAAATAATCAGCTGAAAGCTATCACGCTTTGCAATGGATTGGGTCTATGCCTGTTTCGACCCATAACAGGTGTTGAAAGCTTCAACGCTTTGCAATGTGTACGGGGTACTATGCCCAGTTAATGCTGAAAGCTCTAACGCTTTGCGGTTAGACAGAGTGCTTATATGCTGAAAGCTTTAACGCTTTGCGGTTAGACAGTGATTATATGCTGAAAGCTTTGACGCTTTGCGGTTAGACGGAGTACTAATATGCTGAAAGCTTTGAACGCTTTGCTTTGTGTAAACTGCTCGAAAACATTTTGAGTGTGTGTGTTGTTACGAAACACTGCCTTTTAGCCTGTGTACATCATCGAATAGCAACGCGAGAGCGCGTTGATGCGCAGAATGGCCGTGTTAGAGGGAATAAAATTATTTCATTGTTTCGTATGGCAACACTACTAAAATGCCTTAGATTCAAAGTGTGAGCTGTCAACTGTCAGCTGTCAACTGAGACGTCATTCTCACTGTCAGTGGTGCGTTCGTTCACTTCCTCTCTGAACGTCGCCTGCGCCGGGTGTGCGCACTGACTGCTAAAAATATCAAGATGGCGGACAGTCACAGTGAACACGTGGATTCTAATCCGTTTGAATCTGCGACATATTTTATTCTAACAAGTAGAAGATGTTGCAGAGACTCTGGTAGGTTCACAGAATAATTTACTTAAATTAAATGACTTAAAAAAATTCAGAAATTTAGTACACTGTGAAGAGTTCTCTAAAATATTAATATTAAAATCGCCACTAACTATAATATTTTTTAACAAGATGAGTATCACTTATTGGTAATGTTTGAAATATCAATAAAACTGGAATGTAGGTACTTAAATAAATGGGCCTGTGTAACACTACTGTACTAAGTAAATATTAATATAATTTATAATAAATAATTATGTATTGTGTAAAGTGTGTCATGTAGTATATGGTGTCTGAGGCAAATGTTTATCGTCATCGATTTTTCTTCCACAAATTGTCAAGCAAAAGGAGACAAACGGTGCCGCTGTTTATTGTAATTGACGTCGCTCACATATAATGAGCAGTGTTTATGTGATGTATAGTGTATTTTTGTTAGTAGTATATACAATAAAACGGTACAGGATTATGTAAAATATAATGAAAACAATACTCCCCGGGTTTCCAGATGATTTTAAATCTCGTCTCCGTTATCCGTTACTTTGACAGTTACAGTTAGTCCGCCACAAATTTTCTAGCGAGGTTTTGTCAGTAGTCCTTTGATTTGTAGATACACCAACAATTATTGGTCAGGTTTATGGGTATACACTTCACTTCCAACATGGAATTTATACTTAAAACAACATAAAACTATTTTTATCATTTAAATTATTATACACGTATTGAAATGACAACTGCTCGCTAGTGTTGCCAGCGAAGAAATCCCAGAAATCCCAAAAGCTAGCTATAATCCATGGTTTAAAAAGTCGTTCATAGTATACACAAATAAAGATGAATCAATAATAATATCATCGTCGTCTCTACGTTATCTATGTTGCATTTAACTTTCCTTAACCTACACTTTCCCCTTGGAGCGCGGAGTTTAGTTACTAGTTATGAAGAATTTGTATTGATTTGTATGTATAATTTTCTTCTGTTACCGACTGACTGATAGGCAACGTATTGCCGAAACTATTAAGCGCAAGGAATTGAAATTGCAAGCATGTTTCTTGGAGCCGCGATCGGAATGCCATTCTTATTGAACCCCACTAAAACTGTCAAATTAACAATACTGTCAAATAAACGTGGCAGAATCTGTCAAATTAAAAAAAAACTGCGGGAAAGACCTATAAACGTTTCCATAGTAAAATAACTAAGGTCAATCCATAAGTTATTTTATTTTACCACAGCTCATTCATTACAACAGCAGGCAGATAATAGGTATATCTTTGCACCACATAGCAACATAAAAGTACGTAGGGGAGCGCGGGGCTAAAACTTCCGATTTTTAGTTAACATCAAATTTTGTTAAAATACTTGATTTTAATATTCCTATGTTGCGATTAAAATTAACCTACATATTTCACTTTGCTATTAAGATAGTTATCTGGGTTATTTACTGTGTAATTTATTTGTTATTAATTTTTTTATGACCAAAGGCGGAAAGTAACAACTTACCCCGACTCGGGGCAAGTTGTTAACAAGCCGGGGTAAGTTGTTACTATATCTGTTAAAACCATTATTTGTGAAATAAAAAACAATAAATGGTTAAACTAAGTCTGTTTATTCAGTAGTAAATAATATTCAACAATATCCTACGTATTATTAGGACATTTCTATTTTTTAACAAGTAACTATAGTTTGTACTAAAACAATTATTGAATGTTTAGTCATTAGGAGCTTATCAAATAACTTGCAGCTAATCAGCCTTGATAATTATTTCAGTCTTTAGATTGCCTACTCTTAGGCTGAAAATATCAATGAAAAGAAAGTGAATTAGAGTTACTATCGCAGCATACCAGACAATATTACTCTAAGCTATTCTCTTCACACTCAGAATGTTCACTACTCGTTTGTAATACCTGTCGTTTAACAGACTTCCCCTTCCCTTTTTCTTTTCCCTTTCCTTTTTCCATATCCAATTCCTTGCTTTGTTTTACTCTTCCCTTTTGTTTTCTTGCTTTGCTCTTCTGCTAAGGCCTGTTTATCAAGAGTATCCGTTAGGATGGTGGACTTCCTTTTACGTATCTTATGTATTCCGATTCGGGGAGGCGCTTCGAAAAGGACGTATAATTTCTGGAGAAAAGAAATCTGTTCAAGGTCATATGGCAAATGTCAAGCTCTCTGGCAACTGTTTTTATTTCTCTGCCATCATTGATAACTGCATTCGCTGCTGTTTGCAATAACTCCTTTGATATTAAACCACAGGTAGATTTTCTTTTGTAAGTCCGCATGCTGTAAAATAAAATAACAATATACATATTATATATTCCTCATTATAGCGCTCATTAGGGGAGGCCTATGTCCAGCAATGGAACGCTATAGACTGATGATGATACCTCATAATTGGTACAAATTAACTGGGGCAGGTTGTTCCGGTCACAACCTGCCCCAGAAAAAAGGAACATCTAGCCCCAATCACACGAGTTGAAAAGAATACAAAATATAGGTTGGGTTACAAAACATACGTCATTTACGCATAGTGTATCATAAAAATAGATAAATCCTCATATTAAAACAATAAAACACTAATCGCTAATCGTTAAAATTAATGAAATAGACCAAAAAATGCTAAATACGAAAATATTTACTTACGTGAATCAGCGACGCACGTGCTTTCGATCCAGTAATCCCAGCGCCACTGGTCTGTTTAAGGTGGCCGCCGACGGTGCGCTGTGGCATTGCATTTCATGACACGTTAATGCAATATTCTTATCTCTTTTCTTCGCGGAGTTATTTCAATCGGAACAACTTACCCCGGTAACTTCTAACCCCGCGCTCCCCTACAATTAATTTCTTTAGACAATAGGAACCATCAACCTCGTCATCGTTGTGAGAGTTGACAATAAGTAACAATTAGTCGAGCCAGCGATGTAGTTGTATCGCTACTTAGTAAACTATTCATGTTACAGTAATTACTATTTTATAAAACATGGATGCCTGGCGAGTTATGGATATGGCATTAAAACAATATTGAATTCACGTTGTAAAAACTTCCAATATTTTTTTTGCGTTACTGACTGGTTGACAGATAACACATAGCTGAATCTATGTATATTGTGGACGTAATAAGATAGACTCCCTTATGGATCCGAAAGCGACACGGGGTCGAGCTAAAGCGAAAAGAAAGAGGGCAACGTCCAGTAATTCAAAATTTTTACTATGACGGTATGTAATGTCGGTCAAATTACGTTTGATTTTGAATGGTGCCCTGGCTTATATAATTTTCTGATGCTATTTAGTATACAATATATAATATACTCCTTTGGGACTAGTTACTACTAAATTAAATAAAGGTAGGGAAATAAATAGTATGAAAAAAAAATATTAATCTCAATCTCAATTGCAATGGCGAGTACAATTGAACACAAGTATGGCTAAGTGGTCAGAGAGCATAGAAAATGGAAAGAAATGACGCTTGACCTCTTTTAGACTCGTATTACCTGTATATTATGCAGCTCTATTGGAATACATTAATTTGACTTCATAATTTTCAGAACAGAAAATAAGCATGTTGAAATATAATCTGTTATTATAATAGAAACTGTAAACATTCCATAGATGATTTAAAGATCATATTATTACGTGATATAAGTTCTTATCGTCTTTTCAGTATTATTTGCCTTCTCACACATCCCTACTAGTTTTGCCGTAACTAGTAATTCGTTCGTAGTAGAACTGTGGAATTTGTCCCTTTGTTTCGTGCTACAATTATTTATTCCCTGTTTAAATTCCCCAACAAACACCCGCTCCCACATCCACTCACAATGCATGCATAGCTTCAAGTGTTCTCTAGAAGCGTTCTGTACAAAGCTCTTTAGTTAATGCCTCAGAAGGAACTCGTACAAAATTATTCAGTTCTCTTATAATTAATTACTTAACCCAAGACAGGCGTCTATTGTGAAAAATTCTTAAGAAACTTGCTCCCCTTTGTAAGAACTTACTACTGACGGCTTAAGGCAGGCGCCTGCGTTTAGTCTTTTAATTTGAAGCCAGTTGTTACTATTTCCTTTGTTTTAGTTTAATTGATATTGATGCGCCATTAATTTAGGATTACACAGAAAAAATGGGACTACTACTGTGCCGTCTAGCGATGTACCAATAAACCGATTTCTATTCAATAAATCTATGCCATGCTCCTTTCGTAAAAGTGAAAGACCGCATAATTCGTATAAAAATATATTTATTAAACAAATTTTCAATTAATTTTATTTACACATTATGTAATGATAAAAATGTCACTAGAAAAATGTTTTCACAAATCAGACATGCTTAAACTTATTTACTAACTATAATATTATACAGCTATTATTACTCTTACAAAGTTAAACTTGTATAGTTTAGTCTTGGATGCAATTGGGATAACGCTGGAACGATGATGATAACTGAACAAAGTAAAACGTCACCTTCACTCATTACTTTCAATTTATCCTTATTATACCTAGTAATTTATCCGACGGGAATTATTTTATTCTATATGACATTGAAGGATGCAAACAATTGTACATTAACATTTAATCATATGCCTTAAAAAATTACAAACATGAGTTCATGGCAGAAATATCTTTTCACCTAGAATGTAACGCCAACTAAACACAAAAAATGTGTCTAGGCATTTCTTTGAGGATCTGAAGAGAAGACCTAAGAAGGCCCACTTTTATAATTGATATTTTTTGGCCAACTCTGATGGCATAAAGATAATTTTCTCAGACAATCAGGCACTGTAACTAATTTTCTGGTCGGTCCTTCATGTCTGAAGATCGTGGTCATAGATCTGGTCAGAAGTCTGCAAGAAAGGAACTGTCCACTCCGGCTCTTGTCAGTTGCATTTTTGGCGGTAGTGTATGACTGCCTCGTTGGTCTCGCGGCATAAATGTGCGCGTGGGATTGGGAGGTCTCGGGTTCGATTCCCGGGTCGGGCAAAGTGTTATTGGGTTTTTTCCGTTAGGAGATTCTCAGTAGCAGCACGGAGTCTGGTAATGTGCCCGGTAAGGCCGCCCCCTATTACGTGGGACCTAACAATGTCTAGCGAAATGTGGGTGTAATATCACACCTGTGCCTACCCCTTCGGGGATACAGGCGTGAGTCTTTAAATAAATAAAATAAATAAGTGTAGGATGTTATCATCTAAGCCCACTGCTGGATAAGGGCCTATCCAATGGCACGCACCTGAGTCCGATTTGCGGCTCTCCGTGTCCAGCTGCTGCCAGCCACTTATAGGATTATATATGTAAATACAGTCTTTAAAAACTTAATTAAGCGTTTAAAATCTAGCTTATAATATTGTTTGTACGGTCAATAAACGCAAAGTTCCATAATAATATTCATTTTTGTTCTGTTTGCCCATAAAGTCAACTCAATTTCCATTTCCTATAGTGCACTTCCCCCATTACAAGTATTACGTGTGTGTCACTAGAAAGACTCAGTATTCCGTTAGAGGGTATGAACGTTAAGGCTCAACAGGAAATTAGTGCTGGGCTCCACCGAATGGATTTCCGTCTGCAAGAGGAGCCTTTATTTAGGTTTTATTGTGTGAGCAATGGTTGTTGGCTGATTCTAACGGACGTGGACGGTTAAGTATACTAGTTCGAATTTATTTCGCTGTTATTGAACAGCGGGAGGCATTGGTATTTGTGTGGTGTGTTGTTTGTCGGTGGGACGCGCTGTTTAAATTCTGACCGTTATTATTATTTGCTTTATTTCCGTAGCTTAAATAAATCGGAGCATTTAAGCAACAAACGCGGGCTGTTTGCTCATCTGAGGCAAAGATTTTGACAAAAATATTTTTTTACTTTATACGTATAGCATATAAGTTACTTTTTACTATAAGTTTATACTAGGAAAGCATATTGGCGTTCAGTAGTATTAAGTTGCAAGTGCTGTGTCAACACATCTATTTGTGTCGAAATATGTTGTGAGAATAAAAATAATTGTAAAAGAGAATACAGTAGACTTTGTTCTATGCAAAGTATTGTCTATTACACTAGAAATAAATCATGCTATGCAGGTGACCTCACAATCACTAACGGTCTCTAAGAACCCTCAGATCTGAAAACACAATTCGTCGATCAGTCAAAATGTTGTCCCAAGTGGGTTCGTTCTCTGAACCCACAACATTTCCACATTTAAGTAACGAGGTAGCTTCTGAAACTATTACGATATCCGTGTAGTCAAATATATTTATCTTATGCACAGGCTACGGGATTGACGAAGCGGTTAAATAAATAACACTAAGTACTTTATACATACTCACACCCGTTTCCCCGAAGAAGTAGGCAGAGGCATATTAAACGCCCACTTTTCACCAGTGTTTTGATCCCACGTAATAGGTGGCGAGCCTATTGCCGCTTATCGGGATATTTTGTTTGTCAGAGCCTCGTCCATTGATCGCCAGGTGCACCACTTGCAGGTGAGGTTGGCTTGGGACCCTAAGTTCTTGGTGGGAACCCTATGCACTTTATGCAAGTAATAAAAATAAAACAGTAGTATGCTTCCGAAACCGAGGATAACTGATGCCCCTTATTTTGATGACAACCAAAATAAACTGGAGGTTCCGTACCAATTTATAGCAAAAATAATTCACATTTAGGTAAAAATTGTAATGAAAATAGAATATTCATTTTGTAATGCGAATATGGTATAAAGTATTCAATGGCGTATGTATGCTTAACGACATACTGACCTGAATAATGGCATGCATATTTTATTAATGGAACTGATGAGATCTTGATGGATGACAAGTATGTAAAGCGTTGAATAGTAAAGTCGTATAGATTTGTTTAGTTTATTCGTAACGTAATGTTTCTAGCATTTTTTTTTTACGGACAGATGCGCCAAAAGTTTGTAATAGCTCCTTGCGCTAATGAATCTCAAAATAAATGATGATCATTCATCTTTTATTAATACTAAATGAATTCTCAGGACAATAAAATATACATGAATTAAAGTCAATTGGATGACAAGCAAGAGGACAAAAGTACAAACCATTTAATTACGTGCGTGATAATTTTTGGATTGTCTTTGTAATATGCTACTATAATAATATTCAAATACAATTTAAGTGATTCTAGAACACAGATTTAAAACATAAACCATTTCAGCAGCCTCGGATTCCCTGTGCCGAACCCAGGGAACGAACGCAGCGAACGAATCGCGCAGTCTAGTCGCGTCCACTGAAAAATTTTGGTGAATCCCTTGCATTAAAATCCGTGCCTTTGGCGAGGTATTTTTGTTATTATTTGCCCCAGAAAATGTGGGCATCGAACCTGAGCGATGAATTTTAAGTAGCAATCATAGAGGTTTTCTTTTAGTTTGCCACTACAATACCTTTTTGATTCACGTTCTGCTTTTAGCTTTGTGGTGATCGATTTTTCATATTTGTTTGAAATGAACGTAATATTATACCGACAAAAAACTATTTTTTACTTTTAAGTTCAACAGTTTTTGGTATTCACAAATGTGGATTTAGAATCGAATAAATTGGGTACGTCATTGATTCGTAAATGTTCTCTAAGTTTTAAATTTAAATTTTACATAATGTTTTAAGGTAAGTAATTATTAAAACTGCCATCATAATAGCATATTCATATCCTTGACTCCTAAGGTACATAAAATGTACTAGGAGTATGGAAGTGAGTTAATGTTGAAAGAGCAACGACTAACGTGTACTGTATACAGTTTCATTTTGGCTCACAGTTACTTCATTATATTTGCCTAACCGTGACAAAACTCTGCTTTCAACATTTTCCAAGAACGTACCTTGAATTAAAATGAAGTTCTTTACAGTACAACAACTGTTTCAAACATATCATCGGAAAGCTGAATTGTGCAAAATGTTGTTACAAAGAGACTTGCACCAGCGGTACTTTTACGGTTGTACTTATTTTGAGATTCATATGTAGCAAACATTTTGCGTCGAGATTTTTTTAAGTTGTCATTTATTTTATGGAAACCTTAAGAAAGAGAGTAAGATCAACAAAGAATCATACAGACCAGCTACATGACCAGGCCACTGATAATACCTCCAAGAAATTTATGGAGATGCCACTTGATAGAGAGAAATGGAAGTCGACAAGTGCCTGTCACTTAAATGACAGGAGACAGACAGGAGTCATGTATGGCACACTTGTGAAGCCGTAAGGTAAAATTATACTAGATCAATCTATATAATTATATGAACACCATAGAGAAGTCCCAAAAAGATAAATAATTATGCATTGAAAATATTTTGTTTAGTATTTAGTAATGTTAGCAAAAAAATAATTGATTTAGTATTGTTTACGTATAACTTTCAACAAAAAAGCATCGTTATTAATCCCAAGGAAAGATAATTCCAAGAATATGTCTTATTGCTCTAGAACTAGAAGAAAAAGTAAACAAGAAACAAAAATACTTAGAAAATATGTACACCCACACTGTAGGCCGAAATTACATTCCGCCAGCAAATAATTTGCTTAGTCTAACGTAGCCTTATACTCAAAAAGGTTATGTTCGACTGGCTATATTTTAAATCGCATTAGAGCAAACAAAGGCACAGCCGGGGGTGGGCATATGTCATAGTGGTTTTATTACACCGCACATGGGCTAAATGTGTTTCATATTCGTGTATTTGTCTTTCGTTACCGTCCTTGTACTGTGCGCATTTTGGTATAAAATGCTGAGGATATAATAATACTACCGTGGCTCGGTTATTTTATAAACTTAAGTATTTTTTTTTAAATGAGGCTACTAGACTCCATATGTAGGATTTATGTAGGATTATATTTTTAAAGACAGCTCATTTCTTGGATCTCGTTAGATTTCTCGTTATATAAATCAATCGAATCTCCTTAGATAAACAATGTGCGAGGCATTTTAAAAACATTTATGCAACACATTTAGGGCTTGTAATTCGAATATTCGAATGTTCGAATAATGCGAATATTCGTTCAATTTTACTATTCGAATATTGAGTGGTGTTAAATTCGAATATTCGAATGATTTATAGTTACGTTTTCTTAGATCGCATTACCAAAGTTTACGTCAATCCCACGAATGATTATTGTGATTTCGGTATGATTTATGGTCTCTGATTTATCTTTATTTCATTAAAACTTATCACTGCTTTTTATTTCAGCATTTTCTCTGCATTTTTGGCAAATTGTATGCAAAGGCTACTGATTGAAAGAGTTATAAAAGTAACCGACAAGAAAATATGAGATGTACAAGCGAGATTCCTAAAACGTATGGGGTGTACGGAACAAGTTTTTATCTTCGGAAGCATAGCTGAAAAGATTTTGGCCAAAGGTCAAAAGGTCTATTGCGCATTCGTGGATTTGGAAAAGGCTTACGATAGAGTGGTGAGGAATGAAATGTTACCGATCACATTTCATCTGTCTTTTCAGTTTTCAGTCATTTTTTCTGTCAATGTATGGGGTGAAAAGCAGCCCCATTCGAGCTCTGAAATCTCTTTATGAGGATTCCAGAGCTTGTGTGAGGATAAACGGGGCATACAATGACTGGTTTACCATCGATACAGGTGTTAAACAGGGGTGTGTAGCGTCGCCAGTGCTGTTTAACCTCTTCATGGACAGTTTTTTGCAAGATCTAAAGTATACTGACAGTGGATTAAGGTAAACGGGTTACTTGTCAAATGACTCCTTTATGCTGATGACCAGGTAATAGGTACTTGCGTCTTCAGCGGGGGAGTTGCAGGAGATGGTAACAATCATGTATGGTGCTTTAGAGAGAAAGGGAGTAAGTATAAGTAAAATGAAAGTTATGGTTTTTGAAAAGGAGGAACGGCTTGTAATCTTATGATCGATGGACAACGTGTGGAGCAAGGGAATGATTTTGTGTAGGTACTTAGGTACGCTATTTACAAGAGATGGCAAGAATGACGAAGATACTGAAAGAAGGGTTAATGTAGGTAATAGAGTGAATGGAGTTCTGAAGGCGTTTATCAACAGCCAAAACGCGTCCAAAACAAAAAAGCACGTTAGGCTGTGCACAGAGGGGTATTAGTGTCTAGTTGCCTACCCTTAAGTATGGTAGTGAAAGTTGAGTATGGCAGAAGAGACTTGTAAGTAGAATCAATGCTGTAGAAATGAGAGCACTGAGAAGTATGTGTGGTGTATTTTTGAACGACAGAGTAAAGAATTGTGTGATAAGAGAGTTTTGTAGGGAAATGGAGAAGATGGATGATGAAAGACTGACATAGAAGATATATAAGGCAAGTGTGAATAGGACAAGGTGAACGGCAAGACCTAGGCGGACGTTCTCTGACCAGAAGATTTGAGAGATCCTAAAAAAAGGACAGGTCAGAAGAACCCTGAACAGAAGAGCATAAGAAACTTGATGGGAGTGAATGAAGCAAGAGAGATATGTCAGAAATTACGCAAACACGATTTGATCTCGATGACTCTCAAGTTCCTAAGAATTTAAGACTAAGGTTTTGTTATGTTAACCCAGGCAGCAGGTGTAATTTTTATTTAAAATGTGTTTGTTTTGTTTTGAATAAAGTTTATTGCTTTTGTTTAGTTAGAATGTCAAAGTATGTATGTTACTGAAAGGTGATTCAATTTTATATAATAAATAAAAATATTCAACTATAACTTGTTTATCAAAAGAAGGCCGCCGAAACGATTTTTGGCAGAATCGTTGATGGAAATAAAAGTATTATTAAAGTACTAGAGGACCCGTGCTGCTCCACAGCATATTTTAATATTCTAAATTATTAAAAAGCTCTTACATATAGGCATGATGAGTACATGCCTTATCTAATAAGTAAAAAGATGATATTCTAACCAAAAATATATATATCACAAAACTTATTTTCTCACAACATTAGCTTTGCCTAAGGTGCAACACCTGAGGTATCGTGAAATTTCCACCATGGCATTACTGAACGGTTTGCCACGCAATAGGGATATATATAATATGCACAGAATGATAATTCATGTAATCTGTGATAATATGTATAACTGAACATTGACGAAAGAAAGTTCTTCAATATGACTGTGCTGCCCTACCATTCTTTCCATTATGACACTGTAATGTTCTTCGTCCTGGTGCCCAGAAAATAGCAAGTTATGAACAATTTCGCCAGTACCATAGTCAGTAATCGTATTACTGTTTTCCAGATGAACTCTGAATTGACACTCGGGATATAGCTCACTTACACTCTGAAGTTCAGCATATCCTACGTACTGTCCATTGGCACCCATCACACGTTTGTAATCTGTAGCATTTTTAATGGTCTGGCCATATGCTTCGTCCCCAACAATGAAGTTACTATATACATCCCACTTATTGACTATGTTATCAACAGTGGCCAAACGAATTTCATAATGTTTATTCTCACTTCCATATAAACAATAAGAAATTGCGCGGAATAAGCAATTACCGTCACCAAGAATGGAAATCACTTGAAAATAACATTGTTGATAGTAGAATTAATCAAAGGAGATGTACCATTTGGCCGTACATTATGGGCCTGGCACGGTCAAACACAACACCATGTGTGTTTCGAAGATAAATGACTACTCTATTAACCTGTATAATTTCTTTTTAAATAACTTTTGGTGGAAATAAGATACGAGATATTTGAAATGGAAATTATTCCGCAACTAAATATACCTCAAAATTGAATTTTAACATAAATATAATACCTAGATGTAAATAAAAGTATGTCTTTGCGTCTTAAAGAACAAAAACTACATAAACAGTGGCCAATAATAATGAATAATCACCTGTGTACTAGGGAACCTCGTACTATGTATACTCGTCCAAAAAAGCTAACCACAATCACAAACACCGCTGCATATTCTTAGCATGGGTAGAAGGTACTGATCATTATTATTGAATTTATATTCAATTACATTACATTAAAACCGTACGAAAACACCAATAAATCAGAACAAAATATTTACGATACACAGTAGCAACACGAATGAAATAACAGATAAAAAAGTGTTGCAAATGGTTTGAAAAAATATTTCTACTATCGATTAAAAAACAAAACGATTTTTACCGATTAATAATTATGGAATGTATAATAAATTATATATTTCTTGATTCTTTTTACAAATATACTTATAAAGTAAATAAAATATATTGTTTTCTAATATAGTAATAAAAATATTATTTCCTTAAAACAATTTCTGCCTACCATACTTCATTTTATTTTTAATGCTGGCAACATAAGACATTCATCCGCTATTACCATAGCTTATTCAAAATAATTAATCTTTAAAAACTAAATTCTTTCACCGATACTCTATCAAGAAACGAAAACGATGTAAAATTTTTAAAAATTATATGTTTAATTTCAACGATTCACAACTTTCTGGCCGCTACAGGCCGTATTTGGTCTTTCTCCTTTGAACCCGTTACCACCCGTATTTTTTTAGCAGTAGGAGGACCATCCGGTACCAAATCTCCAACAGGGCCGTCATTGACCAAGATTCTTTGTTCAAACTCTTCTCTGAGCATTTTTCAATTTCCTATCAAGAACCATCATTATAATTATTTAAAACACAACTTATCACAAAAAATACGCTATTAAATCAGAAACTTAAGTAACTAACTTACGCTAACTTCACTTTTTTCTTTATCTGTCAATATTTTAATATCAACATTAAAAATATAGAAAAACAACTTTTTTTTATAAGTAAGAAAATAGGTTTTATTTCTGTTATCCAGCTAAATATGTCTGTGAGAATCACGATTTATTTTGTTTCGTGTATGGGTGTGATTAATACAGTAAATACATAAGTAAATACATAATACATATATTACATGCATCACCATCTAGTCCCAAACTAAGCAGAGCTTGTGCTATGGGTACTAGACAATGGTTTGACATACATATTTTTTATTTAGATACATACCTTACATACTAACATACATACAATATACAATTTTTGTTAGTAAATAATAGAAATATACTTATATACTATGTTAAAATTGCGTCACTTATCTACGGCCACGATAATGTTGTGCGTTCTGGTGGCACTTGTCCGCGGAAGCGACGGAACACCACACCTTTCGGCCAAAAGTCCTCCTTCATAACAACAGGCAGAAAGCACGTAATCCATCATAATTTAGAAATGTAATAATGACGTTTATAGTTTTGATCGAAATTGTAGTTTTGGTAGGAATGGTAGCTTTGGTAGCCATCATAAGTAACATTGCTACCAAAACTACAATATATGCCAAAAATACAATTTCTAACAAAACTACTATTCCTTCCGAAAATACTATTCCTATCAAAACTACTATTCGTGCTAACACTATCACATCTACCATTTTTTTTAAACTACCATTTCTACCAAAACCGCTGGTGCTGTCAAAATTACCTACCTTTTCTCTCAAAACTACCATTCTTAACAAAACTACAATTTCTACCATAACTACCACTTGTAATAATATAATTATATGACAATAGTACTATGAACCGCTGTAATATGTTCCACATAAAAAAAAATTAGATGCCCGAAGAAAGTCCGTAATTTAAAAACACGAAAAATCAGTTCACCCAATATTAAGGGTTAACTGGTAACTTTCGGGGAATATTACCTGCCATCAGCGATAATTCACTATAGTGATAATTTGACCAACATCGGATATAATTTTACACACCACCACACTCACACCCGTATGAAAGTAAGGCAAGGTCACCTTAAGGAGGCATAATTTTACACACCACCACACTCATACCCGTATGAAAGTAAGGCAAGGTCACCTTAAGGAGGTTTTTCCTGGCAGTTACCGCAAGGAACTTATTGGATGCCATAAAAATATTTTTGAATTTAGAACCGTCCATGTAGAGAGAAAGCAATGGAATCTTACGAAATTTATAGGAAAATATTGAAAAATAAGTTCAATGTCCACACCTATCTTCCTTCAAACTTACCCAATTTAAATGAGCATACCATCAAATGAAACAGCTCTTTTCAGCGCGTGTTTTAGGACTATAACGAAACGCCTACCTCAATGAGAACCAGATATATAGAAGCAGAAAGTCATTGACTACGGCTACGAAAACGTAAAAAATGTATGGGAGAAAACTGTTTTTGCATATAACTTGATAAATGTGCAAGTTAGGTAATTTCTAATGCTTGATGACAAATCTCTGCAGCGAGAGCTTTCATTTAAAAAAAAAATCATGCGAATCGGTTGCGTAGAACGGGCTGGCCGACTCGTATTATAAAACACAAATTCTTTTAATATATAGATTATCAAGTGTTTAAGCATCTTTTTATTAAAGTTTTAAAGAAAATGCTAATATTCGAATAATTCGAATACTTCCTGTAAAAAAATCGAATATTCGAATTTCCAAAAACTTCGAATAATTACAAGCCCTAAACACATTACATATGATTAACCACAAAAAAAATCTAGACTTGAAATTTATATTAGCGATTTTCACTAAGTTGTGATCAGTGACCCACGATTCTCGATACAGTACTCATTTAAACCGTCTTGCTATGCATGTCGTCAGATTAACATGATCACGTGATCACATGCCATGGGCAAAGAGCTCAGATATTTACATAGAGGCGCATTTCCTATAGGCGCTCTGAAGACAAACATTCTGTGACCCAATTGCCGTTTGGCGGCGTGGCAGTCGCGCTGTGACAGTTGTCTCTTCTGAGACGGAGAACGACGCCAGCGCCGCCAACGGTGCCAAATATGAACTAAACTGGAGACACTCCCCACTTGGAATCGGCACACGAAATCCGTAAGAACTGCGCTTCTATGTAAATTTGTATTCATTGCCATGGGTTTGACCCAAAGACTCTGTGCGTAGCACTAGGCTATCACTGCCATTTGTAAATAACTATAATATTAAAAACTAGACGTTGACCGCAGCTACGCCCACACATTTTTTTATATTTTTTTTATAGACTCACGCCTCTACATAGAGATATCCCCGAAGGGGTAGGCAGAGGCGTAATATTACACCCACATTTCGCCATGAATTATTAATATTTAGGTCCCACGTAATAGGAGGCGAGCCTATTGCCGTTACCGGGCACATCACCAGACTGAGAATTCGGAAAAACCCAGTAACACTTTAGCCCGACGCGGGAATCGAACCCGGGACCTCCGCACTGTTCTAGTACGATCCCTTAGTAATTTTGGGGAAATACCTTCTTGGTGCATCACTACGGTCTCCCATTCTGGTCAACATACCTGCCGAATTTCTGCTTTTTGCACTCAATAGTTTAGTCAGTCGGTCAACGTAAGAACTTTATACATACCGATTACTTATGTTTTTTTTCTATGATCTTGCTTACAGTCATCTTTCCAAATATAATATGTACCTAAGTCAAATCTTATAATTCTTGAACTTCTGTAACAATCTGTAGGTCTTGTAAGGTTATCAACACATTCCAAAAATAATAATATAATATACCTTTCAGAATAAACACGTATCGGATATGAAATCGTTTTTACCTAGAAACTATTCTCGTATTATAGGCTTCTGGGAAAGGCTCCTATCAAGAAAGGCCACGTTTCAGATAAAAGGGCAAATACTCCCTTGAGACCGCCCAAAAATTACAAAATATGTTTAATTTTAACTTTAACAAGTTTTCCTAGGAACCTGGACACTTTATTATTGAAAATGAGAACAACGTTAGAAAAATTAAATTATCAAACTTTGTACATACCTGAAAGGTGCTATTAATATAAAGGCATAATTATATGTATGATACTCTGCCAATCAAACTTTGATACAATCCGGCGTTCAAAAATTAGTCAACTTACGCCCCCCTAAAAAAGTCTATATTCCCACTTGAATCAAATCCTCTAAAATTATAATCTATAAAGATCAAACACAGCAGGTAACACTAATATAACAGTAACATGCAATGTACAACAAATAAGCATTTATCAAGACGTGACTGAAAACATCTCTACGTGTTTCCAAAGAATATTCTAGTTATATTATCAAAACAAACAAAAACTGAACCACTTAAAAACCATTACTAGCATCAAAAAGTCATATAAATGTACCAAATATATGGCGTATAAGAATCACTATTATATTATTCATAGTGACGCTATGGTACGCACGCTTGCCTCGGTCTGAATACATTCCCGCGATTTCCTCTTTATTGCTGCTCCCAAATGTGTTTATATACGCTGTGTCTCTCCGAATATCTTTTATAGTCTGTTTATATGATCCAGGATTTGATATTTTTAAATCTACCCGCTTTATTGTTAATATTGAAATAGTATAATCTTTTTTTATTGACACAGAAATGATATTACTTATTTCAAATGGTTGGACTTGTGATTTTGTTACGGCTTTTGTATAAAATATTAAGCTTAAAATGGGATTTTCATTTTCTTTTTTATCACATACTTATGTGAGCTTCGTTTGAGATATTTAGATAACATGTATCAGGTAAGTATGTTCAAAAAATAAATTATATTAACATAATTGACCAGGATACGGGCCTAAGACATATTTGTTTAGATGAAGTGTGGACTGTCTGACACATATAAAACTCTTTACTATAGAAAATCATAAACTAGTACCTGTTATACTTTTGAATAAATGTTCTTTTAGCTAGGAGCAAGCAAAAATTAATTTCAAGAATACAAAAATACATAATTATTAAAATACCTCGTTGGTCTAAACGTTTTATTCGAAAAGAAGAAATTTCAGGAATGATATTAATAAGTCAACTATTGAGGAACGATAATATAAGTTTATCGCAACAGATATATAGACGCATTATACAGCTATTATAAAATGATGAATATTTCTATTTTTATACCTGTATGCAGACATAAAAATTAAGACATGAAAACACGTCCTAAAAAGCCTACACGACTGAATATTTACCTGGATTATTCATACGAAATGCCAAATTACAGAGTGCCGAAAAATCTTTGTAAACATCCAAAGGATAATTTATACAAATAACGGCCTTGGTACATTAATATATTGTGCCGATCGAACGAAATGTTTGTAGGGAAAGATAAACTTTGCTGTGAAAAGAACAACTTGTATTACATAACTTATAACTACGTATGATTTTACAAATATTGAGTAGTATTCAAACTATAAATATGTTTTCATATTCATATTCATAAGCAAAAGGCAGCGATAGCCGAGTGGATATACCAACAGACTGCCATGCAGAGGGTATCAGGTTCGAATCCACGGCGCGCACCAATGACTTTTCGGAGTTATGTGCGTATTGAATTGTTAATTATCGCTTGCCCCGTGCCTCGGAGAGCACGTTAAGCCGTCGGTCCCGGTTGTCATGAAGATCTTTGACAGTCGTTACAGGGCGTCAGTACCTTCTAAATAACCTGACACTAGTCTAAACCATGGAATATCGCTATCCCTTCGGGTTGCGGAGGTCAGACAGGCAGTCGCTCCGTGGAAAAGCTAATATTCAGCCAAATCCGGTTAGACTAGAAAGCGGACCCCAGACTGAAACTGGGATAATGCTAAGAGAAAGATTCATAACACATTAAGTGACATTAATACTTGTTTTAATAGAAAAATAACCGGGTTTCGTAAGTGGCTGTTACCGCTGGTACAAAATGTGAAATAAACTAGTTTTAATCTTGGAAAAATTTGAACGCTACAGCAATGTAGCACATGTTTTTTTTTTTTTTTAATTCCTTTTTATGCAACGCAATATGTAAACACTTTTTAAAAAATACTCATCTTCAAACATGATGATTACTTTTTTTTTAGAATAAGAGTAGTAGTAAGTAAATTTAGTTTAAGAATTGCATGAATATAAAACACGCAAAAGACATAAAGCAAAACTCTCAAGTCAAAGTCCAAGTTTCCAAGCACTAAAAGCATTAACTTATTCCCAGGCTCAAAATATTATAAAATAAATCTCCATTTCGAACGAAACGAAGCACCAAAACTAAGATACTCCGTGTCACCTTCGTTTCTCAACCGTTTCCATTCAGAACAACAACGAAGGTTAAAAAAACTGTGTAAGTACCGCATTCTTCAGCACCCGGTTTAAAATCCTCCGAACTTAAGGCACGGGATGCTTGTAGAAAAAGTTGAGAAGCCAACTTTGCTACAATCCACGCCTAACGAGCTCTCTAGGTAATTAACTATTTGTTTCGAAGTCAAAGAGTACAGTTTTGCTTCGTTCCGCGTTGTGGTTTAAATAAGAAGAGAATTGGATATGAAAAAATTAACATCTCGGTTTTATGGTTGCAAAAAGAGCCAAGTATTTTTTGACGACTTTTATTCAACGTAGTCTAAATTTTACAAAATATAATCTAACTTGGATTATACATTCTGGTTTGTTATGTGCGTCGAGAATATCATGTGATGTATCATGCGAATGACACTTGATAGATTGCTAGGCAATTTCTTTTTCTTGTTTAATCGGACCTTCGTCAACCTAATTGTTAGATGATCTGTTCAACGTGGTTTACAAAATTTTACACTTTAATGATCTTCGAGTGAAACTTCCTTGTTGATTGATGTGACATGTGTATGTATAGGGTACATACAAAGTTTTGATTGTGAGGATGTTGACGTTATATCGTCAGTAAGGCAACAAAAACCGAGATAAAACCTTATCTATGTATGTGTACAAATTGTAGACTAACATTTAAAAGACAACTCCCGCATTAGGACTAAATCCTGTGTCGCGGGAAACTCTACAACATGCAACTGACGGACACAATGAACATACAACTAAAGGACACAATGAACAAAAAACAAAAACTTTAAAGTAGAAAACAGTATTTAAATTGCTTAAACGTAAAGATACTTAAAAACAATTAATTAAATTATTTGCTACTATACTTTATGCCTATTTACTTTTCAACATTTGTTATATTTGGAGTCGGTGCCAGCCAATGAGGTTAGTTTAATGCTGTCTTTGCAAGTGCAACGTTCAATAATTTTCGTATTAAACTGTCCCGCTGAAGTTCATTCATAATGTGCAAAGTAATCGCACAACATGCGTACAAAGAAAACAACAGCCGTCGTCGAATTGAGAACCTCCTACTTTTTGAAGTCGGCGAAAAATCAGGATTATCGAGCAGAACATAATCATGCCGCCTGTTACGTGGAACTCAAAACCACTGTGTAGTTCATTCTGTTTGTTATATTTATTACGAACCATTATCAAGGATGCTATCATTATTATTTGATTTTTAACTTTTAAACCCAATATCATAACTACACAGTATAACACAACTCAGTGGAAAAATAATGAGAGTGATTCGACTTGGCTGTATTTCTGCGAAACGCATTCAACGTCTGGTTAGCAAACTGACGCAGAGACGCAGAGAGTCAGTGGTTCAAACCCACTGGCCCTTCAAAGATAAGTGTGTATTTGATTGCTAGTTAAAAGTTGTAACTATAACTAAACGGTGAAGGAAAACATCGCGAGGAAATATCTTTATGTCCGAGAAGCCTCCATAACGTTATCTGACTTATCTACGGATGGGTAACTCTGACGGCCTAGCAGTGGATCGTGGTTTCGATTTCCACTCGAGGCAAATGTTTGTGTAATGAGCAGCGTAATTATATTTTGTACTGGGTACGACTTACCTATAATACATACGTATGTATGTTCTTAGGAATCTATAGGTAATAATATCACAAACCTGAATAGTTCGTTAATATTTGTTTGGTTAAACGAATTAAGAAATTTTTCGATCTGAATAATCCATTTATCGAGGAAGGCTATAAAACATGACGCTATAGGCCACGGGAGCAGAGCGGTAGCTCTAAATAACCGTGGGCTCAGTTAACCTGCATAGATGCTTTTTATTTATTTATTTATATCAATGACGACGCAGAAGGGCAAGGCCTCCAGCAAGGTGGACCGACGATCTGGTTAAGAAAGCGGGAACCGGTTGGATGCGGTTGGCTCAAAATCAGTCTATGTGGAGAACCTTGGTGGAGGCCTATGCCCAGCAGTGGTCGTCTCTAAGCTGACATGATGATGATTTATATCAAAGTTCAGGTCTGTCTAGTTTTGAATTAAATGGCCGTGTGTGAGTTACCCCAGGTATTATTATTAGTTCGGTAAGCATTCTGTCACAGCCGGTCAGACAAGAGACTAGAAATTGATGAGGTTTTAATGTGAATGTTAGACCTAAGACCAAGGATAAGGATTATTATAAGAAGCGACGGGTCACACTCGGACCCTACGCAAAGCACGATTTATCCTAAACAATCATTGAGTAGTTCCTTAGTAGGCCTTGGTCTAGCAGTGAACGTCTTTCGGCTGACATGATGATGAATCATGGAGTTGAATTGATAGAACAGCACTACTTTTGTTTGTGCTTTTGTCAGATCTGGATCCGAACTATTCAACAAAATTTAAATGTATAGTTAGATTATGTCATAAGTGACGCAAGTCAGTATCACTTGGACCCTACGTTATTATTGCGGCCTCGAACAGACGCGACTAGAGTTTTTAACTTGATGAAAAACACAAATGAGGTTTTTAATTGAATTTTGTAACATGCCGTCACACGGCAAAATCTTTTTGTTGACGCGGTAAACACATAGATGATAATTTTATGAAGCATTTTTTTTCCGCTTCACTTTACTCGTATCTGAACTGGGGTAGCGATGGAATATTATTTTTTGTTCTGTGAGAGATTACGTAAAATGTCGGATTTCGCGTAATGTAAGCCATGTGTAGCCGCGGATATGAGTTTAATCTCTGTTTTTGTTTTTGGTAAATATTAAAGTATGTTTTAAAATAATTTGGGTTATGCTTGCGTTTACTCGTATTTCAAGTTCAAATCAAACTATCTATTTATAATTTCTACTTAATAATGTTATTTCTGGTTATAACCTGTTACGCTAACCCATGGAAACTTGTCTTTGATCAAAGTACGATCATTACGAATTTACTTTTTATTAAATAACTTCTACTGCATTGCAGGGTAACATTTTTAAAATGCACAAAAGCCCACGTCAAGACTCAGAGGACTCAAAACTACAATTTGTGTTACACTAAAATTCGTTTGTTCAAATCACAAAATTAAGAAGCTATAAAATATGAAAGAAATACAACGCTGTTCCGCTGCGATATTCTTTAGAAGTAAGATAAAATATCTCAGGTTCAAATAAAGGTCAAATTATCGTATCATATCTTCTGTAAACGGTTTAGTGAACATTGAACTCAATTATTATACAATCAATCAATAATCAATCAATAATCATTTATTTGCAAGAATATGGTAGTTACAATGGTGTTATGACAATGATTTTCTGCATATTCTGCCAAGAATGGCGTACAAATACAGTTTCTTAAGCTGGTGTTAGTTGGGTATTAACATAATATACTTATATTCTTATCTTCTAGGTAATCTTTTATACAATAATAATTTTTGTTTGCAAGAATTTTACGTAAGGTTTTTCTAAATAACTTTAATGGTAAGGTACTAACATTTTCTGGTAACTTATTAAAAATTATAATGGACATACAATAAACATTTTTCTTAAGGACCTCTAATTTAATCTGAAATAAAATTAATCTTCTATACGTAAGACCTAAACCTATCTGGCTCAAGTCTTATGAGAAAACAAAACCTAAATCAATATTATGCGATGAACACACTACGAACCGCTAATATCAATATTGCTTACGTATAGATCCTCTGCTAGCTTTACAAGTAATATGCTACCCTTAGCAGATTTAAGACTATTTTAGGAGCCTGGTAGAAATGTTGTATCAAAATTGATTGAAATAGAAATCGATTAGCATAACATAAGTTAATATTTTGACAAAGATGTATAACGCTAGGTGGTAGCGCCATCTATCCTTTCCATTGCTAGTTAATTATGTCAACGTCAATGGTTCGTCGCTGCTCGGCCAATCCGAGCGATCCTTTTCATGAATCCCCTCCCAAAACGCCTCGCTATTGGCCGCCCTGCTCAACGGCGACGAAGAAATAATGGAAGATTCGAGACGCTCGTAAATTCGATGTCCGTCGTATAACGCAAACCGCACCACTATATTTTTTACCGCTCCCGCTTATACCAAAACCTAACAAAACCGCCCGCGAGTGAAAGTGATTTGTGTAGTGGAGTGATTCAAGCAGCTTCAGGATTCTCGAAGACATCAGGAGGCTGCCATTTGCAAAGAAAAATACTGCCGAGCAAGGTAAGAGGCTCCTATCCACTTCACCTTTTCACTTTCCTCATTTCCTAGTTGATAAGAACCGAAATCCTACAGTCCACAATATTAATAGTTTTCCCAAATCGACTAGGAACATTCGGTTCGCCGAAACATTTTTTGATCCATACGAGTCGGATTCATTTACGTTTTATACGTAAAACCTCGATATATCTCTATACCTAGGCAGTTATAGCACCTAGCTATACTCCTAGTCAATTCACATAACCGTCACATGGTTGTTTTCGCATCAGTAGGTAATATACTTTTATGTAGCTACCTACTTACCCAATTATTATTTCTGGAACTATCATAGTTGTCTTGTAAATCTCATATTTCAAGCAACTTTTAATTCCACCGCTTTAAAGTGTTGCCTACTTAGGTAAAATAATAGGTACTTGAGATATTCTTATTTTGTTTCGGTCTCATTAGCTTATACTTATGTAAGCATGTCACAACAAAAGAAGTCACGCGTGTCGGAAGACAAAGAAATGACAATATTAGAAGCAAAACGTAATATTTTATTTGAGCGTATTCAAAACATTTATGAGCGCTCAAAAACCGGCGCTATTTCCGATAGTAATAGGGAATCATTCCTTAGTTATTGTATGACAGTAGATAGTATTCGAACAGTTTTTCATAAGTTATTAGACGATTATAACGCAAGATTGCTTTCTACTAATCCTGATGAAAAACCGAATTATCAGGCGTACACCTCATTCGAAGACCTTTATTGTATTATTAAGCGTATACAATCGCAATTGGAGGGTAAATATTCGGCACAGCCTGTTTTCGCGGCTCGCACGCCGAGGTTACCGCCAATCGAGATTGCGTCGTTTGATGGCGATATACGAAACTGGCCGTTATTCTATGCGAGTTTTAAGTCTACAGTGCACGAAAATGGTTCTCTGACAGATGCTGACAGGTTGCACTATTTAATAGGTATACTGTCACCGAAGGCCCAGTCCGTATTTGCAGGTGTCACACCCAGTGCTGAGAATTATCAGGTCATATTTCAGTCACTACTTGATCGATATCAAGACACGCGCGTCCTAGCGTCTACCTACTTTGATCAAGCTTTAAATCTTAAACTGTCCGGTGCCGCTTCTGTCGCGAGATTCCAGCTGTTTATAGATAACTTCGTAACCGCGGTTAATTCTCTTAGGAACTCAAAATTGGAAGATCTTTCCGACTTTATGTTGCTTCAACTCGCTTTAAAAAAGTTTGACACTGAAACAATTCGTGCTTTCGAGATGACGGAACGCAATAATAAAATACCAACACTGGATAGTTTTATTTCGTTCATCAAAGATCAGTGTCGAATATTTCATAATACGCAGTCTAGTTCACCTAGCCCGTCTAACACTAACAGCAGCAAACAAAGGTTGAATAAATCGCGAAACAGTAATAATAACTCGGTCCCTAATCCACAATCTTACGTAACATGCTCGGAATCTAATAAAATTAATTCAAAGAAGTGTCTGTGCAGTAATATACACCGCTATTTTTTAATTAGTACAAAAAATTTAACACAGCACTAAGTATCTTTAACTGATCATAACTGATCATTTCGAAGGACAATGGAAATACTTGTAAGTTTAGTAAATAATACGTACTTAAGTAAATAATAATTTGATGCGGGCGGTTCAAAATCGGTCCGTGTTCTCCACACACCTTGAGGAAGGCCTATGTCCAGCAGTGGACGTCTCTAGGCTGACATGATGATGATAAAATAATACTTGTAAATAGCAGATGATTCTAACTTCATAAATACGCCAAAATTACTCTTTTCTTTTAGCCCAGAACACCTTCTTTTATTTTGATATTTGTTTGCTTTCTAATTACATACCTCCGTATTTAATTACTTGTTAAACGATAAATTTTACCGGTCCTAAGCTCGAATGAAGTATGAAGGAGAGGGTAGAATTAACAAAATTAAAAAATATCTACCTACATTTATTATTTTTCTTCATTTTATTTTCTATGGCTACCTACATCATAAGTGCGACAGAGAGAATGCGAATGAGCAGGATGGAATATTATCAATGAATTAGTGAATGGATTGTAAAATATGACTATGATTTAAGTGAGATTTTCTACAATAAACAACTGATAATAACTTTGCTCTTTATTGACATTATGAAATTCTTACGTCACATATATGATAATAATATCTTCGCTAATCTGTCCGTAAAGATTTTGTACTAATTAAAAAATAGCGGTGTATAATGGTTTAAATCCGACTGCTCGTTTTAAGTGCGTGAAAGACAACAAAGCTTGCATTAATTGCTTAAGTATAAAGCATAAAACTAGTGATTGTTCTAGTAAGACGAGATGTCGTTCATGTAATCAACGACACCACTCATTGTTGCACTTTGATAAAAGTAGTCTGTTGTCAAGCCAAGCCGCTAACCTTGACACACTTACGTCGCAGGTGCAGGCTACGATAACTGCGCCTCCCACGATTCAGAATGAAATATCGTTGTGTACGACATCCATCGCGCGGGTGACGAGCACGCGAGGACGGCACTCGCGCATCTGTAATGCTCCGCGCAGGGCCAAAACGCAGTGTACGGCGTCTATGACGGTACTATTAGCGACAGCGCAAGTTATCGTTTATGATGTTAATGGGTCGCCGCACATGATACGTTGTCTACTCGATAGCGCGTCTCAGACCAATTTAACATTGGAATGTTTCAAACGCCTCGGATTGTGGCATAACTTTAGAAATACTAGTTCAGTGGTCAAAGGAATCGGCTGGTCAGAAAAACGTTGCAAGGGTTCCGTAGATGTTAAAATACATTCGCATTTTTAAAAGGGATATTAATTTTAACATTTCTTCGCTTATCGTGGAGTGTATCACGGACGCATTGCCGAACGCTAATGTAGACGTAGCATCACTCACTCACTGGCAGACGCGGAGTTTGCGAATCCGGCAGGCATTGATCTTTTGATCGGAGCTTCAATGTTTCCGCACTGCTACGCTATGCTACGCTATGCTACGCTATGCTACGCTATGCTACGCTATGCTACGCTATGCTACGCTATGCTACGCTATGCTACGCTATGCTTCGCTATGCTACGCTATGCTACGCTATGCTACGCTATGCTTCGCTATGCTACGCTATGCTACGCAATGCTACGCAATGCTACGCTATGCTACGCTATGCTACGCTATGCTACGCTATGCTACGCTATGCTACGCTATGCTACGCTATGCTACGCTATGCTACGCTATGCTACGCTATGCTACGCCATGCTACGCTATGCTACGCTATGCTACGCAATGCTACGCTATGCTACGCTATGCTACGCCATGCTACGCCATGCTACGCCATGCTACGCTATGCTACGCCATGCTACGCTATGCTACGCTATGCTACGCTATGCTACGCTATGCTACGCTATGCTACGCTATGCTACGCTATGCTACGCTATGCTACGCTATGCTACGCTATGCTACGCTATGCTACGCTATGCTACGCTATGCTACGCTATGCTACGCTATGCTACGCTATGCTACGCTATGCTACGCTATGCTACGCTATGCTACGCTATGCTACGCTATGCTACGCTATGCTACGCTATGCTACGCTATGCTACGCTATGCTACGCTATGCTACGCTATGCTACGCTATGCTACGCTATGCTACGCTATGCTACGCTATGCTACGCTATGCCACGCTATGCTACGCTATGCTACGCAATTTCGCTTTGTGAAGAGCTTATTCAGCTTTTCAAGCGAGGCCAGTTTGATCTTGTCAAATGGACAAGCAACTCTAAGGAGGTTCTCGTATGCATACCAGATTCTCATTAAGCGTCTCCAGACATTGAATTTGAGAAGTCTGTACCGCATAAAGTTCTCGGTTGACGCTGGGACAAATCCTGCGATAGTTTTCGGTATGACGTCTCACCGCCAGATGATAAGTGCACCAAACGCACTATGCTGTCCACAGTGGCTCGACTATGGGACATAATGGGTTTTGTGGCTCCCACAATTTTTTACGCCAAGCTCTTAATCAAGGAACTTTGGCTATCAAAGTGTGAGTGGAATGAAACACCCCCTGACCATATTGTTGCCGCTTGGGGCCAGTTTTGTATTGAGCTTACCGCGCTCAATCAAATTACTATTCCGCGTCATCTTGGGTTGGTAGATGGATGTACCATCAACTTAATAGGTTTCGCTGACGCCAGCGAGCGTGCTTACGGCGGAGTCGTATATCTGCAAGTCCGCATTGGTTCTAACTACTCGGTGCAGTTAGTTTGTGCCAAGTCTAAGGTTAAAACCATCACCTGTTAAAACCATTTCGGTTGCGAGACTGGAGTTGTGCGCGGCCCTTCTGCTGTCTCAGTTGCTCCGCAAGGTTCAAGACACAGTTTTGCCCCACTACCCTATTAATAAAATATACGCATTTTCTGACGCCAAAGTAGTGCTCGCTCGATTTATTCATCTCCTCACCGCTGGCAGACTTTTGTCGCCAACCGCGTTAGTAAATTGATTAAACTTGTTCCCGCTACTTGTTTCAATCACGTCGCGGGTTATCGTACTCGTCTTCAGGAAGAAATTTCCATAGATCATATTGACTGGAAGTTTATTCCACCAGCATCACCACATTTCGGTGGATGTTGGAAAAGCATGGTCAAAGTAATTAAAACGCATCTCTTCAAAGTTATAGGTCAAAAGATCCTCTCTTACGAAGAGCTTTTAACTGTCCTTCACAAGTCGAGGCACTGATCAACTCGCGTCCGCTCACGGCATTGAGTAGTGACTAGTGACCCTACAGAACCATCCGCGTTAAGCCTGCACATTTTCTGAACACAGTGCCATTATCGTCATTTCCGGCTCCTGAAGCAGACTCTTCAAGCTTGCTCCAGAGACATACTCTGCTAGATAAACTCGTGCAGTCGTTCTGGCGGCGCTGGCGTGCGGAATATCTACACCAGCTTCAGGCTAGATCCAAGTGGAATAGTCCTGCATCCCCTATACAGGAGGGTATGTTGGTCGTCATAATACATGATAATGCTCCACCGCTTTCATGGCCGTTAGCCATCGTAGAGAAACTGCATACTTCCAAGGACGGTACAACCCGCGTTGTTACCGTGAAAACCGCGAAGAGGAGCTACGTGCGCCCTGTTGTACGTCTCTGTCCGCTTCCAACTCAGTGAGATCTAGCCTGAAGTTGGATCTACCTCTTAGTTTAGTATTTAGTCTGTAGTTTTCGCTATTATTGCGTTTGTAGTTTTCGCTAAAGTTAATTTAGATTAATTTTATTATCATATCGCTGTCTTAGCCTATTGATGGGTTATGCGGTAGTACACCCAACATAGCTAAGTTCAATTTTATAAATTTTTTAAAGGCAAATCTTTAGGGCCGGGGGGATATGGTAGCGCCATCTATCCTTTCCATTGCTAGTTAATTATGTCAACGTCAATGGTTCGTCACTGCTCGGCCAATCCGAGCGATCCTTTTCATGAATCCCCTCCCAAAACGCCTCACTATTGGCCGCCCTGCTCAACGGCGACGAAGAAATAATGGAAGATTAGAGACGCTCGTGAATTCGATGTCCGTCGTATAACGCAAACCGCACCGCCATATTTTTTACCGCTCCCGCTTATACCAAAACCTAACAAAACCGCCCGAGAGTGAAAGTGATTTGTCTAGTGGAGTGATTCAAGCAGCTTCAGGATTCTCGAAGACATCAGGAGGCTGCCATTTGCAAAGAAAAAGACTGCCGAGCAAGGTAAGAGGCTCCTATCCACTTCACCTTTTCACTTCCTCATTTCCTAGTCGATAAGAACCGAAATCCTACAGTCCACAATATTAATAGTTTTCCCAAATCGACTAGGAACATTCGGTTCGCCGAAACACTAGGACGATGATGATATTCTACAAGACAAGTATGGTTGAATTTCATCAACGTGCCCATAATTTTGTTAGTAAGTAAGCTTGTCTTCAGTCATAACAGCGAAGATCCTGATTTCGGTTACTAGTTATGTTATGCAAAGCCCGTTTTGGTAATCGTAAAGATTGTATTTAAAGAAGATACAGCTCATCTTCTGAATTTAAAATACTAGACTTTAAATTCAGAAGATTCTTCTAACCGCAGCCCCACCCGTATGGGTATCAGTTATCCTAATAAAAAGTAGTATAATTATATGCTATGTTATGTTACATCAACATCAACATATATAGTTTTTGCGTATATATCCTCACAAACCGTTGCATTTATACTAGTAGCAGGGTCGCAAATAATAGACTACCAAATTATTACCCGTCTAACTACGGAATTCAATATTCGAACTATAGATAGATCTGTAGATTTTGGATTAGTTTTTGACATACATAAGCTCCATACAAAATATGTCAAACATGAATCTCGAATCTCAAAATTCATGTATGGATCGAATATTGAAAATATAATTAAAAAACAGATATAGTCCATTGTCTAGTACCCATAGTACCAGCTTCTGCATAGTTTGGGACTAGATGGTGTTGTGTGCATGTGGTAGAATATTATAATATTATATTATATATTATAGTGTTATTATTATTTTTTTTATTTATAGACTCACGCCTGTATCTCCGAAGGGGTAGGCAGAGGTGTAATATTACACCCACATTTTGCCATGAATTTTTAGGTCCCACGTAATAGGGCACATTACCAGACTCCGTGCTGCTACTGAGAATTTTCTAACGGAAAAATCAAATAACACTTTGCCCGACCCGGGAATCGAACCCGAGACCTCCCAATCCCACGCGCACATTTATACCGCGAGACCAACGTGGCAGTCGACGATACAATAAGAGAAATCAAGGTCATGAGATCGAAACAGTGATAGCGGTTTGAGAATTAACACCATTGAATCGTATAATTCACGTTTTAGGAGCTCCTATTCGTTATAGATGGCAAGGTGATGAAACGTTTCTATAGGACCCCATATGGATGTTTGGCAACGCAGACAGACAAGAATACAAATAAAATCGTGTTTTTTATATTGTGGTTTCAGTACAGAATGAATATCGAATTAAAATCCCATAACAAACTTTAAAATTCTTCGCACAATTCCACACACATTCCGTGTCCCATACGAGTTAAACTAAACATACAAAGTCAAAGAATTCGTACACGAGCATAATATGAAAATAATAATGAATAAATTCCACATTTTATTTTAATTTTCAGATTGACAAAGAAATATGTATAAAACATTGTTCGCAGAGTACAGCGTACAAGTAAAATATGCATTTTCCAAAGGAACTTATTCAGAAATTTCAAACAGACATTCTACTTTATTTATGTCTACATTAACATCAAATAGAAAAATGTGGAAAATACTTGCGTAACTTCCACAACCAATGTCAGCTATGTCTCATCATATATTTTCTCTTAAAAGGATTTTTATATTGAATTGATATGACTTAGAAGCTTAGAGCATGTGGCTTAGAAGTGCGGTCATATTTAAAGTTTGTAACATTCGCATGATACATTTTCATGCTGGATTATTTAAGTACTATTGACCCACAAATCTCTCAAATAATTTGCTGGTTTTAAGCTCCACTCTATATAATTCATTTACTAATATTTCAGGGTATTGTTTTGTACCGGGTGGAAAATGAAAAGTAAATAGTGGTTTTTTATTGGTAGATAACAATTATGAATATGCTTAAAAATTTAAGGCATACGATTCTTGGGCCGTATTGTAAATACCCTACAATATTTTTGTGTTAATGGGTGTATTCTTTTAGGAAAATATATTTATTATTATACCTATCACTTATGAAAAATCAAACCATCGGTAATAAAATACTAGTAAGTAGTATGTTTATAGTATATTATGCGTATTTATCAAAAGATTGACCAAATGACGTCGGCATTTCATTAAATTCTGTACACAACAGTTTAAAAATAGCGAGTTAGATAATTTATATGCAGTAGGTATTTTGATGTTACTCATAGACGTGTGCTTCACACGTTTGTTTAGTTAGAGAATAAAAATAAATAACAAAATATGCACAAAACTACGCAAACATTTTAGAGAGTTTTTCGAGTGTATACAAGTTACAGTTAACTAAACGCTAAATTCCAACTGCAATTTTTAGCGTTCAAACAATTTTAGGCGCTTTTTTAATTTAAAAGCTGCAGCTTTTTGACATTCATTCGTTTGCACTAATCTTTAGAACTAACAAGTTTATTTGGTTACTAACTGGTAACCGCAAGTTCGTTGCGAGGTAGCCGTAACCAGCATAACTGGATCTCTTAATATTATAGACACGGTACTAGTAGGAGGTTGGCGAACTTTACGAATTTTCAAGCTGAATTTCAGATCCAGCTCTGCGAAATTTGACCAGTGAGGCAGGTATTTTAATAGTTCCTGTGAGTCAAATGGTATTAAGCGGAGCGTTGTTATCCTAGCACGGTACTTTATACATTGGGAATTTCATAGATAACTTTTTAGATTTGAACCGAAGTCTACTTAATTGTTTGATCTTCACGAAGATGGCAAAGACAATAACATGGTAAAATTATTTGAAATATATACTTCTTATAAAACCTATTTCGGAACGTTATTTGTAGGTACTGATAAAATGGGTGTTTTAGCACAAGCGTATCATTTTTATTAACCTTTTGAATACCATTTTTAATACGCACACAATATTTCTTCTACAGTGAAAGTAAACAAACCTCAAAAGCAAATCTATAATCTGTCTGTCCCCGTCTTTATCACATGAAAAATAATGTCGTTTTAAATTTATCATTGAAAAATCAAATCCATCTGAAACGGATCGCGTTCGTATTTACATTGGACCTATAAAAGGCGAACGTCGCGTTGAGCTCTTTTCCATTCATACGCGGACGTGCGTAGCGCTGTCATGAATAATGCAGACCTTAGGGCTTACTATGAGTTTGTCTACCTCACGACTCACCTCAACTCGATCAAGATTCAATGCTTTGATTGGCTCGTTATGAGCTTTACGTCAAACAGTGCCTCGAACACCAATCGAATTGTATAAGTCGTGAGCTGACAAAACCCATGGTAGGGTCTCCAAACTAGGACCGTGCCGCGGCCCTTTTTAATTCTGTTTTCAGATTTTGGCAGGTGGCAACCCTGATTTTGGAACGTTCAAACCTCCTAATTGTGTAGCTGATGAAATTGTACAGGTGCGTTGAGGACTTGAGACCGAATGATAATTGTGCCAGATGTTGCGAAAGTAAAAATTCCAGGATAACTTTTTTGGTGTGGAAATTGGTAAAGTATTAAAATCGTTGGATCTTGGGATAGTAATTTCAAAATCTCTCTCTATAAAATATGATTCTTACAAAAAAATCCTATCCAGATTTATATTCAGCATAAATTAAGTTTATTTGTAAATTGCATTGAAAATATGTTAGTAAACCAATCTTTTAAGTCTAGGTTGTGAACATAATATTTATACGGCTTCGAATTAATTTAGGATTATGGCATGTCAGATAAATTCGCTTTATTCTGATTGCTAAACAAGCATAAAAGGTAAATCAACCATAAAATCTTACTTTCTTATACTTTACTAGAGGACGCCAGCAGCTACGCCTGCATTTTTTTTAAATTTACCCGTTTTGGCCGATCCCGTAGGAATTTTGGGAAATCCCTTCTTAGTGCACCCCTACGGTCCCCAAGGAACATACATGCCAAATTTCAGCTTCCTGCACCCAATAGTTTCGGCTGTAGCGTGTCTGTCAGCCAGTCAGTAACGCAAGGATTTTATATATTAAGATTAATACAACTAAATATAAAATTAATATGGTATATACAACAATATATAAAAAATATTTTTGCTACCGAAGGAAAGTTAGGGTACAGCGTTTTTAATTCGTAAATATTGATTTACTTATTTCAAACGTACAAATTGTTTTCTATTATAAGATTTTATATCACTAATTTTAAATAACGTGACGTTTTTACACTACAACATCCGCATTGGGATAAATTCTGTATTTTGCAGAGGAGTTAACAAACATTCAAACAGAAGACACAAATAATTCCTTGACTTGAAATAACAATTTGTAGTTAATACTATGCATACATAATTATGTAGTATAACGCAAATCAGATGAATTTTATTCAAAGTCTGTAATAATTTTTAAGTTTTAATTATTATAACGAAGACTTTATGTAGAAGCAGGTTCTTTAAATGTAGTTTTCATGCGTTATATTTTGATTGTAAAGTGACCGAGCGTCTTTGCTTTATCAAATTTTCATGTAATGCTCTAGCCAAATACGCTACCAAAATAGCTTATAGAAACTGCAAATAAATAAAAATGACCCTCAGCTATTAAGGAACAGTGAGTTGAATTAGCTCAAATTGTTATGCACAAAGCGAAAGAAGTTGCTCCTTTGTGCAGCTATTTGCATACCTATGTTACGGGATCTCTGGGCCCCACTCGTTCAAGCCAGCGGTCGAGCTGACCGCATTTTTGATGCAACCCACTCAAGTTTATATAAAATTGCAATGTTTTTTACTTATTTTTCTTTTACTTTATTTTCTTTCTTGTTGGGAATTTTCCTGGTTAAACATTTTGTAAGCTCGTTTGCTGATAATTTGTTATTTTAAGTTGTTTTCTAATGTTTGTTGAAATGAAAGTTTTGAGACATATTGTGAGTTTGTCGTCTTGTGTAGAGAATATAGCCTCGTAGAAAAAAAGAAAATTCAAACCTAACTTTCTGAATTTTAATTTAATAAAATTGGTTACATAATCCTGTAAAAAAATGGAAATCATTACTTCTGAAGGTAAATAAACCATAAAATCCATAAATATAAAGCTAATATAAAATTCAATATAACTGATATGTCTATTTGTAATAGATGTCGAAAAAGGTACGCACAAACGGTCAATATGATCGAACGTCAAAAGGTACGCCAAAGGGCAGCGTCTGATGCTAATCAGAAAATGAGAGTTTGGACCAAGTCTTAAGATACGAAGGTAGCGAATGATATGTTATAATTTTATTTTAAACAGAGAAAATCCGTCTCCCAGCGGAGCAGACAAAGACAGATAATTTGTAGCTATTACAAACGTCCATCATATTTGAAAAAGAAGATACACTTGATTTAGTGACATAAGTAGGGTTGTGTAAGGTTATCTCACTTGATAATACAAAAGTCAAGGTTCGCATATTTAATTGATTGTAAAATTGTTTCCAAGTTTCTTCAGTAGTGTTGCGATACGTCGACCTTTATTCTGTATTGCAAATACGAGAAACCTAGAATATATAGAAAACCAACCAAAGTATACTCCAACAGTTAGATTGAAAGCAGCTATGAGTTGACTTCCTTTTGCCACTATCAACTTGTATGTTGTCTGTTTAATCACTTGCTTATAGCAATTATTCTATTCTATTAGCATGAATGAGTATCGTATTGCTGGTCTGTTGCCACCGGTGGATATAGTGATCTATGTCGATGATCCCAAACTCGCAGTAGTCTACTCGCACTGCGTATTCTACTACGTCTCTTCTATAGGAATAGACGAGATAAGAACTACCCAATATGATATCATTATCATCCAGCGCTACAGTGAATTGCAGCGCATTCATTTTTTTCCAGAAAAATCTGCAAGTTTTCTTTTACAGCAGGCGCTTGAATATAGCATGGCTTAGAAAAATGTTCTATACAATATTTGACCTCTTCTGCCTTGGACAGTTGCTACTGTAGATTGAGAGTGCCGTGGTCACTCCAGGATAATATCATACGGTGTTCGCAAGCCCGATTCCCGGAGGCCTTATTGTCAGAGCAAATTTAACGGAAGGTGCGCACAACACAACAGTGTCGTCACGCGCCGCCAAGATTTCGACGGAGGTGAACACTATTAGGTTAGAGACAATTTTGTTTAAGCCTCTAGAAATTTTCGGATATTTTTATCTTAGATAAAAAATATATAAAAATTCAGACAGCTTCCTCTATAAAATGAGTGTCTTATTGACCTACCTGAATGTATAAAATTGTTTAATATTAGAATTTATTATCGTTCAAGTTTTTACTTTGAATAAGTACCAGTAAGTGTTTTTTTCTAATGCTGGTAAAGGCGTATCATCTCCTAATGCCGTCTAGAGACAACTACAGCAGCTGCTGCAGCGTCATTTTTATGAAGATTCCCTTTGTCTTTTAAGGATATTATGCATAAAATATTCCTAGAATTCATCACATTGCAAAGCTATAGAAACTTTAATATCCTATACACACGTTTGAGCGCAACAATTGCATAAACCTGAAACACGTATTTGAAATACCTTACCACCAACGTATAAAGTACCTGTGCGAATATGTAGTGAATTCGAAAATTAAGCTGTCTGTACGGACTAAGGCTTTGTTAGACAAAAACTAGGGGACATCGCGTTCTGTAGTTTGTTTTACCTCCGTCCTTTGTGTGGAGTGCGATATTACCGGGACTGCTACTCGGACTAATTGTATTGCATGTTTCTTGTTATTTATACTTGTTTTTGTTTAGCGATGCCCTTGTTTGATTGGGCTGAAAATCTCGGACAATAGGTAATTTTGATTAACAGAGATATGAAGGTATTAAGATTTGGTTTTAAATAAGCTAGTGTGATTTTGGCACCTTTGTAGAATTTATCTTCTTATTTTTTATGAGCTCATGTATATCATATTAATCACTACATAATCTTATCTTATACTAATATATAAAGAATCTTTTTTTTTTGTTTGTTTGGTTGAACGCGCTTATCTCAGGAACTACTAGTCCAATTTGTAAAATTCTTTCAGTGTTAGATAGTCCATTTATTGAGGAAGGCTATAGGTTATATAACATCGCTATGAGCGACAGAAGCGGAGCAGTAGCTTTAAATAACGCAGGTGTAACCGCAGACATCCTCTAGTTAAGTGATAAATATGAAACTACTCACTGTAAGATTATTCTATAGACCTAACGAGGCAGCATATACTTAATTAAAATTACATGAAGTTTTTATTATTAAAACTGGCATACATTTATTTATGCTGTCTCGATAATTGATGAGAGACGCTGAACTGAATAGATTAATTTTATAAAGATTAGAGTTCACTCTTCCGTCGAATCATCATACCCCTAAATGACACAGAGGTCAAACATAAAATTAAAAAAATATCCTACATTACTGTAATAGCAAATATATTTCGAGCGCATTCGCCTGTTGAATTGCCAGTTTTGCAATTTGAATCAACTTACTTATTAATGGAACATCATGAATACGGGATTAAACTCGCTACGAACAACGTTAATTAATTGAAATATAAAATAAACACCCCTCTTCCCCTAGCCCACTTCACTTTTAGACTTTCACTATAAAAGAGACTGCCTCCGTAGTCCAGTGGATAGCGACGCCAATGCTGATCGGAGGTCCCGGGTTCGATTCCCGAGTCGGGAAAGTGTTACTGAGTTTTTTTGAATTCTCAAACTGAAACTCAAACTCAAATATGTTTATTTCCATAATTTTTTTTAAATTTTTTGGACACGTCAGAAAGTCATACAAATAAAAAAAAAAAGTAACTTTAAATGCATATTAACATAGTTGAGCATTGAAAAAAATGCCTGTTCAGAAAGTAGAGCCTCGTGAGAAGAACCAGGCAAGAAACTCCGGGCCACTCTTTTCTACGTCTTGATTCTATATAATTTAAAAACTTAGTAACTACATTGAATTTTTCATAGGCATATGAGCTGGTGTGTCTATAATGTTGTTGTCAATTAATAAGGCTTTTTTAATAATAATATTAAAGTACTAACTAGGATAATATAGACACAATAACTCACACTCACATGAAACTTAACTCTAATCAAACATAAGTAGCCTGTGGGACCGAGCAAATTAATCCCAAGCATTTTTATCTTCAATATAATCTAGCACTGAATAAGTACCCTTTTTGACAAAGTTTACATTTTATAATCTTTTTGAATTTATTATAACTTAAATTTTGAATATTGCTTGGCACTTTATTGTAAAAGCGCACACATTGGCCTTGAAAAGATTTTTTTATTTTCTCTAGCCGGGTAGCCGGCACTACTAGCTTACTCTTATTTCTAGTATTCAAATTGTGGATATCACTTTTCTTTGAGTATGAGGCCTTGTTTTGGAATAAATATATTAGGTTGGAATAAATGTACTGGCTTGCAACTGTTAAAATGTTTATTTCCTTGAATTTATTCCTTAACGAAGCCCCATAATCCTAATTATAAATTGCTCGAATAGCTCTTTTCTGCAGAACAAGGATGGTCTGAATGTCGGCAGCATTTCCCCACAGGAGAATACCGTATGACATTATACTATGAAAATAGCTATGATATACAAGCCTGGCAGTGTCAATGTCAGTTAAATGGCGAATTTTCCTGACTGCGTATGCTGCAGAACTGAGTCTATTCGACAACTTACTAATATGTGGTCCCCATTGCAGCTTAGAATCTAGTGTTATGCCTAAAATTTGGTGTTATCCACAAGATCCAACACATCATCCTTAACCTTTACTAAGGTGTTCACTTGTTTGACGTTAGGCATCAAAATCGAATACATTTAGTTTTTAGTCTCAGTAGCAGCACGGAGTCTAGTCATGTGCGCGGTAACGGCAATAGGCTCGCCCCTTATTACGTGGGACCTAAAAGTTCATGGCGAAACGAAAGTGTAATATTACACCTCTGTCTTCCCCTTCGGGATACAGGCGTTAGACTATAAAAAAATATTATATCGGAATGGTCATTATTACGGGACGTCAACGACTACGAAACGGAAGTGTGAAGATGGCGCGCTTGGACAGAGTCTAGTGTGACGTTCGCTACAGTTGAACACGGGGAGGACGGTTGACGTTGAACGGAGCAAGACAAGACAACTATCACTTCTCTTGGAGACTCCGGGCGGACAACAAGTACCTAGAAACTGTCACTCGTTTCGTGTTCAGTTATCCAAAATAATTATAGTAAGTTTTGTTAATTTTATTTGGTGTGAAGTAATAACAAATTGTGATGTGAAGTGTTGATACCGGCCAAAAAGCAAGCAACCCGCCGACATATAAAATAATTTTGAGTAAAATGTGTCACTTGAAACCGTTTTGCCCTGTTTTGTTATTTCAAGAGATAATTAATAATTGCTGAATGTTTGTACGTTAGCCTTGGTTGGCAACCTGTCTAGGAGAAGGAAAACTCCGAAATTAAACCAAACGTTCGGGGAAATGGGCCTCGTTAGCCTTGGTTGGCAACCTGTCTAGGAGAAGGAAAACTCCGAATTTAAACCAATTTTCAGGGAGCATACCCGAAACAAAACCCCGATCTAAGGTGTGAACCGACCCGTGCCGAGGGATTCGTGGCCAGAGGGCAAGCTGGTCGTAAACGGAGGGTGCCTGTGTTGGTGGTCACAGGGCACAGCTGATATTCCGCCTTACCCCCGTAAAGGGCTCTGCGGGGATGGACCGTCTAGATCCCTAAATCTCGTGGGAACGCTATGGGAACAAAAACTTATTCTTCTCCATACGGCGGCGACGCGGTTCGCAACCCGTCACGTCTCGTTTCCCGCGAGGGTGAAAAGCGGCCTACGGAAAGCAGGTTTGCGACATTGAATGTTGGTGGAGGAATGAACGGCAAATTGGATGAAGTATGTCAGATGATGGATGATAGAAAGATTGATGTTCTTTGTGTGAATGAAACAAAAAGAAAAGGGTGTGACACCACCAAGCATGGTGCATATACGGCGTATTGGTCTGGGGTAGATAGTACCACCAGAGCCTGTAAGGGAGTTGGTGTAGTACTGTCTGCGCGAATGAATGAGTGCGTAAAAGAGTTTGAATGTGTAAATGCTAGGCTACTGTGGATGAGAATGAAAGTAGGACTTACTCGTCTCTTTATTGTGGGGGTGTACGCCCCGGTCAATATAGTTACGGGTATGTCACAACATGAGCAAGACGAAAGGCAGGAGTTTTGGGAGAGTTTAAGAGAGATTTTGAGGAACTGCAAGGATAATGAAAGATTGATCTTGTTAGGGGATTTCAATGGATGAGTGGGAGTAAAGCGAGATGGATTTGAAAGGGTGTTAGGTGCATTTGGTGATGAGAGTGTGAACGAAAATGGAAAAGCACTGCTTGAGATTTGTTTGGAGTGGAGCCTTTGTGTGACAAACACCATGTTTGATCATAAAAGGATACATATGTATACGCGAGAGGCGAAAAATGTTAGAAGAAGTATGATTGATTTTGTGATAGTAGATGAACGATTGAGGAAGAATGTGTTGGATACAAGAGTATATCGAGGGATCGGCATCCACACAGACCACTTCTTGGTGTTGAGCCGGATAAGTGGGCTCTTTAAAGGATGGCGACACGGAGAGCATAATGAAAATAGGGTCTTGGAAAGAATAAAAGTTGAAAATCTACAAGAGAAAGATGTGAAAGATGAGTATAATTGAAGATTGATAGCAAGATTTGAGAGATTCGATGGCATAAATGATATGGAAGAATTATGGCAGACCTTTAAAGAAGAGGTAGTATGTGTAGCGTCTGAAGTATGTGGTATGATGAAGAGAAGGAAAATACGAAAGGTTAAGAATACATGGTGGGACAAGGATGTACAATCAGCAGTGTCAGAGAAGAAGAAAGCTTGGTCAGATTGGTTGGCTGCCAGAGCAAATGAAAGAATGGGAAAAGCAACGAGTGTAGACATAGATGAAGCAAAAAAGGAGTTTGTTAGGTCAAAAAGAATAGTGAAAGAATTGGTTAAAAGGAAAAAAGAGGAAAAGAAAGGTGAGTTTGATAGCAGATTATCTGACGATTTCCAGAGGAACATTAAGTTTTTCTGGAAATCCGTTCGTGCAGTTCGAGGAAGAACTCAATCCTCAGAACACACATCCATCAGAGACGAGAATGGAAGTATAGTAAATGGTGAATTGTGCGTGCTGAAGAGATGGAAAGAGTATTTTGAAAGTTTATTCGAAAGAACGGCGATAGAGACACCGATAGCTGAAGTGAATTGTAATGATAGCAATGATGAAAGCGTTATTGGCGTGGATGAGATCGTGAAGGCACTGGGAAGTATGAAAGTAGGTAAGGCTGCAGGATATGATAGGATTACAGTCGAAATGCTGAAGGCTGGACAGGGCATCATAGTTGGTCAGTTGCAGCGGTTATATAACTTGTGTTGGAACACCGGCCGAGTACCTAATGACTGGACCACAGCTGTAGTTGTGCCTCTTTATAAAGGAAAAGGCTCGCAACAAGACTGCAAAAACTATAGAGGCATTAGCCTTCTCAGCATTGTTGGCAAATTGTATGCAAAGGTACTTATTGAAAGAGTTATGGAAGTAACCGACAAGAAAATATGGGATGTACAAGCGGGATTCCGAAAGGGTATGGGATGCACGGATCAGGTTTTTTCCTTGCGAAGCATAGCCGGAAATTTTTGGCCAAAGGTCAAAAGGTCTATTGCGCATTCGTGGATTTGGAAAAGGCTTACGATAAAGTGGTGAGGAATGAAATGTGGTCGGTGCTGTCAATGAATGGGGTGGACAGCAGCCTCATTCGAGCTCTGAAATCCCTATATGAGGATTATAGAGCTTGTGTGAGGATAAACGGGGCATACACTGACTGGTTTACCATCGATAAAGGTGTTAGACAGGGATGTGTAGCGTCGCCGTGGCTGTTTAACCTCTTCATGGACAGTTGTTTGCAAGATTTAAAACATAGTGACTGAGGATTAAGGATGAATGGGTTACTCGTCAAATGCCTCCTTTATGCTGATGATCAGGTTATACTTGCATCTTCAACGGAGGAGTTGCAGGAGATGGTAACAATCATGCATCGTGCGTTAGAAAGGAGAAGGAATGAAAGTGAATGTAAGAAAAACGAAAGTTATGGTTTTTGAAAAGGAGGAATGCGTTACGGCTTGTAATGTTTTGATCGATGGACAGCGAGTGGAACAAGTGAATGACATTGTTTACTTAGGTACGTTGTTTACAAGAGATGGTAAGAATGAAGCAGATATTGAAAGGAGAGTTAATGCAGGTAATTGTGTGAATGGAGCTCTGAAGGCGTTTATGAACAGTCAAAACGTGTCCAAAAAGGCACGTTTGGCTGTACATAGAGGTGTGTTAGTGCCTACCCTTATGTATGGTAGTGAAGGTTGGGTATGGCAGAAGAGATTTGAAAGTAGAATAAATGCTGTAGAAATGAGAGCACTGAGAAGTATGTGTGGTGTGTCTTTGACCGACAGAGTAAAGAATTGTGTGATACGAGAGTGGTGTGGGGTAAAAGAAGATGTAGTGACAAGCATTGAGAAAGGCATGTTAAGATGGTTTGGGCACATGGAGAGGATGGATGACGATAGACTGACAAAGAAGATATATCAGGCTAGTGTGAATGGGACAGGACAAAGGGGAAGACCTAGGAGAACGTTCTCTGACCAGATTGGAGACATCCTGAAAAAAGGACAAGTAAGAAGTACCCTTAACAGAAGAGCATGCATAAGAAACTTGATGGGAGTGAGTGAAGCAAGTGAGGTATGTCAGGATCGTTGCAAATGGCGTTCCGTAGTCTCTGCCTACCCCTCCGGGAAACAGGCGTGAGTCTATGTATGTATGTATGTATGAATGTTTGTAAGAACTTTTCTGACAGCCTTTGTGTTATATGAAGAGGGGTTAAAAAGTATCAGTTACTTTTTAAGTTGCGAAAGTAATTTGTTTGAGATATCGCTCAGATAGACGGTTCTTATTGTTGGAGGTAAAGTCTTGCTGTGTATATAAGTAATAAAGAATTAGGTATATTTATGTCACTGGGAAAGAATGCCTTTTGAAGTTTTCATTGTATCATTGAAACTATTGTGTATTTATTCAGTTTTCCATGAGTTTTATTAGTATTTAATTCCATTGAGAGCAAGTTAAGTCGTCGGCCTGGGTTATCACAGAAGTCTTTGGCAGTCGTTATGAAGATACCTTGAACCATACTGACAATATTGCTATCCCTTTGTGCTGCAGAGGCAGGCAGACGCTCTGTGGAAAGGCTATTATTCTCCCATTACAGATCTCTGGCTCCACGATAAAGGCTTGGATGCAACCAAGATAACGCTAGGACAATCATGATGATGAGATTTCCCACATGTCAATTTGCCCTCCTATAATGTAAAATATTAAAACATATTAATAAAAATGTGTGTAATTAAGACAACTCTGTCTAAACCGTCTCCAAGAAATGTGGTTAAATAATGTAGCCTATGTAAAGATATACATAAACATAATAAAAATAATTGGGTTGCCAGTTAATTTAGAGAGTCTTTGACAAAAGTCAGGGCATACCAATGTAAGTAGATTTTACTGAAAAGATCTGCCCTATAATCCTAACCTTGGATTCACAATGGTATAAAGGTTATAAGGTCATAACTGAAAATATGATTATGATGTACCTCGCCTTTAGATATTCATAATATAAAGAAAAGTGAACATGCCCAAAAGAACGACATATTTTATTACTCCGAACTAAATTGTATTTGACGAGTAACTTCAAGTATCATTGGAAACATTTACATGAAAGGTTTAGAGCTATAAAACTCAGCAGCGTCTCAAGAGTATTAACAAAGAAAATAAAATTGTAGTCAGTTGGGTTGATGTCTCTCAAATGCGGCCTCAGGTGGAGCCGTACAATTGTGCTATTTAGATTATCTTATCTTGGCCGCAGTGGCTTATATTTGCTCATTTGTCTGTTTGGTGGAAAATGAATAAAGAGGTTAAAGGCGTAAACTTCGTTAGCCTAAGATCCTTATCTGTTAAATTATTATATTCTATTAAATAAACTGTTATACTGACTGCCTCCGTGCTCCAGTGGTGGTCCTCCTATTATGTCCAAAATGTCATCATTAAAGTTACTTTTTATTTTAATTTGTATGACCTTCTGACTGTCCAAAAAATTTAAACATTTTTATGGAAATAAACATATTTGAGTTTGAGTTTAAGTTTGGTTTTATAAGTAAAATATCATAATGCCTTTATGACGTTATATATTCAAGGTTGTGACGTCATCAATTAATGGTAGTTATTACTGTATTTAGTAATGAAACAGCATAATATATTACTTTGTGAAAACCAAAAAATGAAAAAATGCTTTTCAAAAGTTCCTATTGGTGGGCTTGAAGGGCTATTGGTGACAATAGAAGTAGCCCATAAGAAAAAGCCACTATTTTACTAGTAACTAGCTGTGCCCGCGGCTTCGCCCGCGTGGAAGTCGGTATCCTTTAAATATCCCTTTCTGTGGCCTTGATAATGCAAAATAACATAATGATCAGTTGATGAAACTCACACTCATATTTAAGTTTCTAACTTACTGTATTAGAAAAGTAGTAACCTGTACCTGCCACCTAAATTCTTAGCTCTTTCTTTTAATAAATACTATCTGGCCGGATTACCTAACTATTAGTTAATTTGAATATTTGCACTCAAAAAGTAACACTCGAATAGTAAGTCTACGATGCTCTACTATGTAATATAAGCTGTAATGATGTGCAAAATAATAATTTTAAGTAATACGCCTAGATGGCACCACTGGCAAAATTAAAAGTCGGTGTTAAGATCCAGTGCTGACAATATAAATATTAGAAAAGAAGTTAAAGCAAACTTTTGGCCAAATTGATTCGGAACCACTTGATAGCCAATGCGGATATACGTATATTTTAAATTGCGATAACTTTTGATAGAATAATCGGATTCTGATAAACTAAAGACTAAATGTTAACCTAAGACACAAACTATGCGTTTTTCACTATCGCGATACAAGCAATTTAGGGTGTTGCTTGAATTTAAGCCTATTAAATTTATTGAATGACACTGCTAGGCTCCCATAGGTGATAGCGTGACGATTGTTGGACAAGATTGTAATTGGGTCTTCAGGATATATATTGGTGAAAAAAAAATCATCAAAATCCGTTCACCGGTTTTTGCGTGATGCTTTAACAAACATACAGACAGACAGATAGACAATAATTCAAAAAATATGTTTTGTGTTCTATATCGATAACATGTCACAATCCAATTGAAAATTGGCAAAAATATTCAATGTACAGACAAAGTGCTCTTTGAGTTTTATTATAGTATAGATTTCTTGACTCAACTCAATACAGATGCAATTTAACACATACTAAAAATTGCCTCATACTAACTGTATTATATCGAGTTAAAATATAAACGTGCTTACGTATAAGTTCAATATTGCGTGCAGGTATTGCAAGTAACAGTATAACTCTTGCATCATATTAAATTTGATCAATCAGCTAGAACATAAAAATCCTTTATATTTTTTATAATCACTCAAATTAAAACCTCGCTAATTACTACATCAAACGCCAATTATCAATACAAACTTAATTGCTTAATCTTCAGATCACCATAGAGACAGTAATTATCTACACGAATCGACTTTATTAATCTGCCGAATTTCTATGAAAATAAATTTTTAACTTGTAAATCGAAAGAAAGATAACACCTTTTCATGGAAAACCAATTTTCCCGTAAGATCAAATAGGATTAGGAATCCGTTAGGAATATGCTGTGATAATCGGGACTTAGGTCAAATCTCTAACTATACCTAGTAATAAAATTATTTACCTAAGTGTGGACCTTGCCAACAGAATTATTTTTTAAACAACTGGTATAGGTTGATAAGATTGTAGGATTGGTTTCGGGTGAGCAGTCAAAGAAGTATTTTATATGTATAGTCCGCATCTGAGATATGATAAGTAGGTGCATCAACATTTATTTACTATCTTGAGCTTACTTTATAGTTCATTTTATGGCAACTCATAAAGAATATATAAAAATTTTGTATTTAAAACAAATAAGTTTACGTTCAGCCAGTGACCCTTTGTTAACTGAATTATTCAATAAATACTTAATTTGCATAGATAATGGTCCCTTGTTACATTGAATGATATTTAATTTAATGCTGAGACTCACGTTAATAAGCATTGAATATAAAAGTAAAACGTTTCACTGAGGTTATTTCGTAAAATAACTACCTAAGTCTTTGCTTAGTCTCAGCGTCTACTAATAGTGCCTAGATACAATCAATATTATTAATATATAAAATTATTTTATTTTTAAAGAAAAAACCTAGAAGGTAGGATGCTGGAGGATCCGAAAGAACCAAGAGATAGAAAACCGATATTATCGGCGAGATTAAAGCGTCACGACTTCGCTGCTTCGGTCACGTGATAAGGATGCTAGAGGGTCGTGCAGCTAAAAGGGCGTATCTGGGACAACACAGCGTTCGATGCCCGGTGGGTTGTCTTAGATATCGCTGGAATGATGAATTACAATGAGACCTAGCAGGACTTCTTAAATTGGACTGGAAGGAATTTATTCACGACGAAGAAAAGTGGAACAATCTTGATGTGTCGTAGGCCAAGATTCACTTTGGGTCGCTGCGCCACCAGGAAGGAATATAAAATTATTTAGTTACTGTTTTAGATGGTCTGTAGGTCTATCTGACCATCCTCTAAATTGCTCCCTTTCACGAAGCACAAAGAGATGTTTTTGGAAATCTACCGCCCTATTTTGGCAAACAAAAATCTTAATGTAAATTGTTTATAAAAAAAAATACAAAGCGATAGTTTTTCTAATTGTAAACACTTAAAATAGTCATAAACAAGTGTTTAAATGTTTACTACATCCATTTTGATAGTCTAAAATGAAAAACGGCAAACCAAATCATGTGTACACGATTATAGGACAATATGCTAACAGATGATCGCATCGTAAAACACCTCCTCTAATAAATGATGTGACGCTGATTTCTGATTTGAACATACAACTTTACTCTGTCAGATACAGCACTGTTTTGTGTTTACAAAATGACGTGGAAAACGTGTCTTTAATATAAACAATCGCGATCGTTATGACTTTTAATTGTATTTTTTTGGTTTGGAAACGTTATGAAAACTGATTATGTCATTCAATGTACCACCGCTGTCAATGTACAATGTGTACATTTAAAAATAGTACATTTCGGATATCTTGTACGAATCATACAATAATAAGGGTTGTAACGTGTTTGCACCAACTTGTGAATAAAAATTAACAAGACTCGAATTAAAGTTTTACCTATAGGTACGTCTATGTATAATTTTAAAAGCAAGAATACAGCTTTGAAATAAGTAATCAGGATTAACGAGGTTCAGGCTATACAAAAGGAAAGAACTAGATTTTCTCTTGAAAAAGGAAAGTACCTTTCTCAAAAAAGAAACTGGCAACATGGGTAACCTCTTTTTTGGATACAATAACTGTATTATTGATAGGTTTTGTCAACTATGCGAAGTATGGATGACCGTAGAAGACTTACAAAATTATAATAAAAAGAGCTATTTCGGATTATAATCGTAATCTTTAACACGATATATTAAAGTCGTAGTTTTAAAGTTCTAATAGTTCAAGAGATGATGGCCTTGGCCTATTGATGTTGATTCAAATTTTATATTGAGCTCGCCTGTATTGATTGCGTTCATTGTCATTAATATACAAACATTGGCGAAGTGATCACCTAACCTACTAGGTAATTCATAGAAACTTCGCGACGGTTGCTGCTAATTTCAGATTCCTGTTAATACTCAAATCTAGCCTTCATATTTCTTCCCATAATTCTGGACAAATAAGCAATTTGAATCGATATCTTAAAATCAAATCAAATTCAATTCGTTTCATTTACAATAAAATCTAAATTGACTTACTTTTTTATCGAATTGCGTTCGACGCCGACGTTTTGAAGTTAGGACCTTAAGATATCTCCATAATGATAAAAACAAGCAGCGCAGAGTGTCGTCCAAGTCTACCTGTTTAAGTAATCACGTAATTTGTGACATAGTATTACAGATAAGGAGAGTGTGGTCGATGGTACGATACGGGAGGTTAGTGAGGATACTTAAGTCTGAGAGCATACTCTCCGAATTACTTCATTAATATCCTATAGTGATGGCATAGTTTTATGGCCAAAGATAACCCAATATGCCTTAAGTTAGTTTAGATTGGTTTCTAGGTAGAGTCGAGTTATGTACTCTTCATTTGAAAATTAGGTCCGACGGCTGTGTTATTTATATAGGCAAATATTTTGAACCACTTGGATATGAACGACAACGATGATGAATAATTGTGTTTCTTTTACTTTGATGATGACGATTTTACTGAGATACAGAATATAAAATCATGTTCAATTAGCAACGATTTATCCTGAGTGGAAATTGACCCTACAAGCTTCTAGTTAGCTCTACCCTCCCCTATGCTAGATTTAGTAATCTGTGTCTACACACTGGGCCAACAGGAATATAATATCTTTGAACACGCAACAAATGTTTTACACAAACATTTCTGATCTCTTACATTATACATCAAGTTTTTATAAACCACATTTAACCCATTCTTTCCCTCTAAACAACGGGTATAAAACAACAATACAAAAAAGGAACACATTTAGTACATTTTTGGCACATTCCGCAACATGTATTAATTACAGTCGTTACTTCAGGGCGTAGGGCAGGGCCGCATTGCCGATAAGGCAGTGTACATTACTCATCGGGCCTATACTTTGTACTGTGTACCTCAGATTGTTCAGATTTATGACGCAATGCCTATGTTTACGGTAAAGATTGATAGAAGCTAAACGTTCTTCAAGGTAGATCAGCAGTTTTTAAAAAGCGTTTTTATGAGAAGTATACTTTTTGCCAGATGCTTTTGTAAGAGATGATATGATGTTTTGATGTAGTCAACTTGAGACAACAGAGTTATATTTTTTATGGTAGTATGAGTGTGAGGGTCCGTATGGTGACGGATTAAGAATACGGATTGTCACCACCCCATATCATCCCATTGGTGTCGTAAGAGCCGACAGAGGGAGCATATTATGCATAGAACAGCACTGTAAGAGAAGAAAAACTTGATACAAACCCTATACCAACCCGTTTGGCCAGCGTGGTATAGTAGGCCAATTCCTCCTTTCAAAGGAGAGGCCTAGTCCAGCAGTGGACTGTTAAAGGCTGATGATGAATGAGTGACAACTTAGCCAGCACAGGCAATACAACAATTTTTCTTTCTCTTTTTCTCCTAAGAATTTATTTGTATTACCTGAGAGAGATGTATGTTTTCGGTTTTCCTGGACTTTGCTCGATTTAAGTGGCAATGTCAGATACATAACAGCTGGTTAGAAGTCTTGTGAACTGTCCATCTCATCTTCCTCTGTTCTATTTTTCTTGATGTTTCGGTATTACCACTACTTTCTTTCTTTTATATATTTCATTACTAAATTACTACATTCGCTAACAAGATTTTTGTTTATTTTAAATGCTAGCTTTCTGAAACTAAAGACACTAAAATAGAATGACACATGATAACCAAACCACATTAAGTGTCAACAGCCCTTTCGCGCTATATGACGTCAAACGTTGCACGTCAGTAATGCGCATAAAGTGCTTACTTGATGAGCTATAAAACGTTATTATAGTTGAAGTTTCAAGTAATAAAGCTAGTTATCTGTTAAAATATTAGCAGTTCTCTCGCAGCGATGCTAGACCTTGAAAAGCCGCGCATATTTAAACGTTTATTTTGTAGGAGCAAAAATAGTAGTAAATGCAGAAATCAGTGAGTACGTATGAGTATGGCTTCGTCATTCTCAGAGGATAATTAATTGGAATCATAATTATTTGCTTAAAGTATTGCATTATAACGCCATAGTTTTTGACAGCGCTCAAAACTGTTGCTGGTCCAAATATTTTAGCCGCATTCTGATCGTCATAATGGTAGGTTATGATTCTTTTTTCTTATTATTTTAAATATCCAAATGTGTAATTAAACAACAAACTTATGCAAGTATTTTTTGCCTCCTGTTGTAGCCAAGTCTACAAAGCACTGTGACAGAATATAGCTAATCCTCTAAAAAATAACCAAACTAACCAATTGTACGTCACATGACATCCACAAAAATCTCATCGCTTCCGCAGGCTACTGATTTGCGGTGACAGTAGCTGTTAGCGTCGGTGCACACTGACAAAATGTTGGTATAGCCCTGCGGTGGACGGCGCTGTTTGTTCACGATTAGTGTGATGGCGCATGTGTACCTAGCTTTACGTTGACAAAGATTATAACCTGCGGAGAGTTGGCGGGTAGGGAACTAGTTCTGATTTATTTTGCAAAATGTTAGTAAGTAGATCCATGATGATAATTGAGAGAGAATGGAGACAGGTTTTTCTCCTTGGGTAAAAATACATACATACATACATAGACTCACGCCTGTTTCCTGGAGGGGTAGGCAGAGACTACGGAACGCCATTTGCAACGATCCTGACTTTATACCGAAATTTGAACCGGCTTACATAGGGATTGGTTATAGGAAGTCTGTCTTCTTTTTTGAAAGTTGCAAAACTTAAAATGATTACTTTCAAAAGCATAGAAACTTATGCAACCAGGGATACTTTGTCATTTAGCAGACGTTTAGTTCATTCTGGTATTTTGAACCGATTGGACACAAAAACTAATTATTTAGATTATCTTATTTTTACTGTCTATGTATGAGATAAAATGCGCAGAAAGGCTTAAGTGCAAAAAAATAAGACTTACGTGTCTGGTAAAATTCGGCTGTCCGGTCTTAACAATTTCAATAAAATAAATATAGAATAAACAAAATGTTGTATCTAGTCTCACTGAGGACCGTGCCAATAACCTACAAAATTAGCTGCACAGTGCTAGTAATATTTGATAGCCATAGCGCAAACAATCACGAACTGTAACGGTTTATAGCTTGCGCAAACACATACTATTATTAACTATCAGTTTTACGGAGCTCTGCCCTCTATGTGACGGTGGGACGAGGTGAGTTTAGTTATTAGGGTAGCATTTGGTTTTATATAACAAAGTCCAGTTACATAATGCTCTCCGAAGTTCTGAAGGATAATAGTTTAGGAAATATTATAAATTTTAAATAAATTTTTAGTTTAGCTGAATATAGTATCGGAGTTTGCTACTAACAATTTCTAGCCAGCGAACTTAATGGTATTTGGACAAATTTAAGAACTGAAACTTCAACCAATAGTTACCACAGGTTGCACCTAATTCAACACTCGCAAATGTATTGGGCTGGCCATATCTGTAGAAGGACTGATGGTCGGTGGAGCAAGCGTGTCCTAGAGTGGAGATCCCGCCTCGGCAAGCGTTAAGTAGGACGGCTCCCGGCTAGGTGGACCGACGACCTGAAAAAGGTGGCTGGGACAGACTGAATGCGGAAGGCTAAGGACCGTGTCTTGTAGCGCGTGTTGGGAGAGGCCTATGTCCAGCAGTGTGGACTGCGATAGGCTGATCGATTGATTGAAATGTATTGGCTTAAATTATAAATGGAAACAATTTGGCATACCTAAATATTAAAACTGAAACGCCTACAACTGCCACTTCTTTTCCTACCAATATCTCCATCCAAATTGCCTGATGGATATTGCTTTAAGCAATAAGGCTGCCCTTTGTACTATACCTAATATATAAGATTTCTATAATGTTGATACTGGTGTACAATAAAGTTTAAATAAATAAATAAAAAAAAATGCACGTGTTTTGCATTTCCATTGCTACCTTGTCAAGAAATAAATATCTCAATTATTTCAAGCACGACAAAATGTTTAAACAATATATGAGATCAGCTGCAGTACTAACGGGGTTAACCGCAAATAAAAAATTATACGCCATAACATTCGTAGCGCTCTCCGATGACAATAATTCATTAGTATTTCAAAGTTAAGGGAACGAATGTGTTAGACTGCAGAAAACCGTTAGTGAAAATTGTGATTTGGAATAATTATGTGAGGGTCAGTTGGAGATAGGTAGATTGCAGGTAATGAATAAGTTCAAAAATGTAATGCAGAACGTGGTTGTTTTTATCTGGTCACACTTGTTGCACCTCGTTGCGACATTTCTTCCATCAAATTGGGGCTAAGTGAGGAGCTGTGAGGCTCCCCTCACTAAAACCATCGCGGTGTTCTTCAAACAACCTATCGTAAGATATATCCGCGACACAGCGTTCGTGGTAGAGTATCGTATGGTCTTGTCTATGTAATGAACCATTTGATACACTATATAGCATATTTATTTTAAAAAATATTTATTTTGGTTGTATCGACTATACAACCTGCGTTCGCGTTCAAAAAAGTTTTTGGAGGCAATGCTTTACAACAATGACCTATTTTAAAGTTCAGTTTACATTTTCATCTCCAATTCAAGGCGACAATAATATTTATCTCAGTTGTTCATAAAAACTTACAGAACATGTACGGATATAAATACAAACAATGTACTTACATCGTCCGTACTTAATCCTTTTGGGATTTTACTCGTTGACCCTTTGTTCTGACCACAGGTTACGCAATCCCAATAGTTGGCCACCCAAACAGATTACACAATTCATAATAAACAGATTGGAAAGGGCGCTAGTGAATAGTGGAAACTATTTTATGTGTATACGCTTAAATATATGCTATAATCATGTTAATTATTAAAAACCTTGAAAATGATTTATTTGGTGGCATTTGTGGTTCAGCAATTTTTTTTACCTTGACCTACATTTCACTGTTGATTTTCGGATTATATACTCTAAAATCTGCCTGCCATTGATGCTAGTAGCTAACATATTAAATCCTTGAATAATAAATCTTCGCAAGGACGAACGCGAAACCAAATTAAATTATAAGGATTTCAAAATTTGCACTAACATCCTTATTTACTGAGCGTGTGGCGTAGAGTTTCAGTCGAGATCTCTTCCCACAAATTAACCTGAGGACTGGTGAGCGCGCACATTCATAGGGGAGCATCTATTAAATTATTTAGCTCCTAAGCGTACGAGCTTGTAGGATTTCCAAATACTGTCGAATATTAACTTGGCGTTTTAGGATTTTGGTTTAAAACAATTTATGTTCATGGATGCTGTTACTGAACTATGTACAGAACTTGTATTCATGTGATTAAAAAGTTTGATTTGATTGATTGTGTACCACAATGGTTTAATGGATGAAGGAGGGTTCTTAATTAATACACAGAATCGCTTTGCCTTTATGCTTCCAATTTGCTATAAGTTTAATGCATCTACTAGTTGAACAGTATCTATTTTTTTTATTTGTAAGCAGTATTTTGAGTAAAAGTAATGCAATTATATTGTAATATATATTCTTTGATACCAAACACTCAGAGGCATGATTATAACTAAAGAAATCTAGTATATATTCAAGATATCACAAACAAGTGATATTTGGCGATTGATCAACATACTACATACATAACGAAGGTGTATAATACTGCTCATAAAATTTGTTTTAGTATTCGTTCTCTGTAACTATGAGCAATTATTCACGGAATTTGTGCAAAAGGGAGTAAAAATCTGCTTAAAATAAATTACTGCGCATTGTTACAGAGCCGGTGTTAAAAATGGCACGTTTGTTTTGGCATCTAGTTGCCACGAGTACATTCAGATTTTCCACTCTAGTTATCTTAAACAATTAAGCTACTAAAGCTGCCCACTATTCTATAAAGGCAGATTTTATCATATCGATTGTTCTTCACTAAACAATCCTATAAAACAACTCTGAGCAGCTGCGGTACCTAAATCAAAACGAACTTGCATAAAAATTTGTCAATTCTTCAAGGTAAAATATTACAGTTTTTAAAATAGACTTTGCCCTCTCATGTCCACTTTCTAAAATAAAATAATAATAAAAATTTATTAATTTTCAATTCATCGCCAAAGTATACATACAGTTCTTAAAAACTTGCAAAACAATGTTTCTTAAACTTGCTTAACGATGAAAGAATACATCAAGAAGGAAAGCTACATGTCTGAGAGGTCTCTATATCCAATGAACTGAAAAGACATGAAGTTTGCCATCCCTGTAGTAAGATTATATTACGATATTCAATTTAATAGTTAAATGACAAGTTAATCGCTGGGTGGAAGCGGAGCCGTTGCTATGCATTTATAATGCGCCATGACGTGAATCCTGCTTATAGTTTACTGAAGCATGCAACCAGCAGTGAGACAGTTTATAATTAGGGCTGGTATTATTAATATACACAGAGATCTACACGACAAATCTTTAGCATTTTTTAGTACCTAAACAAGATGTTCTTTAGTATTTTGGGTTGACTGAAACTTTGCACTGATTGCCGTTTGCCCGAAGAAATAATTATAAGCAATAATAATATATTTAAGGTCGGTTTTCAGGTCAACCAGATTTTTTTATTTAACTTTTACTTTCTGATTGCCGGGTGCAGGCAATCAGAAAGTTAAATATTATTTTTCTTAAAATAAAAAGCTAAATATATATATATTTACTCAGAATTCACAACAAAAATATTAAAAGCGACTAAAGTCGCAGTTCCAGCTAGTCCCTACTAATATTATAAATTCGAAAGTGTGTATGTATGTTCCGTTTTCACGCTAAAACGGCTGAACAGATTTTATTGAAATTTGATATAGAGATATACTGGACCATGGAGTCGGACATAGGCTACCATAAGATGCAAAAATTAAACTGGGAGGGATTGTAGGGAGGCTAGAAGTTTGTTCGGCATAAATTTACCTCTTGGTTGTGAGAACGCATGCGCTAAAATAACTGAGTGCGCATGTGCGTATATCTCTCAGTACTGACATATCATACATAATATCATATTTAAACGTAGTGGTTACATACTCTTTTGTCATATTGTGCACGGTGATTACATTATTCACATATATAATTATATACTACGCTTAAACGGCTGAAAAGATTTTCTCTACTAATAGTAGTATATATATTGAACATATATTGGAACATGGCTTTGGCATTTGAACGTATGCAAGGCGATGTTATTATGTACCTTTCGGTACATATAATGGTAGGTATATAGTGTCATGAATACTGACCGAGCTACTTTGTACCCTATAGAGTTTCTGAAGTCTTTAGAATAATCAGGAGTGTTTTCACACAACTTGAGACTGAAAGTAGATTTGTGTTACCCCGAATTTAACGCGCGCGAAGCTGCGGGCAAAAGCTAGTTGTGTATAAATAAGAACTGACTTAAAGTACTGTTGTTCCAATATTTTGTTCTTATCCAAATGTCTACAGAGTGTGATTGGCGCCTAGGGACATGTAGTAGTTTAAAAAAAAAACCGTGTAGAAATTCTAGAAATTTCGGTGTCATAAGGTGTCTTGGGTATAACAAAAACTGTTGTTGTAGCTAATATTAAACGAACGTAAAATGTGTTTTATTATCAAGTAATTCATCATGTTTCCAACATATGATATATATATTTTAGAAATATGATGTTTAATTAGGTATCATTAGGTAGCTGATATATGTTCTAATAATAATAATAATAATTTGTGGCGAGCTGAATGTGTGTGGCGACACTGCGGTCCCGAATGCTTCAGAGAGTCGGTCAGGGCCTCGCCTCCGGCTTGCCTTTGTTGGCTGGCCGGAGTAGATTTGCAAGAGTGCCCGCAGGACTCTCAACTCTGGCTTGCCTTGGTCGGCCGGCCAGAGGGAAGCCGCAAGAGCTATTAGCTCGAGGATGGAAGTGTCATTCTCAAGGGCGTAACTACGGGGAAACCCGCTCCGGGCCTCCGTTGTCACGAGGCCCGCGATGGCGAAACCGGTGCCGCACCGCTCGACATCCCTAGCCACTCGCACCGGTATTGCCCTCTGGCTGCCTTTATGGCAGAGTTTGTTTGCTTTGGGCGGCTGTTTAGAGAGGGCCCATCTAGTGAGTTGGCGAGTCACCACCTGCCACGCGGACGGATGCCATAGGAGTATCACTGGCAGGTGCCGTTTTTCATCCATAGCATTAATTACCAGTTCACTAAACACCCATCCCCATAACCCGTATTCATTAGATCCACTAAAAACAATAGCCCTACACGTGATGCGGCTAGTCCATAGCTGTACTCAGTAGTGCAGTTGTGGAGGCTCCGCGGCATGTGTCCCATCCCATTTTAGATTAAAACTCTCTATGGGCCTCTGCACGTTGGATCCATATCCCCGTGTAGGCCTCCTAAAGGACCGGTTATTCTTCAAACACCAAATGTTAGAAGAATAGCCGTGAAAAAGAGAAACATAATAATAATAATAATAATACATTTTGGCGCAGCATCTGGTCGACACCTGTCAACCACACGGAGAGTGACTGGATTGAGACTGTTGAGCGAGTATGCGAACAAATACCAACAATGGAGCCAATATCAATAACAAAAGATGATATAGCCAGTGCAGTCCGTTCGTTACCAAACTGGAAATCAGCGGGACCGGACGGGCTGCACAATTTTTTGGCTCAAATGGCTCCGTAGTTCGCATACTTGCTTAGCATCTCAATTCCAGGCATCACTGGAATTGGGGTCGCTACCAGATTTTTTAACATCCGGCGTCACTCACCTACTCCATAAGTCTGGTAGTGCCACGGACCCCAAAAATTACAGGCCAATAACCTGTTTGCCAACAATATATAAACTCGTCCTTACATCCATTTTGAGAACGAAATTAACAAAACATGTATTTGATAATTCTATTTTATCTGTTTCTCAAAATGGATGTAGGAGTGGGGTCCGTGGCACTAAAGAACTCCTTCTGATAGACATGACCATTAGCCAACAGGTGCGCCGTAACCGAAAGAATCTATTGACATGCTGGATAGATTACAAGAAGGCTTATGACTCCGTGCCACATACATGGCTTTTGAGGGTGCTGGAGTTGTATAAAGTAGATGCAACTCTATGCACCTTTTTAAGATCATGTATGGGGCAGTGGAGGACCGTATTGCGCTATCCAGGATGTCGATCGAGTTTGGGTTGCGGTGCTTCAATAAGGATCGAGCGAGGTATATTCCAGGGCGATAATCTGAGTCCTCTGTGGTTTTGTCTGGCCCTGAACCCCCTAAGTACCTTGCTAGAGGCTTCAGGGTTAGGATATCGGTGAGGAGAGGAGGTCATGTTATATCTCACCTCCTTTTCATGGATGACCTGAAATTATTTGCCCCCAACAAATTCCAACTGACTGCATTACTTAAGGTAACCGAAACCTTTAGTAATTCTATCAGGATGGAATTTGGTGTGGATAAATGTGCGGTCATGCATGTGAAGAGAGGCAGGATTATGGAATCTGCAGGGATACAACTCTCAGATTCCATACAACTTAGATCATAGAAACAGACGTTGCAGGCTCGGTTCTTTGGCCGCCTGAGAAAAGTACTTAACAGTCTTTTATCAGGTGGCAACAAGGTGCGGGCCTGCAACGGATGGGCCATGCCAGTCCTAATGTATTCCTTCGGCATACTCAGGTGGACCCAGACTGAACTAGATGCCCTGAATAGAAAAGTCCGTTCACTGCTGACTGCATCTCGTATGCATCATCCACGCTCATCGGTAATGAAGCTGTACATCCCGCGGAAATGTGGGGGTTGAGGCTTTTTATGTGCTAAGACCCTCCACAACCACGAGGTGTGCAACCTTAGAGATTATTTTCTGCAGATGAGTGTGCATGTGCATCGCGATGTAGTCACAATTGATACCAGACTTACCCCGCTCGCTCTGGCTAAAGAGAACTGGCACAAACCTGCAGTACTTAGTACTGACGACCGAAGAGAAGTATGGAAGGGCAAGGAGCTGCATGGACGGTTCTATAGAGCTTTACATGACCCAGACGTCAACTTTAAAGCTTCTATAGCTTGGCTACGGTTCGGTGATCTCTTCGGAGAAACCGAAGGTTTTGTCTGTGCAATTATGGACGAAGTTGTCATGACAAACAACTACCGAAAGTATATACTGAGGGCCGGTACGGTTGACATATGTCGGGCGTGTCACCGGCCCGGAGAAACTCTCAGGCATATAGTGTCCGGTTGTTCGAGTCTTGTCAATGGTCAGTATTTGCACAGACACAACCAAGTGGCCAGGATAATCCATCAGCAACTAGCCCTTAAATATGATCTCATTGGTTCTGAGGTACCGTACTACAGATATGTGCCCGACCCAGTTCTCGAAAATGGTCGTGCACTGTTGTACTGGGATCGGTCTATCATTACAGACAGGACTATTGTAGCCAACAAGCCTGATATTGTAGTGATAGACCGAGCAGAGCGACTCGCAATGATATTCGATGTCACCATACCACATGACGTCAATCTCGTGAAAGCAGAAAAAGAGAAGGAAATTAAATATTTGGACCTAGCTCACGAGATTGTCGACATGTGGGATGTGGATTCGACCATCATTGTGCCGATAGTCGTGTCGGTGAATGGATTAATCGCCAAGAACCTCGACCAACACCTAAAGAGGCTCGCACTAGGCAGCTGGATCAAGTCTTTGATTCAGAAGGCGGTTCTTCTCGATACGGCGCGCATCGTGAGGAAGTTCCTTTCTCTGAGGCCCTAACCACCGGTGGCTTGGTCCCCGGTGGCTTGGTACCCGACACCGGTGGGTTTCCGTGGTCCTATTTTATATAGTTAAATTTATTTTGATATATTAGGTTTAATTATGTAAAATGTGACTTTGTAAATAGTATTTAATAAAGGTATAATAATAATAATTAGTTTATTGCTTTAAATAGTACATGTATACAATACCACACTGAAATATACATAGTTGCAAAAGGTGATGTACGGTTACAATATGCCATTTGCTCACAGTATCTCAAACTGAGTCAAGCTCGTATTTTGAAACACTGCGGCTCTCCACTCTAGTAATTTATCCATACACTACATCATAATTGTGGACAAGAAGTATCAGCATTATCAGTGATATTAAGTATATAAAAAAAAACTCAGACTTGTAAATTACATGCATCATACTTATTCTAAAACTCTCATTAGTTCTTCTGTTGTATTATAGTCTATAGTCTTTAACCAATCAATCAATTTCTTTTTCATATCATAATTATTTAGTTTATACTGTGAGATAATTCTATTAATTTTATTATACAGTCTAGCACTTAGCGCTTTATACTGTCGAGATGCAAAAGATGTTCTGCATCGCACAGGTGGACACTTGGCTGTACCGTGCCTTCTTATTATATTTGTATCTGTGATAGTCAGCTGTGAATGTCGTCTGATGATAGTGCGAAAAATAAATAATTGTCTAACAGTTAAAACTTGGCATTCTGTATATAATGTTAAGGTGGGGTAACGTCGTGGCTTGTAATTGATAGTTTTGAGAATATATCTCTGAGCTCTTTCTAATTGCAGAAGCAAAGTTTTGTAGCATCCACCCCATACAGGAATGCAGTAGGAGAGGAAAGATTCGCATAGTGCCATGTAGATTGTGCGTATAATTGATAGGTCCGCAGAGAGGCGAAGATTTTTAAAGACATAGATCAATTTTCTTATTCGTCCAGTAAGACTCTCTACCTGAGAACGCCAGTCTAATCGTTCGTCGATAAGTACTCCAAGATACCTGATGTGAGAAACGTTGGTTAACGGCTGACAAGAACAGTTTATTGATAGATTAGCACAGCTATGTGCAGTAAGAGACACAGTATCAATTGGGGGTGCAGGAGTATTTGGCAAAAAGAAACGTACGAATTTAGTCTTTTCTCTATTGAGAGTAAGTAGATTAGAGGTTAACCATGACTTTATAATTTTTATATTAAGTTCAGCATAGGCCTTAGCTATCACCCAGTCGCTGGCATATACCAACAGAGCGGTATCATCAGCATAGGTGAAAATATCACAATTGTTTAGTTTCATATTACACAGATCGTTGATATAAACCAGAAACAGGGTGGGGCCAAGAATACTTTCTTGTGGAACACCGTATTCAATCTGTTCTGCATCACTTATAACGTTATCGATCTTAACAGCTTGACTTCGATTAGATAAATAATCCCTAAAAATATCCAGGCATATACCTCGTACTCCTATACGTTCTAATTTACTTATAAGGATTGGAACAGAGACAGTATCGAACGCCTTAGATAGATCCAAAAATATACCATAGCACTTTAGACGGTTGTCCAATTTGTCGACAGCCACTTTAGTGAAATTTATAACAGCGTCTTCTGTCGATACACCGCTTCGAAATCCATATTGATTTTTTGATATGATGTTAAAATCTGAAAGATATTTAGTAAGGCAATTATTGAGGATTCTTTCCAATATTTTAGATAATACTGTCAGTACTGAAATAGGTCTATAATTCGTCACATGTTCTCTGTTCCCACCCTTATATACGAGAGTAACTAACGCATGCTTAAGACTATTCGGAAATACTCCAGTGGATATGGAACGATTACATATGTGAGCTATTGGTTCTGCTAAGACTGCACATGAGAGCTTCACAACTAAGGCTGGAATTTCGTTCCAACCAGTGGCGCAATTACTTCGCAACGAGGCAATCATTGCGCTCACTTGCTCTTGGGTGACTGGGAGTATCCCCATAGAGTTACACGGCACAGTTATCTGTCCTGCACTATGTTGTATAGGTTCATTCTGGGGGTTGCATTTAGATGCCAACTCCTTGCCAATGTTTATAAAATATCGATTGACACAGTTTGTTGAGAGTTTCGCATCGTTCGACAGATGAAGTAATTCCGTAGCAGGCTGTGATTGACATCTCCTTCCTGAAATTGTGTTTATAGCTTCCCACAAAGCTTTTGGGTTATTTTGGGCTTTAGTAAATTGTTCTTTTTCGTACTCTTGTTTTAATTTTTTTAACAGTTCATTACAAAAAGTTCGGTAACGTTTGTACGTAATGAGAAGTATGGTGTTATGCATATCTTTCCTTAAATTAAGATGCATTTTATCGCGGTTTTGAATACAGCAAAGCATGCCTTTAGTGACCCAAGGTTTCAATATACGAGTCCGTCTGGTTACCTTTATTTGTGTAGTGTGTGAAGTTATAACATTTTGAATAAGTGTTATCAGTGTATTGGTTGCAGTATTTGCATCATTTTCGTTTATTACTGGGCTAAAATCTGTCTTGTCAATGTAATCTTTTATGGCTGCATAATTATAAAATAAAATTATATTCTATATACCCAATCACATGACAAATTAGTGACTGATATATTCCTTTGACAGCCTTGTTAGGTAAGATAAATAAATAATATTCTACCAACAGACACAAATAACATTCAAACTCGAAATAATACTTTGTGGATCACACAATTATGCGGAGCGAACAACCCGCCACTTGAACCACTACGTCATACGTACAATCGAGTTAATTATCAGCAACAATGTACTAGGATTCACGGTTTGACAGTGATAGAAGAACCTCTTTTTTGAAATATTCCAGAGGAAAATTTTAGATTAGACTAGCTTTTGCCCGCCGCTTCGCGCGCGTTAAATTCGGGGTAACACAAATCTACTTTCAGTCTCAAGTTGTGTGAAGGCAACTCTATAAGGTACAAAGTAACTCAGTCGGTATCCATGACATTACATCTACCGAAAGGTACATAATAACATCACCTTGGATACAATCAAATGTCAAAGCCATGTTCTAATACATGTCCAATACATATCTAGGTATAAACATTTTCGTATTTATAATATTAGTAGGGAAAATCGTTTCAGCCGTTTAAGCGTAGTATATAATTTATTAGTTTATATATGCGAACAATTTAATCACCATGCACACTGACATTATGTATGATGTGACAGTACTGACAGATTTGCGATGGCACATGCGCAGGACTCAATTATTAGCGCATGCGTTCTTACTTCCAAGAGGTAAATTTCCGTACAAACTTCTACCCTCCCTACAATCCCTCCCAGTTAAATTTTTGCAACTTATTGTAGCCTATGTCCGTCTCCATGGTTCAATATATCTCTATATTAAATTTCAACAAAATCGATTCAGCCGTTTTAGCGTGAAAATCGAACATACATACATACAAACATACATACATACACACTTTCAAATTTATAATATTAGTAGGGATAAGGAATAGTCAAGCCAGACTTGCAATTCCACTACTAAATGCAAGTAAAGATGGCTATCTTGTAAACAATTGGCCCCGAACACGCAACTTCCTTTTATAACAAATCAGATCTTTTCAACTATTAAACACGTTTTATTTTTAGTGCCAAGCTTAAGTTTCGCGAAATATTTATAAAGCTTTATTCCGTTCCGTTAGTTATACAGAACAAAGTTTATGCTGATTTGGGATTAAAACTTACTTTGATACGTACTTAAGAGTTTAGTTTATGGAAGATTGTTACAAGTAGATATTGAATAAAAAAGAAAATCTTGCTTTATCCCTTATGCAAGAATAATATCATATACTGTAATACACGAAATCTACAAACACAATAAAGGTTATTCCTAGTTCTCTCCTAGGTTATTCCTAGTTCATATGATCATCACTATCGACCTAGCGTTACTCCAGTGGTATCACGCTTAAGAGCGGTCCAATTACTAGTCTATCCAGATTTGATAGAATATCAGCTTTTCCACAGAGCGACTGCCGTTTGACCTCCGCAACCCAAAGGGATTCATTGTTTAGACATATTCCTATTTATGTATATACGCTTTAATCAAGTTGATCCCTACGGTTGATTGTGCTCAGCCCTCGAATTCACTCGTGCCAGTTGGCCAGTACCGATTAGTTAATGAAATTGTAATTATGATTTAAGGTACGGCTTGTATTTTGTAAGCGTTTGAATTATGAAAGTTCGTGTTGGACTATAAATTGTTCCGTATAAATGTTATGGTTATGTTTTATTTAATTGTATTATAATGTATTGTTGTATTATACAAGGTACTAACCTGATATATTTTCTACATTAAAAAAAAATAAAGATATTAACTAAATACTGGTAACTGCTAAAATTACTTTTGAAAATAATTTATTTAGTATGTGAAGATCTAAATAGTATCTTTAGACATGTTTTGGTAAAATTTTATTTTCATCTTACAAAGATCGAAATGCAAATATAAAGATTTGTAAATGTATCTAGACTCAGGTAACACACAATCAAAAACTTAAAATACAGCCACAAAAATGACTTCCGCAAGCATTTATGATATAAACAGATACCTTTACTTGCCATTATAGTACAAGACAGATAACACGCAATCCTTGGAGAATATCGTCGAACTATTTTCATTTGCAATACCATTATGACGCTGTCATAGGTGCATAATAGTTCTGTTACAATATTACTGCAGCAGCTGCAGATGGAAGATTACTTCGCAATTGGAAATAAATAAAAACGACAATGCAAGCGATGGAGGTTCCACGGCTCGTGAAATGAAACGCGTTTCGTGCATGTATTACGTTGCGGTATAATATTGTGCGCAGATGTTTTACGAAACAATCTGACGATTAACCTTTTTGATTGGTATCGATATAATCATAATAACTTTACTATTAGCACGGAACAGATTATTCCTTCAGAATCTTTGGTTATTAATAAAAAAATAAATCTATACTAATATAATAAAGCGGAAGAGTTTGTTTGTTTGTTTGTTTGTATGTTTGTTTGTTTGTTTGAACGCGCTAATCTCAGGAACTACCGGTCGGATCTGAAAAATTCTTTTTGTATACGATAGCCCAGTTATTCCGGAAGGCTATAGGCTATATAAAATAACGCTTCGACCCTTTGGGGCCGGGCAAAAGGCTAAAAAGGCTAAAACATAATGTTGGCTAATCTCAGGAACTAGCAGTCGGATTTTAAAAATTGTTATTGCCTGTGATAGCCCAATTATTCCGAAAGGCTATAGGCTATATAAAATTACGCCACAACTTTTAGGGGCCAGACAAAAATAATAAAATGGTCAAACGAGAAGGGGGAGGGTTTGGTCAAAGGCAAAAAAGGCTAAACGAATAGGATACAATCTATATGGGTATCGTTTTCGAGATTTTAGGGACGCTGATTAATAATATGAAATTTATTTAGTGATCCAAGATGGCGGACGGGAAATCAAAGATGGTGGATGAGAAAATTTTAAATATCAATATGGGTATCGCCTTCGATATTTTAAGGGGTGGAGAATCGAAATACAACATCTATTTCGTGATCAAAGATGGCGGATGGGCAATCAAAGATGGCGGATGGGAAAATTAAAAAAAATCAATATTGGTATCGTCTCCGATGTTTAAAGGGATGGGGAATCCAAATACAACATCTTTTTCGTGATTCAAGATGGCGGATGGGAAATCAAAAATGGCGGATGGGAAAAATTAAAAAAATCAATATGGGTATCGTCTCCGATATTTTAAGGAATGTAGAATTCAAAACCACCATCTATTTTGTGATCAAAGATGGCGGATGGGATTTTTTTTTTAAATCTATATGGGCATCAACTCCTATATTTAAAAGGATGGGGAATCCAAATCCAACATCTATTTCGTGATCAAAGATGGCGGATGAGAAATCAAAGATGGCGGATGGGAAAGTTTTAAAAAATCAATATGGGTGTCGTCTCTGATGCTTTAAGGGATGGCGAATCTAAATACAACATCTATTTCGTGATCAAAGATGGCGGATAGGAAATCAAAGATGGTGGACGGGATTTTTTTTAAAGTCGATTTGGGTGTCGTCTCCGATATTTTAATTAATGGGAAATTCAAAAACACCATCTTTTTCGTGATCAAAGATGGCGGATGGGATTTTTTTTAGAAATCAATATGGGTATCGTCTCCGATGTTTGAAGGGATGGGGAATCCAAATACAATATCTATTTCGTGATTCAAGATGGCGGATGGGAAATCAAAGATGGTGGATGGGAAAATTTTTAAAAAGCAATATGGGTGTCGTCTCTGATGATTTAAGGGATGGTGAATCCAAATAAAACATCTATTTCGTGATCAAAGATGGCGGATAGGAAATCAAAGATGGCGGACGGGATTTTTTTTACAGTCGATATGGGTATCGTCGCCGATATTTTAAGGAATGGACAATTCAATATTATATAAAAATCTATGTTTGATTTGCATCATTTATAGACCCTGGAATGATAAGAGATTAAGCGCTAAGTCAATGGTAACTTTAGAAAAGGGGCTTGGAAAAAACTCTTAAAAAGGCGATACGGAGTTCGCTGGGTCAGCTAGTTACTGTATATAAATGAGCTGCGGTTTGATGACACACTTTGATAGGAAATGAAATTCAAAGTTCTTTTTGAATGTGTTTTTTTTTTTCATAGTAGTTTTGTATTAAAATCCAACACTGTGACAGTAAATTGACCTATTACATTAGCAGATTTGTATGCGCTAACGAAAAAAAGCTTAAGCCCTGCTCGCAAGATTGCAGTCCTAAATAAGTAATAAAAACTTCAGAAAAAATTAAGTTAATGTTGGAATACTACGTCTTACTGTCTTGTGATTGTAGTGCAGTGACGTGGTCCTGTAATATGTAAGACTGTTAAACTCGTAATGTCTCAAAGTCTGATTAACGGTTCGTTCCTCAGCAAGTAGGTATTTTAAGTATTTTTGTATCATGAATTTCTTGAGAAATTATTATATATTAACTATTAATCATTTGCGTAAAGTGCATAAAAGCGGCGATAGCCCAGTGGTGTACCTAACGGACTGCCGAGACAATGGTCTCGAGTTCGATCCCTTTTTAGAAGTTATGTGTGTATTAAAAATGTTAATTATCACTCGCTTAACAATGTGCCCGGTAGATGGCAATAGGCTCGGCCCCTGTTACATTGGGACCGAAACGTAACTGGCGAACTGTGGGTGTGTAATACACCTCTGCCTACCCCTTCGGAGATATAAGGCGTGAAATTATGTTTGTTTGTTTTTAATCATTTGCGTCAATTTTTACTAATATTTTTGATTTTTATTATGTTTATGGGTTGCAGCTTTCTCTTAGCCTTTACTGTGTAAAATCTGTATATTTTTGACGGAAATAAAGTCTAGAAACTTATGATAGACATTATTATGCTCTTCGGTCATCACATGGTTGAAACAAAAACATTTAATTTTTAACGATATTTGATATATGCCCAAGGCATTAAGTCCGCCTTTATACGCTTCAGTGTATATAAAGTTATTAAATAAATAAATAAATAAATATCCAATAAAATACTGAAATACTGAAAAAATAAGATAAAAGATTTTCTGGGTCCTAAATTATTTAAAAATATATTTTTGACCCTAATCCTCATGTTAATATTTATTATTTTGTTTTAAAAAAGACATCGACGAGGCAAAAATGTTAATGAATATTCCCGGTCACGTGCAAATGAGTTGAATCCGTTACAGCGACTTGCTTTGGTTCGATGCAGTTTCCAAGAATATCTCCACTTTACAGAGACCGTGGTGGCTGATTCAATCGATTTTACGACATTAAATAGAATACATTAGAAGCACTTAGAGGATGTAAACAACTTTTACCTGAACTTTTCTACCCTCACCCGAAGGAATATTTAATCGTCTAATCCTTCGTATTTCTAAGAATTTACCAATTATATTCTCGTTAGTGCCTGTGACTTAGCAAGTAGTATAACTAAATTATATATTTCCTTTTTGGCATTAGAACTACATTGAACCACCAAATCTTCGTACAGAAACGCCACTTGTGGCTTATGTGTGAATACGCCGATACCATACATTATTAACTCTTTATATTAAGACTTTTGTAATAACTTATTCAACCAAATAAACGGATTTGACTTGGAAATATTAAAAGCTCTTAGCTTCCATATCTTCGAGAAGTAATTTGGCCACAGGCGCCATCTGTTATTGCTAAACTTTGCCACGATTTATAGTACGCAATTTATAGCTCTCGTAATGACATGTATATTATTACAGTATCGTCAATGGAAGAATTGTGGGAGAAAATTTAGTAGATCAATTTGGAATGTTAAGTTCTGAATGTAAGATGGAACAAAGAAGGTAAAGGAATCTACTAAGGTCGGTCAAACCCGGAAAATTTTGCTTAGTCAAGTAAGTGTACAGTCAACTTGTCTAATGATGAGCAGACTACCTGCTTGCAATTTATAACGTTAAGGAAAGTATGGGAAGCTGGAGTTAATTGTCAAAGAGACCGAACACCATTTTAATATTCATATTTAAGAAAACATGTATCACTCGTCTACAAACTATGCTATAGGTACTATATGGCTCTGTCTAGGTTGGTATAGAAAGGCATTGAGTGAATTTTTTTAATAAAAATGTCCCCCGATCAATATTAAGTGCCAGTCTATAGATCGACGGCACGCCCGCTTAAATCTGTTTCAAGAAGATATCAAAATTGCACTTTCTTTTAAACATTGGATAGCGACTTTAAGTTCTAAGAAAGAAATAACCAATTCACAAAAACATTTGCGTTTTACTGGACAAGAAAGATTCATTTTCAAGTTCAGATTATCCTTTTTAAGCCAACAGTATTAAGAAATTAAAATATTTACCGTAATACCTGACTATAGCTAAAACAAATAATAACTAATTCCTTGGTGGCTTCAGTTTTGTCTATGACGGCAATAAGTAAACAAGTTCGCTGTAAGAATTTTCGTATATCTAAACCTAACCTGTAATTATCATCGGGATTGCGTCTTTAAGTGATAAGCAGTGTCCAATATATCCAAAATCACAAAACGTTTTGAACAGTATACAACGAATATTATATGAAATCACCACCATCACGTCAACTGCTGGCACATACAATTTTTACCGAGAAAGACAACATATTGAGTGCATTCGTTCACTGGCGAGCTACGGTGTGGTACGTACAGACACTTAAACTTAATATATACTCGAATCAAGCATTTATAGACGCGATAACTGGTCATAACAATATTAAAAGCCGTTAGAATATGTAACTATTCAAACCTATAACAAAGTTTTCTTGACAACTGACTTTTAAAACTTTGATAACCAGAGACATAATAGAACAAAGTAGTGATGTACCATCATACTAATTACTAATAATCGAATGATAATATCAAGTTGGTGTTGCCATTATAATCCTTGGCTGACATTCTCACTACATTGACGAAAATTACACATTGACTATATGTAGGTACTATTGACATTTTATTGATTGGACATAATTATACATATACTGATTGGACATGCATGGATAAAGTATATTTTATTACTACTGGATGACAATTTTATAACAATAATCAAAGGACATCTAGATCACAAATATTATTATTTACACACATATACTGTTGAAAGTACGATGAACTTCCTAGAAAATATTTCTTTCAGGCGGAGACGTACTGTCTTAGACACAAACACCTCTAATGTTACCGAACAACTGTTAGAAAATTCTTTGAACAGTACTACCTAGATAAAGTGTCGAAATTAAGGGAACAAATAAACAAATTGACTATCGATCTCAAGAGTGCCCATTCAGAAATTGAATCCCTTTCTTTAGAAAATAATCAACTGAAACGGAAAAAAGAAGATTTAATGCGGAAAAAGGATTTATATAAGACATTAGCGTGTAGTCCATTGAAACGAAAAATCTGCACACCAAACACAACAGTGACCCATACACCTAGGAAGAAATCAGACTGTACACCATTGAATAACACACATAAAATTCAAAACATCGCAGAACACGCAGAAACACCATCATCATACTGTAAAAGCGAACTACTGAACGTAAAAAACAAGACATCCCAGAAGAATAACCATACTACTCCGAAGCAGAAGCGTAAATTGTGTATTGTGAGCAGCAACAAATGCAACAAAATCTTATCTATAGCAGAAGCAACATATCCTAACCTACAAACATGTCACTACCTATCACCAAATTGCGGCATACAAATTCTTATTAAGAATCTCCATAAAAAGCTGGTAAATTACTCCATGGAGGACTACTGCTTGATAATGATAGGCCATGAAGATTTCTTAAAAACAAACAGTTATTTCGACATCACCAAAGGCATACGAGAAACTTTGTTGCAGCTACAGCACACTAACATAACACTCTGTTTACCAACGTACAAACTCAGCGATTACAATATCATTAATAACTGGCGAGTAGAAATATTTAACAATTTAATTTATCTTGATGTACAGACTCATAAATATGCTACTCTTTTTGATTCCAATCAAGACCTACTGTGTGATTACACCATGTTCTCACAACGTAATGGTGTTATAAATAATTATGGCATGAAAAATATATTTGACAATCTTAAATATTATATTGACGACTCTTTTGATTGTGCTGAAATGTCATATCATATGAATGATAATAACAATGAAAATTATATAAATAGTGATGACTTTTTTCGTAAGTAACTATTTATTCGTTCTGCATCAAAATATAGCAGGTCTACTTTCAAAATCTGACATCCTAACTGTTTGTCTTGATGAACTGTCAGAACAAAATAAACCCGTGGATATAGTATGCGTAACTGAACATTTTATTATGTCAGGCTATGAAACTCTTGTTAATATACCAAATTATCGCTTGGCGGCTTGTTACAGCAGGACTCATAAAAAAAGAGGTAGCGCATGTATATTAGTTAAAAGGGGACATATATGTAAAGAGTTGCCAGAGGTTGCGAATTTGTCAATTATGGGTATTTTCGAATGTTGCGCCGTGGAACTGATACGCTACAAAACTGTGAGTATATGCGTCTATAGAACACCTAAAGCAGAACATTTAAATATATTTTTTCAAAAAATGGAGCAACTGTTGATATTAATTACTAAGAAAACATATTCCAAAATAATAGTAGCTGGTGATTACAACATTGACATCTTAAAACAGAATTGCATAACATTAGAGTTCAGATGCTTATTGACAAATTTAAATCTAAAGTTAGCACTGGATAAACCAACACGTATTAGAAGCCAAACATGCATAGATAATTTTGCACATAATTTCTTAAAAACATGCAGGGCCGAAATTATAGAGTTTGCGCTATCGGATCATACTGCCCAGCTACTTAAATGTCCAGTGAAAAGTAAATGTATTCTTAAATATTGGCTTAAGGAGCAAAGGGATTATTCTAAAGAGAATATTGTAAAATTTCAAGACTGTTTAAAAAACTTATCTTTTGCTGATATTTATGAGACTGATGATGCTAGTGTAGCTTACGATCTTTTTATTGACCAATTCCAACTATTCTATAATTTATGTTTTCCTTTCCATGTCATTACTATAAATATTAACAAGAAGCCGAAATGGATATCACGAGGCATAAAAATATGTGGCAAGACAAAAAGGCAGCTCTTATGGACCTATCGTCGTAAAGGAACTCAAATAAATAAAAAAAAAATAAAAGAATACAATAAACTATTAAAAAAAAATTATAAATTTAACTTAAAGCGCTGAAAATTGTTTTAACATAAATACTTCTAAAAATAAGACTAAAACAACATGGCAAATTATTAATAGTAATAAATATAATATACCTATTGACCATATACATAAAATACAAGTTGACCATAAATACCTAAGTAATCCATTGACTATAGCAAACGCATTTAATGACTATTTTATTGAAAAAGTTGTTCCAATGCGCGGTTACGGAAATAAAGTTGCTTCCCTTATAAAACATCAACGGGACTCAATGTTTATGAACCCTAGCCTGCCTCAAGATATCCTAAATATTATAAAAGGACTAAAAAATACAACAAGTATCGGTCCAGATGAAATAGCAACAGAAGTTATCAAATCTGTGGGACATTTGATTTGCCATCACCTAAGCTTTATTCTAAATCTATGTATAGTAAATGGTACCTTCCCTGAGAGTCTCAAAACTTCCATAATTAAACCGCTTTTTAAAAAAGATAACAGGGAATTATTACATAATTATAGACCTATTGCTTTAATATCAGTCATATCCAAGGTGTAGCACCACGGAACGCGTACAGCTGCGCGCACACAACGCTGCCGTATCGAGACGTCGCTCACGCACACATCTATTAGGCCGCCCGCATATATAAGGGGCCCTCGCGGCATCGACCGGCCAGTCTGCGCTAGCGCGCCGCTGTTTCCACGCATTGGAAGAGCTCGCCTAGCCTAGACGCCCCCCCTCACACCTCGCGCGCCGCGGTGACGCACCCTACCTGCTTCGCGACACTCGAACTGGTCAGGAACGTACCGCGTAGTCGTATTTAGTGTGATCATAGTATAAAGCCCTTGCATTGTGTACGATAATAAATTAATTAGTGATAACCATTGATTCTACGTTTCATTCGTACCCGCTTCAATCTGGCGCCCAACGTGGGGCCCGGAAGCAGGCTAGCCCAAAATCAAGACTTCGTAAGAAAATAAAGGAGGAACCGGTAACCACCATGAACCTGTCAACCGAGCAATTCGAGAAGTTACTGTCAGTGATTGGCAACCAACAACGGCGAGGCTCTTTCGCCACTTGCAAGATTATTTTTGATGGTTCCAGAGACACTGAATCAGTAGAATCTTTTCTTGCTGCTACCTCAGTATTCAAGTCCGTGGAACATATCTCCGATGAAGATGCCATTATGAGCGTCCCGTTAATTTTGAAGGAAGAGGCAGCCACTTGGTGGAATGGGATAAAGGACCAGGTGCACACATGGACAGAGTTCGAGTCGAGAGTGCGACACGCCTTTGCTCCTAAAAGGCCTGCCTACCAGTTGTACCAGAATGTCGTGAATGTTAAGCAAGGTGAGGATGAACTGACAGAAGTTTTTGTAGCCAAGAAGAGGGCTCTTATCGCACAACTGCCAGAACCACACACAGAGACCCAACAAATCGACATGATTTATGGGCAACTGAAGTACAAGATAAGGGTGAAAATGCCACGCGAGTCTGTCAATACTTTTGATGCCCTAGTAAAGGCAGCCAGAGGAGTGGAAGAGCTCCTGGTTGAAAAGGAAAGGCCAGAAGAAGGAACAGATAAGGGAAAAGGGACTGAAAACAGATCATTTAAAAAGAAGCGTTGCACGTACTGTCGATTGCCCGGACATACAATTGAGACATGTCGGAAGAAACAGAAGAATGATCTTGCTTCTGGTAGTGGTACTTATGCCCCGAAACCAGCGTCATCAAATGTCGCTATAGGTACCCAAGCGCCATCACCTTCTACACCAACGTTTGCATGTTGCGGATGTGGTACACCGGGAGTAATTCGATCAAAATGCATGACCTGTGCCAAGACTACGCCAAAGGTTGGAAAGGCTGAAGTTAGCTTCTGCTCCGTTAACACTCAAGTAGATGTACGTCCTAGACCGATTATTGGCATTGCCATAGGCAAAATAACTGGTACCGCCTACGTGGATACGTGCGCAAAAACGAGCATAGCATCATATTCGCTATACAAATGTCTACAAAGACTCGGATTTGCATTCAAGACTGAACAGCTTGTGGTGAAACTGGCAGATGGAACGAAGACGACAAGAGAGGTTTTGACCGTAAGTGCACCTGTCAGTGTCTGTTACCGTGTTGTGCAAACGTCTTTTATAGTGTTCCCGGAAGCACGAGAATCTCGCACACTCTTGGGCGTTGGTTTTATCCAGGATGCTAAGATGGTACTAAACGTTCCGCAGAAGACATGGTATTTTGAGGATCACCCTAATGACATCTTCGACCTCCAAGATGAAGATGCTCAGGAGATATCCATGGCCAAGATGGAGGCCACGCCCGTATATTTCAATCCTCAGTTACGTTCTGTGCTAAAAGATGTCCAGTTGCCTGAATTTGTGTCTCCTATGTCAATAACTCCACGAGACGGAGGCGTACCGAAACCGGCGCTGCCGCAATCCAGCGCATGCACTCCAGAAACTGCCAGTCCAATGTCTATCAGAGAACCAGCACTCCCGGTATCGAGTGCCTGCACCACAAACACGATACCATATCGTGTTGTGCCTATTGAGCTGTCCCCTATTCCAAGGAAGCGATCGCGACCATTATTCGATGGGTATTCTCCAACGTTCGTAGACTTCATGATCCGTGACGCTCAAATGCAGGTTCATGATGCTACGTGTGAACTATCTCCACACTCTAAGGCACTCTTCCCCAGTGACCATAGCAATAGCAGTAATGATATCGAGATTGGATCTTTGGATGTAGAAGAGGTCTCATCGGACACGTTAGACGCAACACAAAAGGCACAGCTGATGGAAGTGCTTAGGGGTCATCAAGCAGTTTTCGGAGAAGGTGGGGAACCAACTACACTAGCTGAACACTGCATCGATACAGGTAAGCATAACCCCATTTCTGTACCTCCGTACCGCCTCTCACCGCCACGCATGGCTGTATTAAAGGAAGAGATAAAGAAAATGTTGGACACTGAAGTAATTGAAGCATGCTCATCTCCCTGGTCTGCACCCGTTGTGATGGTTCCCAAGAAAGACGGTTCAGTACGAGTTTGTGTTGATTACCGAAGACTTAATGCCATAACGGTCCCCGACAAGTATCCTATCCCACGCATTAATGATCTGCTTCATGCTGCTAAGCCAACGCCTTTCATGTCAACTCTGGATTTACGCGCTGGTTACTGGCAAGTCAAGGTAAAACTTGAGGATCAGGATAAGACGGCGTTCATAACTCCATTCGGTATGTACCGCTTCAAGAGGATGCCATTTGGACTTCGCAATGCACCCTCTACGTTTCAACGTCTGATAGACAGAATTCGAGTTAGCCTGGAAACTGTAAAGATGCTAGCGTACCTAGATGATTTAATAATCTTTTCGGCTACCTATGAAACGCATCTGTCAGATTTGGATAAGGTACTAAGTAAACTGAAAGAAAGCAACCTTCATGTAAACTTTGGAAAGTGCCGATTTTGTTGCTCGACAATTAAGTATTTAGGGCACATTATTACTCCAGAGGGTCTAAAGGCTGATCCCGAAAAAGTAGCTGCAATATTGGCCTATCCAGCACCCAAAAACCTGAAGCATTTGATGACGTTTCTGCAAACCTGTTCTTGGTACAGGCGATTCATACCAAACTTTGCCAGAATTAGTGAGCCGCTCTCCCGTTTAACTAGGAAAGAATCGGTATGGACATGGTCAGCGGAACAAGAGCAAGCTTATCAAGAGCTCAAAATACGACTTACATCCACCCCCGTATTACGTCAAGCAGATGAGACCAGAGCATATATTATCAAAAGTGATGCAAGCAACTATGCCCTAGGAGCAGGTCTAGTGCAGGGGGAGGGAGAAGACGAGCATCCCGTTGAATATGCCAGTAGGCTGATGACTCCAGCAGAACGCAATTATTCCACAACCGAGAGGGAGACTCTCGCAGTAGTTTGGGCAATTAAGAAATTTCGTGGATACATTGAAGGCCTCTCAGTAACAGTGGTTACAGATCATCAAGCTCTGAAGTGGTTGATGTCGTTACGGTCTCCAACTGGCCGATTAGCTAGATGGGCTCTACAGATACAGGCATATGATATTACAATCAAGTATGCGCCTGGTAAGACGAATGTGGTTGCAGACACACTGTCTAGACCTATATGCGATGAAAGCAGCGAAAACACCTGTGGAGTGTGTAGTGTAGCCGTGGATATGCCGCAGAGACCGACATCTGAAATAAGGGCAGAACAACTGAAGGATGAAAATATTGCCAGCATTATATCTGCCTTAGAAAATGCACACCGTAAGGATAATGCCGTGTACTGGAGCAACAAAGGCTACGTCATGAACAACGGGTTATTGTACCGATATTATACCTCAGATGACTCAGATGAAGCTCAACTCGTAGTTCCTCAACATGAATGGGCAAACGTTCTTTCAGCATACCACGATGACCCATTGGCAGGACATTACGGTGCTGATAAGACATATCAACGCATCTCGAAGCGTTATCATTGGAAGGGCATGCGAAAATACATTGAAGCATATGTGAAGAACTGTGTTGCATGTCAGAGATTTAAGCCATCCAACTTGAAACCAGCGGGCTTACTTCAAACCACGCCCGTCAACCAACGCTTCGAAACCCTCGCCTTTGACTTGTTTGGACCTTTGCCATTAACGACTAGTGGCAAGATATGGATACTGATTGCTGAAGATATTGCAACTGGTTGGATAGAATTATTTGCTTTGGAAACGGCCAGCGCCGAAAATTGCGCGACAGTTTTGATTAACGAGATTTTTCTTCGATATGGCGTGCCTAGACGGTTGATAAGCGACAATGGGCCACAATTTGTGAGTGCGGTGATGCAACAACTAACGTTTTGTCTGCGAATTAAGCACACATTCACACCAGTGTAGCACCCAGCAGCAAACCCAGTAGAAAGGAAAAACCGAGACCTAAAGACACAACTGGCATTCTAGTAGGAGATACTCATGGGAGTTGGAGTGATATGTTGCCCAGCATCCGGTTTGCGATGAATACCGCAACTTGCCTCACTACAGGACATACGCCTGCTTATTTAACATTTGCGCGAGAACTGCGTACTCCGGATGACAATACTCACGATTTTCGTCAGATTTTACTGTCTGAAAACTTTGTGCCTGAAATCACACCGAAGTTACTGCTTCTCGCCAATACACTGCACAAGGCTAGAGATGTCAGAGAAAATCTAGAAGAACGCAGGAAGAAGATGGTAGACCAAAGACGTAGAGACGATCCCGGTTATACTCCTGGTGACTTAGTATTGGCCACTACCCATCCGATCAGTAATGCTGCTCGAGGAATAAGTGCTAAATTCTGTCCTCGCAGGGATGGCCCTTATCTAATCCTAACACGTCATGGTCCTGCATCTTATCTGATTTCAGATCCCACCACTCCAGACAAGCCCCTTGGAGTGTATCAGACGTCCGCCTTGACTCCGTTCCAAGGCCACGCGGGCAGTCCAGTTCCACCGCCAGTGCGCCCGTTGAAGAAACGCGGTCGTCCGCCTAAACCAAAGCCGGCCGACTTACCGCAAGAACCCCGAAGGCACCAATCCGCCCTCTCGTGTACGAGGACGGCCACGGCGACATGCGTCTCGCTCAGCTTCGACGATGGGACATACATCTTGACTGGATCCTCGTCGGGGCGACTTCGCATCCAGAGGGGGAGCCTGTAGCACCACGGAACGCGTACAGCTGCGCGCACACAACGCTGCCGTATCGAGACGTCGCTCACGCACACATCTATTAGGCCGCCCGCATATATAAGGGGCCCTCGCGGCATCGACCGGCCAAGTTGTGTTGCCCGGCTACACCACCGACGCCCGGTACCCCCACCGCCGCTGCGCCGACTTGGCCCAGGCCGCCGACTGCCATACCCGCGTCGGCACTAAGACATGCGGCGGCCACTGCTGTACTGCGCGCCATGACGCCTCTAAAAACTCAGCCCCTATCGGCGGCACACTCGCTGCCACAGAGGGTACAGAAGACGGCCCCGCCGCCGCGCTTCCCCACCCCGCCGACTACTGTAGCGCCGGACCGATTCCCATCGCCGCCGCAACAAGAAAAACGACGCGCGGTGTTTACGACGCCGCCGTTCAACTTGCCGGCAACTACGAGTGGTTCTCCGATGGAGATCGCAGGCCCGTCGTACGCTACCGCTGTTGGCGTACGTGCCGCTTACCCAGCTGTTGCAAGCGCTGCTGTCCCCGCTGGCACGCTTAAGGTCAAAGCTGCGGCTACCACTACCTCAACAGCCGTAGACAACATACCCACCACTGCCACCTCTGGCCCCGCCGCGACTGCCGCAACCGCCACGGGTGGCGTGCTCGCCGGCGATGATGCATCCGCTGCTGCTCCCGGAAAGAAGCCAGCCCCTCGCTACCCGCCTCTAGTTGTGGAGGTGCTCCCAGACTGGCCCACACACTTCCGTGAGCTCAAGAAGCAGCTCGGGCATGCGCCAAATGGACGCCCGTTCGGGAAGGGGGTCCGTTTTATTCCTAAATCCGAGCTCGAGTACCGTACAATACAACGGTACCTATACGGTTTGGAGTCAAAAGAGAAGATCTCCTGGTACTCGTACTCCCTTCCTGCTGAAATCAGCCTCAAGGTTGCCATCAGAGGCCTGCCTGTGAACACGCCGCCTGAAGAAATCGAGCGGGAATTCACTGAGCTCGGCTATGTGGCTGAGCACGTGCGCCCCATCCGACCTCGACAGGGCCGCCCCGGCTGCCTGTATTTCGCGCAACTAAGGCGCACCCCCAATCTTACGCCGGGTATTTACGAAGTGACGGAACTCCTTTGTATGCCCGGCGTTAAGATCGAAAACTGGCGCGGGAAGAAGGGTCCCGCCCAATGTCATCGCTGCCAACAATTTAGGCACTCTTCTCACAACTGCCACAGGCCGATATCCTGTGTGCGTTGTGGAGAAGCCCACGCTGCACGAGACTGCCAGCGCCCCCTGGAGGAGCCGCCCACATGCGCAAACTGTGGCGGTGCCCACACCGCGAACAACGCCTCCTGTCCGGTGTTTAAGCGCGAGATCCGGAACAAGAAGGCCGGCACCGTCGCTCGCACCGCCACAGCCTCGCGCCCTAAGCCAACCACGGTCGAAGACGGAAACGCCCCCGGCTCACTCATGGCCGCCGCCAACGCGCCGCAGGAGCGCGCGCGTCGCAAGAAGCGACGCAAGAAAAATAGAAAGGCCCAGACGCAGCAGCGGGCTCAGCAGGCTGCCGCGCCATTGAATGACGTCCAGAAATCCGCCGTGGTCGCTGCCCCACTTGAGGGGACGAAGGCGAAGCGGACGGCCCAGCCAACACCGGCACCTCCGTTGGCAACAAACGCGGTGGAGTCCTGGCAACGCACCATTGAGCGAGCCGGTGAGGACTGGTCGGGTATACATCGCTTATGCCGCCAACTCTCCGGGAAGCCATCTCCGATTAGGCCCTTGCTGGCCGGTGACGGCACCCCACGTTACCGTGCCGAAGACCGAGCGGAGATGTTCGCCGACTTCCTGGAGTCACAGTTCCAGCCGAATCCTGCCCACAACGTGCAGCACGTAGCAGAGGTCGAAAGGAAGCTTGAAGAATACTTCGAGCGACCGATGGCCCCGACAGAGGATCCTATCGTTGTCTCCCCTGGCCAAGTACAGCGGATGATTCGCCGAATGCCCCTAAGAAAAGCCCCCGGGCCCGATCGGGTCACCAGTGAAGCTCTGCGCCACTTACCTCCGCGAGCAATCGCGACGCTGGTGCGCCTTTTCAACGGGATTCTCCGGACCGGACACTTTCCCACTGCATGGCGGCTAGGCAGAGTTATCATGCTGCCCAAGCCAGGGAAGAACATCCTGCTGCCAGGAAGCTACCGCCCCATCACGCTCCTCTCGACGACATCGAAGCTCTTCGAGAAACTGCTACTGCTGCACATTACGCCACACCTTCAGCCACGCGACGAACAGTTCGGCTTTCGTGCCGAACACTCCACTTCGCACCAGCTCGCGAGGGTACTGCACGACATCGCGGTGGCTCGCAACAAGCGCGAGCGCGTCGTCGCAGTATTCCTCGACATGGAGAAGGCGTTCGATCGCGTGTGGCACGCCGGCCTGCTGTACAAGCTGTCCACATCCACTACTCCCCGTCGAGTAGTTAGGATCGTGGCCACCTTCCTGCAAGACAGACGTTTCCAAGTGGCGGTTGAAAGCGCCCTGTCTACAGAGCGGCCCATTCGCGCCGGTGTGCCCCAGGGAAGTTGCTTGTCTCCAGTGTGCTACTCATGGTACACGGATGACATCCCCGTCACCGACGGCGTTAAGCTCGCGCTGTACGCCGACGACGCCGCCTACATCGCGACATCGATGAACGGTGCCCACGCGGTGAAGAAGATGCAGCGCACTCTAGACGCACTTCCCTGTTGGCTGAAGGATTGGAGACTGACGGTCAACGTGGCGAAGACTCAGGCGATCTCCATGGGAAGCGTGGCCCTGCCACAGTTGAAGCTCATGGGGGCGAACATCGAGTGGTCCGCGACGGTGAAGTACCTCGGCGTGACCATCGACCGCGCCCTCTCCATGAAGCCCCATGTCAACAACGTGGTTGTCCAGGCGCGCGCCGCGCGCGCCCTCCTGCGGCCCGTCCTATCGTCTCGACTGCCGCTCCGCGCGAAGCTCGGCGTGTACAAGGCGTACATCCGCAGCCGACTTACCTACGCTGCCCCGGCCTGGTTCGCTCTCACTTCTGAGACGAACCGCCGCCGACTGCGTGCGCAGCAATCGCTTGCGCTACGCATCATCACAAACGCCCCTCGCTTCGTGCGGAACGAGACGATCTCCAGGGACCTGCGCGTCGATAGCCTGGATGACTTCGTGAGACGCCTGAGCACCGGCCTGTTCGAGCGCGCCGACAGATCGCACGCTCGCCATTTGCGTGAGCTTGCGCCGTACCATCGGCGACCGCCGGACCGAAAAGGCCTGCCGCGAGACCTCGTCTCCGTGGCGACCTCCCCCGGACCTTCATCTACGCCCTCTCTTGTGCTGGCTGATGGGCGCTCCCCAGGAACGCTTTCCTCGGGAGCTCGACCTCGCCAAGCGCAGAAGGGAAACACCTCCCGTGACCAGAGCGCCGCTAGTACGTCGGTCGCTCGCGAGGATTCTTCTTTGCGGGCTGGACCTCGCTAGCTGCGCCACCCACCGGACTTGACGATCCGTACCGACCAACGGCCCCACCAGGGCCCAACCCAGTGACCCGCCTGTAGTAGCAGGCGGCGAGAGATACCACCAAGACAGGATAAGCCTGGTACATGGTCACCCCGAGACCCACGCAGGGGTCTACGAGAAGAACCTTTCAGCAGCGACCGGCCAGTCTGCGCTAGCGCGCCGCTGTTTCCACGCATTGGAAGAGCTCGCCTAGCCTAGACGCCCCCCCTCACACCTCGCGCGCCGCGGTGACGCATCTTACCTGCTTCGCGACACTCAAACTGGTCAGGAACGTACCGCGTAGTCGTATTTAGTGTGATCATAGTATAAAGCCCTTGCATTGTGTACGATAATAAATTAATTAGTGATAACCATTGATTCTACGTTTCATTCGTACCCGCTTCAAAGGTATTTAAAAAAAATATATATATAATCAAATATATAAGTATTTAGAAAAAAACCGCATACTCTGTCGTGAACAAAGAGGTTTTCGTCAAAATTCTACATTAAATATGGCTGTTTATGATTTTATACACAATATAAAGCTTAATATTGATAAAAGAATACCAGTGTGTGCCATTTATTGCGATATGACCCAGGCCTTCGACTACGTTGACTATAATATCCTTAAAAATAAACTAGACTGTTATGGAATAAGAGGAAATGTCCTAAAACTTATAGAATCATATTTATCCCACAGAAAACAAATTACGGCCATTTCAAAATTAGATATTAAGACAAAAACAGAATTAACATTTATCAAACGTCGGGACAAATAGAAAGGTATTTCATCTTTCTTTTCGTTTATTAACACGATTCAGACCCGTTACATAATTTTTAATATGTGTACAAATCGCGGTAGTTTATAGGTAGTAAGAATTAACATTCTCATCTAGTGAACGATTTCTAAACTTCGGTGTTCCGCAAGGGAGCGTGTTGGGACCACTTTTATTTATTTTATATATGACTTTCCAAATTCGACAGGCATTATTAAGGTCAAGCGCAGCGTACGAACCCGTGACCACAACGAAGATCGTTTCAACGAAGCATTCACCTCGTCAGCCCTCGATCCCCGCGTCACCACGGGTAGCGTTTGGAGGAAATTGCCACTAAACAGAACTGTGACACCACTGTGGGTTCTGTCCACGGCCTCAACTGCCCTCCTATTGGCCATCATACACTCATCCCATACGATCAGAGAGCAATCCTTGAGCACATGTCCCTTATCACTATGTCTTATGTTTAAGATATGGCATGCTTAATTTTTAAACGACTTAAAAGAAGGAGGTTCTCAGTTTGACCTGTATGTATGTTTGTCCGCGATTTGTCCACTTTCTTCGTTATTTAGCTCAAATTGCTTACAGCAATAGCGTGCCGTTTTCGAGTATAAATTTTGTTATTAATTCTATGCATTTATTTTTGAATTCTTTTTGGTATTACATACAGACAAACTCTACGAATTTTATAAAACATAGATGAAGCAGCTTAAAACTTATATAAACACATATTTTTATTGTCTTGCTCATCTCAAACGAATTAACGATACAATTTTAAAAAGAAAATGCTCAACTCCATGTATGACTTTTAAAAACAACTATTAACCTCGCCAACGTGATCAAATTTAAATTATTTATATCCAAAAATGGTTTACACAGTCATGTAATTCGACTTGATGTTTTTCAAATCTCATAGATGGCGCTGCTTTAAAATTGTCTTGATACTACTTATATTTATTTAATTATGTTTATTGGCCTTAGTTACTTATATTGCGTGATTCTTATAGTGTGAAGCTAGCTTATAGCATGGTTTACATAATAACAACAATCAAATATTCGCCGTTAGATTAGACGTTGTTACAGAATGCGTTGAAGAAATAAAGGTTCACTGCTCTTTCCCCGTAGGTCATAGCGTGATAATATGTACCCTATATGTTGACCGGACCTTTTTATAATATTCGTGACAAATTTGAAGTAAATCCATGCAGTACTTTTTGAGTTTATCCCGGATATAAGGACAAACAGACAAACAGACAAAAATTCTAAGAACTATACTTTTTTCTTCGGTATCGATTGTAGATCACACCCCAAGTATTATTTAAAAAAAATATTCAATGTACAGTTTTGACTTGCCTACCATTTTATTATATGTATAGATTATGTAATAATACAAATGTCACTAGAAAAATATTTTCACAAATCAGACATGCTTAAACTTATTTACTAATTATAACATTATACAGCTATTATTACTCTACGAAGTTAAACTTGTTTAGTTTAGTCTTGGATGCAACTGGGATAACGCTGGGACGATAATGATAACTGGACAAAGTAAAACGTCACCTTCACTCATCACTTTCAATTTATCTTTATTATACCTAGTAATATATATTTTTTTAAAGACATCTCCCGCACTAGGTATAAATCCTGTGTCGCGCGGGACTTTACAAACATTTATCCAACGGACACAATGGACATCTAGACTCGAAACAACAATTTATGGATCACACAAAGTGTTGACTCGTGTGGGAATCAAACCCACAACACACGGCGCAGTGTCAAGCGTCGAGGCGACCACTTAAACCACTACGCCAACCGTGCAGTCGATTAGTGAGTAATATATTATTTATTTATTTATTTATTTATACACTAAACTGTGTACAGGTTGACTTAATGCCTTGGGCATTATCCGCCAGACTACCTTTGAGCGGTGCTGAGAAACGTAGTAGGTGTATTAAATACTTACTATAATTATAATATAGGTATAATAATATAATTCTTAAATAAATATACATGCATACACTATACATACATATATACATAAATATATACACATATAATTATACTACTGTGACGTCGTGCCTCGGCGCTCGCGAGCCTCGCTACGAGTGACGCACAGTGGAGAGCCCCGCTCGCCCTCTCCCGCTCGCCGGCCTTATATATACCGGCGACACACGTGGTTTGGCTTTTTTCTGCTTCGGGACAACACGACCAAAGCTGAGTACCCCATCTGAAGACCTGTGAAGTGCCAACCTACCACCACGCCCTGGATAATTGTCTAGTCGGCTAATCTCAAGTGTCAGTTTTTTTGTGTAATTAAAGCCATTGTGTAACTGGAATATAACGCGAGTTTAAACTTTCCTGGTGATATTTTTTATTTATTTCCCGTAAGACAACCTAATTATCTCTCTTTAATTGCTCGGCGAGTGATCGATCCCGGCTACCCCGTGGAAATCAATCACTCGTGCGACACTACCTAAATACGATATATATGCAATAAACAATATATACATATAAGAATTAAAGGAAGAATACGTAAAGCCATACTCAAATACAATACAGTAGGTACATACAATAGCAAATTAGTAATGCGAATAGAAATGAAGATACAGATCCTATGACACATCCGCTGGTCTTGCCAACAAAAGCTCCTTTACCTTCGCCTTAAAATTGTACTTCGTTTTGCACGTCCTGATTTCTAGAGGGAGGGCATCCCAGAGGAGAGTGGACTGAACGAGAAAGGAAGAGTGAATAAGAGATGTGTTATGAGAAGGGACAGTAAGAAGAAGATTATTAGACGATCGCAAATTGCGGTCATGGTTGGAACACAGATATTGAAAATGACAGGTAAAATAATTTGGGGAAGAAGGAGACATAAGAATAGAAAAGAGGGTAGTGAGAGCACGCAAACTGCAACGTTGACGGATAGGAAGCCATTTCAATTGGGAACGGTAAGCAGACACATGGTCATACTTGCGAAGATTGAAAACGAATCGAATGCAGTTATTGAGAAGACGGTCGAGTTTGTTGAGAAGATCTGCATTCCGGTCATAGTAGCATACATCACCATAGTCGATTAACGGGAAAATCAAAGTCTGCACAAGCATTGTCTTGGTCTTGGATGGCAGCAAGTTTTTGAGGCGGTAAAGAGTCCGTAGAGTGCCGGTGACCTTTTGACTCACCTGGGTCACTTGAGTTCGCCAATTAAGGGTGGCATCCATATGCAGCCCTAGATTTTTAACAACAGGGTACCAATCTATGGCCGTGCCGTTGTATGTAATGATTGGCAAATGGGTTGTGTCAAATTTTCTTAACAAGCTTTGGCTGCCCAAAATAATGGCCTGACTTTTATTTGGGTTTACAGTCAGCCCGAACCTTGTAGTCCAATCATGTATCTCAGCCAGATCCCTGTTAATCATATCGATTGCCGTAGACAGCGACTTTACATTTACCTGGGGCAAGTCGTCGGCATACAAATGGTGAGAACACTGAAGATTTTTAGTTATGAGATTTATAAAAATGGAAAATAACAAGGGAGAGAGAATACCGCCTTGAGGGACACCAGCTTCAATGTCAGCCCATCTCGAGTAAGACTCATCAAGGCGTACCAACTGCTGACGCCCCCGAAGATATGTTGAGAACCAATCCAGAGCCCTAGGTGAAACCTTTAGATAGGAGAGGACGGATAAAAGGAGGTCGTGACTGACGGTATTGAAGGCATTGGAGAAATCAATTAAAACCAAAATCGTAACTTTAAAGTTTTCAATGCCCTCTCGAATATCGCCAGTGACTTTGAGGAGAGTGGAAGTAGTGCTATGGCCAGGTCTGAATCCAGATTGATATTAACTCAACAGGTTATGACGGTGTATAAACCGACTCAACTGTTTATGGACACAGGCTTCTAGCACTTTAGAGAAGAAAGGAAGAATGGATATGGGTCGAAAATGGTTGGGAAGAGAAGGATTGGAGATTTTTATGATTCTATTGTACTCGTATCACAAGGATATAAAAAGAGCCCCAGGAGAAGTAAGTGGTGATCAAATCGTTAATTACCATTTACTCCGTGTGTCGGAGAGCATGTTACACCATCGGTCTCAACTACCACTAAGATCCTAGATGGTCGGTAAGAGTAAGTAGTACTCTCAATTTCTTTTTTTTGCTAAGACAAATGACATGCAAACGTTTCCAACCAGAAACAATGTTAGGAAAATCTATGTAAAGATATCTACTAAATCTTAGTCAGCCAGTGTTAGCATATGCTAGTACCAGCTCATTTATTTGAGAAATGTTTTAGATTTGTCTTACACCTACGGACCTACATTACAGCTATGGACCGTATGATCTATTGCTAAGTTTTGATTGACAATATTTGTCGACTAGATAAAAATAGCTTCTTGTCTTAAAACATGAAAATATTTAAAGACATAAAGACACAAAGACATATCTATTTCTGCATTTAGGTTGTTTACAACACTTATACAAGCCTAAACCCTATTCCAGGTGATGCCGGCTTTTCCTAGCTAAATGACTTCTTGAGAAGAAAGGCCGAAACAAACTCAGAGTCATTGTTTTTTTTTTTGCCACTCCATTTTCTTTCATCTTTTCTTGATCTTTTAAAGTACAGGCAAAAAGGGTTTAGTATGCAAGTACAATGCAGGATAACGTCTGACGCATTTGACTGACTCGGTCCACTGACGACCCGCATTCAACAGTAATCGTACGTCTCAACCTTTATTGAGGGAGCCAGCACGTGTTGTTGTTATCAGATATATCTTCCTCATATGTAAAAATATCTCGTTTTGTTTACGAGTATTTTGTAGCCTTGGATTATTTATATAATCTGTATTTAGAACCTAATGGTGCTGATACACCGGAGCATTTACTTGTAACAGAACAGCGAGGACTCGTCGTTTTTTTTTTGTAGAACCGAACAACGAACATAGCCGAACATTACTACGAACATTCTCACGATCTTTCTAACGAATATTCTAATAAACAAAAACGTCAAAGCAAATTTACTGACAATATGCTAGAATGCTCGCCAGAAAGTTCGTTAAAATGCTGTCCAAAAAACACACTCATTTGTTTTTCTGTTTTGTAACATTCGCAAGAATGCTCATTACAGGTAAATGCTCAAATGTATCAGCACTATTAGTATCCACGTGTGAGTTCAAAACATTAAAATACTGAAGTACTCAGCAATCATGTCGCTCGAGTACACACACATACACTTACAACACGAGTTCAAACGCACACGACTAAATACGGAAATATATTTTTAGTCAGTAATGCCAGGTAGTCGAGTTCACTTTTGGTACCATTTAATTCGGCAGCATTACCATTGCCCACTTGGGCCTCGGGAAATTCGTCACTTCCGGCCCCGCTTGGGGGCTTTTCATGAGAAACGCCTGAAGATACTAATTTCCGGTTCATGAAAAGCCTACGGGAGTTTTATGTTACTTTGTTAAAATATATATTTTGCCCTTTTTTCTATCTCTCGATGAGAAGGTACCAGAATATTTAGCTAGGTTAAACTACTACGTGTGGCGTGAATTTCAATTTAGATGATACTATTACGGACCATTGGCACAATGAAAAGTGATCGCAATTTGATGTTCTATTTATCCGACGGGAATTATTTGATTCTATATGACATTGAAGGATAAAAACAATTGTACATTAACCTTTAATCATATGCCTTAAAAAATCACGAACATGAGTTCATGGCAGAAATATCTTTTCACCTAGAATGTAACGCCAACTAAATACAAAAAAATTTGGCTAGGCATTTTTTGAAGATCTGAGGAGAAGACCTAAGAAGGCCCACTTTTATAATTGATATTTTTTGGCCAACTCTGATGGCACAAAGATAATTTTCTCAGAGAATCAGGCACTGTAACTTATTTTCTGGTCGGTCCTTCATGTCTGAAGATCGTAGTCATAGATATAAGTCTGCAAGAAAGGAACTGTCCACTCCGGCTCTTGTCAGTTGCATTTTTGGCGGTAGTGTAGGACTGCCTCGTTGGTCTCGCGGCATAAATGTGCGCGTGGGATTGAGAGGTCTCGGGTTCGGTTCCCGGGTCGGGCAAAGTGTTTTTGGGTTTTTACGTTAGGAGATTCTAAGTAGCAGCATGAAGTCTGGTAATGTGCCCTGTACGGCAATAGGCTCGGCCCCTATTACGTGGGACCTAAAAATGCCTAGCGAAATGTGGGTGTAATATTACAGCTGTGCCTACCCCTTCGGGGATACAGGCGTGAGTCTTTAAATAAATAAAATAAATAAATGTAGGACGTTATCACCAAAGCCCACTGCTGGATAAGGGCCTCTCCAATGGCACGCACCTGAGTCCGATTTTCGGCTTTCCTTGTCCAGCTGCTGCCAGCCACTTATAGGATTATATATGTAAATACAGTCTATAAAAACTGTAGACCTCAAAGGAATCGAATTATATAAAACGGTATGAAGTCCCTACCTTTATTAACTACTTTGGCAAAAGATGCAGAAAATTCCTGATTCCCACAATATATAACAATATACCACTTGATATAGAGCACTGTGCTACAAGATCCTCATTTAAACATCAATTCACTAAATACTTGTTACAAATTTATAAGGAACAACTAGTTATTTGACCAACTAGTTAATTAGCATACTAGTTTATTACTGCTATTTACTACTACTTTTTATTGCAATATTGCTAACCATACTAGTTTTAGTTTATATACCTACCTCAGATATATTATGCACTTACTCCAAATCTTTTAGATTAAGTACCTATTATTGTTTTTCATTAACGAATGAAAAAGATCCTGATCTGATATAGGGAGCTACATCTGCCAACAAACTGTTTTGCAGTTTGGCAGAAGTTTTGTATTATTGTAAACGATGTGTGTCAGAATAAATGCTTTTTCATTTTTCATTTTCATTTCATTTTTTTTTGTATTAAGCGTTTAAAATCTAGCTTATAATATTGTTTGTACGGTCAATAAACGTAAAATTTCATAATAATATACATTTTTGTTCTGTTTGCCCATAAAGTCAACTCAATTTCCATTTCCCATAGTGCACTTCCCCCATTACAGTATTACGTGTGTGTCACTAGAAAGACTCAGTATTCCGTTAGAGGGTATGAACGTTAAGGCTCAACAGGAAGTGCTGGGCTCCACCGAATGGATTTCCGTCTGCAAGAGGAGCCTTTATTTAAGTTTTATTGTGTGAGCAATGGTTGTTGGCTAATTCTAACGGACGTGATGGTTAAGTGTACTAGTTCGGATTTATTTCGCTGTTATTAGACAGCGGGAGGCGTTGGTATTTTGTGTGGTGTGTTGTTTGTCGGTGGGACGCGCTGTTTAAATGCTGACCGATATTATTATTTGCTTTATTTCCGTAGCTTAAATAAATCGGAGTATTTAAACAACAAATGCGGTCTGTTTGCTCATCTGAGGCAAAGATTTTGACAAAAATATTTTTTTACTTTATACGTATAGCATATAAGTTACTTTTTACTACTAATTTATACAAGGAAAGCATATTGGCGTTCAGTAGTATTTAGTTGCAAGTGCTGTGTCAACACATCTAATTGTGTCGAAATATGTTGTGAGAATAACAATTATTCTAAAAGAGAACACAGTAGACTTTGTTCTATGCAAAATATTGTCTATTATATTACACTAGAAATAAATCATGCTATGCAGGTGACCTCACAATCACTAACAGTCTCCAAGAACCCTCAGATCTGAAACCACAATTCGTCGATCAGTAAAAATGTGGTCCCATGTGGGTTCAATCGCCGAACCCACAACATTTCCACTGTTAAGTAGCGAACTAGCTTCTGAAACTATTACGATATCCGTGTAGTCAAATATTTTTGTCTTATGCACAAGCTACGGGCTTGACGAAGCAGTTAAATAAATAACACTAAGCACTTTATGCAAGTAATAAAAATAAAACAGTAGGTTGCTCCTGAAAAAGAGGATGACTGATGTCCCATATTTTGATTATAACCAAAGTAAACTGGAGGTTCCGTACCTATTTATAGCAAAAATAATTCACTTTTAGGTAAAAGTTGTAATGAAAATAGAATATTCATTTTGTAATGCGAATATGGCATAAAATATTCAATTGCGTATGTATGCTAAACGACATACTGACCTGGATAAAGGCTTGCATATTTTATTTATGGAACTGATGAGATCTTGATGGATGACAAGTAGGTAAATCGTTGAATAGTAAAGTCATATAGATTTGTTTAGTTTATTCGTAAAACGTAATGTTTCTAGCATTTTTTTCGACGGACAGATGCGCCAAAAGTTTGTAATAGCTCCTTGTGCTAATGAATCTCAAAATAAATGATGACCATCCATCTTTTATTAATACCAAATGAATTCTCAGGACAATAAAATATACATTAATTAAAGTCAATTGGATGAGAAGTAAGAGGAGAAAAGTACAAACCATTTAATTTCGTGCGTGATAATTTTTGGATTGTCTTTGTAATACGCTACTAAAATAATATTCAAATACAATTTAAGAGATTCTAGAACACAGATTTAAAACATAAACCATTTCAGCAGCTTCGGATTCCCTGTGCGGAACCCAGGGAACGAACGCAGCGAACGAATCACGCAGTCTACTCGCGTCCACTGAAAAATCTTGGCGAATCCCGTGCATTAAAATCCGTGCCTTTGGCGAGGCATTTTTGTTATTTTGCCCTAGAAAATGTGGGCATCGAACCTGAGCGATGAATTTTAAATGGCAATCATAGAGCTTTTATTTTAGATTGCCACTACAGTACCTTTTTGATTCACGTTCTGCTTTTGGCTTTGGGGTGCTCGATTTGTCATATTTGTTTGAAATGAACGTAATATAACACCGTTGTATAAGACCAACAAAAAGCTGTTATTGTAGTTTTAAGTTCAAAACTTTTTGGTATTCATAGATGTGGATTGAGAATAGACTAAATTGGGTACGTCATTGATTCGTAAATTTTCTTTAAGTTTCAAATTAATATTTCACAATTTGTTTTAAGGTAAGTAATTATTGAAACTCCCATCATAACAGCATATTCAAAGAAAAAAAAGTAAATAAAATGTACTTAGAGTATGGAAGTGCATTAATGTTGAAAGAGCAACGACTAACATGTACTGTATGCAGTTTCATATTTTGACTCGCGGTAACTTCATTATATTTGCCTAACGGTGACAAAACTCAACTTTCAACATTTTCCAAGAACGTTCTTTGAATTAAAATGAAGTTCTTATTCCGATGATATGTTTGAAACAGTACAACAACTGTTTCGAACATATCATCGGAAAGCTGAATTGTACAAAGTGTTGTTACAAAGAGACTTGCACTAGCGGTACTTTTACGGTTGTACTTATTATGCAATTCATACGTAGCAAACATTTGCGTCGAGATTTTTTAAAGTTGTCATTTATTTAATGGAAACCTTAAGAAAGAGAGTAAAAAATTTTAATAAATTATATTATTGATTTATCAGTAGATAAGTCAATAATATAATTCACAAGCAATACGAATAACTTTCGACAACATAGCATCGTTGTTAATCCAAAAGGAAGAGCATTCCAAGAATATGTCTAATTGCCCTAGAACTAGAAGAAAAAGTAAACGAAACTAAAATACTTAGAAAATATGTACACCCTCACAGCAGGCCGAAATTACATTCCGCCAGCAAATAATTTGCTTAGTCTAACGTGGCCTTATACACAAAAAAGTTATGTTCGACTGGCTGTATTTTAAATCGCATTAGAGCAAACAAAGGCACAGCCGGGGGCGGGCATATGTCATAGTGGTTTTATTACACCGCATATGGGCTAAATGTGTTTCATATTGGTGTATTTGTCTTTCGTTACCGTCCTTGTACTATGCGCCTTTTGGTATTAAATGCTGAGGAAATAATACTGCTGCCGTGTCTCGGTTATTTTATAAATTTAAGACAATTTGTTTTAATACTAAAATTATGATGTTTAATTATGAGGCTACTAGGGTCCATATGTAGGATTTATGTAGAGTTATATTTCTTAAAGACTGGTCATTTTTTAGTTCTCGTTAGATCTCTCGTTATATAAATCAATCGAATCTCCTTAGATAAACAATGTGCGAGGCATTTTACAAACATTTATACAAAACATCACATACGATTAGGCACAAATAAAATCTAGATTTGAAATTTCTATTTGCGATTTTCACTAAGTTGTGTCCAGTGACCCACGATTCTCGATACAGTACTCATTTAAACCTTCTTGCTATGCATGCCGTCAGATTAACATGATCACGTGATGATGTGAGGCGCATTTCCTATGGGTGCTCTGAAGGCAAACTTTCTGTGACCCAAATTGTCGCTTGGCGGCTTGGCAGTCGCGCTGTGACAGCTCTCTCTACGAGAGCAAGAAAGACGAACGTTCCTACTGTGTATCGTAACTAGGAGAGCAAGGGAGACGGAGAACGACGCCAGCACCTCCAACGGCGCCAACTACGAACTAAACTGGACACAGTCCCCACTTGCAATCGGCACACGAAATCCTTAAGAACTGCGCTTCTATGTAAATCTGTATTCATTGCCATGGGTTTGACCCAAAGACCCTTTGCGTAGCACTAGACTATCACTGCCATTTGTAAATAACTATATTAAAACAAGCGATGTCCGCAGCTACGCCCGCACAATATTTTTTTATAGACTCACGCCTGTATCCTCGAAGGGGTAGGCAGAGGCGTAATATTACACCCACATTTCGCCATGAATATTTAGGTCCCACGTAATAGGGAGCGAACCTATTGCCGTTACCGGGCACATCACCAGACACCGTGCTGCTACTGAGAATTCGGAAAACCCAATAACACTTAAGCCCGACCCGGGAATCGAACCTGGGACCTCCGCACTGTTCTAGTGCGATCCCGTAGTAATTTCGGGGAAATAAATTCTTGGTGCATCACTACGGTCTCCCATTCCGGTCAACATACCTGCCGAATTTCAGCTTTTTGCACTCAATAGTTTTGTCTGGTAGTCCGTCTTTTTACATACTGATTACTTAGGTTTTTATTCTATGATTTTGCTTACAGTCATATCTCCAAATATTATATTTACCTAAGTGAAATCTTATAATTCTTGAACTTCTGTAACAATCTGTAGGTCTTGTTAGGTTATTAACACATTCCAAAAATAATAATACAATATACGTTTAAGAATAAACACGTATCGGATATGAATTCGTTTTTACCTAGAAACTATTCTCGTTCTGGGAAAGGCTCCTATCAAGAAAGGCCACGTTTCAGATAAAAGGGCAAATACTCCCTTGAGACCGCCCAAAACATACAACATATATTTAATTTTAACTTTAACAACTTTTGTTAGGAACCTGGACACTTTATTATTAAAAATGAGAACAACGTTAGAAAAATGAAATTATCCTTTGTACCTAAAAGGTGCTATTAATATGAAGACATATATATGTATGACATATATATAGGGTGCATAGGGTTCCCATCAAGAACTTAGGGTCCCATGTCAACCTCACCTGCAAGTGGTGCACCTGCCGATCAACGGACGAGGCTCTGGCAAACAAAATATCCCGATGAGCGGCAATAGGCTCGCCACCTGTTACGTGGGATCAAAACACTGGCGAAACGTGGGCGTTTAATATGCCTCTGCCTACCCCTTCGGGGAAACAGGCGTGAGTCTATGTATGTATGTATGTATATATGTATGATTTTCTGCAAATCAAATCCTACTCTAAATGTTTGGGTTGCCGAGGTAACGCGGCAGTCGCACTGTGGAAAAGTTGATACTCTGTCATATCTGGTTAGACAAGTAAGCGGACTTCGGTCTCCAATGCGTGTAAGTCTTGGATGCAACCGGGATAACGCTAGGACGATGATGACTCTGCCAATCAAAAATTGTTACAATCCAGCGATGTAAAATAAGTCAACTTACACCCACCAGAAAAAGTCTAGTTGCCTACTTGAATCAAATCCTCTAAAATTATAATGTATAAAGATCAACCACAGCAGGTAACACTAAAATAACAGTAACATGCAATGTACTTAAAACAAATAAGCATTTATCAAGACGTGACTGAAAACGACTCGTACGTGCTTACAAAGAATATTCTAGTTATATTATCAAAACAAACAACAACTGAACCACTTAAAAACCATTACTAGCATCAAATAGTTATATAAATGTACCACATATATTTGACTGCACGGTTGGCGCAGTGGTTTAAGCGGCCGCCTCGCCGCTTGACACTTGATCCCCACACGAGGCAACACTTTGTGTAATTCACAAATTGTTGTTTCGAGTCTGGGTGTTCAATGTGTCCGTTAGTTGTATGTTTGTAAAGTCCCCCGCGACACAGGATTTAGTCCTAATGCGGGAGTTGTCTTTAAAAAAAAAAAATATATATATATGGCGTATAAGAATCACTATTATATTATTCATAGTGACGCTATGGTACGCACGCTTGCCTCGGTCTGAATACATTCCCGCGATTTTCTCTTTATTGCTGCTCCCAAATGTGTTTATATACGCTGTGTCTCTCCGAATAGCTTTTATAGTCTTTTTATATGATCCAGGATTTGATATTTTTAAATCTACCCGCTTTATTGTTAATATTGAAATTATATAATATTTTTTTATTGACACAGAAATTATATTACTTATTTCAAATGGTTGGACTTGTGATTTTTTTACGGCTTTTGTATAAAATATTAAGCTAAAAATGGGATTTTCATTTTCCTTTTTATCACATACTTATGTGAGCTTCGTTTGAGACATTTAGATAACATGTTTCAGGTAAGTATGTTCCCAAATAGGTAAATTATATTAACATAATTGAGCAGGATACGGGCTGAAGACATATTTGTTTCGATGAAGTGTGGCCTCTCCGACACAAATTAAACTCGTTACTATAGAAAATCATAAACAAAATTTACCAAATGACTGTACCTGTTATACTTTTGAATGAATGTTCTTTTAGCTAGGAGCAAGCAAAAATGAGTTCCACTAATACAAAAATACATAATTATTGAAATAGTTTAGATTAGATTATATTATTGCACACCAAAAGAAATGTTTACAATACATTAGGGTTAAAAACTACGAGTAATGTACAATCGGCGGTAAAGGTAAAGTACCTCGTAGGTCTAAAATGTTTAATTCGAAAAGAAGAAATTTCAGGAATGATACGTAATAAGTCAACTATTGAGGAACGATAATAAAAGATTATCGCAACAGATTTTTAGACACATTATACTGCTATTATTAAATGATGAATATTTGTATTTTCATACCTGTATGCAGACATAAAAATTTAGACATAAAAACACGTCCTAAAAAGCCTACACGACTCAATATTTACCCGGAACCATTCATACGAAATGCCAAATTACAGAGTGCCGAAAAATCTTTGTAAGCATCCAAAGGATAATTGGACGCACTTAAACGGAAAGGATGCAACCCTCACAGACTTAGTTTCGAGATATTCAAGTTTGAAGTTCAAATCGTATTTCGTCTTTGATTCTCCACTTTAACATTATGGTGTTGGTTTTAAGTAAAGGATAAATACATAAATTTTAATTTTATTAATTGAAAGTCCAACATTATGACGTATTTGCCGAGATATTAATAAAAATATGACGATGGATCCTTTCCGGTAAAATACTATTTCAAAAGAGCAAAGTAATAAACATATTTAGCCTTAAGGATCCAAGCTTTAAAATGCGACAAAAATACTGAAATTTATAAGGAATTATGACAGATTTCTATGTTTTAGAAAATAAAACTTCATTATAGTCTAATATATCTGTAATTTTTAATCACTACCATACCACTAGTAATACCACAAATTACAAGCCTAGGTAAACTCTTCACTCCTGAAACTCTTCACTATCTGTTGTTTTCATAAATATAGAGTATGGTTTTTCTTTTTCGATCCAAAACCAAAGATATACTTCTTTGGTTTTTAGCCAGTTGACTTTATCCTTAGTAATAAAATGTTTTCTGTTTCAGGAGCTAAATATAGAAAAAAGAGTTAAAGGAAAATCTTTAAAAATTTTGGAAAATGATTTAAGTTTATTATGGCCAAATGGTAAAGAGATTCCGCAGGCTAAATTGGACGAACTTAAATCAATGTTTAATTTAATACCAAAAGATTGCTTACCTTTTTATGAATCGCTGATAGGAAATGAAAAAAAGATTGATGATGTTGATGGTTAGGAGGATGGGATTGATTTCTCCCTTGAATATGATAATGATGATTTACTTTAAGCAATAAATTACATAGACTTTACTTAAGTTTGAAGATATATAATTTGATATTTAATAAGGTTATTTTTATGTGTCTTAATTGTAATGTAAGTAAAACACATAAGTCGAGTTGACAACTGTTTATTATTTTTAATCACAACACTCATCAAAGAGGTTGCGTGTCTACTACACAACATCTTCCCCATAAAATAAAATGAAACAATAACACCTATTAAAAACTTAACTGTTTAATAATACTTCTACTAACCCAACCCAACATACTATTTATTCTTCTTACTTCGAGTGTAGGGTGGTGAGTATAATGTACGATCAATTTTACAATTTGGCTTATACTCATCATCACCCTCATCACTTCCCGACACAAATTCCTCTTCGTCTACATCGACAAAATTATCATCATCTTTTATCTTTTCTACAGGACCAATACACTTCATCAAGTGTCGGCGATTACGACGGAAAATACCCCTTCTATTTTTTATTAGATAGGAACGTGGGGTAGGCGCTTTCCCCACAACCTTGCCACGCATTCGGCCGTTTTTATTTGCCAACATTATAACATCGTCGCCTACACTTAACTCAGGTAGTGATTTACAATGCTGATCATAATAATTCTTTATTTTTATTTGTTTTTCCATTAGCTTATCGTGCTGTAATTTATCATTAATATTTGTTCGTTTTAATAAATCAGGATGAACTGGTAGTCTACAATTTAAACGACGTCCCATCATTAGCTGTGCGGGAGAATTCAAATTTTCCCGTGGTGTATTCCTATAACTTAATAAATGTATAAAAAAATCAGATCCACTATCGATAGATTTCCTCAACATATTCTTAATTGTTTGCACTGCTCGTTCACTCTTTCCATTAGATTGAGCATAATACGGTGATGAAGTTATATGATTAAAACCCCATTCTAAAGAAAATTTACTAAAATCACGGCTTGAATATTGCGGCCCATTGTCACTGATTACAGTATCCGGTATTCCATAACGCGCAAAATTTTCCTTCATGACATTTATTACGGACTTAGATGTAGTGTCCCTTAAAAATGCTATTTCAATAAAACCAGAAAAATAATCAACCAAAATTAAATATTTCTTCTTTCCATATTCAAATATATCCGTTCCAATTTTATTCCAAGGCAATTCTGGTATAGCTACTGGAATCATAGGTTCTTTACTTGGTTTGTTTGCTATTTCCTGACATACTCTACATCTTTTTACATAATTCTCAATATCTCTAGTTATACCCGGCCAAAATATCACTTCACGAGCGCGTCTTTTGCAACGATCAATGCCTAAATGCCCTTCGTGAACAATCTTCAACATTTCTTTTTGCATAGAGTACGGTATCAAAACCTGCTTGTTTTTGAATATTACACCGTCAACACAGTATAGTTCTTCTCTTATAGGCCAGTAATATTTTAAGCCATTATGTATATTAAATTTGTCAGGCCATCCCTGATTAATATATTTTAGCAACACTTTCAAGCACTCATCCTTACTAGTTTCTTTCTTGACAAGAGTAAGCTTATTACGCGACATCGGCACATTATTGACTGCCATTGTAAGTTGACACAAAATAGCCCTACTAATATTGTCGTTATATAAATCTGAAAGAGGCGCTCGCGACAGTGTGTCTGGTATATACATATACTTCCCAGGCTTATACATGACATAGAAATCATATCCTTGTACTCTTAACAACATACGCTGCAAGCGTGCTGGGACTGAATCCAAAGATTTCTTAAAAATACTTTCGAGTGGTTTATGATCTGATTCTATAACCACATTACTTTTACCATAAATATATTGGTGATATTTCTCACACGCAAAAACGATCGCCAACATTTCTTTTTCTATTTGTGCGTACCGTTGCTGTGTTTCAGTGAGTGTACGTGACGCATATTCGACTGGACGTCCCTCCTGCATGAGCACAGCACCTAAAGCAACACTGCTCGCATCCACTGACAGCACCACAGGGCTCCTAACATTAAACAAAGTTAAAACCGGTGCTTTACTTATTAGTTCTTTTAATTTATTGAATGCGTCCTTATGACCAGCTTCCCAACTCCAAATTACATCTTTTTTCAACAATCTTGTTAGTGGAAAAATGTGTTCTGAGTAATTCGGTATGAATTTAGAAAGATAATTAACTGCCCCTATAAACCGTTCTAAACCTTTCCTATCCGTTGGCTCCGGCATATTAGTAATAGCCCTTACTTTCTCGGGATCCACTTTCATTCCATCTTTGTTAAAAATGTGACCTAAATATGTAACTTCCTCAACACATATGCGACATTTATCTTTATTGAATTTAAGGTTAATTTCTCGAGCCCTATCTAACAAAGCTCGTAGGCGCCTATCGTGTTCTTCTTTATTTCTACCCCAACAAATTATATCATCGATAAATGAATCTACTCCCTCTAAGCCTTCAAGTAGTTGTTTGACCTTCGCATGAAACACTTCGGGTGCGCAATTCAAACCAAACGGTAGTCGTAAATATTGATATCGCCCAAACGGTGTACTGAACGTGCATAAATCTGTACTAGCCTTATCTAACTTAACTGACCAAAATCCTGAGTATGCATCTAAAACGGTAAAGTATTTAGCATCATAAAACTTAGTAGCTAATTCGTCTATTGTTGGTAATTGAAAATGTGCACGTTGTATGGCCTTATTGAGCGGCCTTGGGTCCATGCATATGCGCAACTGGCCATTTTTCTTAGCAACAATCACTAATGAATTCACCCATGGAGTAGGATGACTCACTTTTCTAATGACTCCTAATTCAGTCATCCTATTCAGCTCATCTTGTAACTTATCACGTACTCCTAAAGGTACCTTGCGGGTTGCACAAATCACAGGCGTGACAGTTCTATCGACAACAATGTGATACTCTCCTGGCAAACAGCCTAATCCATTAAACAAGTCTTGATATTCGGATAAATTTATATTATGTATTCTTTTTACCAAACCTAAAGATAAACAAGCTTGCAATCCCAGCACACTCTGACAATTAATAACAGCAATTGCAAATTTTAACTCATAAGAGTTATTCTTATAGCGCCATCTTAAATTGCAAATACCTTTTATTGGGATATTATCACCGCTATATGATTGCAATTTAATATGCTGCTTACTATTAATTAATTTACTGTCGTAACCTAAGGATATAAAACGTTTGTATGATAAAACATTAATGTCTGCCCCCGTATCCAATTTGAACTTTTCGTAACCACATTCCCCTTGAAGGGTTTCATACCAATCCTCAGAAGAGGATATTATTTCAGACATATTATACAAGACAGATATAAAAAATGACTCACAATCATCTTCATCAATTACTTTTTCTTCATCAACACCTATATCATACATTTTCTTGACTCCGGTTCTAGACTTACACTCTCGAGCAAAATGACCCTGATTTTTACACAGATAGCATTGTACTGATATGGCCGGACACAAGCTGGCATCTGTGCATGTACCACCACACCTAAGACAATGTCGCGGTTCGCTTGAATTGACATATCGCCGCGTTGAGTTAGAACCCGCGGCAATATTGGTCATACCACGTCCACGACGGCGTCCCTTGCTGCGCCAACCACCGCGGCAGCCACGACTGTCTGCACGACGTATGTCCAGTGCATCAACTTGTCCCGATGTCGATGTGCCTGCTGCACCACGTGTCTCCAACAGACATTTATTTTCTTGTGATATCTCATCAACCTGAACTATCTTAATCGCTTTATCTAACGTCAGATCATCTGCTCGTAACAAACGATCGCGTGCGGCCGTGCTGCGTATGCCACAAACGACACGGTCACGAATCAGTTCCTCCTCTAAGATTTTAAATTCACAAATCTTGCTCAATAGGCGCAACGCAGTTACATACTGATCAATTGACTCACCACTTTCTTGATCCCTGGTAAAGAAGTTATATCGGGCCAAAGTAATGTTCTGCTTAACGCCAAAATATTTATCAAACCTTTTCAATAGTAAAGTGACATCCTCCTTGTCACTTTCCTGTTCAAATGTAAAGGTCTCAAAGACGTCGAACCCCTCGGGTCCGATTAAATTTATTAGAAGACTGGCCTGCACGCTTGTTTCTTCTTTATGCACCCCCGATGCTTTTAAAAATAATAAAAATTGCGTCCGCCATCGTTTCCATTCGTCAGCCCGGCTGACGGAGCTGCCCTCAAGACTTAGTTCCGGCGGAGGCCGGGCGTGTTCCATTTCGATTTTACCTCAATATCGTTCACAACATTGGCTAGATTAATTATTATATAATTATTTTCACCGCTGCCACCATGTAATGTAAGTAAAACACATAAGTCGAGTTGACAACTGTTTATTATTTTTAATCACAACACTCATCAAAGAGGTTGCGTGTCTACTACACAACATTAATAAACATGTTCATTCAAGTATTTTGATATAACTAAAATCTACATACTTACCAAGGCTTGTAATTTGTGGTATTTTAAGTGGTATGGTAGTGATTGAAATTTACAAATATATTAGACTATAATGAAGTTTTATTTTCTAAAACATAGAAATCCGTCATAATTCCTTATAAATTTCAGTATTTTTGTCCCATTTCAAATCTTGGATCCTTAAGGCTAAATATGTTTATTACTCTGCTCTTTTGAAATAGTATTTTAACGAAAAAGATCCATCGTCATATTTTTATTATTATCTCGGCAAATACATCATAATATTGGACTTTAAATTAGTAAAATTAAAATGTATGTATTTATCCTTTACTTAAAACAACACCATAATGTTAAAGTGGAGAATCAAAGACGAAATACGATTTGAACTTCAAACTTAAATATCTCGAAACTAAATCTATGAGGGTTGGATCCTTTCCGTTTATGTGCGTCCAATTTATCATTAAAAAAAGCCTAGACCACAATTTTAATCACACACAGGCAAGAAAACGAATGTGTACGAACTTGAATGACATAAAGAAAATCTATGTGGCAAAGGTATAGCCATCCCACTCCCACAAAAACATCTTCATAATTATTTATTAATCAGTATTATTATTCCTACATCACAAATAATCGTTTTACCCACAAATAATCAGTTAGTAATATTATATTCTTCTGCATCTACTCTTTAATGAATATGGTATTATTAAAAAAAACCACAACAATCTCCAGCTTTTTAATTAATTCCAATAATTCAATATTTTAATCTAGTTACACAATGAACTAGGTAAAATAAAAGGGCCCACGTTACATGGATCGTTATCGATGTTTACGTCAGTTATTTAAAATAAAGCTGTTGAATTAAGAGATAACGATCCATGTAAGATGGATTGTTTTCGATTTTTCACTAAGTCAATTTAAGTAATTAAATTGAATAATACGAAAACAATCCATGTCACATGAATTGTTTTCGTTTAATTATGTCTTTAGAATAATAATTATCCAAGTAGTTTGGATCGTTTTAGTAATATCTGATTTGGAATATTTTCGTAAATGTGAATTTTTTAATAACGAATTAAGTAGCTTGGAGCGATGTCAATATAAAAATGAATGACCTGCCATACATGTGGGTAGGTAACGTACGGTCATTATAACATGATCCGTTGGAATTTTACTTGGACTGTTTTTGTGATATTATAGTATTAACTACAAGGAGTATTTTGGTATATATAACTCATTTTCGCTCAAAGTGTGGGTTGGATCCTTTCCGTTTAAGTGCGTCCAATTTAAACAAGTAACGGCCACTCCTGTGGAATGGAATATTAATACATTGTGCCGATCGAACGAAATTTTTGTAGGGAAAGGTAAACTTAACTGTGAAAATACTACAGTTAGTATTACAAAACTTATAACTACGTATGATTGTACAAATATTGAATAGTATTCAAACTATAATTATGTTTCGTATTCATTGCATTAATCCTTGTTTTAATGGAAAAGTGAGATAACTAACCTGATTTTGTAAGTGGCTGATACCGCTGGTACAAAACAAAAGGAAAATTTGAACGCTACAGCAATGTAGCACATGTTATTGCGTTGTATTTATTCCTTTTTTATGCAACGCAATATGTAAACACTTTTTAAAAATACTCATCTTCAAATATGAGGATTACGTTGTTTGTAAAAAGTTTACATGATGCAATTAGCAGACACGATGATTACTTTTTTATTTTAGAATAAGAGTTAAAGAGTTGCATGAATATAAAACACGCAAAAGACATTAAGCAAAACACTCAAATCAACGTCTTTCCAAGCACTAAAAGTATTAACTTATTCCCAGGCTCAAAATATTCTGAAATAAATCTCCATTTCGAACGAAACGAAACACCAAAACTAAGATACTCCGAGTCACCTTCATTTCTCAACCGCTTCCATTCAGAACGACAACGAAGGTTAAAAAAAACTGTGTAAGTACCGCATTCTTCAGCACCCGGTTTAAAATCCTCCGAACTTAAGGCACGAGTTGCTTGTGGAAAAAGTTGAGAAGCCAACTTTGCTACAATCCACGCCTAACGAGCTCTCTAGGTAATTAACTATTTGTTTCGAAGTCAAAGAGTAGAGTTTTGCTTCGTTCCGCGTTGTGGTTTAAATTAGAAGAGAATTGGATATGAAAAAAATAACATCTCGGTTTTATGGTTGCAAAAAGAGCCAAGCATGAGTATATTATGACGACTTTTATTCAACTAAGTCTAAATTTTACAAAATATAATTTACCTTGGATTATACATTCTGGTTTGTTATGTGCGTCGAGAATAATATGTGGTGTATCATGTGAAAGATACTTAATAGATAGCCAGGGAGTTACTTTCTCTTGTTTAATCGAACCTCCGTCAACCTAATTGTTAGATGATCTGTTCAACGTGGTTTACAAAATTTTACACTTCAATGATCTTCGAGTGAAACTTCCTTGTTGATTGATGTAACATGTATATGTATAGGGTACATACAAGGGTTTGATTGTGAGGATGTTGACGTTATATCGTCAGTAAGGCAACAAAAACCGGGATAAAACTATATCTATGTATGTGTTCAGCCACGAACATAAATATATGACTATGGGCAGATTAGCAAAAATATCTGACCCAAGAATGAGTTCAATAATATCGGTGGAATCAGTGCAAATTACAAAATTGCATAACGTTACATACACTATACATTTGCTCTCCACAAGGGATCATAACATTTTGCCACCTGTCACATCACATATTTATGCTTCGACATTTTCATCACATTATTTTGATGTCACTTCATTATACTGCCTGATAATATCAGATATTTTTGCTGCGTACGTGCAGACAGATATTATTGAACTCATTTTTGGGTCAGATATTTTTGCTAATCTGCCCATAGTAATATATATTTACGCTCATGACTGTACAAATTTTAGACAAACATTTAAAAGACAACTCCCGCACTAGGACTAAATCCTGTGTCGTGGGGGACTCTACAAACATACAACTAACGGACACAATGAACATACAACTAAAAGACACAATGAAAAATAACAAAAAATTTAAAGTAGAAAACAGTATTTAAATTGCTTAAAAGTAAAGATACTTAAGAAGCAATTAACGAAAATATTTGTTACCATACTTTATGCATATTTACTTTTCAAAATTTGTTATTTTTGGAGTCGGTGTCAGCCAATGAGGACAATTTAATGCTGTCTTTGCAACGTTTAATAATTGTCGTATTAAACTGTCCCGCTGAAGTCCATTCATAATGTGCAAAGTAACCGCATAACATACGTACAAAAAAAAAATTGGGCAAGTGCGAGTCGGACTCGCGCACGAAGGGTTCCGTACCATTATCTATAAAAGAAAATCATGTTCGTTGTATGTATACTTAAATACTTTATAAGTTTCTACCTGTTTATTAAGATCGAGTAACAAATTGCTTAAAAATTACGTTTGTTGTATGGGATACCCCTTTATTATTTACTTTTTTTAAATTTAATTATTTATTTTGAAAGGTAATATACAACTACATATTCTGTGAAAATTTAAAGCGTCTACCTGTTACAGTTAGTAATTTTGAGCAAAGAATAAAAAAAACGGGACCCCCCCTTAATATTTTTTTATTTTTAGTATTTGTTGTTATAGCGGCAACCGAAATACATAATTTGTGAAAATTTGAGGTTTCTAGCTATCATGGTTTATGAGATACAGCCTGGTGACAGACAGACAGACGGACAGACGGACAGACAGACAGACAGACAGACAGCGGAGGCTTAGTAATAGGGTTCCGTTTTTTATCTTTTAGGTACGGAACCCTAAAAACAATAGCCGTCATCGAATTGGGAACCTCCTACTTTTTGAAGTCGGCTAAAATCAGGATTATCGGGCAGAACATAATCATGCCGCCCGTTACGTGGAACTCGAAACCTCTGTGTAGTTCATTCTGTTTGTCATATTTATTAGGAACCGTAATCAAGGATGCTATCATTATTGTATTGAATTTTAACTTTAAAACCCAATATCATAACTACACAATATAACGTAACTCAGTGGGAAAATAATGAGAGTGATTCGACTTGATGGTAATTCTGCGAAACGCATTCAACGTCTGGTTGGCAAAAGGGTTCTCAGAAATAATCCTACTAATATTATAAATGTGAAAGTTTGTGAAGATGGATGGATGGATGTTTGTTACTCTTTCACGCAAAAACTACTGAACGGATTTGGATGAAACTTTACAATAATATAGTTCATACATCAGAATAACACATAGGCTACAATTTATAAAGATTTTGTATAATGTTGCCATAATATAAGGAAAAGTATAAACTAAGTCGGCAAAAATCCTGAGCTCTGAAAGCTATTAATTGGAATTTTACCCCCTTCCTAATGACAGATTGATCTGATATTTGGCATACACTCATATTTTCATTAAGATAAAAGATAATATTTTAATGATTGTACTTTCAAGATGGCCACCGATACAAAATGGCGCATCATATTATATTTCTTAACAACAACCTCAATAAGGGTATCAAATGAAAAGGCTTGATTGGTAGAATATAGGTCACTATGAAAAATCCAAGATGGCCGCCACCACAAAATGGCGCATTACTTATTTTCCACAAATACCTCAATATGGGTATCGAATAAAAGGGCTTGATTGGTAGAATAGGGTTCACTATGAAAAATCCAAGATGGCTGCCGCCACAAAATGGCGGATTACATATTTTCCACAAATACCTCAATATGGGTATCAAATGAAAGGGCCTGATTGGTAGAATAGAGCTTACTATGAAAAATCCAAGATGGCTGCCGCCACAAAATGGCGGATTACCTATTTTCCACAAATATCTCAATATGGGTATCAAATTAAAGGGCTTGCTTCGAAGAATGGAGCTCACTATGAAAAATTCAAGATGGCTGTCGCCGTAAAATGGCGGATTACTTATTTTCCACAAATACCTCAATATGGGTATCAAATGAATTGGCTTGACTCGAAGAATAGAGCTCACTATAAAAAATCCAAGATGGCTGTCGCCGTAAAATGGCGGATTACATATTTGCCACAAATACCTCACACCTACACCCATCAAAAAATATATATATGTTTTTTACAATGCTCAATCTAGAGTAGTTATCAAATTGTTTTCAAAATTGATAGATTTATTTCCTTCAGTATTTAATGTAGATTAACTTTGTCTTTTACAGTAAGTAGTTTTGACAAATAGTTAAAAGTAATCACGATATATCTGACCTAAGCGCAGCGTCATTAAAAGCGCTTTCTATGAGTTAGTGCGCTTAAGCACAGCGAGGCGGAGGGACGGTCTGATTGTCTGATATGTACTTTGTGGTACCTAATGCTTTCAGATTTTATTTTTGCTGCTGTTATATTTAGTGGGTATATAAGCTCTTCATAACTTCAAAAATGTAGGTACTTACATACTAATCTTTACCTGAAGTTCAACGATTATGAAAAAAAAATAATTTTTCAGTATTATCTGTTTATATGTATGCTATACGGCTAATCTACAGAGCCGTTTGTGATGAAATTTGACATGGATACTGGATAATCTGAAACCCGGGGAAGTACATAGGCCACTCTTTATTAAAATACAATGCTGGCGAAGCCGCGGGCTAAAGCTAGTAATTAATACATGATATAATGAATACAGGACAGCGATTTTCATTTACTCGAAAATATGCTTCGCCGTCCGCCGAAAAGTAAGTGTGATAACGCCCTATACTACCGATGAACTTTGCTATGGCAAGTGGTCTACGGTGTGTAGGCAACATAGCGTAATGGTCAGTTGTTGTTAGACCAATAGACTGTTACGCAGAGAGTCAGTGGTTCAAATTCACTGTCCTTTCAAAGATAATTGCGTATTTGATTGTTAATTATAGCTTGCTGAACGGAAAAGGAAAACATTGCGTAATCCTACCGACCTATGTCTGAGAACGCTCCATAATGTTATTAGAAGTCATCCGGAATCTACCAACTCACACTTGCCTAGAGTGGTGGCCTTTACATTTTCATAGTGAGAAAACGCCAATTCCCCGCATTGACCTACGGATCGGTAGATGTGGCTGATTAATTGGGGGTCGTGCTTTCAATTTTCACTGGAGGCAAATGTTTATGTGATGAGCGCGATTATTTGTAACTTACCTCTAATATTAATGAAATTAGGAATCTATACTAATTTTTAAACGCTTAACAGTTTATTTGTTTGGTTGGAAGCGATTATCTCCTTAAGTACTTTTCCGATTTGAATAAATATTTTTGTGCTGGATAGCCCATTTATCGAAGAAGGCTGAATAACATCACGCTATAAACCACGGGTGCGTCGCAGTAGCCTTAAATAAGCGCCCCCCCCCCCCCGCGGGATCTCCACCTTGTTGTGGTGGGGGGGCTCAGTAACCGTGGCTTGGACACCCGCGGTGAAGCTAAGAGAGATCCCGGGAGTGGACGCTTCGCGTGGGCTTGGAGGGGCCTACGCAGGATGCGTCCAAAGGTGCGAGTGTGGGGGATAGTTCTGTCTGTCCCTCGCAGTTTGGTGCGGTCGCGGGAGGAGAGGCGTGTCGGTGTTGCGTTGCCTCGCGCCCTATCACCCGCGACCAAATGGGGGCGCACCACTGTTGCGTCGCGGTGGGCCGCAGAGGAAGAGGAGATGCGGTGCTGCCAGGTTGCCGTCCTCCCTATCTCCTGCAGCCGCTGGGTGTTTTCGCGGCGGAGCCCAACACCTTCATCCACTGCCAAGGTGTTTTGTTCGGGGCCCGCCTGCCTGACCTGGCGGGCCAATACCCGTCGGGGGGTAGCGACGAATGCTTCGACGATACCCGACCATCCAATACACGGGTACATGAAAAAACACGGGTTGGTTTTTAGTCAGTAGGAGTCTAACAATCCCCTTCGCCCTCCCCCAGGGCGGAGGAACTCCATGTGGATTTTCCAACCAGACAACAAAAAACAGGGATCATATACCGCGCTCTTTTTTTTTAATACATGACCGTTTCTGCGTTAGCCGAGTATATTGTTATTATTTCGGTAAGCTAATATTCTGTCACATCTGTGTGAGTTCACGAGATTTGAAATTGGAGTACCAATGTTAAAGCCTTGGATGCTACTAGGATAATAAAGGACCGAGTATAATGATGAGGGTTACAATTAGCTCGGTAGGTGGTAGCGGTGCTTCTCAATCCGTACCCACAGCACGATTAACTCTCAGCGAGAGAATGAATCAGCGGAGATGAATCAGTGAACATTAAGAACCTTCGCAAAGCTGGGCGCAAATGGCCCAAGTAAACGCAACGTAAATAAAACTGTCAAAGTCAAAGCTGTCAAATTTTGAGCGCAGTTTCTTTTTTTATTTTTGCATTACCTATCTGGCTTTGTGAATACATAATGTATCAAAATTATGGATATTTAACTATCCTCGAGTTTAAGAATATACTTAGAGGACGCTGATAGCAAAAGAAGCCTTCTATATCTTACCTTATTGAAAGGCATGACAAGCAACCCCAAAGAGAAACGTCAACAGTCGTCCAATGTGTTATTTTGTTTACGTTTTAATACAATGTGCCCTCTAGCGAGATAATAAGGCAGTAAGATTCCCTATACACAGCACTAACACCGGATATAGCAAAGTGCCATTAATTAGTACTTTTGACACATCTGGACCAAAACTATTGAACAAAATTTAAATTTGATTTAAATTTTGTTAGATTATGATAGATAATTAGATTATGACATAAGTGACGCTTGTCAGTGTTACTTGGACCCTACATTAATATTTCGGCCTCGAACAGACGCGACTAGAGTATTTAACTTGATGAAAAACACAAATGAGGTTTTTAATTGAATTTTTTAACATGCCGTCGCGCGGAAAAAGCTTTTTGTTGACGCGTTAAACACATAGATGATAAATTTATGAAGCAATTTTTTTTTCGCTTCACTTTATCTGAACTGGGGTCGTGATGGAATATTAATTTTTGTTCTGTGAGAGATTACGTAAATGTCGGATTTTAGCGTAATGTAAGCCATGTGTAGCCGCGGATATGAGTTTAATCTCAGTTTTTGTTGTTGGTAAATATTAAAGTATATATTTAAATAAATTAGGTTATGGTTGCGTTTACCCGTTTTGGGTATAAGTTCAATGTAAACCACCTATTTATAACTTCTACTTAATAATGTGATTTGTCCTGTTACGCTAACCCATGGGAATTTTTCTTTGATCAAAGCACGATTATTATGAACTTACTTTTTATTAGATAACTTCTGCTGCATTGCAGGGTACTTATTAAAATGCACAAAAGCCCACCTCGAGACTCAGAGGACTCGAAACTACAATTTGTGTTACACTAAAATTCGTTTGTTCAAATCACAAAAATAAGAAGCTACAAAATATGAAATAAATACAACGCTATTCCGCTGCGATATTCCTTAGAAGTAAGATAAAATATCTCACGTTCAAATAAAGGTCAAATTATCGTATCATATCATCTGTAAACGGTATAGTGAACATTGAACTCAATTATTATACGTAAGACCTAAAGCTATCTAGCTCAAGTCTCATGAGAAAACAAAACCTAAATCAATATTATACGATGAACACACTACGAACCGCTAATATCAATATTGCTTACGTATAGATCCTCTGTTAGCTTTACAAATAATATGCTACCCTTAGCAGATTTAAGACTATTTTCACAGATTGACATCAAAATTGATTAAAATAGAAATCGATTAGCATAAAATAAGTTAATATTTTGTCAAAGATGTATAACGCTAGGACGATGATGATATTCTACAAGACAAGTATGGCTGAATTTCATCAACGTGCCCATAATTTTGTTAGTAAGTAAGCTTGTCTTCAGTCATAACAGCGAAGACCCTGATTTCGGTCACTAGTTATGTTATGCAAAGCCCGTTTTGATAATCGTAAAGATTGTATTAAAAGAAAGTACAGCTTATCTTTTGAATTTAAAGTACTAGACTTTAAATTCAGAAGATTCTTCGAACCGCAGCCCCACCCGTATGGGTATCAGTTATCCTGATAAAAAGTAGTATAATTATGTGCTATGTTATGTTACATCAACATCAACATATATAGTTTTTGCGTATATATCCTCACAAACCGTTGCATTTATACTAGTAGCAGGGTCGCAAATAATAGACTACCAAATTATTACCCGTCTAACTACGGAATTCAATATTCGAATTATAGATAGATCTGTAGATTTAAGATTAGTTTTTGACATACATAAGCTCCATACAAAATATTATGTCAAACATGAATCTCGAATCTCAAAATTCATGTATGGATCGAATATTGAAAATATAATTAAAAACAGATATAGTCCATTGTCTAGTACCCATAGTACAAGCTTCTGCATAGTTTGGGACTAGATGGTGTTGTGTGAATGTGGTAGAATATTATAATATTATATTATATATTATAGTGTTATTATTATTTTTTTGTTTTTTTATTTATAGATTCACGCCTGTATCCCCGAAGGGGTAGGCAGAGGTGTAATATTACACCCACATTTCGACATGAATTTTTAGGTCCCACGTAATAGGGGGCGACCCTATTGCCGTACCGGGCACATTACCAGACTCCGTGCTGCTACTGAGAATTTCCTAACGGAAAAATCAAATAACACTTTGCCCGACCCGGGAATCGAACCCGAGACCTCCCAATCCCACGCGCACATTTATACCGCGAGACCAACGAGGCAGTCGACGATACAATAAGAGAAATCAAGGTCATGAGATCGAAACAGTGATAGCGGTTTGAGAATTAACACCATTGAATCGTATAATTCACGTTTTTGGAACTCCTATTCGTTATAGATGGCAAGGTGATGAAACGTTTCTATAGGACCCCATATGGATGTTTGGCAACTCAGACAGACAAGAATACAAACAAAATCGTGTTTTTTATATTGTGGTTTCAGTACAGAATGAATATCGAATTAAAATCCCATAACAAACTTTAAAATTCGTCGCACAATTCCACACACATTCCGTGTCCCATACGAGTTAAACTAAACGTACAAAAGTAAAAAAAATCGTATACGTGCATAATATGAAAATAATAATGAATAAATTCCACATTTTATTTTAATTTTCAGATTGGCAAAGAAATATGTATAAAACATTGTTCGCAGAGTACAGCGTACAAGTAAAATATGCATTTTTCAAAGGAACTTATTCAGAAATTTCAAACAGACATTCTACTTTATTTATGTCTACATTAACATCAAGTAGAAAAATGTGGAAAATACTTGCGTAACTTCCACATTCAATGTCAGCTATGTCTCATCATATATTTTTTCTTAAAAGGATTTTTATATTGAATTGATATACAGCATGTGACTTAGAAGTGTAGTCATATTAAAAGTTTGTAACATTTGCATGATACATTTCCATGCTGGCTTATTTAAGTACTATTGATCCACAAATCTCTCAAATAGTTTGCTGGTTATAAGCTTCACTCTATTTATAATCCATTTACTAATATTTCAGGGTATTGCTTTGTATCGGATAGAAAATGAAAAGTAAATATCGGTTTTTTATTGGTAGATTACAATTATGAATATGCTTAAAAATTTAAGGGATACGATTCTTGGGAAGTATTGTAAATACCCTACAATATTTTTGCGTTGATGGGTGAATTTTTTTAGGAAAACATTTATTATTATACCTGTCACTTATTAAGTAGTATGTAAATAGTCGGCATTTCATTAAATTCTGAACACAACAGTTTAAAAATAGCGAGTTAGATAATTTATATGCAGTAGGTATTTCGGTGTAACTCATGCATGTGCCCTTCACTCGTTTGTTTAGTTAGTGAATAAAAATAAATAACAAAATATGCACAAAACTACGCTTACATTTTAGAGAGTTTTTCGAGTGTATACAAGTTACAGTTAACTAAACGCTAAATTCCAACTGCATTTTTTTTGCGTTCAAACAATTTTAGGCGCTTTTTTAAATTTAAAAGCTGCAGCTTTTTGACTATATTATATATTCTTTTGCTCAAAAGTTTAGAACTAACAAGTTTATTTGGTTACTAGCTGATGACTGCAAGTTCGTTTGCGAGGTGGCAGTAACCAGCATAACTGGGTCTCTTAATATTATAGAGAGTTTTCAAGCTGAATTTCAAATCCAGCTCTGCGAAATTTGACCAGTGAGGCAGGTATTTAAATAGGTACTTCCTGTGAGTGAAATGGTATTAAGCGGAGCGGTGTTATCCTAGCTCAGTATGACCGTTGTGAATTTCAAATATTTCTGTCCCGATGTTTTTGAAGTGTACTTAATTGTTCTGTCTTTACAAAGAAGGTAAAGAGACAATTATATGGTAAAATTATTTGGAACAATATCCATGTATATTTTTACATAACCTATTTCTGAAAGTTATTGATACTGATAAGATAATTGTATAAGCGTGAGCCTATCATTTTTATTAAGCTTCTGAATAGCATTCTTAATACGCACACAATATTTAAACCCTCTTCTACCACCAAAGTAAACAAACCTCAAAAGCAAATCTAAAATCTGTCTGTCCCCGTCTTTATCACATGAAAAATAATGTCATTTTAAATTTATCATTGAAAAATCAAATCATTACATTGGACCTATAAAAGGCCAACGTCGCGTTGAGCTCTTTTCCATTCATACGCGGACGTGCGTAGCGCTGTCATGAATTATGCAAACCTTAGGGTTTACTATGAGTTTGTCTACCTCACGACTCACCTCGACTCGATCAAGATTCAACGCTTTGATTGGCTCGCTATAAGCTCTACGTCAAACAGTGCCTCGAACACCAATCGAATTGAATAAGTCATGAGCTGACAAAACTCATGGTAGGGTCTCTGAACTGAGACCGAGCCGCGGCCTTTTTTTATTCTGTTTTTAGATTTTGGCAGGTGGCAACCCTGATTTTGGAACGTTCAAACCTCCTAATTGTGTAGCTGATGAAATTGTACAGGTGCGTTGAGGACTTGATACCGAATGATAATTGTGCCAGATGTTGCGAAAGTAAAAATTCCAGGATAACTTTTTTGGTGTGGAAATTGGTGAAGTATTAAAATCGTTGGATCTTGGGATAGAAATTTCAAATTCTCTCTCTATAAAATATGATTCTTACAAAAACATTCCTATCCAGTTTTATATTCAGCATATATTATGTTTATTTGTAAATTGCATTGAAATGATAGTAAACCAATCTTTCAAGTCTAGGTTGTGAACATAATATTGATACGGCTTCGAATTGATTTAGGATTATAGCATGTCAGATAAATTCGCTTTTTTCTGATTGCTAAACAAGCATAAAACGTAAATCAACCATAAAATCATACTTTCTTATACTATATTAATGCAATTAAATATAAAATTAATATGGTATACAACAATATATAAAAAATATTTTTGATACCGAAGGAAAGTTAGCAAATGGTACAGCGTTTTTAATTTGTAAATATTGATTTACTTATTTCAAAAGTACAAATTGTTTTCTTTTAAAAGATTATATATTACTAATTTCAAATAACGTGCGAAACGATAAAATACGTTTTTACACTACAACATCCGCATTGGGATAAATTCTGTATTTTGCAGGGGAGTTTACAAACAGTCAAACAGAAGACACAAATAATTCCTTGACTAGAAATAAAAAAAATCGTTTATACTATGCATACATAGGTAGTATACCGCAAAGTCAACGAATTGTATTCAAAGTCTGTAATTATTTTTGAGTTTTAGTAATAATAAAGAAGAGCTTATGAACCAGATTTTTTAAATTTAGTTTTTATGCGTTATATTTTGATTGTAAAGTGACCGAGCGTCTTTGCTTAATTAAATTTTCATGTAATGCTCTAAGCATATTCGCTACCATAATAGCTTAAGGCAACTGAAACATAAATAAAACTGTCCCACAGCTATTAAAGAACAGTGAGCTGAATTAGCTCAAATTGTTATGCAGCTATTTGCGTACCCATGTCACGGGAACTCTGGGCCCCACTCGTTTAAGCCAGCGGTCGAGCTGACATGATTTTTGATGCAACTCACTCAAGTTTATATGAAATTGCATCGTTTTTTACTTATTTTTCTTTTACTTTATTTTGTTTCTTGTTGGGAATGTTCCTGGTTGAACATTTTGTAAGCTCGTGTGCTGTTTGTTTGTTATTTTAAGTTGTTTTGTAATGTTTGTTGAACTGAAAGTTCCGACTTTTCGGAATTTGAATTTAATAAAATTGGTTACATAATCTTGTATATTTGCACTAATGGAAATCATTACTTCTGAAGATAAATAAGTCATAAAATCCATAAATATAAAGCTAATATAAAATTCAATATAAGGGATAATTATGTCTATTTGCAATAGATGTCGAAAAAGGTACGCACAAACGGTCAATATGATCGAACGTCAAAAGGTAAGCCAAAGGGCAGCGTCTGATGCTAATCAGAAAATGGGAGTTTGGACCAAGTCTCAAGATACGGAGGTAGCGTATGTTATGTTGTAATTATCGAACATAGATAAAAACATCAAATTTGAACGTATTGCCAACGTTTATCATATTGCCTTATTACCAAATCTATACACATAAATAAAATTGGAGTGTCTGTTCGTAATATTAAAATATCCGCTTTTTACTAGATGCATATGGATGTATACACGGTATTATACCGAAATGATTTTTTTTTACAATTTTTGTCTGTCTATCTGTCGGTTTGTTGTCGCTAATCTCTGGAACAGCTGGACCAATTTTGACGGGACATCCACTGGCGGATAGCTGATGTTCTAAGGAGTAATTTAGGCTATTAACTATTAAAGTAACCGGATAAGCGAAGAAGTTCTCTCAGGATGCGGGTGATACCGCGGGAAAGATCTTTTTTCTATATATAGATAGATTGCAAACAGCCATGGGCTGATGCATTTTCATTTTTTGCTGCTGTGAACTTACCTGTTGTCTGCGGTATCGCTTGCTCATAGCAATCATTTTATTTTAGTAGCATGTCTGTGTGGCTTATTGCGGGTCTGTTGTCACCAGTGGACATCATTATGATTTGAGATTATTATGTTAGTAGAAGTACCTAGACTTCTGTGAACTATCTAAGCTGATTTCGAATTGACCTGTTCATAATGAAAGAAGCTGGCTTTCAGTGAATACATCATTATCTACGCCCATGATCGAAAACTCACAACAGTGGCGTAGTCTTCCCCTGAGTATTGTATTGCGTCTCTTTACTATGGATGTGGAGAGCTCTGTAGAACTACATAGGAACTAGTAGTATAGAATTATTGAATATAGTAGGTATATTTGTCATCCTTTTAGCATCACAGTGCAGCAGAGTTCATTAGTTTTTCCAGAAAACAAATATTCGTTTACGGGTGCAGGCTTTTGAATACACAAGGCTTAGAAAAATGTTCTATGGATGAATTTGACCTCTTCTAGCTTGGACCCATGCTACTGTAGATTGAGGGCCCCGTGGTCACTCCGGGATAATATCATACGGTGTTCGCAAGCCCGATTCCCGGAGGCCTTATTGTCGGAGCAAATTTAACGGAAGGTGCGCACAACACATCAGTGTCGTCACGCGCCGCCAAGATTTCGACGGAGGTGAACACTATTAGGTTAGAGACAATTTTGTTTAGGCCTCTAGAAATTTTCGGACATTTTTATCTTAGACAAAAAATATATAAAAATTCAGACAGCTTCCTCTTTAAAATGGGTGTCTTATTGACCTACTTGAATGTATAAAATTGTTTAATATTAGAATTTATAATCGTTCAAGTTTTTACTTTGAATAAGTACCAGTAAGTGTTTATTTTCTAATGCAGGGAAAGGCGTATCATCGCCTAATGTCGTCTAGAGACAGCTACAACAGCTGCCGCAGCGCCATTTTTCAGAAGATTCCCTTTATCTTTTAAGGATATTATGCATAAAATATTCCTAGAATAAGCAACAATTGCATAAACCAGAAACACGTCTTTGAAATACAAACGTATATAATACCTTTGCGAATATGTAGTGAATTCGAAAATTAAGCTCTCTGTACGGACTTAGGCTTTGTTAGACAAAAACTAGGGGACATCGCGTTCAGTAGTTTGTTTTACCTCCGTCCTTTGTGTGGAGTGCGATATTACCGGGACTGCTACTCGGACCGATTGTATTGCATGTTCCTTGTTATTTATATTTGTGTTTGAGCTAGCGATGACCCTGTTTGATTGGGTTGAATGTCTCGGACAAAAGGTAATTTTGATCAGTTGAAATAGGGAGTTATACAAATTTGGTTTAAAATTAGCTTGTGTGATTTTGGCACCTATTGTAGAATTTATCTTCTTATTTTTAGGAGCTCGTATATATCATAATAATCACTACATAATTAAGTGATAAATATGAAACTACTCACTGTACGATTATACTATAGATCTTACGAGGCAGCATATACTTAAATAAAATGATATGCTGTTTATTAAAAATGGCATACATTTATTTATGCTGTCTCGATAATTGATGAAAGACGCTGAACTGAATAGATTAATTTTATAAAGATTAGAGTTCATTCTTCCATCGTATCATCATAGCCCAAAATGACACAGAGGTCAAACATAAAATTCAAAAATATATCCTACATTACTGTAATAGCAAATATACTACGAGCGCATTCGCCTGTTGAATTGACAGTTTTGCAATTTGAATCAACTCACTTATTAAGTCTGTTCCATGAATACGGGATTAAACTCACTACGAACAATGTTAATTAATTGAGATATAAAATAAATACCTCTTCCTCCCAGCTCACTTCACTTTTAGATTTTCACTATTAAAGAGACTGCCTCCGTAGTCCAGTGGATAGCGTACGCGACTGCTGATCTTAGGTCCCGGGTTCGATTCCCGGGTCGGGCAAAAGTGTTACTGAGTTTTTCTGAATTCTCAGTGGCAGCACGGAGTCTGGTCATGTGCCCGGTGATGGCAATAGGCTCGACCCCTATTACGTGGGACCTAAAAATTCATGGCGAAATGTGGGTGTAATATTACACCTCTACCTATTCCTTCGGGAATATAGGTGTGAGTCTAAAAATAAATATCATCCTCTTTGCGTTATCCCAGTTTCAATCTGGGGTCCGCTTACTAGTCTAACCGGATTTGGCTGAATATTAGCTTTTTCCTCAGAGCGATTGCCTGTCTGTCCTCCGCAACCCAAAGGGACAGCGATATTCCATGGTTTTGACTAGTGTCAGTTTATTTAGAAGGTACTGACGCCCTCTAACAACAGTCAAAGATCGTCATGATAACTGGGGCCGACGGCTTAACGTACTCTCCAAGGCACGGGACAAGCGATTATTACCAATTCAATACGCACATAACTCCGAAAAGTCATTGGAGCGCGCCGTGGATTCAAACCCGATACCCTCTACGTGGCAATCTGTTGGTAGCTCTACGAGGCTATCGCTTACTTCACAATCTAAAAATTTATAAAAAAAAAACAGTTTTGAGTAAAATGTGTCACTTGAAAACGTCTTGCCCTGTTTTGTTATTTCAAGAGTTAATGAATAATGGCTGACTGTTTGTAAGAATTTTTCTGACAGCCTTTTTGTTATATGAAGAGGGGTTAAAAGTATCAGGTACTTTTTAAGTTGTGTAAGTAATTTTCTCGAATATCGCTCAGGTAGACGGTTCTTATTGTTGCAGATAAAGTATTCTATGTATATATAATAAAGAATGAGGTATATTTATGTCACCAGTCACATAAATATACCTCATTCTTTATTATATATTCTTGCCCAGGCAAGAATGCCTTTTGAAGTTTTCATTGTATCATTGAAATTATTGTGTATTTATTCACTTTTATATGAGTTTTATTAGTATTTCATTCCATTGAGAGCAAGTTAAGTCGTCGGCCTCGGTTGTCACAGAAGTCTTTGGCAGTCGTTATGAAGATACCTTGAACCATACTGACAATATTGCTATCCCTTTGTGCTGCAGAGGCAGGCAGACGCTCTGTGGAAAGCCTATTTATTCTCCCATTACAGACCTCTGGCTCTACGATAAAGGCTTGGATGCAACCGAGACAATGCTAGGACGATCATGATGATTAGATTTCCCACATGTCAATTTGCCCTCCTATTATGTGAAATATTAAAACATATTAAGAAAAATGTGTCCGTGTGGTGACGGATTAAGAATACGGAATGTCACCACCCCATATCATCCCTTGGGTGTCGTAAGAGCCGACAGAGGGAGCATATTATGCAGAGAACAACACTATAAAAGAAGGAAAACTTGATAGAAACCCTATACCAACCCGTTTGACCGGTGGAATAGTAAGCCAATTCCTCCTTTCAAAGGAGAGGCCTAGTCCAGCAGTGGACTGTTAAAGGCTAATGATGAAGAAAAATGTGTGTAATTAAGACACCTCTGTCTAAACCGTCTTGAAGAAATGTGGTTAAATAATGTGGCCTCTGTATCTATACATAATAAGTCTACAGAAAGCAAATAAAAATAATTGGGTTGCCAGTTAATTTAGAGAGACTATGAAAAAAGTCAGGGCATACCAATGTAGGTAGATTTGACTGAAAAGGTCTGCCCTCTAATCCTTACCTTGGATTCACAATGCTATAAAGGTTATAAGGTCATAACTGAAAATATGATTATGATGTACCTCTCCTTTAGATATTCATATAAAGAAAAGTGCACATACCCAAAATAACGACATATTTTGTTACTCCGAACTAAATTGTATTTGACGAGTAACTTCAAGTATCATTGGAAACATTTACATGAAAGGTTTAGATCTATGAAACTCAGCAGCGTCTCAAGAGTATTAACAAAGAAAATAAAATTATAGTCAGTCGGGTTGATGTCACTCAAAGACGGCCTCAGGGGGACCCGTACAATAGTGCTATTTAGATTATCTTATCTTGGCCGCAGTGGCTTATATTCGCTCACTTGTCTGTTTGGTGGAAAATGAATAAAGAGGTTAAACGCGTAAACTTCGTCTAGCGTTGCTCAAGCTCAACATATGTTAAATTATTATATTCTATTAAATAAACTATTAAAAACGGCGAAAACTGAGTCTGGCTTGAGTAAATCCGACTTGTACATTTTGTTTTGTTGTTTTACTGGTCATATACATATATTTAAAAGATTTTGGAACGATAAAGACGTATTAGGAATGAAGATTGTAGGTATTTATTAGGAAGTGAACGATAAAGATCGGAATAAATCCGGATATAGTTTAAGTTTTTGAATACCAGACTACGATTCAAAAAATAAAATGATGTTGCGTTTCTATCCAAAATGTCATCAAATTTTGGTTCATTATTTGGTTTCGGTCAATTGTCGGTGACAATGGGTTGATCAACAATCGAATGTCGAATGTCGCATGCCTTTACAATTTTCAAATTATTAGATCTTGTGCCGTGTGGTTGACGGTATAGAATACAAGTGTCACCACCCCCTATCTTCCCGTGGGTGTCGTAAGAGGCGACTAAGGGATAATACGATGCAAATACCATCTTTGCGTAGAGACGGAAAACTCGACATCAAACTCTATACGACTGCCTCGTTGGTCTCGTGGCATAAATGTGCGCGTGGGATCGGGAGGTCCCGGGTTCGATTCCTGGGTCGGGCAGTGTTATTGGGTTTTTCTGTCACGAAATTCTCAGTAGCAGCCCGGAGTCTGTAAATGTGCCCGGTACGGCAATAGGCTCGCCCCTTATTACGTGGGACTAAAGTATATCTGGCGAAAAGTCGGTGTAGAAATACACCTCTGCCTACCCCTTCGGGGATAAAAGGCGTGACGATATTTATGTATGTATGTATCTTGTTCCGTAACAATGGCTCATTCGCCATTCATTCTCTATTTGCCACGCTGCACGCTGACGAGTCCAATCATAGTTGTAACTAGTTCAGAATATTGCAAAATGTGTAGATTTCAAAGTCATTACATTTTTCTATGGTTGGCGCTCTAACCTGTGGTTCAAAAACCACGGGAGTAAAACCCGTATTGGTGAAGTCAGAGCAAACACTACGGGATCTAGAGCCTCAAACTACTCAATGACTATGCCATCCAGATGTTTTGTTTTTATTTATTTTTAATTCTTTAAACTTAAGTTTTTCATTTGTTATAGCCCGCTATAAAGGCTTATTTGCTTATTTACCTCAGCAGATACGTAACTCTAGTGCTATCCTGCATACATATTATCTCACACAACAATATAAACACTTATTTCAACTCACAACACACGTCACCCACAAAAATTACACCAAACATAACATTGTCCACACTACACATAACGCAGCATTCCTAACAACCCGTGCCTTCATATCGACACTGAAATTCTCTCCAGAAAGACTTTATTACGCAAGTTTTGGGATTTCTTGTAATATCTCTTTTAATGGTCAAATCTTAACTCAACATATATATGAGCTCCATATAAAAATCTTTAATTAATGGCTTCTATTACAGAAATTAGTGACCAACTTGATAGGGTATCGGTCTCTGCTTCGTACGTTTGCCCGCCGGAGGAATGTGATAGGTATATTAATTCAACTGCATTTAATATCATTCATCTCAACATAAGAAGCATTAATAAAAACTTCAACGACTTTTGTTGTCTGTTGGTTGCAATGAAGATCGAATGTGATGTCCTTATTTTATCGGAATGCTGGCTGAAAAACTCAACGTTTATACCAACATTGAAAGGCTATTCATCTCACAAAACTAATAACCTGACTAACCAAAATGATGGGCTTGTTATATATATTAAAGACAAACTAAGTTTCAAAATCACTGAGCCTCAATTTTCTGACGGCACCTGTATCATATGTGCAATTGAAAATAAATTAGCCATAATAGCATTATACAGATCACCATCTACAAAAAACATAGATAATTTTCTCGATAGCCTGCATAATGTACTCACTGACTTCAAACACTGCCAAACCATCGCTGTGATCGGAGACATTAATATAAATATTAGTCCAGAAGGGAATGATTCTCGCTCCTATTCTTATTTGAACCTGGCAGCTTCTCACGGGTTATTACCAGGTCACCAATCTCCTACCAGACATAATAGTTGTTTAGACCATGTGCTATTAAAAACCAATAAAAAAGCGATAACTCTGATTCTTGAAACCACTATAACTGATCATTTCACGATCTTATTAAGTCTAGTAAACCAGGATCCTAAGCCTCACCAACCACTCCATTCTTCCAGCCTTAATTTCCATGAAGCTGTCAGGGAAATCAATGGCTCTGACTACTCAAGTATTCTAAGTATGAATGATCCAAACATGGCAACAAACAAATTAATTTATATGCTATCCTCCATTGTGATTAAACATACCATTCACAGAACTATCCCTTGCAAGGCTAGAGTCCTTAAGCGCTGGATTACCATTGGTCTATTGAGATGCATACGGAATAGAGACAAAATGCATAAAAAGTCGAACAAGGAACCTAATAATTCTATTCTCAAGATAACTTACCTGCGTTATCGCAACTTTTGCAATAACTTGTTAAAGAAACTGAAACTCGAATATGAGAGCCTAGAACTATTGAAATCCAAGAACAACCCAAAAAAAATGTGGAAGGCTATTAGGGACATAACAGACACTAAAAGGGTCTCATCTTTACCTACGGAGCTCCTTGAGGCCCACTACTCACCCCAGAAATCGGTCAACGTAGTTAATTCCTATTTCACGAAAGTTGGAAGTAATTTAGCCAGTAAAATAGACCTTTCTGAGAAATCTCCTCAGTCATTCTTTAAAACCAATGGACCGTCAGTTAACTCCTTGGTCTTACTAGAAACAGACGAGGCAGAGGTCGAGCGCATAATTACTGGACTTCGAACTGACAGTGCGGCGGGTTGGGATGGTATCTCCTCCAAACTACTCAAATATACGAGAGACATCCTAGTGCCACCAATAACACACATATGCAATCTAGCCCTATCTACAGGCATATTTCCAGATGCTTTAAAAAAAGCCCTGATACTCCCTATTCACAAGTCGGGTGATAGAGGCAGTGTCAATAATTATCGCCCAATTTCGTTACTACCAGCTATCTCTAAAATTTTGGAGAGATTGCTTTTCAATTATCTCAACGGCTACGTAAATAAATATAGACTTATCTCGCAAAACCAATATGGATTCCGAAAGGGTCTTTCTACAGAAGATGCAGTTTCTAACTTGCTTGACTACATTGTGAATAAAATTGACAAGAAATTTAAGTGTCTTGGTATTTTCCTAGACCTCTCGAAGGCATTTGACACTGTCTCTATACCCATCTTGCTATCCAAGCTAGAATCGATTGGGGTTCGTGGCGCCGCCTACTCTTTATTTAAAAGTTTTCTTACCGGTCGAAGCCAATGCGTCAAGATTGGTAAATACGTTAGTAAAGACGAACCGGTGGAGTTTGGTGTTCCTCAAGGTAGTCTTATCAGCCCTCTTCTCTTCTCGATCTATGTCAATGAGTTGTGTGATCTATCTCACCCCTCTGCCCAAGTAATAGCGTACGCGGATGACACTGCGATCATTACTTACGGACATGACTGGCAGACAGCAAAGAATGTAGCAGAATCAGTGTTGAGGCAGGTGGTATATTGGTTGGCAAAAAATAGTCTTACGCTGAACGTCGAAAAAACCAACATGTTGGTATTTAGTACGCGCCCATCAACATTACCACCTGAACACTCGATCGAAATCAAAGCTCATTGTTGCAATTTATTGGACCATAACTGTCAATGCCCAACGGTCACAAGGGTTCCGACTATAAAATACCTTGGATTACAGCTCGATGCCTGTCTATCCTGGAAAAAACATCTTCAATCTATGTCATCCCGTATCAGAAAGCTTATATATGTTTTTAAAAAGTTAAGAATCTCAGCGCACAAAAATATCTTGGGTATGGTCTACAGTGCGCTCTGTGAATCGATACTTAGTTACTGCATCACGGCTTGGGGAGGGGCTGCGAAGACTACCATTCTTGAACTGGAGAGAGCGCAACGTGCCGTGATCAAAGTCATCTTAAATAGACCTTTCCGCTACCCTACTCGTCAAATATACCAAGACTTTAAAGTCCTCACAGTAAGACAGCTTTACATTCATCGCGCAATAATACGCAAACACTGTACTCTCCCACCAACCGTATCAAACAATACCAATAAAAAAAGACGCCCATTACCACTATGCCCAAAACTCCGTGTTAACACTACCTTCGCACAGCGTCACTATCCATTTTTAGGCTCATTGTTATACAATAAACTTCAATCGAAATTAAACATACACACATTAAACGCATATCAATGTAAGCGTAACACTAAAGAATTTCTCCTAGGCTTAGATTACGATAACACTGAAGACATTATTAAACCACCGAGCATTTAAAAAGTATCTGCTCGCCTGCTATAATCACACACCCATGCACACACACACACACACACACACACACACACACACACACACACACACACACACACACACACACCACACACACACACACACACACACACACACACACACAAACGCACTCACACACACACACACGCAAACGCACTCACACACACACGCACGCACGCACGCACGCACGACACACATTGATTATTATTTCTTTCCTTATTTTTGTTATTTGTCCCAATACTCTTGTGCCTACAATGTTTGATCACATATATAAACCCCTGTAAGTAACGTAATACATTTATAACGATGGACGGAAGGATGTCCCCATAACACAGGAATTTCCTAGCATGGGGTCATATTTCATTACTATGTAAACTGATTAATGCATTTATTGTAAAAACAACATTGTCATACTGATTGTGCCAATAAAATTATTATTATTATTAAATTATTATTATTAAGGTAATTCCTTGTGGAGGAAAGACTGGGTTCCTCCAACTAGAGAGAGGATCCTCTCACCAAGCTTGGCACGATCATCTGGCTAGATGATGATGATGTAGACAGCAGTGAAACGGTAGTAGTTTGGAGCTTTTATTAATCGTGTGTGAGAACTGTATCATGATACAGGATTTTTAGTTCCGTCGTGTCCATTAGATGTCACCGATTTGATTGTCTTCGCCATCGCACGTTACATGATCTCAGATGTATTAAGCTATACCTAGTATAAGGAGATTGCTGCCCTTTGCTATGAAAACAACACGCAAGATAGAATTGGGAGTGAAGGGATACGAGGTCATTAGAAAATGCCATTGCTTTGCTCGCTGAGAGTACTCACACTTATCAAACAAAACGTTGCGGTTTCAATGTTGTTTTCTGGGGATCGAACCCGACACCATCGTCTCGGCAGTCCGTTACGTACACCACTGGGCTATCGCCACTGACTTTAAAATTATTAAAAATACTTTAATTATGTCATGTGACTAAAAATTTACTGTTTTCGCATTTTTCCTTTATCTGTGCTGTAAGACGTTGCTTCGCGCCAAATTTCAATATTCTGAGTTCACGGGAAGTACCCTGTAGGTTTTGATTCCCTTGCCAGTAGTTGCGAGTTTGAAAATATAGTAAAAAGGCTGTTTCTTTTGATTGCGTTGAGATAGTGTTTTGATTTTGTTACAGCTTAAAGGTATTTGAAACCCGAGTATTTGATATAATTTTCCATTAAATAACTTTACACGTTCATGAGGAAAGGGGTAGTAACTTTTAATTAATACCAATATTTTAATTTGTATGATGTTACTAAAAATTTTGTGTTTTCGCTATTTTTCTTTTATTTGTGCTATAAGACATTGCTTTGTACCAAATTTCAAGATTCTGAGTTCACAGAAAGTACCCTGTAGGATTTGATTCCCTTGCAACTATTTGCGAGAAAATATGCGGCTTAAATTGCTGTTTCTTTTTATTGTGTTGACACAGAAGTTTGAGTTTCTTACAGCTTAAAGTTAATATGGACCTGAGTATTTGTTATGAATTTAAATTAAATACTTCTACGCGCTCATGAGAAAACTTTAAAATTATTAAAAATATTTTAATGATATATTGTAACATAAAATTTACGGTTTCCGCAATTTTTCCTTTATTTGTGCTATAAGACGTTGCTTCGTACCAAATTTCAAGATTCTGAGTTCACGGGAAGTACTCTGTAGGTTTTGATTCCCTTGCGAGTTTCGAAAAATTGTACAGATCTGTATAAGCTAATGTACGGAGGAGCTTGGTGGGTAAGTATATGTATGAGTATGTTTATGTAAGGTGAGTATTCCTGTGTGTATAGGTCTTCAGCACCATCTCCGTATCAAATGAATCATACTTTACGAAACACACAAATGTCTTTTATTTCGCACAACTTGGCGTGACAGAGTTACAGAGGCGACTGCCCGTGTCGGGGGGGAACGCGGGTCAGTCGTACCTAATTTGCTTACGTTAACAATATGTATAATGTCGCTACACTACACCCCCTCTTACCAAAAAAATTACAATTCAAAAGCAATTACGATGTGAAAAATGTTCTAAAGTACACTACCAAACGGTTTGGAATCTAGCATTTCGCAGTTTCACAGAGCTCGCACGATAGTCACGTATTCACGGCCGTGGTAAGATACAAAATATAACGCTATTTATAGACGTAAGTATATAATATTATTTCAACATCGGCGGCTAACTAACTACCTATATAATATGACGCTCTGTGTGGTCACCTGATTACGAAATGCTAGCTTGCAAAGTACCGTGCCCTTGACTACAAACTTTACGTTTATAATATCAACGTTATAAAATACGACACCACAATGTTGGTTACAAAGAACAATGAAATGATTTTATATAATAACGATATGAAACAAGGTTACTGTCTCGTTATGTAAAAATGTATATAAACAAAAGTCATTGTATATAACAAAATGCGTAAAAATTTAATATATCTGTAAATATGTAAAAGTAAACAATAAATGTATGTAAAAGTTTTGTAAAAAGTACTACCTAAAGGTTATAAGTAACGTGCTGGTTTCTTGCTAACGCGACCAAATCTTGTTAATTTTGGCGGCCCCTTATCTGTACCAAGTGCGCTATATTCCGGTAGCGCCTGGTTCGTAGAACTTCTCTGTGGTACGATAACTGTGGGTGACTCAGACCGTCCAACTGTACCTGGGGTCTGCGGTACAGCGCACAATGTGCGTCTCTGTGGTACGGTCTCGTCTGCCAAAAGGTATGCTGGCTTCAAACGGTCGATCGAAACACGTGTTTGCTTATCTTCCTGTTGTATGACGTACGTTTTGTTTTCCCGTTTGACGACTCGGTATGGCCCGTTGTACGTAAATTGGAATGGTTTCCGTACCGCGTCATTTCTCACGAAAACAAAGTCGGTACTGGTAAGATCCGGATGTACGAAAACTGTTCGTGAATCGCGAAGGTTTCTAGAGACTGGCTTGATTTTCTGATTGTGTCGCGAATCTTCTCGACTAAGGTTTCTTGGTTCGCTACGATCGGTGAGCTTGTGTTGAAAAATTCACCTGGAAGTCTCAGTGCCTGACCGTACACCATTTCACCGGGGCTTACGCCGCTGTCTGTTTTAATTGCTGCGCGTAAACCTAACATTGCGGTTGGCAATTCGTCTACCCATGCTGACGATTCGAGGCGAGCTGTGATCGCGACCTTTAAAGAGCGATGCCATCTATCTACTGCTCCATTGCTTTGTGGGTGGTATGCTGTAGTGCGTGACTTATCTATTCCCATACTTCGTAACGGTTGAGTAAACAATGAGCTCTCAAACTGCCGACCTTGGTCACTGGTCACTTTGTGTGGACATCCGAATCGAGTGATCCAGCCTTCATACACAGTCTTGGCTACAGTCTCTGCGGTCATGTCTGTCACCGGGAACACCTCAGGCCATTTCATACATCTGTCGATAATAGTAACGCAATACCGATAACCTTGCGACGAGGTAGGCAGGGGACCCACGAGATCTACGTGAATATGTTCGAACCTGCCACACGGTGGAAATTCTTGTAAATGAGATATGGTGTGGCGTTGCACCTTTGACCGTTGACAGCGCACGCATGTCTTGGCCCATAATGTGATATCCTTGTTCATCGTCGGCCAGAAGAATTTCTTGGTGATCATATCACGAGTAGTACGTATGCTAGGGTGACTCAAATCTTGCACGCTCTTGAATGCTGTTCGCCGAAAACATTCTGGTAAGTAAGGTCTAATGTGATCGTTAGTAAAATCACAGTACACCTCTTTTTCGCAGTTAGGCAACTGAACACGTCGTAGTTGTGTTCTCATGCCGTCACTCGATACGTTCGTGACGTAAGCGTCGCGCGCTTGGGCTTCTGCTAAAGCTGCGTATTCAATAACTGTCGGGCATAGTATGGTCTCTATGCGCGATAGCGCGTCCGCTACTAAGTTCTCGGAACCTATTATGTGGCGAATATCCGTAGTGAATTCACTGATGAACATGAGCTGCCGTGTACGCCTTGGAGTCTCCTTATCCGTAGCAATCTTCGTAAATGCGTAAACCAATGGTTTATGGTCAGTATATATCGTAAGGTTACGTCCCTCATGTAGGTATCGAAAATATTGAACTGCCGAGTATACTGACAAGAGTTCTCTATCGTACGTGGAGTACTTCTGCTGTGCAGTAGATAATGCTTTCGAGAAGTATCCGAGTGGCCTCCAAGTATTGTCTGCATATTGTTGTAACACAGCGCCGATACCTGTATTGGATGCGTCACACATTAGCGCTAACGGTGCATTCTCGGCTGGATGGTACAATGTACAAGCGCTTTGTAAGCTATCTTTACATTGTATAAATGCGTTCTCTGCCTGTTCAGTCCATTGAATAACAGTTTTATCCTTTCGTTTAGTGCCATGTAAAAATTTGTTCAATATAGATTGATAAGATGCGGCATTTGGAAGGTGGCTGCGGTAAAAATTCACCATCTGCAAAAATCTGCGTAAATCGTCGACAGTTTCCGGTTTGGGGAAGGCCTTAATTGCCTGAACCTTATCGTCCAACGGTCGTATCCCTTCTGTGCATACTTCATACCCTAGGAATTCAATTTTAGTTTGACCAAAACAACACTTAGCGATGTTAATCGAAATGCCATATCTATTGAATCGTTCAAATACTTGTTCCAAGCATTCTTTGTGATGTGTGACGTCACTTGCGATGATTACGTCATCGAGATAACAGAATAAGAAGTCCAGTCCTTGTAACACAACTGTGTTCATGAAACATTGGAATGTTTGAGCAGCGTTTCTCAAACCAAAACTCATGCGTGGGAATTCAAACAATCCGAACGGCGTGATTATTGCTGCTTTCTCTACGTCTTCGGGGGCGACTTCGATACAGTGGTGCGCTCTGCGTATATCTAGTTTAGTATATACTTGCTTACCTGCCAGCAAGTATGTAAAATCCCGCAACCATGGTATCGGGTAGCGATCTGGCTTTGTAATCGCGTTCAATCTGCGGTAATCCCCACACGGTCTTAGTTCTCCATTGCTTTTCGGCACCACATGCAGAGGGCTGGCCCATGGTGACTTAAATGGTCTACAGATACCCATCTCAAGCATCACACGGAACTCTTCTTTCACCTTGTTGTATCGGGCTGGTGGTAGCGGCCTGGCCCGCGCATACACTGGTGGTCCAGAGGTTTCAATGTGATGGTACACTCCATGCCGTGACGGTGCCCGAAACGATAACACTGGTTTCGAAATTTCAGGGTACTTGAGTAAGAGTTCGTAATACGGGTGATTACTGTCCACGGTTTGTATCGGTGGTTCGAATTGTTCCACTAAAGACGCGATAACACTGATCTCGGTCGCTGTATCCACGAGTTTACGTCCACTTAAGTCCACTAGTAACTTATGTTTATTTAAAAAGTCTGCACCAATTATCGGTTGTTTAACGTCCGTGATTATAAATGTCCAACGGTATGGTCGTCGTAATTTAAAGTCTAACAGCAAATTTTGAGTACCGTAGGTTCTTATCGGTGAACCGTTCGCTGCGTACAATGTATAGTCACTGCACTTGTTATCACTAACCCGTTTATTATTCACTGGGATAACTGATACACACGCGCCTGTGTCTATGAGAAACTTTAGTCCACTATTTCTATCGGCTATACATAAACGGTGGGAGGATAATAATGTACAGTCATCCACCCTTGCCTGTACATATTCTAGTTTTCCTGTGCTTTCCAGTTACATGGCTTGACGCACTTTTTCGCTTGGTCGCGAAATTTGAAGTGGTAGAAACATAACCATTCTGGGTTTCGTTTCGATCGAGCCTGAGAAGTACTGCGCCCACGTGATACTGAACGCCGATTGTTATAGTCATTGTGCCTTGGCCTTGACCTTGATCTATCTAATTCATCCAACCTTGTGGTTATCTTGGCTATCTCTGCCATAATGCTGTTTATATCCGGAGTTGAGACCTGCGCAATTTCAGTAACGCAAGGCCGAGTCATCTCTGTAATTTTGTCAGCGCATAAGTCCTTGATTTCCATTACCGCTAATATAGCACGTGCTGATGAAGGTAGATGTCCTTGCCACAGTATGCGTAAGGTATGGTCGGGAATTTTGCCTCGAGCTAAATCCTTCATTCGGCGGAGGAGCTGAGATGGCTTTTGATCGCCTAGCTCCATTTCCGAGATGAGTTTCTGGATTTGTCTATTCTCAGATTCTTCATAAACTGACAGTAATCTGCTACGCAATGCTTCAAATTTGTTATGAGCCGGTGGGTTTGTCAGTACATCTGTACGGTTGAATTGCTTCTTTGCCCAGCTTAGACACAACCATGTTGAACTTGGTTTCGTCTCCCATTTTTTGCAGCGCAAGTATGGCCGCGATGCGGAGGAACCATACCCGTGGCTGGTCTGTCCAAAAATCCGGAATCTTGGATTGTAGCGAGATTGCTAGCAATTTTGGTTTCTCTTCCATCCCATCCGGTTTTTGTTCTACTGGAGTCATGGCTGACGGTGCTGCAACTTGCGGTACTGGGTTTGACATCGCGAATTAATCACTTTTCTTTTTCAGAAATGTTCACTTTTGTCGGGTCACCACTGTACGGCGTTCCTTGGTGGGTAAGTATATGTATGAGTATGTTCATGTAAGGTGAGTATTCCTGTGTGTATAGGTCTTCAGCACCAAACCCCGTATCAAATAAAACATACTTTACGAAATACACAAATCGCACCTTCGGTGCAACAAAGCCACAACTAGTCATTTTGCAATTTTACAGGAGAAGACTTTTAAGTTTTTTTTCTTACTGTTTTCTTCGTTACTAGATGACTATGTACCGTATCGTAAATTCCTTTTGAAATGATATAGTTCATTCTTTTACCTACAGTTTAGGATAAAAAAATATTTTGATTTATTAAAAAATAATGTAAATAATCAGTAAATACAAAAAAAGGTCCCAACTTGTGACTTTGTTGTACCAGGAAAAAATATAATTTGATTATTTGTGCCTTACCTTCAATTAAGATTTATGATAAAGTTAAAAATAAAACTATAAGTATTTCACATTTATTTTGTTTATTTTATTTTAATAAAACGAACTGTAAGTCAATAGTTTAAATAAACGGTAAAACAAAAAAGATACCGGCATGTGACTTTGTTGTACCAGGAATACATATAATTTAATTATTTGTGCCTACGTACAAATGAGATTTATGATAAAGTTTTAAATAAAACAAAAGATATTAAATATTTGTTTTGTTTATTTTGATGATATAAAACCAACTAGACACCAAAGTAATAAAAAAAAAGTATCTCAAAATTTAAAGAAAACAAAACAATTAAACCTTAACAAAACGTAACATAATTTCTTATACCTAGTTTTATTCACATTCTAGATAATGCAGACATCACTCATCCTTGTAAAATCAACTTTTAACAATCTTCCATTCTCATATTATTTATTCATTACTTATACTTTGTTTCGCTATTTTAGGAAATACAGTAAATTATAGTAAAAATGTACTTAAAACTTTCAAAATATTGTCATCATTTTTTAAACTTAGTTTTAATTACCTTTTACGTGTACGCTCAGTCTTATAAAGTTTTGTATTTAAAACAGTCTTATGTAATAATTAAAAAACCAATTGCTAGTAAATAAAAACAAGAAGATAAAAAAAAATTAAAGCAAATAACTAACTGAAACTTAAACCAGTCAGTTAAATTGACCTTTATAAAAAAGTATCATTGAAAAATAAAAATAATAAAGTAAAAAAGGAGTACTTAGAGACATTTTAAATTTTAGACTTTAAAGAATCATATTCTCATAATACTAATCAGTCTTTAGGGTCTGTAAATAATTATTGAAACAAACTGTTGTATACATTTTCATAGTATCTAGGTACAATATTGTCTTTTATTAATTGAGTAATATCTTGTCGCTTATTAATCGAAATTGGTAACTTAGAGTCATAAACTGCAATCAAGTTAATATCTTGGACATTTCTCTTACCCGTACGACTTATTTTAATTTTAGCTTCACTCCACTGATCAGCTTTATAAGTATTTTTGTACTTATAGGTGTCAGAATCCTTAACAAATTGCACGGCTTTAATTTCAGAAATTTTGATAGGCTCTCCATTAATGTTTTTGACAATGTTTATATGTGTAGTTTAATTTCAATGTTTAAATTTATGTCATTAGATGGTGCTTTTAAATCAAAGAAGTCACTAAAGTTCATTTCATTGACAATAAAACTATTGCCAGACTTTTTTTACATTTCTGATTAGTGTCACGTACTGTTCTGGCGTGTAAATTGGTCCAGATTTTTTCGCTCGACGAATGCTTTTTTCTATAACTGAGTGGACAGCGTCTGCTTCATTTTGAGTGTGCCCACGAATTAGGAACTTGTGTGTTATGGACTTAATTGGCAAGGTTGAAACAGCGTAATGGTACATGCTCAGTATAAATTTATTTTTTCGCTGACCGCAGCAGTTATCTGAGAAAAATATAATATGTGAATTTGGTTTAGTTAAAGAGCATTCTTTCAAAAAATTGTATACACAAGTCCCTATTTCGTTGGCACCTCGCTTGCCCAGGCTTTCGTGTCAAAAGAAACAAGATGTTTTCTCATCTTTCATATCGGAGATTGTAAAGTTGTAGCAGTTCAGTTTGCTTTTATAAAAAAATGCTGATGATTGACCTATTGGGCAAGGCAATACAGCCTGAAGGTCGTAAATAGCCACAGTCATACATAAGAAACGGTCAAGCAAGCCATCATTTTACTGATCATAAGAAGTTACTTGGACTATTCTCATTTGCTACATAATGCTAGATTCATATCATATGAGTTTTACTTTCAAAATCATAGGAGTTTTACTTTATTTCTAACTATTACTACCGTCAACGTACCTAATAACTTACGAGGAGTTATTAAACTTTATACTTATTTTTTCATATCAATATAAACTATGCTGAAACTGTCTTTAATAGGTGCGCTTACGGTACTTCCTATTGAAAAATAAAATATTATTTTTCAGCGTTATAACAACAAAAATAAGTACCTAGTAGTAATAGAAGTTAAAATGATTAACATTTATTTAAATAGCCCAACAGTATCAAAATTTGCTATAATATTATCGAAATTATGGAGAAACAAAGATATAATTTTAATTTTAATCACGTAGGAAACTAATTAGATACAGACATTTGGAATAACAAGGTAACAAGTGTTTTCATAATCCGACTAATAGTAGTAATGCTGGGCCTAGAAAGCCTTTTTATCATTTATGGTTTCGTAATTCCATCAATCTGATTTATAAAACTATGTTGTTGGACCTACAAAAGCTTTATTTTGATCTTGACTTTATAGTTCCAATTAAATTACTCACAAATCATAATATTGGTCCAACAAAAACCTTAAAAAAGTAGTGCCGTTGTTGTTCCAATTATATTACACACAAATCATAATATTGGACCAACAAATACATTTTACAACGAATGACTTTGTTTTTCCAAATTTCTCACAAATAAGAAAAAAGAATTGATGTCACTAAAGTATATGCGCCTTTGTTGCTCCATCAGATATGAATAAAAGTGGCCATAAATACCTTTAAGTAGTTGTAGCTCCAGGACGCAACCAACTCACGAGGGGCGCGGGGCACTACAGACCAATCAGACCTCGTTGTCCCAAAAGTCATAGAAAAAGTAGTAATAACCACAAAGGCACTAGTGCCATCTAGTAGAATATACTAATAATTTCATAGCTGTCTTTGTTTCTCCAAACGTAGGTATGACTTGCAGACAATTCTGCATATTTATTTCATTTTTGCAATTTTGCGTAGTTGTGGCTTTGTTGCACCGAAGGTGCGAAATGTATTTTATTTCGCACAACTTGGCGTGACAGAGTTACAGAGGCGACTGCCCGTGTCGGGGGGGAACGCGGGTCAGTCGTACCTAATTTGCTTACGTTAACAATATGTATAATGTCGCTACAAGATAAAATATAATATTTAAATAATTGTAATTTCAAGATGGCCGCCGATACAAAATGGCGGATCATATTATATTACTTCACAACAATCTCAATAAGGGTATCAAATGAAAAGGCTTGATTGGTAGAATAGTGTTCACTATGAAAAATCCAAGATGGCCGCCGCCACAAAATGGCGGATTACATATTTTCCACAAATACCTCAATATGGGTATCAAATGAAAGGGCCTGATTGGTAGAATAGAGCTTACTATGAAAAATCCAAGATGGCCGCCGCCACAAAATGGCGGATTACCTATTTTCCACAAATACCTCAATATGGGTATCAAATGAAAGGGCTTGATTCGAAGAATAGAGCTCACTATGAAAAATCCAAGATGGCTGTCGCCGTAAAATGGCGGATTACATATTTGCCACAAATACCTCAATATGGGTATGCAATGAAAGGGCTTGATTGGTAGAATATATATATAACTTATTCTTAGAGCCCACAAGAGTTACTTCCTCTACATCTACTTGCCTAGATAATATATTTACAGATATCATAGTAAGAGACAAGCAAATTATTAGACAGTTAGACTCAGACCATTGTGGACAGCAGATCTCCTTTAATGATAACAGTAAGAATGTTTCTAGGCAAAATATAGTTGTAATACCTAAAACTGCAACTCGTTTTGCTAGGTTTCAAAGTAAACTAATGACTAGCTGGTCACGGATAGATGATGAACGTGACCCTAATTTGTTATATAATAGCTTTTTCAAAGCGTTTTGTACAGACTTTAATTCGGTTTTAACACCTAGAACGATTACAGTTGGAGGTAATGCAACCTTCTGTGAATGGGCAACAACTGGGCTTCACAAAAGTAGAAAGAGATTGTATGAGCTATATGACGAGAGAAACTTTAATTTAAGTGAACAATTTCAGGATTATGTTAGAAACTATGCTAGGATATTTCGGAAACTTTGCAAGAAAGCTAAGTCTCTTTACCTGAGTTCAAGGATTAGGAGTATTGACGATAAAATGAAAATGACATGGAATATAATAAACAGCGAGACTGGGAAAGTTAAAAGTAAAAGTTCAAAATTTAGTTTGAACATTGATAACGACACTATTACATCAGACTCAAAAGTTGCATCGGCGTTTGAAAGTTTTTTTACTGATATCCCCGTTATTACTACTAGATCTTTGGACTCATCAACCAATGCAGCGGAATCTCTTTTAAAAGAAAACATGAGTACAACCTTTAGTAATTTCTCATTTCAGTATATAAATTCAAATGATGTTATAAAAGCTTTTAATACTATAAATTTAAAGAAGACTGCAGACTTGTGGGGAAATTCCGTTACTATAACCAAGTCCATTATTGCTTTAGCTGCTAACAGATTAGCTTTAATATTTAATAAGTGTATTGACTGTGGTGTATTTCCTGATCTTATGAAAGATAGCAAGGTAATACCTTTGTACAAAGCAGGTAGCACATCAGACCCCACCAACTATAGGCCGATTTCTGTGCTGCCCACATTTAGCAAAATTTTCGAGAAATTGATACTAGACCAACTGCAAAGTTATTTTAATAACAACGAGCTTCTACACTCTAAACAATTTGGTTTTACAAAGGGGCGCTCCACGACCGATGCCGGTGTTGAGCTTGTAAAACATATCTTTGATGCCTGGGAGGATTCACATGATGCTTTAGGTGTCTTCTGTGATTTGTCCAAGGCCTTTGATTGTGTAGAACATGACACATTGATCAGGAAATTACATCACTATGGTTTAAGTAGTTCTGCTCTGCATCTTCTTACTTCATATTTGAGTAATAGAATTCAGAGAGTTGATGTCAACGGGACGCGTTCGCATGGGTCTGTAGTCAAAATGGGCGTCCCACAGGGTTCAATCCTCGGTCCTTTTTTATTTTTAGTTTATATTAATGACTTACCACACCTCGTCAATGACAAGCACGGGATAGTACTGTTTGCTGATGATACCTCACTTTTATTTAAATTAAAACGACAGCAAATTGATATGGACGATGTAAACATTGCTATCTCAAAGGTGGTTCGCTGGTTTGAGGTTAACAACCTGCTTTTAAATAGAATAAAAACTAAATGTATTCAATTTTTGATGCCTAACGTCAAACAAGTGAACACCTCAGTAAAGGTTAAGGATGATGTGTTGGATCTTGTGGATAACACCAAATTTTTAGGCATTACACTAGATTCTAAGCTGCAATGGGGACCACATATTAGTAAATTGTCGAATAGACTCAGCTCTGCAGCATACGCAGTCAGGAAAATTCGCCAGTTAACTGACATTGACACTGCCAGGCTTGTATATCATAGCTATTTTCATAGTATAATATCATACGGTATTCTCCTGTGGGGAAATGCTGCCGACATTCAGACCATCTTTGTTCTGCAGAAAAGAGCTATTCGGGCAATTTATAATTTGGATTATGGGGCTTCGTTAAGGAATAAATTCAAGGAAATAAACATTTTAACAGTTGCAAGCCAATACATTTATTCCAACCTAATATATTTATTCCAAAACAAGGCTTCATACTCAAAGAAAAGTGATATCCACAATTTGAATACTAGAAATAAGAGTAAGCTAGTAGTGCCGGCTACCCGGCTAGAGAAAATAAAAAAATCTTTTCAAGGCCAATGTGTGCGCTTTTACAATAAAGTGCCAAGCAATATTCAAAATTTAAGTTATAATAAATTCAAAAAGATTATAAAACGTAAACTTTGTCAAAAAGGGTACTATTCAGTGCTAGATTATATTGAAGATAAAAATGCTTGGGATTAATTTGCTCGGTCCCACAGGCTACTTATGTTTGATTAGTGTTAAGTTTCATTTGAGTGTGAGTTATTGTGTCTATATTATGCTAGTTAGTACTATTATATTATCATTAAAAAAGCCTTATTAATTGACAACAACATTATAGACACACCAGCTCATATATCTATGAAAAATTAAATGTAGTTACTAAGTTTTTAAATTGTATAGAATCAAGACGTAGAAAAGAGTGGCCCGGAGTTTCTTGCCTGATTCTTCTCCGAGGCTCTACTTTCTGAACAGGCATTTTTTTCAATGCTCAACTATGTTTGCATTTAAAGTTACTTTTTTTTTTATTTGTATGACTTTCTGACGTGTCCAAAAAATTTAAACATTTTTATGGAAATTAACATATTTGAGTTTGAGTTTGAGTTTGAATAGAGATCACTATGAAAAATCCAAGATGGCCGCCGCCACAAAATGGCGGATTACCTATTTTCCACAAAAACCTCAATATGGATTCGTAGAATAGAGCTCACTATGAAAAATCCAAGATGGCTGTCGCCGCAAAATGGCGTATTACGTATTTTTCACAAATACCTCAATATGGGTATCGAATGAAAGGGCTTGATTAGTAGACTAGAGCTCACTATGAAAAATCCAAGGTGGCCGCCGCTACAAAATGGCGGCTTACCTATTTTCCACAAATACGGGTATCGAATGACAGGGCTTGATTGGTAGAAAAGGGCTCACTATGAAAATAGAATGAGAAGTATAAACTAACAACAAACTAAAAAATCTTTACAACTAAAAACTTGAAAATAAAATTAACTAAAAAAAAATATTTTGAGCGTAGCGTATCCAGAGTAAACATTACGATAGACATTTCACTTGCCCAACGATTTTATAGTTGTCTGATCAATACCCCAGATTGATGAGAAGATTGGGGCGATCTGGTAGCTAGAATTTACCGAATTACTTTTTAACTTTTAGTACATAATCTAACTACTCGCATCATTTTTTATTGTAATAAAACAGTATAACATCAAAAAAAAATATATAAGATTTTTACAATGCTCATTCTAGAGTAGTTATCAATTTGTTTTCAAAATTGATAGATTTATTGCCTTCAGTATTTAATGTAGATTAACTTTGTCTTTTACAGTAAGTACTTTTATTCGCTGACGATTTTTCTTTAATTATGACATGTGATAAAAATGCTGACATTAATAAATTTTCATCTGACATTAGTAATACAATTAATAATATAATAATATGGCTCGAAAATAATAATTTGCAAGTAAATTTAAATAAAACAAAATTTATTCAATTTAGCACGTATGGGAATCCACATAAAAAATATAAACGTAAACTATAAGGATCAGGAAATTAATGAGGTCAAAAGCACAACTTTCCTAGGATTTCATTTGGACAAAAATCTAAATTGGAAGCTGCACGTAGAAAATGTATGCAGTAAAATAAATAGATTCGTGTACGTCCTTTACAAACTACGGAAAACTTCCACTGAACATACTGTGCTAGCGGCATATCACGGCTACGTATCCTCGGTACTAAACTACGGTCTCATATTGTGGGGCAACTCTACTGAGGTACAACGTGCTTTTTTGGCACAAAAGAAATGTGTTCGCGCCATTTATGCCATACCACCATGGGAGTCCTGCAAGCCGCTTTTCAAACGGTCTCGCATACTCACTCTACCCTGTATGTATATACTGGAGTCAGCTAAATTTGTTATGCAACATCCTTACTTCTTTAAAAAAGCAAGAGACTTGTACCCTCGTAACACCAGACATCCAGAAAGAATTGTAATGCAAAAGGTACCCAGAACGGCTATGTATTTAAACAGTAGTATTGTAATGTGTGGACGCATTTTTAATGCGTTACCTAGTAGTTTTAAACAAATAACTACACACAAATTTTATTAGAAATTTAAAGACTGGCTCATTGAGAAATCCTTCTACTCAATAAAAGAATACTTTGAAGCCGTAAAAAATGAGTGTAAATTGTAATAATAGGTTAAGAAATAATTTACAATTTAATAGTTATTTATATCTAATGTTAATATAATTATTTTGGATTTTAATTAAGATTTGCATGTCACAGTTTGACAAAATGTATATGGCTCCTATTATATATTTCAACTTATGTACCTACATTTTATGCAAATAAAAAATTATTATGATTATTATTATTATTATTATTATAAAATGGGTGTCTTATTGACCTACTTGAATGTATAAAATTGCTAAATATTATAATTTATTATCGTTCAAGCTTTTACTTTGAATAAGTACCAGTGAGTGTTTATTTTCTAATGCTGGTAAAGGCGTATCATCTCCTAATGTGGTCTAGAGACAACTAGAGCAGCTGCCGCAGCGTCATTTTTAAGAACATTCCGTTTGTCGTTTAAGGATATTATGCATAAAATATTCCTAGAATACTTCACATTGCAAAGCTAAAGAAACTTTAATATCATATACAAACGTTTGAGCGCAACAATTGGATAAACCAGAAACACGTATTTGAAATACCTTACCACCAACGTATAAAGTGCCTGTGCGAATATGTAGTGAATTTGAAAATTAAGCTGTCTGTATGGAGTAAGGCTTTGTTAGACAAAAACTAGGGGACATCGCGTTCACTAGTTTGTTTTACCTCCGTCCTTTGTGTGGAGTGCGATATTACTAGGGCTGCTACTCGAACCAGTTGTATTGCATGTTCCTTTTTATTTATATTTGTGTTTGTTTTAGAGATGACCTTGTTTGATTGGGCTGAATGTCTCGGACAATAGGTAATTTTGATCAGAAGAAATGTGTATAGAAAATTTGGTTTTAAGTTGACTTGGGTTATTTTGGCACTTTTTGCAGGATTGCTCATATTATCGGAGCTCGTATTGATAATGTATATCACCTTCTAATTAGGTAAGAAATATGAAACCATTATCTGATATCAGTGCAATATTATGCCACCTGATGAGACAGCCTTTTAAGTATACTTAAAAAAAATGATGTGAAATTTTTTAAGCTGACTTGCATTATTTGCATAATATCTTGTATCGATCATTAATGAGAAACAACTTTGAAATGAATAGATTAATTTTATTTCGATTAGAGTACATTCTTTCGATCATGACCCAAATGATACAGACAGTAAACGTAAAATTAAAAAAATACCCTATATCACTGTAACAAATACACCTCGAGCACATTCGCCTGTTGAATTGCTAGTTTTGCAATTTGAATCAACTCACTTATTAATTCTGTGTCATGAATACGGGATTAAACTCGCTACGAACAACGTTAATTAATCTTCTATTTATATAAAATTCTCGTGTCACAGTGTTAGTTAAAATACTCCTCCGAAACGGCTGGACCGATTTGTATGAAATTTTGTATGTATATTATATGATCAAAAAAATATATTTTTATTTTTTGATCATTTTTTTATATTGTTATTTTTTATGATATGGCAGTATAAAATATATGCAAGTCTTAATTTTGACTCCTTCATCACCAACTTCTACTTTTTTTATAGCCACATTAGTAATTTCATCTAATCGCTAGATCTATAATATAGATATAGGTTTATAAAACCATCGTTTCTCAAATTCAGTTGTTTGAAAGAAACTTTCAAAGTGTGTGTGCCGCCTCTTCTAACTTTTAGAGCATGAAACTGACAAACCTGGAGAAAATATGTATGCAAACACTATGGAAAACAAAGTTATTTTTGTTGGTGAAAAGTGGTAGTGGTACCTATTTGATGCTCGAAGCAGCTAATGGCTATGTTCAGTGGATCCCTACATGGGCGAGTCAGACTTGCACTTGATTTGATTATTTTAGCCAAATTAGTTATTTTATCATATCACTAGATCAGTTATCTGCCCTTATCACTCATATACCACGTCCGCATCTTCTTACAATAAGTTAGTTTTTCTACCTTAGAAATAATTTATACGGCAAAACTTTACCTGCCAATTAAGAGATTCTGAATTCTTTGGAAAGGAGTTAAAATGAAAATGATAAATACTTTAAAAAGGCGATACAGAGTTCGCCGGGTCAGCTAGTTGAAATATTAAATAAACACCGCTCCTCCCCTAGCCCACTTTAGACTTTCACTATAAAAGAGACTGCCTCCGTGGTCCAATGGATAGCGTGTGCGTCTGCTGATCGGAGGTCCCGGGTTCGATTCCCGGGTCAGACAAAAGTGTTATTGAGTTTTTCTGAATTCTCAGTAGCAGCACGAAGTCTGGTGATATGCCCGGTAATGGCAATAGGCTTGTAATAGGGGTATTACGTGGGACCTGAAAATTCATGCCGAAATGTGGGTGTAACATTAATCTGCCTACGCCTTCGGGGATACAGGCGTGAGTCTATAAATTAAAAAAGACTATAAAAGAGTTTTGAGTAAAATGTGTCAATTGAAAACGTCTTGCCCTGTTTTCGGGTCCTCTAGTTAAATCTAGAAATAACTTCTAGATTTAATGAATAACTAGAGGACCCGTGCTGCGCCACAGCATATTTTAATATTATAAAAAAGCTTTTACAGTATGATGAGTACATTGTAGCCTTATCTAATAAGTAAAAAGATGATATTCTTACCAAAAATTATATATATCACAAAACTTCTTTTCTCACAACATTGGCTTTGCGTTGCACCTTAGTTATCGTGAAATTTCCACCTTGGCATTACTGAATGGTTTGCCGCGCAATAGGGATATATATAATATGTATAACTGAAATAAAGCTCTTATTAACGACTTCAAAAAAGGAGGATATCAAATCGATATGTATTTTTGAAAACTACCTTATATGCCAAAAATACAACTTCTACCAAAACTACTATGCCTACCGAAAATACTATTCCTATCAAATCTACTATTTGTACCAAAACTACTATTCGTACTAATACTATCATAATCGATTTTAAACTTTTGCGATTTGTATACATCATACAATATTATTTAGCGGGTCCTAGTCGCGATAATTTACTTATTTAAAGGCATAAATACCTCTGTTACTCTCCTACGTTTCTACCGGCTTGCAACGGTTGTTGCAAATAAGTAAATTATCGCGACTAAGACCCGCTAAATGATATTGTATGATAACACTATCATAGCTACCATTTTTTCAAAATTACCATTTCTACCTAAACCGCCGGTGCTGTCAAAAGTACCTTTTCTCTCAAATCTACTATTCTTACCAAACCTACAATTTCTACCATAACTACCACTTCTAATATAATTTATATGACAATTTATAGTACTATGAACCGGTTTAATATGTTCCACATAAAAAAATTAAGATGCCCGAAGAAAGTCCGTAATTTAAAAACACAAAAATTCTCCTAACATAAATCGTAATTTACCTGTCTGTAGAGTTGATTTTCCCAACATTAGGCGGAAATTTCACTACATTTGGAGCAAATTCCTCGGGTCGCGGGTATACTGAAGTCGTTACCGCGACCCTGTCATGAGGGTCGATAGAGGAACACCGCGGTGTTTTAGTGGGTATTGGATACCCGAACATCTAGGGGGGAGAGCCGAGCCACACAGCCCTCTCCACCTGCCCCAAACTCGGTGCAGAGTTGGCGGAGAGGTCCCTTTGAGGGACAGTCCGTAACTGGATTTCATCGCGATACAAAATAAACCGGTCAAGTGCGAGTCGGACTCGCGCACCGAGGGTTCCGTACAAACCTAGGTAGATATATATAATTATTTAAAAAAATATGTGATGTGACTAAAAATGTAGGGTTTTCAAAATTTTTTCTATGTGCTATATAACGTTGCTTTATACCAGATTTCAAGATTCTAGATCGACTGGAAATACCCTTTAGTTTTGTCTTTAGCATTTGATATGAATTTCAATGTTATACCCCTACGGGTTCATGAAGAAGTAGCACCTTTAAAATTATTAAAAAAAAATTTATATGATGTAACTAAAAAATTATGGTTTTCGTTTTCGTTTGCTTTGTGCCAAATTTCAAGATTCTGAGTTCACGGGAAGTACCCTGTAGGTTTTGATTTCTTAGAGCGCAGATTAAGCAAAAATTTCCATAAATGAAAATTTTTAGTAACATCATATAATAAAAGCATTTAAAAAAAATTTAAGTTACTACCTCTTTCCTCATCAACACATAAAGTTTTTAAATTGAAATTCATATCTAATACTCGAATTTATTATACCTTTAAGCTGTAACAAAATCAAACTTCTATATCAACGCAATCAAAAGAAACAGCAATTTTACTATATTTTCAAACTCGCAACTACTGGCAAGGGAATCAAAACCTACAGGGTACTTTAGTCCGGTCAAATTAGACTAAAAAATAGGGGTGAGGTTACAAAAATTCCCACTTGGCTGAATTTTGGTAGGAATGTTCAATACACTATTATAAAGGAAATGTGAAAAGTCCTCATCGATCCGGCACGTGCAAAAAAAATTACTCGGGGTCAAAGGTCACAGAAAAGGGTTTTTCGCGATTTTCAGCAAAATGGTAAGTTTTATCATAAAATTAGCTCAACAAAAATTGTAGACCAGATAATTATCTATAAAAATGTCTCAATACTTTTTTTCCTAAAAGCCACCGTTTTTGAGATATAACGATTCAAAAAGTTGAAAGAGTTGTAATCGTCATAATATGTATAAGTACCTTCACCACGTATACAGGATGATTTGTAATTGCTCGTATTCCCTTCGGGAGGTGATTCTAGGGCCAAAATAGAGTATTTTTACCCAGTACATATGGGGGTCCAAAATGCACCATTTTGGAATAAAACGGTTTTTAAGATTTTTTGAGAAGACCACTTGTAAAAAATTTTTGAGCTAATTTTGTTTTTGTTGAGCTAATTTTATGATAAAACTTACCATTTTGCTGAAAATCGCGAAAAACCCGTTTTTGTGACCTTTGACCCCGAGTAAATTTTTTTGCACGTGCCGGATCGATGAGGACTTTTCACATGTCCTTTATAATAGTATATTGAACAATCCTACCAAAATTCAGCCAAGTGGGAATTTTTGTAACCTCACCCCTATTTTTTAGTCTAATTTGACCGGACTAAAGTATCCTGTAGGTTTTGATTCCCTTGCCAGTAGTTGCGAGTTTGAAAATATAGTAAAATTGCTGTTTCTTTTGATTGCGTTGATATAGAAGTTTGAATTTGTTACAGCTTAAAGTTATAATAAATTCGAGTATTTGATATGAATTTCAATTTAAAAACTTTATGTGTTGATGAGGAAAGAGGTAGTAACATAAAATTTTTAAAAATGCTTTTATTATATGATGTAACAAAAAATTTTCATTTATGGAAATTTTTGCTTAATCTGCGCTCTAAGAAATGGCCCTTGTACCAAATTTCAAGATTCTAAGTTCATGGGAAGTACCCTGAAGGTTTTGATTCCCTTGCGAGTTTCAAAAATTTGCGAGAATTTGCGGCATAAACAGCTGTATCTTTTCATTGCGTTGGTTTAAAAGTTTGATTCTGTTACAGCTTAAAGATATTATAGATTTGAGTATTTGATATGAATTTCAATTTAATACATCTCTGCATTTATAAGGAAAGGGCTAGTAACATTAAATTTCTTTTATTTTTTATAATTATACCTATGATGTAACTAAAAATTTGCGGTTTTCGAAATTTTTCCTTTATCTGTGCTATAAGACGTTGGTTCATACCAAATTTCAAGAATCTAAGTTTACGGGAAGTACCCTGTAGGTTTTGATTCCCTTGCCAGTAGTTGCGAGTTTGAAAATATAGTGAAATTGCTGTTTCTTTTGATTGCGTTGATATAGAAGTTTGATTTTGTTACAGCTTAAAGGTATAATAAATTCGAGTATTTGATATGTATTTCAATTTAAAAACTTTATGTGTTGATGAGGAAAGGGGTAGTAACTTTAAAATTAATATAAATATTTTTTTATATGATGTAACTAAAAATTTACGGTTTTCGCATTTTTTCCTTTATTTTTGCTATAAGACATTGCTTCATACCAAATTTCAAAATTCTGCATTCACGGGAAGTACCCTGTAGGTTTTGATTCCCTTGCGAGTAGTTGCGAGAAAATATGTGACTTAAATTGCTGTTTCTTTTTATTGCATCGACATAGAAGTTTGATTTTGTCACAGCTTCAAGGTATTATAGACTTGAGTATTTGATATGAATTTCAATTTAATAGCTTTACGCGTTCATGAGAAAATGGTAATAGGTGGGTCCACACAGAGCGAGCACATAGAATAAAGCTGCGTTCACATTTATGTGACGTGATCTCTTGTGACGGTCTCTGTCGTAATTACTTATCGTTCACATTTATCTCTCGCCGTCTGTCGCATTCTGACACAATTTTAAATCAGTTCTGTCTTGACTCTCGTGGAGTTCACACTTTCGCAATGTTTTTGATGAATTGTCCGATTCAGATTAAGTAGATATCCAATTATATCTATAAATTATTTACCTACATAGGATTATATTATTTCGTATTCCATTAGCTCATCTGTAGGTACTGTATAAGAATAATATTATAAAAAGGAAGTCAATTAGTTCGTCGTCCATTACGCACAATTGCATCCGCGCGTCTGACGCTTTACGACAGACAGTGGCGCGTCCACATTAGTCTGACGAGTTGTGTCGCGCGAGTTAACTGTACGGAACCCAACAATGTTAGCTTCGTCAGCACATCTCTCCCCACAAAATTATCTAGATAATCATATTATCATGTTAGCATTAATTTATTATAAATACCTTTGTAGATCTAACATTAGCGATTACTATTTTGTATTTTAAATATACTGTTAAGCTGTTATAATTAAATAAAGTATTTTTTTTACAATTAATCTGAGTCCAATCTCTTAATTCGCGCTGTACCGTCCCCACACCCTCACCCACTCTCTGTCGCAGACCGTGATATTGTCTGTCGCGACACGACAGACGCCGTCACGACAGATTACATCAGATAAATGTGAACGCGGCCTAGAGCGCGGCAGCCTCGGCACATGAGTAGATAAACGGAACAGAGACACAGCTTCATACAATAGCGTGAATCGCTTGCACTACTACGAGCACGCGGCTTATGTGTGCGTGACCACTGGCCGTTTGTCGTGTACGCGGCGAGAGTGGAAAAAACCGGTTTACGTAGGCACAGGCAGTTGACAATCTTAAGGTTATTACGACGCACGTTGTTTGTTTTGTACGTTGCAAGTTTTATGTAAAAACGTGGTGTTTTATTATTAATAATGGTTGTTTATTGTACTGTATGTATGAATAATACTAGATGAAATAATTAAGTCATTATGAAGATTTTAACAATGGTAACGTACAATTGGGTTTTTTAATTCTCTGATCTGACCTCCTGATAATTTTGTCGCATCTGTTGAATTGCTCGAGCAAAAGTTTTACGAATATTTCGATCTTGAAATAAATATTGTCAATGTTGGCAACGAAATATTTAACATGTTTGCATGTTGTCCACCAGGATCTCCTAGCCCGATCCCCCAGAGGATCCTAATGAACTCATTAGTTGTGAAATTGTGTAAAAGCAATTATTAATGTTTACAAAACCAATGACTATCAGAAACTGATCAGCCATCGATAGGGATTACAAAAAACAGGTGCATGTGATTTTCGACCTTATTGACATAACTCAGAATTTATAATTTTATTAACGTATCTATGTCAGAAAGTATGCATAGGGTTCCCACCAAGAACTTAGGGTCCCAAGCCAACCTCACCTGCAAGTGGTGCACCTGCCGATCAACGGACGAGGCTCTGGCAAACAAAATGTCCCAATAAGCGGCAATAGGCTCGCCACCTATTACGTGGGATCAAAACACTGGCGAAAAGTGGGCGTTTAATATGCCTCTGCCCACCCCTTCGGGGAAACAGGCGTGAGTCTATGTATGTATGTCAGAAAGCAAGAAAATACCAAAAAAAGTCTGTCATGAATTGTTAATAAGGTCGAAAATCGCATGCGCCTGTTTTTTGTAAGCCCTATCGATGGTTGATCATTTTATAGTCATTTGTTTTGTAGACGTTCATTTGTCTTACACAATTTCTTTTTAAACTTATTTTAATTTAATTAATTCATACCTATCCCCGTGGTAAAACTAGTGGCACATAATAGCTAAAGGAGATTCCTATGTTTATTAGCAAAATAGATCATATTACCAGAAAATATTCAACACGATTAGTGGTATCGTTGGGAATGTCAAATAAATCTCGTCGTCACGTCGTCCTTGGTAACAAATGTATATTTTTATTCCGTGCTTTTATAAGTTTCAGGTGCATGCCTTTTTTGGTTCCACTCGCTATTTTATTTACAACTGTACTTCTGCCGTATAGCGAATCCGTCGAGTCCAAGAATCTGCCCAATCCACGAATCTGTCGAGTTGGGAATCTGCCAAATCAGGAATCTGTCCAATCCAGAATCTGTCGTATACCGAACAAGCGATTTGTCTTAACCTATTGTGACAACCCTACCAAAATAGGTAACAAATTTACAAGCTCTTAAGAAGCTGTCTCTCTGTTCGGTTTATTTACTCATGTGGCCTCGGTACCGTAGGAGAAAATAAAATTGTAGTTGTCATAAAGTTTGAATTCAGAACATGAAAATATAGTTGAAAATCTATTATGTATTATTGCGCATGTATCAAATTGTCGACTTGTGAATTAGAGTGAAAAAGTACATTTGCCATCTATCGGTCTACGTATTAATGTGAGATCGTTGGTCTCTCCTCTCTCTGATTTTTAAATTTTGTTTATAAATATAGTACTTGGAAATGGTTATACTGCAATAGGGTTGTGGCATGTGTTTTTACTAGCCGGCTGCCTGACTGACGCCAATTGCTGTACCTACTTTGGGTACCTACTAGACAGTGGTAATAATAGGCCATAACATACATATTTACTTATACTTACTTTTTTTGTAAATATATACATAGAAACACCCAGACCAAGACAAACATTCATGTTCATGCACACAAATGTTTGACATGAGCGGGAATCGAACCCGTGACCTTCGGCGTTGCAGTCGCTTACACTCCCGCTTTGCCAACCGGTCGTCGATTATTGTTATACCTAAAGGATGAAATAGGTAGACATGGAAAAAAATATAGAATGAACTATAGGAAATGAATGTCTGTAGGCAAGGGTACTGTAACCGAAGCACAGACTAAAGGATTATTATTGGTACAATAAATAGCGTCAAAGATGAGAATGTTATGATGAATGTATCCTCCGTCATTCAGTGACCAGTGGATAGGGTATGCGACTGCTGAGCGGAGGTCCCGGGTTCGATTCCCGGGTCGGGCAAAAGTGTTACATACTGGGTTTTCCCGAATTCTCAGAAGCAGCACGGAGTCTGCTGATGTGCCCGTTAACGGCAATAGGGTCGTCCCCTATTACGTGGGACCTAAACATTTCATGGTGAAATGTGGATGTAATAATATTAATATTACTCTGCCTATCCTTACGCGGATATAGACGTGGATCTATAAAAAAAATGTCTAACATACAAACACACTTGCGAATTTATATTATTAGTAGGGATTATTATGTTCGAGCGAGGCACGAAACAGCGTCCAGACCGCAGCAAAACAAAAAACCAAACTCGATGGCTCGGCCGCTCGGTCGGTATAGGCCTATAACGAAACGCCTACCTCAATGAGAACCAGATATATAAAAGCAGAAAGTCATTGACTACGGCTACGAAAACGTAAAAAAATTATGGGAGAAAACTGTTTTTGCATATAACTTGATGAATGTGCAAGTCAGGTAATTTCTAATGCTTGATGACAAATCTATGCAGCGAGAGCTTTCATTAAAAAAAAATCATGCGAATCGGTTAGGTAGAATGGGCTGGCCGACTCGTATTATAAAACACAAATTCTTTTAATATATAGACTAGAGGACCCGTGCTGCTCCACAGCATATTTTAATATTATAAAAAAGCTCTTACATTTCTACCAAAAGTACTATTCCTACCGAAAATACTATTCCTATCAAAACTACTATTTCTGCCAAAACTACTTTTCGTACTAACACTATCGTATCTTCCATCTTTCCAAAACAACCATTTCTATCAAAACCGCTGGTGCTGTCAAAAGTACTTTTTCTCTCAAAACTACTATTCTTACAAAAGCTACAATTTCTACCATAACTACCGCTTGTAAAATTATATTTTAATAGTACTATGAACCGCTGTAATATGTTCCACATAAAAATTAAGATGCCCGAAGAAAGTCCGTAATTTTAAAACACAAATATTTTCCTAACACAAAGCGTAATTTACCCGTCTGTAGGGTTGATTTTCCCAACATTAGGAGGAAATTTCACTACATTTGGGGAAAATTCCTCGGGTCGCGGGTATACTTATGTCGTTACCGCGACCCCGTCATGAGGGTCGATAGAGGAACACCGCGGTATTCTAGTGGGTATGCCCCCCCGAACATCTAGGGGGGAGAGCCGAGCCACACACCCGCCCTCCACCTGCCCCAAACTCGGTACAGAGTTGGCGGAGGGGTTCCTTTGAGGGACAATCCCTAACTGGATTTCATCGCGATACAAAAAAAGGGGAAAAAATCCTCAACATCAGAGATCAGTTCACCCAACATTATGGGTTAACTGGTAACATTTGGAGAATATTACCTGCCATCAGCGATAATTCACTATAGTGATAATTTTACCAACATCGGGTATAATTTTACACACCACCACACTCACACCCGTATGAAAGTAAGGCAAGGTCACCTTAAGGAGGCATATCGGTTTTCCTGGCAGTTAGTCAAGTCAAGTCAAAGTCAAGTCAAAATCATTTATTCATCTAGGTCACAAGGTGACGCTTATGAAGGTCAATTTTAAAATTAAATTACTTAATGCTTCTACATTTACATTTACTGCCTCGTTCGCAAAGCAATAGGTAGAGCTACGAGAAAGAACGGGCAATAAAACTCGAAGCCACTCTTTTAAATCGCCAATATTATGGTACATATTTTTTATTTTTGTAAGGAGCTGCAACTGTTACACATTGAACTAAATTACTTGTAAATAGTAATAGTTACAGACGTAATACTTAAGCAATTAATGCAGTTACTAAATTATGTGTTTTAGTTAGCCTTCCAATGCGAACAGCGAATATTGTGTAACAGGAGCATCCACTTACGACTTATAATGTATACAACTCGTGACCATGTTCAGGACTATGGTGGAAATGTATGTTACAGAAGTGACGATATATGAATACACAAAATCACAAAAACGTTAGTTCACAGACCATGATAACGAGTTATCTACATCTTACAGTACAGTAAATTGTAATAAAATTAGTGGAACAACAATGCAAATGTAAATGTAGTAAGTGGAGTGACCTAATTATAATAAACGAATAATAATTTAAAAGAACTAGAAATGTTATATAATAATAAACTGAAAAATGCTAAGTATCTATATAAATTCTAAATAAGTAGTAGATCATGAGTTGTCTAGTGTAAGTGACCATCTGTCCTTATCACTAAAATAATCATTAACAGTATAATAACCTTTCCTAATAAGGCAGTCTTTTATTTTACTTTTAAACGTATTAAATGGTAATTCTAAGAGACTAATTGGTATTTTATTGTAAATACGAATACCTAGCCCTACAAAAGAATTGTTAACTTTATGTAAACGATGATAAGGGGCATATAACTTATGCCTGTTCCTAGTATTTATATTATGTATGTCACTTTTTGTAGTAAATAAACCTATATTTTGCCTAATATACAATATATTAGCAAATAAGAACTGCGAGGCTACTGTTAGAATTCCTATAGACTTAAAGCGTTCCCTAAGAGTATCTTTAGCACCTAATATGTATATTGCTCGTACCGCTCGTTTCTGTAGAACAAAGATATTCTGAATATCCGCAGCTTTGCCCCATAACAAAATGCCGTAAGACATGACACTATGAAAATAGCTAAAATAAACTAGACGAGCTGTTTCAACATCAGTAAGTTGTCTAACTTTTCTGACAGCATACGCTGCAGAGCTGAGCTTACCTGCAAGACATGCTATATGTGCACCCCATTGTAACTTATTATCTAATGTAATGCCTAGAAACACTGTAGAGTCAACTGTCTCAAGTTCCTCCCTATCTAGCATAATATTAGGTCCCAGTTGTCTAACGTAGGTAAGGCAAATTTAACACATTTAGTTTTTTTAGAATTAAGTACTAGGTTGTTTGCTGTAAACCATTGTGTAACTTGTATAAGTGCATTATTTACATCATCAAATTCATTCCTATTCCTGTCTACTTTAAAAATAAGTGACGTATCATCTGCAAAAAGTACGACATCACAGATGTTTTTAAATAAAAAGGTAAGTCATTCACACCTAAAATTACCTCATCAGTTTTTTCGGGTAATAAAGTGATCTGGGGAGAGCGAAATTGTGATCAAATTAATAAATATAGGGAATATTGTAATACAGAATTGAGGAAATTTCACTTTCCGGTTCAATTCAGTAATTGTGCTGACAGTATGTGCTCGAATCAGGATCACCGTCCAGTGTTGGATGCAATGTATCATAGAATAATTGGTATTTTCAGTGATGGTGCTAAATGTAGTCATATTGGTGCATATAACCGTACCAAGAGAAAATACATACCCGGCTGGAACTTTCACGTCCGCGATGCACATCGGGAGGCTCGATTACATTATCAGATGTGGTTATCGTGTGGACAACCTACCTCCGGTTCTATCTATAACGATATGTGTTCTACAAAAAAGATTTTTAAGAGAAAATTAAAGTATTGTTTAGATAATCAGCAGCAAATAAAGATGGACATAATAGCACGAAATCACGCAGATAAACAATTCGGGAAATTTTGGAAATCTACCAATAAATTGAATCCGACAACGAGCATTCCGGTGTGTGTGGCGGGTGTGCACGAACCGAAAGAAATAGCGAATGCTTTTCAGCGACATTTCAAGGTTGAATCACCCGGTGTGCAAGTGCCGCGACAGAGCTATGCTGGGGCCGCCTGTGGCAGCGGTGACGCTATTGTCCGATTCTCAGCTAAGGAAGTTGCTTCTGTAATCAGTAAAATGCAAAAAGGTAAGTCCCCGGGCCACGACGGCCTCAGCATAGAGCACCTGAAGCATGGAGGTGTACATGTACCTCTTGTGTTGGCTTTATTCTTTAATTTGTGTATAAGACATTCTTATCTGCCGGATGACATGATGTATACAATTGTAGTGCCAATTATAAAGAATAAGACAGGGGACGCCTCTGACATATCCAATTACAGGCCCATTTCACTGGTGACAGTGGTAGCCAAGGTCTTGGATAGTCTGCTTGATAAACATATGATAAAACACTGCAACATACAGGACTCTTAGTTCAGTTTTCAACCCAGTCTTTCTACGGAAAGTGCTATCTTATGTCTCAAGCAGACTGTTCAATACTATACGGCAAGGAAGACACCAGTGTTTGCCTGTTTTTTGGACTTGTCGCGGGCTTTCGACCTGGTCCAATATGATGTATTGTGGCGTAAACTTGAGACTGAGACTACCTTGCCGCCGGAACTTACCTCAATATTTAAGTATTGGTATACCAGCCAGAGAAACAGTGTTAGGTGGGCGGGTGAACACTCAAGTGACTACCGTTTGGAATGTGGTGTACGGCAGGGGGGTCTCACATCGCCTCGCTTGTTTAATATATACATTAATCAGCTAATAGTTGAACTCAACAGTACCAATGTAGGATGCCATGTCGATGGTGTTTGTGTGAATAATTATAGTTATGCTGATGACATGGTACTTCTGGGACCATCTGTTGGTGCCATAAGACGTCTATTGGCTATTTGTGAATCCTATGCGGTGACTCATGGGCTTAAATATAACACAAATAAAAGTGAGATCATGCTCTTTAGTGCAAAAACTGTTGCCTACACGGAAATACCTACAGTATCACTCAATGGACAGGTTCTACGAAGGGTTAACAAATATAAGTATATAGTACGGTGACCCAGTGGCCTAAATAGGCCACTGGGTCACCGAGGATTTAAAAGATGATTGCGATTTAGAAAGGGAGCGTAGGTCGCTGGCTGTCCGATGTAATATGCTGGCTCGCAGATTTGCACGCTGTACAATACCAGCTAAGATAACGCTTTTTAAAGCTTATTGCCAATCTTTTTACACGTGCAATATATGGGTCAGTTACACGCAGCGGGCATACAGCGATCTGCGTGTCCAATATAATAACGCATTCAGAGTACTGTTGGGATTGCCGTGGCGATGTAGTGCCTCTCGTATGTTTACCGACGCGCATGTAGATAGCTTTGGAGCCATTATTAGAAAACGGTGCGCCTCTATAATGACTCGTATGCGTGGCAGTGCCAACAGTGTACTGAATGTATTCGCAGACCGATGGGAGTCTCCCATGCAGCAGAGATGGCTGCAAATACATGTCATCTGATCGTCAATTATATTAATTATAAGTCGCTTTAGATATTGACATTTTATTAATTATGAATTGGATAATTTTTCTTATATATCGGTATCATCTCCGATTTTATCAATTTGACATTAAATTAGTTTTGATTTTATTAATGTTGAATTTCTTCATTTTAAATTCTATTAATTTTAATTTGATTTTTGACATTACATTGAATTCGCATTATTTATTTATTATTTTCAATTGAACTTTTAACTATATTTTATTAATTTTATATATTAGTAGTAGTATTGACATTAACTTTTAATCTGTTTTTATATTTTACAATTTTATATATAGATGTGTGCAATGTCAGTCATTTGTAATCTATGGATTTTATCTGAAATAAAGTGAATTGAATTGAATTTAATTAATATATACAAGGAATAGAAAAGGACCTAGAATTGAACCTTGTGGAACGCCTAACTGTATAGGTAATTTAGAGGATGTAGTCCCATTTACATCGACACACTGAAATCTCTGCTGCAGGTACGACTCGACAACACTAAGTGCGGTTTCCTCTACCACGCATACGTTACGCAGTAGTGTGTCGTGATGAACGCAATCAAATGCTTTTGATAGGTCACAAAATACTCCGATAGCAATTTTCGATGACTCCCAAGCATTATAGACGTGTTTTATGAGAGCAACACCCGCATCAGTAGTGGATCTACCTTTAGTAAATCCGTATTGATCTTTGTGAAGCAGACTATTTAAATTAAAGTGTCTTAGTAGCTGCTTTAGTAGAATCTTTTCAAATATTTTACTAAATGCCGGCAAGATAGAGATGGGCCTAAAATTATTTATGTCATTTTTACTGCCAGATTTGAATAAAGGTATGATTTTACTTAGCTTCATCAAATCCGGAAATACGCCTAGGTCAAAACATTGGTTAAAAATTATAGAGAGGTAAGGCGCAACAATTTCAACTATAGTACTTAAAATTTTAATTGAAATGCCCCAAAAGTCGCCGGTATTTTTAATAGTAATTGAATTAAATGCGATCAATATATCTTGCGGGGTGACGTGCTCGAATCTAAACACGCTCTTGCATTCAGGTACACTGCTAAGCAACAAATTTCCAGCGTATAAAGACGATGATTGTAAGGAACTAGTAGTTGTTATTGGTATGCTTGCAAAGAACTTATTGAACATATGCGCAACTTGAGATTTGTCTGTGACTAATAAATTGCTATCTTTGATTTCAAATTGGTTTTCTCGTTGTCGTGTTCTACCAGTTTCATTATTTATAATTCTCCACGTTTCTTTAATTATATTTGTCGATTGCTTAATTTTACCACTAATAAATTTTGATTTTACCATAATACAAACTTGTTTAAAAATTTTTTAGTAGCTTTTTACGTAATTCAGAAACGGTGTGTCAAATCTATGTTGTTTCAAACCATATAATTCAAATAACTTGGCTCTACTTCTGTATATACCTTTAGTGGCCCACTGGTTAAAAGATCCGGTAGTACCCTTTAGTGTAACAGTTTTACTCTTAAAAGTATTTTTAAACTCATTAATGATTAGTCCAAAAAGTGAATTATAAATTTTATTTGGATTTTCTGGGTTCAATATTGAAGGATTGAGATTTGCGATAATATTGTTTTTGAAATGTATAAGACGATTGGTAGTTTGAGGCCTACATTCTACTGTATGTGATTTTTTTTATATGCTGAACAAGAAAAACTAGCTATCTGTCCACGGTGATCAGAAGGAAGAGAACTAATAACTACTGGGTTTTTAGCAACACAAGAACTAAATATATTATCCAAACAAGTAGAAGATGTTGCAAAGACTCTAGTAGGCTCACAGAATAAGTTACTTAAATTAAATGACTTAAAAAAATCAGAAATCTAGTACACTGTGAAGAGTTCTCTAAAATATTAATATTAAAATCGCCACAAACTATAATATTTTTACTGCTACATTTAATTTTATTAGTAGCATCTTCCATAACAGTCTCGAATAAATTATAATCACCAGAAGGGGGTCGATATACACAAATTACAATATATAAATCTAGTTCCACACAGGACAACTCAATAGTGCGTTCAATAGATAAGTTTACAATATCTTTACGTTCTTTGCATTTTAATAAATTTGAAGTCATTATGAGAGAACGGCCTCTAATAGCCTGCTTTCTTATATATGCGCTCTGCATTGTGTAATATTGATTAATGACAATAATCTCATGGTTCTTTAACCAGTGTTCAGTTAAACACAATACTTTAACATCATATTTCTAGAAATAAACTTAATTCTAATTCTTTGCCAGATAGGCCCTGCATGTTTTGGTGTACTATATTCAAATACTGCAGCCTAACTGTTGTCCTATCTTGCAGTTTAAATCACAAGATGTGTCAATAAAAACGTTGTTAGTACATGTACTAACCCTATCAAATAAATTGTAAACACAAGGCTTTTTGCCTTGCTGTAAATTGTATGCTAATAGCTTAGCAATCTGTCGCTTAATATAAAATGGCAGATACATTGTATCTTTTGTCAAAGTAAATTTACTAATAAATTTATTAGTGTCAAAAAAGAATATTGCGTCACTATGACGACAAGTTATATTATACAATAACATATTTAATGTGTGTATGTGCATGTGTCTGTTACCGCAAGGAACTTATTAGATGCCATAAAAATATTTTTGAATTTAGAACTGTCCATGTAAAGAGAAAGCAATGGACTCTTAAGAAATTTATAGGAAAATACATACATACATAGACTCACGCCTATTTCCCCGAAGGGGTAGGCAGAGGCACATTAAACGCCCACTTTTCGCCAGTGTTTTGATCCCACGTAATAGGTGGCGAGCCTATTGCCGCTTATCGGGATATTTTATTTGCCAGGGCCTCGTCCATTGATCGGATTTATAGGAAAATATTGAAAAAAAAGTTAGAACCGTCCATGTAGAAAGAAAGTAATGGAATCTTAAAAAAATTATAGGAAAATATTGAAAAATAAGTTCTATGTCCACACCTATCTTCCTTCAATCTTACCCAATTTAAATGAGCATACCATCAAATGAAAGAGCTCTTTTCAGCGCGTGTTATGGGCCTATAACGAAACGCCTACCTCAATGAGAACCAGATACATAGAAGCAGAAAGTCATTGACCACGGCTACGAAAACGTAAAAAATGTATGGGAGAAAACTGTTTTTGCATATAATTTGATGAATGTGCAAGTGAGGTAATTTCTAATGCTTGATGACAAATTTATGCAGCGAGGGCTTTCATTTAAAAAAAATCATGCGAATCGGTTGGGTAGAACGGGCTGGCCGACTCGTATTATAAATCACAAATTCTTTTAATATATAGATGGCTGACTGTTTGTAAGTACTTTTCTGACAGATATGAAGAGGGGTTAAAAAGTATCAAGTACTTTTTAAGTTGCGAAAGTAATTTGCTCAAATATCGCTCAGGTAGACGGTTCCTATTGTTGTAGATAAAGTCTTGCTGTGTATATAAATAATAAATAATGAGGTATATTTATGTCACTGGGAAAGCATGCCTTTTGAAGTTTTCATTGTATCATTGAAACTATTGTGTATTCATTCAGTTTTACATAAGTTTTATTAGTATTTAATTCCATTGAGAGCAAGTTAAGTCATCGGTCTCGTTTGTCATAGAAGTCTTTGCAGTCGTTATGAAGATACTAATACCCTTGAACATACTGACAATATTGCTATCCCTTTGTGCAGCAGAGGCAGGCAGACGCTCTGTGGAAAGGCTGCTGGCTCCACGATAAAGGCTTGGATGTAACCGAGACATTACTAGGACGATCATGATGATGAGATTTCCCACATGTCAATTTGCCTATATGTCATATATATCCTATTATGTAAAATATTAAAACATATTAATAAAAATGTGTGTAATTAAGACACCTCTGTCTAAACCGTCTCCAAGAAATGTGGTTACATAATGTGGCCCCTGTATCTTTACATAATAAGTCTACAGAAAGCAAATAAAAGTAATTAGGTTGCCAGTTAATTTAGAGAGACTGTTCAAGGTTTTAAGGTTCACTTTGCTATTGACTGGAGTGGTGTTATTGTTGAATAGAAAAACGAACGTCCTCTCTGCGTAATATGTTTATTGAGACTGGTTTATTGTAAATCGTTCACATCTTTATATAATGCTTTAATGAATTGGACATACCGCCCACCAAAAACAACAGTTTTTAAATTATTCCGAATCCAAAGTTCCAATTTACAATATAGTTGTATTATAAATATTAATTTACCTATTAACAAATCTTCAGTGGACTGTAACAATACAAGTATCGAATGAATTAACTATGTAGGCATCATTATTGTAACAACAACAATAGATGTATATGACAATCACTGCACGTGAAAAATACAACTGTAATAATATTCATAATTATGTTAACAATCAAAATATACATTAATCCTATCACCTAACCGCCCACCGTTCTCAACTATCTTTTGCTTCTTTCGGCAGTGGTATTAATTTGTACAAAGGTCGCTTTAACTGATTGTTGCCTGCAGTCTGAACAGTGACCACTCTTACCATACCGTCTGCACCGGGATGCAATTGTATGACCCTGCCAAGTAACCATTTTGTTGGAGGCAAATTTTCTTCCTTGACGATCAGTATGTCTCCAATGTTAGGCGATGGGACTTTAGTTTGCCATTTATATCTCTGTTGTAATGTATGGAGATATTCGGACTGCCATCGCGACCAGAAATCTTGTGTCAATCGTTGAATGAATTGCCATCTTGTTAATAGACTGATCTTATTGTCTTCGTAACTAATATCCGGAACTCCAATCAGTGGTTCTCCTATTAAAAAATGACCGGGTGTTAGCGGCGTTTCGGTACCGTTTTCGATTTGACACAAAGGACGGGAATTGAGCATTGCCTCAACCTGTGACAAAAGGGTGGCCATTTCTTCATATGTCAGCTTGGTGTCTTTGTTTATGCGGGCTAAGTGTCGTTTCGCCGACTGAATTCCTGCTTCCCATAAACCACCACAGGTTGGCATCTTTGGTGGTATAAAATGCCACGTTGTGCCATCATTTGCTAATAGCGCCGCTGCTTCTTTAGCCACATTGTCCTTGCCTGCCTGAAACATCTCTCGCAGTTCTTTAGCAGCACCAACAAAATTAGTCCCGTTGTCGCTCCATAAATGTGAACACTGGCCTCTTCTTGCGACAAATCTGCGAAACGCTGCAATAAATCCTTGTGTGGTTAGATCTGTAACCGCTTCCAAATGAATGGCTCGTGTGACCATACACACAAACAAGCATATATAGCCTTTAGTCGCATGGTAACCACGACCTTTAGAAGTTCGTAAAAATATGGGTCCAGCGTAATCCACCCCGCTGTTCTTAAATGCTCGGTTTTGAGTTACTCGAACAGCTGGTAACTGGCCCATGAATTGATGGCTAGCTTTGGCCTTATCGACAATACATGTCTTGCAGTTATGAACACACTTCCTTACAGCCGATTTTAAACCGATAATCCAATACTTGTTTCTCAAAAATGCCATCATGACTTGAATGCCACCATGTAGCGTACGTATGTGCGCTTCATAAACTAACAATTTAGTTATATGCTGGTTTGCAGGTATAATCAGAGGATGTTTAGTGTCATCTGGTATAGATGCATTTTGCAATCGACCTCCAACCCGCATTAAGCCATTCTCGTCTAGAAATGGAGAGAGTGTAATAAGAGAACTCTTCTTTTTTACTCTTCCACCTTTTCTTAATTCTTCAATCTCTCTTTGGTAAATTAAATTTTGATAATATCTTATACATTCTTCTAATATATTGTTAAGTTCTGACACTGTTAAATAAGTTTCCTTTCTCTCTAATTTGTTTCTTCTTACGAATCTTTTACAATATGCCAAAACTCTTTTCATCTTTGAGATAGACGAAAATCTCTCCCAGATAGGTTTTTCCTCTAAAGTAACATGACAAGTTGTCTTAAGCTCTAGTGTAGTCTCTGGATAATCATATCTAGCCATTTCTATAGTCTGTTCCTTTAACCAGTCAGGCCCAGTCCACCATAACTCATGTGATGCTAATTCCCTTGCCTTGATTCCTCGTGTTGCAATATCAGCAGGATTGTCAGCGGATTGAACATGATTCCACGCCTCTTTGTCTAATATTCGTGTTATGTCTGCTACTCTATTCGCAACAAAGGTACGCCACCGATTAGGCGATGATTGTAGCCAAGACAGGACAACAGTAGAATCAGTCCATAAGTAGATGTTGGTTTTAGGTATCTTCAAAACATCTACTATATCAGCTATCAATTCGGCCAATAAGGCTGCTGCGCATAGTTCTAGTCTTGGCACTGAGAGTTGTTTTAATGGGGCAACTTTAGATCGAGACGCAATCATCGTGACATGGACTCTGCCATCATCAATCACTCTGAGGTATGTAACAGCTGCATATGCTTGAGTGGACGCATCTGCAAAGCCATGTAGTTCTGTTATCCTGAAATTAGCCGGTGTTGTTCTAAACCATCGTGGTAATGTAAGGTTTTGCAAATGTATTAGCTCACTTCTATAGCTCAACCAGTCTTGTTTTACATCAGCCGGCAGTTCATCATCCCAATCTAAAGTAAGTAACCACAACTTCTGAATCAAAATCTTAGCCATTATAATCACTGGTGATAGCCAACCAAAAGGATCAAATAGACGGGCAACGTCAGAAAGAACAGATCTTTTTGTTATCGGGCTCCTGAGTTCAGGTAAGTGCACAGTAAATTTAAATATGTCGTCTTTTCTATCCCATGTTAGACCAAGAATCTTTACAATCTGATCTAGTTTTATAACCATGCTGTCCTTTGTACATTGATTTCCTTCTTGTAGATTTTTCAAAACTTCTTCAGAATTACTAGACCATTTTTGCATTTGAAACCCTCCTCTTCTTAATATTGTTCTAATTTCTTTACACATTTTTATTGTCTTCTCTGTGTTTTCATGTCCCAGCATCAGATCGTCCATAAAGAAAGAATTCTTGATAAGCGGTGCTGTTTCAGGAAAATGCAAAGCCTCGTCATCAGCTAACTGGCTCAAAGTGCGTACAGCCAAGTATGGTGCTGCCGCCGTTCCAAAAGTAACAGTAGTTAACTTGTAAGATTGTAATTCCTCTTCAGGGTTGTCACGCCAGACTATACTTTGAAGGCTCATGTGCTCTTCTGTCATTTTGATCATTCTGTACATCTTAACGATGTCTCCAACCACACATATCTTATGGGTACGCCAAGAGATGATTAGGCTGCGAATATCGGGCTGTAAAGTGGGTCCAACCATCATAGCTTCATTAAGAGAATGTCCATTAGAACCCTTCGCAGATGCATCGTAAACTACACGAACCTTAGAGGTTTCTTTGTCATCACGAATAACAGCGTGATGAGGAAGAAATCTCGAATGTTTGTCTTCAGTTGATTTTACCATGTGACCCATGTTTATGTACTCGTGAATGACCTTTGTGTATTCTGTCTTTAACTTTGATGATTTTGTGAATTTTCTTTCTAATTGTTTAAATCTATTTATTGCTGTTTGTTTTGTGTCTCCACATAACTTCACTGTCTCTTCAATATTCTGTTTTAGAGGTAAGTGTACTGTATATCTTCCATTGATTCTTTTAGTTGTGTTTCTATATATTTGTTCACATTGTTCTTCTTCCTGTGTGAGTACACTCCTTTTCTTGTATAAGTTCGTCTCGATTTCCCAGAACTTCTTTAACATATTGTTGTCATCTGACACCATGCTCGTAATGTGTAGTGTAGTAATGTTGTGTTTGTCTTTAATTGATTTGTCTTCGCTTTGACCTGAAAGTATCCAACCCAATGTTGTCTTCTGAGCTACTATGCCATCTGACAATCTCATCAAACCGACTTCTATTATTTTACAAAAAATGTCTGAGCCGAGCAAAATATCTATTTTACCCGGTTTGTTAAACATTGGGTCTGCCAGTAATAAAGTTTGGAGTTCGGGCGACTTCATTACGACGTATTTTGAAGGTAATGTTGTAGACACCGATTTTAATACGTAAGCTTTCACGTGAATAAACTTCTCCCTTTCATGGCGCGATGTTATAGTCAGGTCAACTACATGTTTGATGGGTATCATATTTGCCTCTCCAACCCCTGAGACTGCACCATTTATTCTCTCCTTCGTCAGTCCTAAGAGTTCAACTACTCTAGAAGACACGAATGAAGCCTCTGAGCCTTGGTCGATCAATGCACGAAGTAGATGTGTGTTACCGTCGCTTGAAATGACATTTACTTGTGCTGTAGCCAACAACACTTGACGACCAGGTTGTTTCTTGAAGTAGTGCGCGCTCGTAACCCTTTGTTCTGGTTGTTCTTGTTGTTTATCACTCTCCGGTGTTGCTTCCTTAGCTTGGTGTAAAAGAGAATGATGCTTCCTATTGCAAACTCGGCACGTTTTCCTTTGTTTACAGTTATAAACATTGTGATTCGGTACTAGGCAATTGTAGCAAAGATGATTATTTTTTACGAATTCACGTCGCAGTTGCACTGATTGTTTTGCAAACTCTTTGCAGTTAAATATATAATGTTCACCCTTGCAGTATGTACATGACAGCGAAGAATTGACATTGGTGTGCGCAGATTGTAATATACCGTTTGCATTATCCTTTGCTGTGACGTGATATGTTTTGTGATGTTGTGTCTTCTCTCTTGTAACTGTAGAAGCCATGGGGGCTATGAGTTCGAGCGTACGGAACTTAGACTCGAGAAACCTTTTAAACTCCTCCCACGTAGATAACTCGTCGCTATTGTCCTTATAAGCTTGCTCCTCCCAACATTTCAATGTCTCTGAGTCCAGTTTCTGCCCAACCAGAAAAACGATTACAGGATCCCAAGAGTCAGTGCATATTTTCAAATTACGTAGGTTGTTGATACATTCAACCGTGGTATCTAGCAAAGCTTTTATTTGACTAGCCGATGGATTGGTTATCTTTTTTTGACTAAACAATCTTTTGAGGATAGATGACACAATCATTTTTTTGTTGCCGAACCGTCCCTTAAGTAACTCCCAAGCTTGTGCATAATTGTTTTCCGTTATTTGGATGTGACGCAATAACATTTCAGCTTCGCCGGAAACGCTTGTCTTTAAATAATGAAGTTTCTGTACATCGCTAATGGAAGTATTGTGGACAAGAGCTGTAAATAAATCTTGGTATGTGGGCCATTCATCATATCTCCCTGAGAAAGTTGGTAATTGTATTCTTGGTAGTTTCGCGAACGGTAGCTGGTCATTTTGTGATAAATTAGACGTATTAGAAGTTTCCGCTATTCTCTGTTTTGACTGCATGCTTGATAACAGATCGGATAAATCTGCATGTAAACAGAGATACATTTCTTCATACGTGTAAAATTCTTCATTGAGAAAGTAAGGCAACACGCCGCGCTGCTCACGTGGAGTAATCTTCATAAGATTGTTATTAGTTTGCTTGAACGAATCCCAATACTCGTCAATACATTTTATTCTCGCCTTAATATAACCTTCCGTCAGTCGGTGTTTCGGGCACTTTTTCATGTTAACTTGCGCTTTTTGTAACATACCAGCCGCATCTTCTAACGCCGATAAATATTTTGCCTGTTCCGGAGTAGGTGACGTCATTTTGCAACCAAAAAATGTCCAAATTCCACAGAAACACGTTCACTTCAATGTCTTATAATCAGTTTTTATGCACAAAGTCTTTATTATGTTATAAAATGTATTCACTAACTCACTTGTAAACAAGTTTGCATTCAATAAAAAGGTATCTATTGTTTTCGCGCGACCGAGTCCGCCGGCCACTCCAATCAATGATCCGGTTCGTTTAGACCATATGTTCAAGGTTTTAAGGTTCACTTTGCTATTGACTGGAGTGGTGTTATTGTTGAATAGAAAAACGAACGTTCTCTCTGCGTAATATGTTTATTGAGACTGGTTTATTGTAAATCGTTCACATCTTTATATAATGCTTTAATGAATTGGACAGAGACTTTGACAAAAGTCAGGGCATACCAATGTAGGTAGATTTTACTGAAAAGGTCTGCCCTCTAATCCTACCTTGGAATCACAATGCTATAAAGGTTATAAGGTCATAACTGAAAATATGATTATGATGTACCTCTCCTTTAGATATTCATATAAAGAAAAGTGCACATACCCAAAATAACGACATATTTTGTTACTCCGAACTAAATTGTATTTGACGAGTAACTTCAAGTATCATTGGAAACATTTACATGAAAGGTTTAGATCTATGAAACTCAGCAGCGTCTCAAGAGTATTAACAAAGAAAATAAAATTGTAGTCAGTCGGGTTGATGTCACTCAAAGACGGCCCTCAGGGGGACCCGTACAATAGTGCTATTTAGATTATCTTATCTTGGCCGCAGTGGCTTATATTCGCTCACTTGTCTGTTTGGTAGAAAATGAATAAAGAGGTTAAAGGCGTAAACTTCGTTTGCCTAAGCTCAACATCTGTTAAATTATTATATTCTATTAAATAAACTGTTATACTGACTGCCTCCGTGGTCCAGTGGATAGCGTATGCGCCTGTTGATTGGAGGTCCCGGGTTCGATTACCGGGTCGGGCAAGTGTTACTGGGTTTTTCCGAATTCTCAGTAGCAGCACGGAGTCTGGTGATGTGCCCTGTAACGGCAATAGCCCGCCCCCTATTAGGTGGGACCTAAAAAATCTTGCCGAAATGTGGGTGTATTATTACACCTCTGCCTACCCCTTCGGGGATACAGGGGTGAGACTATAAAAATAATAATAAAAAACTATTAAAAACGGCGAAAACTGAGTCGGTCTTGTGTAAATCCGACTTGTACATTTTGGTTTGTTGTTTTACTGGTCATACACATACTTATAATTAAAAGATTTTGGAACGATAAAGACGTATTAGGAATGAAGATTGAATATATTAGGAAGTGAACGATAAAGATTGGAATAAATCCGAATATGGCTTAAGTTTTTGATATTAAAACTTCTTCTCTATTAAAATCATTTTCTAGCTTGGATTAAGATATGAAGAGCGATCATGAGCCCCAAAATAGGAACACCGGAATGCGATTCAAAAAAGAATTTGATGTTGCGTTTCCATCCAAAATGACATCAAATTTTGGTTCAGTATTTGGTTTCGGTCAATTGTCGATGACAATGGATTCAACAATCGAATGTCCAATGTCGCATGCCTTTACAATTTTCAAATCATTCGATCTTGTTCCGTAACAATCACTCATTCGCCATTCATTCTCTATCTATTTGCCAAGCTGCACGCTGACGAGTCCAATCATGGTTGTAACTAGTTCAGAAAATTTCAAAATGTGTAGATTTCAAAGTCATTACATTTTCTATGGTTGGCGCTCTAACCTGCGGTTCATTAGGGTAAATCCTTGTGGAGGAAAGACTGGGTTCCTCCAACTAGAGAGAGGATATCAAATAGTCAAACCTACTGTCCCTTGAAGCTGTGAAAAATCAAACTTCTAAGCCAACGCAATCAAAAGATACAGCCGTCTATGCTGCAAATTGCCGCAAATTTTCGAAACTCGCAAGGGAATCAAAACCTACAGGGTACTTCGTGTGAACTCAGAATCTTGAAATTTGGCACGAAGCAACGTCTTATAGCACAGATAAAGGAAAAATGCGAGGACCGTAAATTTTTAGTCACATGATGTAATTAAAATATTTTTAATAATTTTAAAGGTTTCTAATCCTTTTCTCATGAACCCGTAGAGGTATAAAATTGAAATTCATATCAAATACTCAAGTCAAAACTAAAGGGTACTCTCAGTCGATCTAGAATCTTGAAATTTGGCACTTTACAAGCAACGTTTTATAGCACATAGGAAAAAATTCGATAACCTTAAATGTACATCATATATTTTTTTAAATAATTATACAATATACGGTTTGTACGGAACCCTCGGTGCGCGATACCGACTCGCGGTTTATTTTTTTAATGCCAATTGCCGCGCTAGGTGCACCCCCACCCCATTTCACGCAAGACTTTCACATACATTCATGCAATGTTGTCTTCAAAAAAGGAACCCAAATTACATTTAGATTCGAAACAATAATTGAGAATCACAAAAAATATTATTTAACGTGGGTATCGAGCCCAAAACACAATTAACGGATATGCAGGGATTTAGTTTAAATAATTACGCCAATAAAATAAAAACTAAACATTGGAACCGCAACGTTTTGTTTGATAAGTGTGAGTGCTCTCAGCAAGCAAAGCAAGGACTTTTCTAATGTCCTCGTATTCCTTCACACCCAATTCTATCTTGCACGTTGTTTTCGTAGCAAAGCGCAGCAATCTCCTTACACTAGGTGTAGCTGAATACATCTGAGATCATGTAACGTGCGATGGCGAAGACAATCAAATCGGTGACATCTAACGGACACGATGGAACTAAAAATCCTGTTTCGCGATACAGTTCTCTTCTCACACACGATTGATAAAAGCTTCAAACTACTACCGTTGGACAGCTGTCTACATCATCATCATCATCATCATCATCATCATCATCATCATCATCATCATCATCTAGCCAGGTGATCTTGTCAAGCTTGGTGAGAGGATCCTCTCTCTAGTTGGAGGAACCCAGTCTTTCCTCCACAAGGATTTACCCTAATGAACCGCAGGTTAGAGCGCCAACCATAGAAAATGTAATGACTTTGAAATCTACACATTTTGAAATTTTCTGAACTAGTTACAACCATGATTGGACTCGTCAGCGTGCAGCTTGGCAAATAGATAGAGAATGAATGGCGAATGAGTGATTGTTACGGAACAAGATCGAATGATTTGAAAATTGTAAAGGCATGCGACATTGGACATTCGATTGTTGAATCCATTGTCATCGACAATTGACCGAAACCAAATACTGAACCAAAATTTGATGTCATTTTGGATGGAAACGCAACATCAAATTCTTTTTTGAATCGCATTCCGGTGTTCCTATTTTGGGGCTCATGATCGCTCTTCATATCTTAATCCAAGCTAGAAAATGATTTTAATAGAGAAGAAGTTTTAATATCAAAAACTTAAGCCATATTCGGATTTATTCCAATCTTTATCGTTCACTTCCTAATATATTCAATCTTCATTCCTAATACGTCTTTATCGTTCCAAAATCTTTTAATTATAAGTATGTGTATGACCAGTAAAACAACAAACCAAAATGTACAAGTCGGATTTACACAAGACCGACTCAGTTTTCGCCGTTTTTAATAGTTTTTTATTATTATTTTTATAGTCTCACCCCTGTATCCCCGAAGGGGTAGGCAGAGGTGTAATAATACACCCACATTTCGGCAAGATTTTTTAGGTCCCACCTAATAGGGGGCGGGCTATTGCCGTTACAGGGCACATCACCAGACTCCGTGCTGCTACTGAGAATTCGGAAAAACCCAGTAACACTTGCCCGACCCGGTAATCGAACCCGGGACCTCCAATCAACAGGCGCATACGCTATCCACTGGACCACGGAGGCAGTCAGTATAACAGTTTATTTAATAGAATATAATAATTTAACAGATGTTGAGCTTAGGCAAACGAAGTTTACGCCTTTAACCTCTTTATTCATTTTCTACCAAACAGACAAGTGAGCGAATATAAGCCACTGCGGCCAAGATAAGATAATCTAAATAGCACTATTGTACGGGTCCCCCTGAGGCCGTCTTTGAGTGACATCAACCCGACTGACTACAATTTTATTTTCTTTGTTAATACTCTTGAGACGCTGCTGAGTTTCATAGATCTAAACCTTTCATGTAAATGTTTCCAATGATACTTGAAGTTACTCGTCAAATACAATTTAGTTCGGATTAACAAAATATGTCGTTATTTTGGGTATGTGCACTTTTCTTTATATGAATATCTAAAGGAGAGGTACATCATAATCATATTTTCAGTTATGACCTTATAACCTTTATAGCATTGTGATTCCAAGGTAGGATTAGAGGGCAGACCTTTTCAGTAAAATCTACCTACATTGGTATGCCCTGACTTTTGTCAAAGTCTCTCTAAATTAACTGGCAACCTAATTACTTTTATTTGCTTTCTGTAGACTTATTATGTAAAGATACAGGGGCCACATTATGTAACCACATTTCTTGGAGACGGTTTAGACAGAGGTGTCTTAATTACACACATTTTTATTAATATGTTTTAATATTTTACATAATAGGATATATATGACATATAGGCAAATTGACATGTGGGAAATCTCATCATCATGATCGTCCTAGTAATGTCTCGGTTACATCCAAGCCTTTATCGTGGAGCCAGCAGCCTTTCCACAGAGCGTCTGCCTGCCTCTGCTGCACAAAGGGATAGCAATATTGTCAGTATGTTCAAGGGTATTAGTATCTTCATAACGACTGCAAAGACTTCTATGACAAACGAGACCGATGACTTAACTTGCTCTCAATGGAATTAAATACTAATAAAACTCATGTAAAACTGAATGAATACACAATAGTTTCAATGATACAATGAAAACTTCAAAAGGCATGCTTTCCCAGTGACATAAATATACCTCATTCTTTATTATTTATATACACAGCAAGACTTTATCTGCAACAATAGGAACCGTCTACCTGAGCGATATTTGAGCAAATTACTTTCGCAACTTAAAAAGTACTTGATACTTTTTAACCCCTCTTCATATCTGTCAGAAAAGTACTTACAAACAGTCAGCCATCTATATATTAAAAGAATTTGTGATTTATAATACGAGTCGGCCAGCCCGTTCTACCCAACCGATTCGCATGATTTTTTTTTAAATGAAAGCCCTCGCTGCATAAATTTGTCATCAAGCATTAGAAATTACCTCACTTGCACATTCATCAAATTATATGCAAACCCATCGATCACACTCTCCTTATCTGTATGTAATACTACGTCACAAATTACGTGATTACTTTTGTGTAGCCTGAACCTCGTTAACCTACTTATTTTAAAACTGTATTCTTGATATTAAAATTATACATAGACGTATAGGTAAAACTTTAGTTCGAGTCTTGTTAATTTTTATTTACAACTTGCATACACGTTACCCACAATATTATGTCATATATACAAGATATCAAAAATGTATTATCATTAATTGAACACATTGTACATTGACATTGGTGCTACATTGAATAACATAATCACTTTTCATAAAATTTCCAAACCAAAACAATACAATTAAAAGTGAGAACGATGGCGATCGTTTATATTAAAGACACGCTTTCCACGTCATTTTGTAAACACAAAACAATGCTGTATCTGACAGAGTAAAATACTACAATCATTCAGACAGCATGGGAGCATACCCTTGGGAAGCCCGGCATGAAGAACTTCATCACACCAGCTACGAGTCAGATCATCTTGGAGCGTCGGGAGCCGAAAGAAAGAGGAACGTGCTCTGCTGAGGATCAGGAGCGCTATTCAAAACTGAGCTGGGAGGTCCAGAAAAGGTGCCGACAGGACTATACTATACTGCGTATATTAACAACATCTGCCTAGAACTTGAACAGAACTCTGTAAGGCACAAAACTAAACAGCTGTTTCAAAAAGTTAAGGAACTCACGAACTCCCGGAGCATCAAACCTATGGCCATCGAGGATGAGGAAAAGCGTCTTCTCATTGACATGACCCAAATACTGGAACGTTGGAAAAGTTACTGTGAATCAAATGCCATTACTTTTCCGGGAGCTGACTGCGGCAGTGACCACCAATTACTGGTCGCCACTGTTAGGGTCCGCCTGAAGATGATGCGGAAGTCCCAGCCGATCCCAAACCTGAAGAAAGTGATTTGAGTACTTTCAGCACAGAGGTGGAGAGGAGGATAGTGAGTGGACCCTTTGAAAATGCAATAGACCCCAATTCCAAATGGGATCTTCTGAATACTATAATCATTCAGACAGCAAGGGAGCATACCCTTGGGAAGCCCGGTATGAAGAACTTCATCACACCAGCTACGAGTCAGATCATCTTGGAGCGTCGGGAGCTGAAAGAGAGAGGAACGAGCTCTGCTGAGGATCAGGAGCGCTATTCAAAACTGAGCCGGTCCAGAAAAGGTGCCGACAGGACTACGATGCGTATATTAACAACATCTGCCTAGAACTTGAACAGAACTCTGTAAGGCACGAAACTAAACAGCTGTTTCAAAAAGTTAGGGAACTCACGAACTCCCGGAGCATCAAACCTATGGCCATCGAGGATGAGGAAAAGCGTCTTCTCATTGACATGACTCAAATTCTGGAACGTTGGAAAAGTTACTGTAAATCTTTATACGATACCGGTGAACCGAAGAGCCGGCCGGGCGAATGGATAGCGGACGAGCCCAATATTCTGCGTTCGGAAGTCGTACAGTCGTACATGCCCTGAAATCACTCAAGCGCGAAAAGTCCCCAGGCAAAGACGGTGTTCCCGCAGAACTTGGGGGCTGAGCTTGGGAGATGCAGGGATATCGATTCTTCTGGATATATGCAACGGCGTCTGGAAAACAGGGCAACGGCCGGTGGATTGGACGGAATCCCTCTACATTCCCCTTCACAAGAAAGGTTCCACCAAAGTTTGCGGTAACTACAGGACAATCGCTCTAATTTCCCATGTAAGTAATATTCTTCTGCATATACTAAACCAGCGACTCTGTCATTACCTCCGCCACCAGATTCCTGAAGAACAGGCAGGTTTCGTCAAGGGTAAGGGTACAAGGGAGCAGATACTCAATGCGAGGCAAGTCATCGAGAAAAGCAGGGAGTTCAACAGCCCGGTTATCTTGTGCTTTATTGACTACACCAAGGCTTTTGATTGTGTACAATGGGACAAGCTATGGACTGTACTGGACAAGATGGGGGTTCCAAAACACCTGCTTAATCTCGTTCGAGTTCTTAACAGCGATAATCGCTCTTACGTCAGAATCGGCACCGACTGTTCTAATGTGTTCGAAATCAAAAAAGGAGTGCGACAGGGCTGTAAACTGTCCTCAGCTCTGTTCAATATATACGGAGAACACATCATCCGCAGGATCCTTGAAGACTGGGAGGAACGGTTCCCGATTGGTGGCAAAAGAATATCGAATCTGAGATATGCCGACGACACTGTACTCCTCGCTACCTCTGTGGAAGACATGCGAGAACTGTTTCGGAGACTAGAGACCGAAAGTAACAAAATGGGCCTCGCAGTGAATAAAACCAAGACAAAGCTCATGATGGTTGATCGCGCTTGTCACTTAAATAACCCGACGATCATCATACCAGGCGTGGACACAGTAGATCACTATATTTATCTAGGTGCTCAAGTCAACCGGGATAGGAGTTGTGTTCCCGAAATAAAGAGACGCATTGGTATGACCAAGGATGCTATGACCCGCCTAAACAACATATGAAAGAAGAGGAGAATTTCTATTAATACTAAGATCCGTTTAATACGAGCCCTAATATTCCCCATTTTTCTATATGGAGTTGAAACATGGACGATACGAGCTCGAGAGAGGCAGAGGATTGATGCTTTGGAAATGTGGTGCTGGAGGCGCATGATGAGGATACCCTGGACCGCCAAGCACACCAATATATCGATTCTCGCGCAGCTTAAGATCAAAACCCGCCTGTCCACAATATGCCACCAGTGAATTCTTTCGTATTTCGGCCACATAGTGAGAAGAGGAAATGAGACTCTCAAAAAACTGATCATAGTTGGGAACACAGAAGGTAAGCGAGCTCGTGTTCGTTCCCCAACCAGTCGGACCGATCAAGTAAAAGACACATATTCCTCCAAGTTTTACTCGGTTGTAAAGGAAGCAATGGACAGGACTCGATGAAGACAAATCATTCACTAAAAGTGTAAGCCATCCAGTGATGACCACGATCCTCAGTCATGAGGGAACGACAGGAGAGAGAGATATTGATTGTATGTAGGCACTGAATATAAGCAAAGACTTAGGTATTTATTTTCCGAAATAACTTCAGTGAAAAGTTTTACTTTTATATTCAAGGCTAATTAACGTGGGTCTCAGCATTAAATTAAATATCATTCAATGTAACAAGGCATCTCTATGGTGATCTGAAGATTAAGCAATTGAGTTTGTATTGATATTTGGCGTTTGATGTAGTAATTAGTGAGGTGTCAATTTTAGTGATTATAAAAAATATAAACCATTATTATGCTCTAGCTGATTGATCAAATTTAATAAAGTGCGAGAGTTATAGTGTTACTTGCAATACCTGCACGTAATATTGAACTTATACGTAAGCACGTTTATATTTTATTTCAATATAATACAGTTGGTATGAGGAAATTTTTAGTATGTGTTAAATTATATCAGTATTGAGTTGAGTCAAGAAATTACTAGAAAAATAATGGCTTCGTCTTATGGGCTACTTCTATTGTCACCAATAGGCCTTCAAGCCAATCACTAGGAACTTCAATCAAAAATCAATTTTTTTCATATTTTGGTTTTCACAAAGTAGTATATTATGCTGTTTCATTACAATACACTGTAATAACTACCACTAATGGATGACGTCACAACTTTGAATATGTGACGTCATTAAGGAATTATGATATTTTACTTATAAAACCTTTTTGCCACGTCAACTTACTTATGTATGTTTTTATCATTACCTTAGCATGAGATTAGGGTGCTTCTACACGGTGCATGTAGCTTGAGCATGTTGAGGCACTTGCGCGGGTTATATGCACGGTAAACATATCGTTTAAACAAATGCGTGAGTCCAGCGACTCGAGCATGTACCAAAGCGAGCCACCCGCGCAACTAACTCCCGTGCTCTGCGGCGCGCGCGTGTCACTCGCGCATTTTACTTGTTAAGGCGCTGTGTACAGTACACTGAGTTCAGCTGTTGCTGTCACTGTCGGATTGTATACATAAGAAAGAGAAGCGCGATGACGACGGGACGTTCAGAACGAGTTATTTATCATTAAATACCTCGTTCTGAACGACCCTTACAAATATCTTATTCCAATCGATAAATAAAAACAACAGTTCCCTTTATTATTATATATTACATCACTGTTATTAATATTATCAAGATTTGTTTATAAATAATACAGTTACAATTGCTACAATTTCAATTTAAATGGTTATTTTATGTTTTTTTTTATCGAGAAAATTTACCGAAAACGTGTTTTGAACACGATGGTCCCCCCATAAATATGATCAAGATTAACATATATTTTTTTAGCTGCTCTAAAATGTATACATTTGGCTAAAAAACTGTTTTGTGAAGCCTATTTTGACTAGGTACAGCGCCTTAAAATTCCATTTTTAACATATGATTTTAAAAGATTTTTCGTTCGTCGAGACATTTTGACGTGATTCAAGTCGTAAAGCTACCGCGCGAATAGCATGCACATGTAGCTCTTGACCACGAACAAATAACATGTACATACAGCTTGCGCAAGTAGCCCGCGTCTTTACTTGCTCCAGTTATTTGCATCATGTATAAGAACAAGCGGGTAACTTGAACAAGGAGGAGCAGGACCGCCGTCAACAGGAGCAGGCTCGCCGTCAAGAGGAGCACGCGCGCCGCCTAGAGGAGCAGCTGCCGCGCGACAAGGAGGAGCACGCCCACCGTCTGGAGGAACAGCTGGTGCTCTTGAAGGACCTCAGCGCCGCAGTGTGGAAGGACTTGAAGGCGGTCAAGGAGGAACTTCAGCAGCACGAGGCCCGTATCAGCGACGTAGAGATGCTCGTGCACGACAAGCTTGAGACTCGCGTCGCCTCTATTGAGAAGCGTGTACATGATCACCTCGAGACCCGTATTGCCGAAGTGGAGAAGAAATTGTGTAGGCTCGGGTCCTATGACGTTACACCTGTAGCTGTGGCGCCCTCGCCTCGTTGGTTTAAGGTTCCACCATTTGATGGCTCATCATCGTGGTCTGCATACAAGGTCCAGTTTGAGGCCGTTATGCGAACGAATGGGTGGAACAAAGAACAGGCCTTCACCGCCCTAACCTTGGGCCTTCGTGATCAGGCCTTGACGGTATTGGAGGTGCTTGGGCAAGACGTCTCCTATGAAAAGCTAATGGAGGCGCTGGAGGCGAGATACGGTGACGCACACCTAGAACATGTGTATCGTGCTCAGCTGAAGGACAGGGCACAACGCACCGGAGAAACTCTGCAGCAATGGGCTTTAGAGGTGGAAAGGCTGGTCAGGAAGGCATACCAGTCGTCGCCTGCGCTTATTGACGAGAACCTCGTACAAGCGTTTACGGATGGGATCCGGGACCTGGAAGTTAGAGCAGCGGTAAGACTTGGGCACTTCAAGTCCCTGAAGGAAGCCTTAGCCTACGCTCTGGAGGTGGAAGCAGCGCGTCACGAGGATCGAACTTACCGTATCAGGGAAGTTGTTTCTTCACCTCGGTGCTACAACTGTGGGGAAAGAGGCCATATCCGCTTGAGCTGCCCAAAGCGTAAGCGGCACGTTGATACCCTCTCTCCACCGAAGGGGTCACCTGACGTACCTGTCTGGCGGCAAGAGCAACGTAGCGCAGATGCTCTGACGTGTAAGCCTTACCCCGACCAACGCAAACACTGTGCCCGACAGGAAACGAAGCCGGCAGCGCTAGTGAGGATGTTAAAGACGGATCTAAGCGACGAATGGAGAGAAGCTTTGCAGAGTGCTCAGCAAGATGACAAGGATGTACAGCCGATTCTTGAATGGAAGAAATCAGGCGCTCCTACGCCCAAATGGAGTGATATCGCAGCAATGAGCCCTATCACCAAGAGTTATTGGGCACAGTGGGAAAGCTTGGTCGTCCAGGATGAAGTTCTGTGCCGCAAATGGGAAACCGCTCGCGGTAACCAGTGCCATTTGCAAATGGTAGTGCCCAAAACTAAGATGCCGGAAGTCTTGCAGCTCTATCACAATGGTGGTCACATGGGAGTTAAGAAGACCCTTACTAAGATCCGGGAGCGGTTTTATTGGCTCCACTGTCGAGATGACGTCGAGGATTGGTGCCGCAAATGCACAAGTTGTGCGGCTGTCAAGGGGCCACATACTCGAAGCAGAGGTGCATTAAAGGTGTACAATGTGGGAGCTCCATGGGAGCGCATATCGTTGGATGTCGCTGGGCCGTTTCCTGAGAGCCAGGACGGAAACAAATACTTCTTGGTTGTGATGGATTACTTCACGAAGTGGCCTGAAGTGTTTGCAATCCCAAATCAAGAAGCTACCACAGTGGCTGATAAGCTGGTGCATGAAGTCTTTTGTCGGTTCGGGGTACCCTTGGAAATCCACAGCGATCAAGGCCGGAACTTCGAATCTGAGGTGTTCAAGGAGACTTGTCGCGTAATGGGTGCACATAAAACCAGGACCACGGCTTATCATCCGCAATCAGATGGCATGGTTGAACGGTTTAACCAATCACTGGAAAGGTACCTGGCGAAGGTCGTGGAGAGCAAACAAAGAGATTGGGACAAGCACATCCAACCATTTCTCCTGTCATATCGCAGTGCGGTCCACGAAACTACAGGAGTAACACCAGCTTTTGCCAATTTCGGTAAAGAACTCCGTTTACCCGCAGACCTTATCACCGGTATTCCACCAGAATCTCCACGCAATATAACGGATTACGCAACCGAGCTACGCAACAGGATGAACGACGTATACGAGCACATCAGGGAATCTGGACAACAGATGTCTGAGAAGATGAAGACTCGCTACGACCGGAAGGCAAATAACAAAGGCTTCGATGAGGGATCATTGGTGTGGCTTCATAACCCAGTACGAAGCAAAGGAAAATCGCCTAAGTTACAAGCCAGATGGGACGGGCCATATCGCATAATTACCAGGATGAACGACGTTACCTATCGAATCCAGAAGGGGTCGCGAGGTGCACCGAAGATAGTTCATGTGGACCGGTTGGCTCGTTACTATGGGTCCAACGATGTTTGAGACGAACACGTTTAAGAGGGAGGCCGTGTTACGAATTGAAAATAACGCCATCTATCAGTGAATGGGAGAACTACATGAGATTAGATGTATCGGTTGTTTAAGGCTGTTTCATCTATCCTCTAATAGATGGCGTTGGTGTAAATAGAACATTTACGCGACATCTAGAAACACGTTACACGTTTCCAGAAATTTCGTGAGTCGTCTCGAAAAGTCTAGTGATGTTATCCGGCCAGTATAAATAGAGTGCGAGCGAACGGACCGGACACAGTTACAATTGAATACGGAAAGCGATCAACAAGAAGCGAAGGAAATAAGTCGGAAGTGTTTAGTGTTGTTCTAGTGGTGTGAATAGTGTGTTTTATTAGTGAAGTGAAAATTAAGTGTGTGTATCTAGTGTTATTGTGTTAGTGAATAAAGTGCAGTTTTTCTGGCATAGTGTATATAATTTATCACGAACCCCAGCTCGTAACATTATCATTCCATATAATTTCCCTCACATTTATTTTATAGATATTGCCATTTTTTTAAATATCTAAACTTTTCTTGAAGTATTTCGTATTACATACATACATAGACTCACACCTGTTTTCTGAAAGGGTAGGTAGATACTACGGCATGCCATTTGCAACACTATTTTGATCGGTTAAATTACTCGCGGAATACCGAATTTTAACCAGTTTACATAGGGCTTGGTTATAATCAAGCCCTATGTAAACTGGTCTAAACTCGTAAAAAAAGGCAGACTTCCTATAGGAAGTCTGTCTTTTTTTTTAACCACGACTGACGTAAATTTATTCATTTAAAAATTGAAAAAGTACCTGTGATATTTTGTGATGTAGCAGAAATTTATTGAATTTATACTTCTTTAGGCACGCGTTATGAAAAAATGATGAGAGCGAAATTTTACGATGCACGCGCATGAGTGACACATAATTCTAAAATTAGTTACTTTTAGTAACGGGATAAAAAAGTTAAGATTTTTAATGATGCCAAAGAAGTATAACTTATCACGCGCGTACATAAGTACATATGGGCGCAAATTAATATATTATAATGATTATATTGTTACGAAAATGTTAATAATATTTAAGATTGATATTTAAATAACTATTTGTGAACACAGAACTGAGAACTTCACTACTTTACAATATTAGACACTGTATTGGCTGCTTAACTGTTTTATAAAGATTGGGTATTTAATTTATCACTTAGTTATTAAGATAACTCCAGAAACTTTCAAAGTAAAATCAATTAGTATTATATAACATTATTCTGACACTTATTTTTATGTTAACGGTAGTAAATAACATGCGATAATATTTACATCCTGTTGGTAGCGCCATCTGTTGGTGAATATTGTAAAGCAGCTATTTGTTAATAAAATAAATTTGTTATTCGTGTAAAATAAATCATTTGGTGGTGTGCAAAATTCATTACAATATTAATGTTGATTTTTGAACTATATTTTATAATTAATTGTATAGTAATTTCAATTATAATAATATGTTGTAAAGGAAGTGGCAGTTGTTAAACATTAAGTGTATTGACGGTAAGTGTATAAAAATTACTGTAGGTCACATTTTATTTCAATTCTGTGGTAGAAATCGTCTGAAAATAAACCAAGTAATATTACGTGAGTGCTTTTATTATAATGGAGTCTGGACACGATAACCCTGGCGTATCGCCGACATATACGTTTGCAATTTTTTTTAGATCTGGTTAGTATTTAGAACCTATTTAACACAAAAAAGGACCATGCCCATATTAGTATGGAGGCGAAACCCAGCAATGCCGTCAATGCTAGCCATTTCCCAAATTGCAACTCTATGTCATACGATAACTTATTAACAGTATTTCTATGATATCTACTATTAATGTCATATAAAGCACTGGTTGAAAAGTTATTGGACGTTAAACAAGACATGATAACTGCCTAACGCCTATTGTTTATACATTTTATCGTTTACAAACAGCATTCCTATTAGTTTTCCACTAGGCACTTCATAATCATCACATAAGCTAGGCCAAATCAGTGTTCATTTATATACTTATATGTCTGTAAACATTTCAGTTATTTGGAATTATATAGTCTGTCTCCATAGTATCTCCATCTATATAAATGTGAAAACAATTTGGTTATAGATACAAAACTTAAGTAGGTACTTGAATAAATGATAACATGGAAAGAGTACTCCGTAAAACCACGATACTATCACAAGGAATTAAAAAATCGGCTAAAGAACGTGGTTATAGACCGCAATAAACTGCACTTTTAGTGCATGAATGAATGAAACATTATTTATCATAGGTACTGCAAAGTAAACAAGTCTTTTTTTTTCGTTTTTTTATCCAGTGCTTGATAGGTTTCAAAATTAACAACTTAATTCTAGTTTTAATTTATGAGGACGATCTTGTAATTTACTTTCTCTGGACATTTCTGGGGCACAGATGGGCATGGTCCTTTAGTATTGAGAGTACTTTATTTCTTAAATTGTTTTAATGCGCCGAAAAGCTTCAGTACAAAAAAATAAGACAGATGTGTCGAGTAAAATTCGGTTGTTTGGCCTTATCAATTTCAATAATAGTATCTAGTCTCAGTGAGGCTCATTCCAATAAGCTACAAAACTGGCTGCTCAGTGCTAGTAATATCTGATAGCCATAGCGCAAACAATCACGCACCGTGACGGTTTATAGCTTGCGCAAACACGCACTATTATAAACTATCAGTTTTACGGAACTCTGCCCTTTATGTGACGGTGGGACGAGGTGGGTTTAGTTATTAGGCTAGCATTTGGTTTTATATAACAACGTCCAGTAACATTTGCTCTCCGAAGTTCTGAAAGTATAATTGTTTAGGAGATATAATTTATTAATTTTAATTAAATTTTTAGTTTAGCCAAATATAGAATCGGAGTTTGCTACAGACAATTTCTAGCCAGCAAATTTAATGGTATTTGGACAAATTTAAGAACTGAGACTTCAACCAATAGTTAATGCAGGTTTCACCTCATTCAGGACTCGCAAATGTATTGGCTTAAAATATAAATAGAAATAATTTGGCATCCCTATTTTAAAACTAGAATGATTATAAGTGGTTACTTATTCGACTTTGTCGGATTGCTCACGTATTAATTTTACTACACAATATATTGTTTAATCCTTCAACACCCGCCTATCTTAAAGGACGATTTCAATTCCTTCATGATACGTACGCATAACTGATATTTAAGGTCATCAGAAAGTTTACGACTGAAAATACCGGCACATGCCACAGCATTCTATGATAAATCTTTTTGTGTAATAGCTGTTCGCTTAAGTGATTAGGCCGCTCTTTTAAGTTTACCTTATACATAATATTTGTATAATGTTGATGCTGGTGTACAATAAAGTTTAAATAAATTGTAGGAAAAACCAATTGCACGTGTTTTGCATTTCCATTGCTACCTTGTCAAGAAATATATATCTCAATTATTCAAGCACGACAAAATGTTTAAACAATTACGTCATGAGACCAGCTGCAGTACTAACGGGGCCAACCGCAAATAAAAAATTATACACCATAACATTCGTAGCGCTCTCCGATAAGAATTATTCAATAGTATTTTAAAGTTAAGTGAACGAATGTGTTTGGCTGCAGATAACCGTTAGTGAAAATTGGGATTTAGAATAATTGTTTGAAATAGAAATATTGTCAATTATAAGTTAAATCGAATATATCAGTTTAGTAATATTTAATTTTGTCTATTGTAATTTTTTGACTCTGGTCACACTATGAACTGTCAAATCTTGCTCATTCTTGCTTCCGGAAAATTCTTTTGTGCACACCGTTTGCTTTGTCGTGTGATTTGTAGAATTGAATTAAATTGTGTAATAACCTTGCAATTTTCCCTATTGGATTTGCCCGGCAAAGGTTGTGAGCGATTGATAAATTAGTGATATATATATCTAATATATATATATATCTTTTTTTTGTTCGTGTCTTGGAAAGTTAACACGTTGTCGTCTTGTAAAATATCGCCTTTTGGAAAGCACTTAGTTAAAGCTTTGTGAATTGTATTGTTAAATCTTATAAATTGACGCTTTTGATATTGCCGGCAAGGTTTGTAATAAAATTGTGACATATTGAAAATTTGCTAAAATTGTGTAAATCCGCACCTCGTGCAGCGTGTCCTGAAGACGACGACCCCTTGGAGTCTGGTAGCTATAAAGATTTCACCATTATTTTGGCCAAATTAGTGAGAGTAATTTTATAGGTGTACTCCAGGACATCACTGAAGACATCAGGTAATTGATTTGTTTAATTTCATCGCTGTGAATCACAGTAATTAACGTTTAGAGTTCTTGGCTTGACCTAGAAGTGGATGTTATCCAAGCTTCCACTGCCGTCTGCAAACTTTTCCCACTATATAGGCCAAGTTCTGAACATATTTTTGGTAGCAGAGCGTGGTTGAGTGTCCCTATATTGTAAACTTGTGTCTGAGCTAGCCATTGCTACATCACATTTGTTAACAGTGTTGTAGTGTTTGTTAGGTCAGTTTTCCTTAAATACATAATATTTAGATGTATTGGTTGACCTAAGTACATAATTTGAAATATATTTTTTGGTACCTCATGTATGCATAACCTCAAACAGTAATTGTTAACTTAATTGTTGAAATCTAACTTGAATTTGTTATTGTAGCGTTAATCAGTCAAATTTGATTGGATACATACCGGTTATATGTATAAATTGACTTATTTAATTGTAGAAATTGAGTTTGAAATATTATAATAACCACATTTGACCTTGCATAGATGGGCGGGTCACATTGATAAATCAACTTAATCAACCTTGTTTTTTGTTATAATATATTGATAATTTTGTTAGGTAACACATATCTTTGTTTACCTACAGTTGTATATCACACATAACATAGTTGGTCTGTCTGTTACAAATAATTAATTTGAAGTTTCAACTTTTAATTTGTTATAAGTTACAAATTTTGTGTTCGTTTTAATATATTGAAACTTTAAATTTTGTTAGGCAGTAAATACCTGTTGTTGCCTGCAGCTGTAGTATACAGTATACAGGGTGTAAAAAAACCCTTAACGAAAACTGAAACCCCATATTGTACCAACTATTACGATCATTTTTTACTTCGGCACCATACCTGGGAAATTACTGGTTCAGGAGATATTGATGCTCAAAGTCACGATTTTTTTTCGAATTATTCCAAAATCGTGTTTAGAATGATAAATGTACACTTTCTGCAAAATAAACATTTTCAGTATTTACCAAAATTTTCAATATTTCCCAAAAATAAACGACTTTAACCCTAGATTACTAGCTTCGTCGATGCAACTACGCGGGTTTGTTTAAATCGTGCTAACTTTTGCGCGCGCGATCGCACTGCTTCCACACTTTAGCTAATCTTAGTCGACCCGTTGCCTCCCCGACTGACGGTAGTGTTTTGAGTGGGGGGGCACCGTGAGCGTCGTTCCAGTAACCATGGCTCGTCGCATCGACGAAGGTTAGTATTAACGTAACATTTTGTCTTATTTAGTTGGTGAACTTTTGCGTTTTTTTTTTGGTTTGTTTATTTATTTTATTTGCGAAAATAATGCGACTGATGTACCTCCTACCTAAAATAGGAAAATATAAGCCTTGTGTCCCTCCGCAAAGCGAAGGATGACTAAAAGTAGTTGCACCTTTGTGACCTTTGTGACAACTTGACGTTTGTCACAAATGTATAACTTGATAGATTTTTACCAAAATTTTTGTTTCATTACTTTATTTCATTCGTTATTTCTAATATTTGAAAATATTTTTCCCGTTTACTTTAAAATAATACTTTAAAAAATCTTTTAAAATGTTACCATTGTTAATTTGCCATAAAACCTACGATCTCATTTATAAGGCAGATTTTTTAATAAATATGCCGTTTTGGTTTATGTAAATTTATTAATTAATAAGAAGAATATAATATATTTATAATAAAAATAAAAATATGCATGTTTAATTCAAATAAAACCCAGTATCCTCTTTATTAAATACCGTAGTCGAAAGTACGAAGGTTAGTAACAAGTGTCGAAAAATAAGGTTAGTGATCTAGGGTTAAAGTTCCCTAAACGCAGTGTATGCCTACCAGGACATTCTCTGCATGAATGCCAGAGAGGTAGGCCGCTTGTCCAACCAGCCGACGCCGCACACGGGCGGGTGTTTTGAAGGTGGCAGCCGAGGCTCACCGGCGCGTAGCCGAGATTCGCCTCGCTCCCTTGATCGCCACTCACCCCGTTTGGAGAACCGTAGCGTACGCACGCCTCCTCTCTCTCGCGCACCAGAATGTGCGACTGTTCAGCAACACCAGCACCATGACTGCTGCCCCAGGTATTCCCTTCCTTTGGCGGAGCGTCCCCGCCTTGACTCGCGCCCACCTCGTTTTGGGCGGGTGCGTCATTATGACCCCTCACAGCTGGCGCGCGGATCGAATCACTGCGCCTTTGAGGACTTCAGACCACATCCTCATTTTAATTTGCCTGGTCCTGGCCAACGGTCGCTGCCCAAGCAACAATAGGTCTTCAATTCCGGCCCTATAACGCCAGCCTCCCCTATTGAGACCGTTATCCTACCAATGGTTGCTGTTAGGGTCTGGGGACCCACGGGGGCCTCTGTTGTTGTCCGCGCTACATTGGATTCAGGTTCACAGGGTTGCATTGTTTCCAGTTATTTGGTAGGGCAGGTTGAATTAAATATGGGTTCTTTTCCGAATTGTATACGGAGAATAGGTGACGTAGCATCTACTGTTGAAGGGAAAGTTAAGGTTTTGTTTGCCCCTGTTGAATCTTCACACCCGAGGATTAAATCCTCAGCTATTGTGTTGAAGAATATTTTGGGTATGCATCCACAAAAACGTCTACCTGCTACTGTGGTTAATTTGACATCAGGTTTGGAACTGGCAGAGCCCAAATTTGACACACCAGGACAAATCGATTTGTTGATTGGCTCTGATGTCCTTGGTGGAATTTTGATTGGTGGGAAACGGATCTTGGTGCCAAATGGTTTGACTGCCATCCCAACCATATTTGGATTTGCTTTGATGGGACCTGTACCTAAGGAACCCCTCTTGATAATTTGTTGGTTGGCGGTAGGCTCCGCTCTCTCTGATGCGGTTCAGAGGTTTTGGGAGGTAGAGGAGCCCCCTCAAGCTGCTCGTTTAAATCCAGAACATGAGGAGTGCGAGCTCCCCGTTCTGGTCGGATTATTACCTTTCCTGTCTGTTCGGCCTGCGCTTGGTGAGTCACGACCTTTAGCCGAAAAGAGATTATTGGCTATGGAGCGTCGCATGCGTCATGATTCGGAGCTCAAGCAGAAGTATATTGAATTCATGAGAGAATATGAACAACTGGGACACATGTCCGTGTCAAAATTGGATTAGCATTACTTTCTCCCGCATCATGCGGTATTGAAGCCATCAACTAGCAAGCTGCGCACGGTGTTTGATGGTTCTACGCAGACTTCTTCAGGTGTAACCTTGAACCAGTGCTTGCATTCTGGTCCTAAGTTGGTCAAGGACCTTTGTGACGTCATCACCAGCTTCAGACGACATCAGGTTGTGTTTGTGGCTGATATAAAAATTATGTTTAGGCGGACGATTATCCACCCAGATGATCGTTGTTTCCAGCTGATCCTTTGGAGAGAGGATCCTAGTACAACGTAGACTCGAAATTGCCTTATTCTTGGACTAAACGTCTCGTCTTGTCTACTGTCACCAGAACCTTTGATCCAAACGGTTGGATTTGTCCTGTCATATTTTGGGCAAAATGCTTCTTGCAGAAGCTTTGGACAGCAGGATTGACTTGGGACGAACCTCTACGTGGTACTCTTGTACTCGTGCCCGCTATTCTATAAAGGCAGATTTTATCATATTGTTCTTCACTAAACAATGCCAAATACTATAAAATAACTCTGAGCAGCTACGGCCACTAAATCAAAACGAACTTGGAAGACAATTTGTCAATTTTTCAAGGTAAAATATCACAGATTTTAAAATAGACTTTGCCCTCACATATATACTTGCTAAACGATGAAAGATTAGATCAAGAAAGAAAGCCACATGTCTGAGAGTTCTCTATATCCAATGTGCTGAAAAGACATGAAGTTTGCCATCCCTGTAGTTAGATTATACGATATTCAATTTAATAGTCAAATGACAAGTTAATCGCTGGGTGGAAGCGGAGCCGTTGCTATGCAGTTATAATGCGCCATGACTTGAATCCTGCTTATAGTTAACTGAAGCATGCAACCAGCAGTACGCAGTTTATAATTAGGGCTGGTATTACACAGAGATCTACACGACAAATCTTTAGCATTTTTTAGTACCTAAACAAAATGTTATTTAGTATTTTAGGTTGACTGAAACTTTGCACTGATTTCCGTTTGCCCGAAGAAATAATTATAAGCGTCTCATTGTCCTAACGTCATCCCGTTGAAAGTTAAGGTCGGTTTTTAAGCCAAGCAAATTGTTTTTACTCAACTTTTACTTTCTTATTGCCTGCAACCTTAAATATTATTTTTCTTAAAATAAAAGGCTATATAGTATTTCTTTGAATTCACAATGACTGCCTCCGTGGTCCAGAGGATAGCGTATGCGACTGCTGATCGGAGGTCCCGGGTTCGATTCCCGGGTCGGGCAAAAGTGTTACTGGGTTTTTCCGAAGACTCAGTAGCATCCCGGAGTCTGGTAATCTGCCCGGTAACGGCAATAGGCTCGCCCCCTATTACGTGGGATCTAAAAATTCATGGCGAAATGTGGGTGTAATATTTACACCTCTGCCTACCCCTTCGGGGATACAGGCGTAAGACTATAAATAAATAAATAAAATAAATAAAAAATAAAATTTAATGCAAGCGACTAAAGTCGCATTTCCAGCTAGTTGTGTATAAATAAGAACTGACTTAAAGTACTGTTGTTCCAATATTTTGTTCTTAACCAAATGTCTACAGCGTGAGATTGGCGCCTAGGGACGTGTTGTAGTTTCGAAAGAGAAAATTCCGTGTAGAAATTCTAGAAATTTTCGCGTCATAAGGTGTCCTGGGTATAACACAAACTGTTGTTGTATCTTATAAATTTAATAATTTAATTTTTGCATACACAATAATAATATAATCTAACACGCCCCCTCAAAAATTTTAATTATACAATTCAAACAACAGATCATATATATCACTTCCAAGTGTTTGCTGGGAGTACATATGCGTAAACATGGTCCAACATTTGTTGCTAGGATTAGGGAAAACCCAGAAAAACCTAATCAGACCATTTCAATCATTTGTTAATGATTATGACATAAACTTAATAGCCGAATCTATGCGGCACAATAATCGACAATATATTTGTTGTGCACTACAATATGGTTAGTAAAAAAATCAAACTATACAATAATAATAATACTTATTCTAAACCCATTTTGTATCTGAGGTCTTGAAAAGAACTCGCTGGTAACGGCTTAGTCAAAATATCAGCTAGTTGGTTACCTGTTGGAATATAATTTAATTTAATTATATTTCTCTCAACCTGTTCCCTTGAGAAATGATATTTAATATCAATATGTTTTGACCTCTTATGGTTAGATGGATTATTAGCAATGCTAATGCAACCGTTATTATCTTCAAATATAATAATAGGTTTATTAATTTGTATATTAATACTTTCTGCTAGAGACTTGAGCCATAAGGCTTCTTTCACAGCCTCGTATAGGGCCATATATTCAGCTTCAGTAGACGAAGCTGCCACTGAAGTTTGTCTCTTTGTACACCAAGTTATAGTACATTGTTCAAACAATTTGAATAAATAACCGGTAGTACTTTTTCTATCAGAATAGTCATGACCACTCCAATCAGAATCAACATATCCACATAATATATTGTCATAGTTATTCCTTTTATAGGTCAACTTTAAATTCATAGTACCCTTAAGATATCTTAATACACGTTTTAAACAATGCCATAGTTCTTTATTATTATTTTGTGTATAACGGCTTAATATATTGACCGATGTACTTAAATCAGGGCGAGTACACAACAAAACATACATTAAACACCCTATAAGGTTACGTCATGGCGCATCATATTTATCTTTCAGATTTAATGAGTCATAATTCAACTTAGCTTCAGTAGGGGTACTAACAGGGTTGCAATCGATCATATTAAACTTATTCAAAATTGTTTGAATATAAGCAATTTGATCTAATGTAATTTTATCAGAATACCTTGTTACTTTGATACCAAGAAAAAACTTTATATTATGCAAATCAGTCATTTTAAATTTAGTCATTAAATAACCTTTGAATTCATTCATTGTATGAATTTCAGCACATGTGATAACCAAATCATCGACATACAATACAACATATATGTTTTTCTTGATATTTCCTTTATCTAACATATATATACACCTATCAACTGATGAATTTCGAAAACCTTTATCTTTAAGAGAACGTTCGAATATCTCAAACCAACACCGTGCCGCCTGTTTCAATCCATATAATGCTTTATTTAATTTACATACATAATTATTAAACTTACATACAACGCCTTCAGGAATTTTCATATATATTTCTTCCTTTAAGACGCCATTTAAAAATGCAGTTTTAACATCCATATGGCGAATCAATAAGTTATGTTGGTTTGCAAAACTAATTATAAATCGAAAGCTAGCTTTTCAAGCGACAGGCGCAAATATTTCATTGTAATCAGTAAGATACTGTTGACTGAAACCTCTAGCGACAAGACGAGCTTTATATCTTAAAGGTTTTCCAAATTCATCATTTTTTATACTAAAAACCCATTTACAATCTATTTATATTTTTATTCTCTGGTCTTGGCACCAGAGTCCATGTATTATTTATTCTATGGGATTCTAGTTCATCTTCGATAGCTTTCTCCCAATAGGACCCACTATCAAGTGACTTTATGTCATGAAATGATTTAGGTATAATACATGCAAATGATTGTGCACCAAATAAGCAATCATCGTCACCATCACTTTCCTTATAACAAATAGGGGGTCGACCTTTGAGCCTATCACTCCTTCTAGGTAAATCAGATTTTTCGCTTACAGGTAAAGAATCGTTTTCGATCACAGGTTCACATGGAACCTCATTTAGCACGTTGCGAATTTCGTTATGACTTGCTAGTTCATCAGATTTCGAATTATCTGATTTAGGTATACTGGTATCTTGAGAGTCTTGAGACTCAATACAGATATCACTTTTGTGATGAGAATATTTCACATTATTCCCTTCAGGCTTTATTGTAGGCCTGGATACCAGAAAATTAACCTCGTCGACTATAACATCTCTAACAGTCATATACCTTTCGCATTCTGTGTTCCATACCTTATAACCATTTGGACAATAGCCCACCAGTATGCCTTTCCATGACTTGTCGTCAAATTTACATTTACTGGTTTTATTATGGACATACACAGTTGAACTAAAAATCCTAAGGGTTTTAATATTCGGTTTCCTATCATGCCACATCTCATATGGTGTTTTAAAAACATTTAAGGCTTTTGATGGCGAAATATTTATTAAGTAAACAGCAGTTAACACTGCTTCCGCCCAAAATCGCTTATCCAGCTTTGCACCAGTTAACATTGAACGAGCCTTTTCGGTTATGGTTCGCACCATACGTTCAGCTACACCATTTAATTGTGGCGTTCTAGGAACCGTTAAGTGATAACTAATACCCTTTGATTTACAGTAATCTTTCATTTCGGTTGATAAATATTCGCCACCGTTATCACTATACAAAGTAACTAATTTATATTAAGCTTTGACTCACTTTTCGCGACGAAATCTTTGAATGCCGAAAACACATCTGACTTATAAGTCAAAGGGTAAACCACACAATAATGGGTGAACTGATCGACAAACAAAACAAAATAATTCTTATTATCAAACGTTGAAGGAGTGATAGGTCCACATTCATCTGAATGTACAACATATAGAGGTCGCTTTATGTATTCCTTATTCTTCATTTTATTTAAAGGTAGTCTAGCCTGTTTGCCATTTATGCAAGCTTTACATAAACTATTGGTAGGTAATATGGATTCAATTTGACGTACATCTTCAATCAAATTATTACGTTTTAATTCTATAAATTTAGTGTTACTAATATGACCCAGGCGTTGATGCCATAAATCATAATTATTATTATTATCCTGGCGTAATTGGCAAACAGAATGACCCTCCCTCACATTATTAAAAGGTATCACAAAATCTAAAGTAATTAAGTTATTTAAAACATTACCTGTCATGATTATTTTACCATCCTTCAAAATGAGTGTCCCATTCCGATCAAAAATTATGTCCAGGCCAGCCTTCTGCATCCTTGAAACTGACAATAAATTGTACGGTACTTCAGGGCAGTACAAAACATTCTCCAGTACACCTGGAACACTGTTGTTGCTTATAACATTGATTGAACCTCTCTTCGTGGCTGAAATAAATGTATTATTTTTAGCAACAGAAATATTTATTGGTTTACGTAAATATGCATATGTAATAAAAATATCATCGCTGTTTATAATATGATCCGAAGCTCCCGAATCCAATAAGAATGTAATTTTGTTTGGACTATTTTCTTGCCGACACTGTCCAGTCATGAATGCATAACCTGAAAAGTCATCAGATTTCGACTCTTGCGATAATCCGACAGTTTGAATCGTTCTCGTTCTGTCCGCCATATTTTTCTGTTTATTCGTCCGTTTAAAATAAAAGCAATCCTTTTTAATGTGTCCCTTGCGTCCACAAAAATGACATTTTATAGATTTCGTATTATTCTGCACTTTAAATTTTTTATTATACTGATGCGGGTAGTTCTCAAACTTCCGCTTATAAGTCGTTCCGTTTTTATTTTCAACATGTAAAACTTTTACAATTGTGTCACTACCCTCATTCTTCAATTTAACTTCGTGGTCTAATAATGTGGTATTGACGAATGCGAGGGTTAGGTTATCTTCGGTTAATGTTTCTATAGCCGTGATGACCCCATCATAGGTAGTGGGTAGTGTTAGCAACAAATGAGCAACCTTGTCGGTCTCTTCTAATTTTGCGCCGGCTGCTAACAATGCTGTTATCAAGTCGTCAAAAATCGTGAAATGCTTTATAAGTGGCATATCACCGTGTAATTTTAGGCCCAAAAGCTTTTTTCTCAACGCTAATTGACTTGCGAGGCTTTTGCGTTCATAAAGCAAATCCAAACTTTTGAAAACTTCTCTAGCCGTTATACCGTCGTTCACAAAACCGATAAATGAATCCGACAAATATTCCACTAAAATATTTTTCACCATTCTATTATTCTTTTCCCATGTCTCGGACCGTATTTGAGGAATGTCACTGTCGACAACGTCTATAATCTCCATTTCACTTAGTAACGATCGTATTCTAAACTTCCATATACTATATTTATCGCTGGCAAACGGTTTAATATTCCTTTTTTGTTTTAAATGTTCCATTACTCACGTCTACAGCACTTTTTATTCCACACGATAGAATAACGATTTTAAACACTATAGGCAGTCGGTAGTTGTAACTTTTTTTTTTGTTTTACTGAATTTAGAAACGCGGCACTGGGCCCATAACCTGTTAGAGGTTATAGACTAAAAGAGAAACACTTTTATAAATATTCACTTGATATTTATTCACTTTGAATATCACTAGGAAGTATATAAATGTCCGTTCACTTCGAGAGCGTTTAACAGAGTGAGCAATCATTATAATAATGATACCCTATTTATAAAAAATCTAACTGTCAAATGTTGCCATACTATTTGTATTGTTTTACACTTAAATATAAATTTAATAATTTAATTTTTGCATACACAATAATAATATAATCTAACATATCTAACATTAAACCAACGTGAAATGTGTTTTATTATCAAGTAATTCATCAAGTTTCTAAAATATGATATATATATATATATATACATACATACATACATACATACATAACGTGTCACGCCTTTTATTCCCGAAGGGGTAGGCAGAGGTGTATTTCTACACCCACTTTTCGCCAGATATACTTTAGTCCCACGTAATAAGGGGCGAGCCTATTGCCGTACCGGGCACATTTTCAGACTCCGTGCTGCTACTGAGAATTTCGTTACAGAAAAACCCAATAACACTGCCCGACCCAGGAATCGAACCCGGGACCTCCCGATCCCACGCGCACATTTATGCCGCGAGACCAACGAGGCAGTCGTATAGGGTTTGATGTCGAGTTTTCCGTCTCTACGCAAAGATGGTATTTGCATCGTGTTATCCCTTAGTCGCCTCTTACGACACCCACGGGAAGATAGGGGGTGGTGACACTTGTATTCTATGCCGTCAACCACACGGCAATATATATATATATATATATATATATATATATATATATATATATATATATACTTTAGAGACATGATGTATCATTGAGTATCATTAGGTAGCTGATATAATATGTTCTATTCTACACACCTATCACATAATAAATAAGTGACTAATATGTTCCTTTGACAGGCTTGTTAGGTAAGATAAATAAATAATATTCTATCAACAGACACAAGTAACATTCAAACTCGAAATAATACTTTGTGGACACACAATTATGCGGAGCGAACAACCCACCACTTGATCCACTACGTCATACGTACAGTCGAATTAATTTTCAGCAACAAGGTACTAGGATTCACGGTTTGAGAGTGACAGAAGAACCTCTTTTTTGAAATATTCCAGAGAAAATTTTAAGATTAGATAAGGAACTAAATAGACAAGCCAGACTTGCAATTCCACTACTAAATGCAAGTAAAGATGGCTATCTTGTAAACAATTGGCCCCGAACATGCAACTTCCTTTTATAAGAAATCAGATCTTTTCAACTATTTAACACGTTTTGTGTGGAAGGGACAGGACGAAGGGGAAGACCTAGGTGGACGTTCTCTGATCAGATTGCAGACATCCTAAAAACAGGACAGGTGAGAAGTACCCTGAACAGAAGAGCATGCATGAGGAATCTGATGGGAGAGAATGAAGCAAGAGAGATATGTCAGGATCGTTGCAAATGGCGTTCCGTAGTCTATGCCTACCCCTCCGGGAAACAGGCGTGAGTCTATGTATGTATGTAAACACGTTAAAAACACGGTAAAACGCGGAGTGGGTGCCGGGTGGCTCTAATGAGCTATGACCTTTAAAACAGCACGTTTATTCGTAGTACATATGGTATGGTATGACGCTCATCACTGTCGACCTAGCGTTACCCCAGTGGCATCCAAGACGCCTAGGAGCCTGGGGTCCGATTGCTAGTTTATCCAGATTTCATAGAATATCGGCTTTTCCACAGAGCGACTGCCGTCTGACCTCCGCAACCCAAAGTGATAGCGATATTCCATTGTTTAGACTTGTTCCCAGTTACATATATACGCTTTAATCAAGTTGATCCCTACGGTTGATTGTGCTCAGCCCTTGAATTCACTCGTACCAGTTGGCCTGTAGCGATTAGTTAATGAAATTGTAATTGGCTTGTAGTTTGTAAGCGTTTGAATTATGAAAGTTCGTGTTGGACTATAAATTTGGCGTTGTATAAATGTTATGGTTATGTTTTATTTAGGTAATTGTGTTATGTATTACACAAGGTACTAAACGTTATGTATTTTCTACATTAACAAATAATAGGTATTTATATAAATACAGTTAACAGCTTAACTAACTTAATTTTATGGCTTTGCTTGGCTAGGCGAAGATCTAATAAGTAACTTTGAACACATTTTACGCGCATTGTGCGGTCCTAAGGAAGGATAAGCTCCTTCACTTCCTGCGTCGTTCGGACCCTGTAACTTGCCTCTCGCAAAGATCGAGAGGAAAATGAAAAAGATTTGTTAGTATATTTGTTTTGTGGTGCCTGGGTCTAGACCCAGCCACCACAAAATAGCCCATGCCAAGCAAAAATTGGGATAAGGTTAAAATTTTGAAGATCTCGCTACCACACTCTGATCTGCCACAAACGAGTACATTCAGATTTTCCACTCTAATTACCTTAAACAATTAAGGTACTAAAGCTGCCCGCTATTCCATAAAGGCAGATTTTATCATATTGTTCTTCACTAAACAATGGTAGATACTATGAAATAACTCTGAGCAGCTGAGGTACCTAAATCAAAACCAACTTGGAACACAATTTGACAGCTTTTAAAATAAACTTTGCCTTCATATGTCTACTTGCTAAACGATGAAAGAATACATTAAAAAGGAAAGCTAGATGTCTGAGAGTTCTCTATATCCAATGTGCTAAAAAGACATAAAGTTTGCCAACAGAACTCTCTAGTAAGATTATACGATATTCAATTTAATAGTCAAAGGACAACTTAATCGCTGGGTGGAAGCGGAGCCGTTGCTATGCATTTATAATGCGCCATGACTTGAATCCTGCTTATAGTTAACTGAAGCATGCAACCATCAGTACGACAATTTTTAATTAGGGCTGGTATTATTATATTACACAGAGATCTACACGACAAATCTTTAGCATTTTTTTAAGACAAACAAAATGTTAGGTACCTATTTAGTATTTTAGGTTGACTAAAACTTTGCACTGATTTGCCCGAAGAATGTTCTAGCTATTCTAACATCGTCCTGTTGAAAATTAAGGTCGGTTTTTAGGCCAACCAGATTATTTTTACTATTTTTTTTCTCTAAAAGAATATTTTTTTTCTTAAATATTCTTTTTCTTAAAATAAAAGGCTAAGTATATATTTACTCAGAGTTCGCACAAAAATATTGCAAGCGACTGAAGTCGCAGTTCCAGCTAGTTGTGTATTAATAAGAACTGACTTAGTCATTGAATTATTACCTACAGAAACCAGAGGCGGCTCGTGAACGATTATATTGGGTGTTCACTAAAAAAGAAGATGAAACTGCTTACAATTTATTTTGTGAATGCTTTTACAATTAATAGTAAGATGTGCTAAATCATCGATAGGTACCTACCCAAACCGTCCACGCAGTATCAACTCCGGCGCTACTAAACAAAATACACGGAAAACAAAACCGCTTTTTACTTCCTTCGCATTTTCGCAACCACATAACCAAAGCGTTTTATCATAATATTGGTCGTTTTTTAAAGTTTTTTCACAGTTTTTTATAAGGTTTACGAAGTCATATTTCATATTAGTTACACAATTTAACTGTCTTTCTTAAACATATATTATATACACGATCACACATACAATTAACAATATTTTAAACACCAATCCTTTTCTAATTACCAACGTTTGCAGAGAAATGTTTTGCTTTTGTTTACATTCAAATGATACCGGCAAAACACTATTAAAAAAAAAACGGCGCACACGTTTTAATTTTTCTTCGTGACAAATGGTCATATAATTTAGTCGGGTAATATATTCGCGCATGCGCACCTCGTCAAGCTAGCTAGGAGCGCCGCTCCGTATTTGCCTTATTTCTCATACAAATCTTTTGTCTCACGCGCCCAGCGCATAGAACGCTCTCTCTTTCGCACTCATTACGTTTCAGTATTAAGCGTTGTACTAAGCTTTCGTCAACTATAGCCCGTGCCACGAGAACATAGACTTTTTGTAAACAAAGAATTTCTACTAAGGGACTTAGCGATAGTTCTGTCAAAAACAAATAATGTCAAATCCAATGAGCGCAACGATACATAAATACGTGTCATTGGAAACTAATATGTCAGTGGATCGGGTTTTTATCGATATTATGCGCTGTCAACGGAACCTTTTAATGTTTTGAGGTACTGACGCCTTGAATGTCAACATTTGGCGTTAGATCATTAAAATGTTACATAATTGTGCTTAACATGCATTTGTCAGAGGACAAAATTATTTTTTAGTTGTCAAGAAGGGGTAAATGTAAAGTTAAATACAAGTTTATAGGATCGCAACGTCCTTTCCGCTGCCGGCATCTCGAAAAAAAAAAGCGGGTGCAGAATAGCAGATGGCAAACTATTAGTAGCGCAGAAAATTATTTATACCTAAAAAAGAAATTGCGTTTTCAGACTACCGTAACTTTTAATGGATTTTGTTTAAGTTCATTCACAGACAACGTAAAATCTCCATGTCTAGAAAATTTTATGCAATGTACTAGCTAGTTCATCATCATGCTGGACTAGGCCTCTCCTTTGAAAGGAGGAATTGGCCTACTATACCACGCTGGCCAAACGGGTTGGTATAGGGTTTTTTTTCAAGTTTTCCTTCTCTTATAGTGCTGTTTTCTGCATAGTAGTGTCCCTCTGTCGGCTCTTACGACAGTTATCTATCTGTAATATTATTCATTGTTGGTCAATAATTTAATATTTTAGGATAGGTAGGCATTAGGGATAGGTACTTTGAGCTATAATTATGCATTGAAAAAAATACTGTTCAAAAAGTATACAATCTAAACTCAACTGTTTGAAAAAAGGTTGTCAAGCCCTGAATGTTTGTTTACAAAAAGTCTATCTTCTCGTGGCACCAACTATAGGAGCGCTGCTATGAGCGCTCCACTCAAAAAAAATACCTATGTATGTTACAAGAGTGTTGACAAATCACAAAATTATGATAAACAGTTTAGTAGTCAAATACTTATTTGTAGATATGCATTATAGAAAAGAGAATAAGTGTGTATTAAAATATCGAGCATGTTTATAGAATAAGTTTATATGAGTTGTATAATTTTATAATTTTGGGAGTTCACTGCTCCAGCGCTCCTTTGAACGAGCCGCCACTGACAGAAACCAAGTACGCGCACGTAATACGCGCCGTTCATTTGGGTCAGAATCTGACCCAATCGGCGGACGCGTTGTCTGTGGTCCGAGTCGCACGCCGTCGATAGCGTGAGCATCTCCCGCAAAATAATCGAAATTATGACATATTGTACACTATTTTTGTGCCAAAATGCTTCAGAAAAAGATTATAAGGTTACTGGAGTATCATTCCACCGGTCAGACATAAATTTTATTACGTAGATTGTATAATAATACAAAAACAGTGAATCATAATAACTAAATCTAAGTACGAGCGGAGAACACTCCGCTCGTACTTAGACTGGCAACAGCCAGTTGGGTGTGAAATTGTCCCAGTTTGATTTACACATTCCTTACCAAAATTTATTCTATTGACAGTAATAATAAGTAAAGGAATTAGGTAGTTACATATATAAACTCAACCTTTTTAAACACCGCTGGCTGGTACATACCAATCGGTTACGACAAACTTGTCACGTCAAGCTCTGCTAAGACGACATCGTCTCAAAGCACTCTATTTTTCCGTTTTTGTATTGAAAGGCTTGTATCTGAAGTCTAGTATTGTCTTGTAATGTAGGTACGCGTAAACTACGTTGTTGAACGAATGACCTTACCAACTGAATTATATTATAATTTTTAAACGTGTCGCCTTTTTTTGGTCACCATAGCGCAACGGCGCACACATAGTACTCGCTGTTGATTTTTGTTAATTTTTTCTCACAAACATACATAATACTTTTATGTACTATAAAGAGCATTTAACTAGGAAATCACTCGGCACTTGTTAGTGCTTGAGCGCACAAAGTTTCGTCAAGATTGATTTAGCCATCGTTAGTCTATCGTAAAAACTTAAAAAGCAGACAGTGTGACTTTAGAATTTAGAATATACAATTACTTATATTCATGCAAAAATTATGAATTTATCCCATTTTAAGGGGAAAGACGTTGTTACTGGCAACTCTATAATGGTGTTTGTGTGCGTGATGCAGCAAGTAAACACAGAACAGTTCCGCACACATAGCGAAGTTTCGGCTTAGCTTCTGAGCTCGCGTTGTTTCAATACTGACTTTCTGTAGGTAATAATTCAATGCTCAAAGTACTGTTGTTCCAATATTTTGTTCTTATCAAAATGTCTACAGAGTGAGATTGGCGCCTAGGGACGTGTAGTAGTTTCGAAAGAGAAAATTCTGTGTAGCAATTTTAGACATTTCGGCGTCATAAGGTGTCTTGGGTATAACACAAACTGTTGTTGTAGCTAACATTAAACCAACTTTAAATGTGTTTTATTATCAAGTAATTCATCATGTTTCTACAATATGAAATATATATATTTTAGAAACATGATGTTTCATTAGGTATCATTAGGTAACTGATATATATTCTATTCTATATACCTATCACATAATAAATAATTGACTAATATGTTCCTTTGACAGGCTTGTTAGGTAAGATAAATAAATAATACTCTATCAACAGACACAAGTAACATTCAAACTCGAAAGAATACTTCGTGGATCACACAATTATGCGGAGCGCCACTACGTCATACGTACAATCGAGTTAATTATCAGAAATAGTGTACCAGGATTCACGGTTCGACAGTGATAGAAGAACCTCTTTTTTTGAAATATTCCAGAGGAAAATTTTACATTAGATAAGGTACTAAATAGACAAGCCAGACTTGCAATTCCACTACTAAATGCAAGTAAAGATGGCAATCTTGTAAACAATTGGCCCCGAACACGCAACTTCCTTTTATACGAAATCAGATCTTTCCAACTATTCAACACGTTTTATTTTTATTGCCAAGCTTAAGTTTCACGAAATATTTATAAAGCTTAATTCCGTTCCGTTAGTTTGACAAAACAAAGTTTATGCTGATTTGGGATTAAAACTTACTTTAATACGTACTTAAGAGTTTAGTTTATGGAAAATTGTTACAAGTTGATATTGTATAAAAAAGAAAATCTTGCTTTATCCCTTATGCGAGAATAATATCATATACTGAGATCGGATGATAATGAGGGGTTCGTGGCATAGTGGAGACCACACAAATCTGTCGGTTTGTAAGGTAAGCGCGTTTGTCACCGTCTATTTCACAGATGGGTTATCGGTTGCAAAAATCACAGACCTCCGTGACTCCGAAAACACGTAAAAGCGTCTATCCCAGCTATCGTGAAGGTAAATAATTTTTGTAGTAATTCTCCTTAGCTTTTCTGACACTATCTTACTCAATAAAATACTTTCCAACATATTATGATTTTCAATTCGTAACTTGGGATATCTCAAGATCATTTCAATGTTAATTTTCAACGTTGCATTTGATAGCCATATTAACACTAATGATTTAACATACCCTTCGTATGGTAACGCTCTACTTTGATAATGGTCAATTTATTATTCTCTGTCCACCACAATGCTTACGCTTAAGTTATACGTCGTTCAATTTCAAATATAACTGCGTTTTATAAAGTTTTTTGGATTAAAGATATCATAATCAAGTAAAACGTTGTTCTGACCGTGAAATTCAATTTGACTCAATTTCGAACGCCGGCCTGAGTCAAAAACTTATTCGGTGGATTACAGACGTACCAGTTATGTCATCATTTAAATATAAGAAAATTAAGAAAGATATTCCTCAAAGAAAATAATCCACATTCATTTTTATTGAAATTTGATCTGGGAGTGAAAGCAAAAAGTTCTTTATAGAAACGTTCTGAGTCCGGAATTTAATAGCCGCCAATAATAACCAGATGAGGTCTAAAAATTATCATAAACCTAACACTGAAGTCGTCCTTAGGGAAAATATCGACCAGGCAAATGATGCACACACAGCCTTTGTATCTTGTCTTTATTACAAAGGAACAAGGTATAAAATGAACGCAGCGCAAAGGTTGTATCTGGAAATGGGACAAGCAAAAGATGAAATTATGAACATTGAAAAACAACCTTATCTACTTGACTTAAAGTACTCGAGAGATGCATAAAGTATATTTGCAGCTGACAGCCTGCGTATATCGATAGGCAGTGAAAGGATCGACGGACCTGCTTTATGTATTATTCATGGCCCGAATTGGTGTTTGTTTAAATTTGATGTACAATATCTTACATGGATTGAAATTTTGTTCAAACTCTTTATTTGACATGTTAATAAAATGGCCCATTAGACTTTGGGAAACGTTATTTATTGCTTTGGTATAAGAGTATTTTGAAATTAGAGTTGTAAGCGGCATATTAGGTTTTTAATTTTATTAACAGCCAGTTCGTCTACGTTCTACGATTTGATTGGTATTTTTAAATGGACAAATATATATTTTTAAACATAAAAAAATATATTATATATTAACTTAACAAAATAGTATCTAATACCCTTTTTTATAACTTAACAGTTTTTTTATTTCAATCTTTTGATCTTTCAAGTAACTGGAACTTTATCACATTGTTTGCATAAGCCGTCAAACAAACATCGTTTACAAACTCCAGTACAAGAAGCTTACTCAGGATTCTCAAAATACTGTCGCGTAACCAGCCTTTCGGCGTCGTATCCAAAAAATTCAGTACAACACTGACAACAACCGCATCAAAACCGTGTTGTTGCTTCCAATGCGTATTACTTTTCCTTACAGTTTCTTTCACGCAATGTAACGAAGCAATGGAATCGGAAACATACCGAGTATCATTTTAGGTATCTTGGTAAAGGTCTCCCTGATCAGATTGACGGGCATTTATTTTATTTATCACTGGCTCAGCGAGCGTCAGTGCCCGCTCTGCGACTTTTATTGCGCCTCCCCGCGAGCAAAGTGAATTTTGATGTGGGTCTTTCAATGAAACGTTTACAGTTTTTTTGTTTCTTTGTTTCTCCCTTGTTTTGGTGTAGCCGCTTTCTTTAGCCTGTTAATTTGAAGGTCTATTTGATCGTCGTTGTGTTATGAAGTGGAATTGAATTTACCTTTGGGATTTAATGAGGTTTTATGACTAGTCGTTTTATGATGATTTTTTATAGGGGTAATATATCCAATAACAATATTTTTTTGAGTAAATGTCGCGTTTCAATGTTTTCGGAAGTGTGTTAAAATGATGGTATATTTTTTATATTCATGGGCGTAGCGTATATATTAGCTGCATATTATATCGTCGGCCGTGTGGTTGACGGCATAGAATACAAGTGTCACCACCGCGCTTTTGCATTGTTTGATTATAATTACGATCACGCCTCCAAATAATGTACCGCGAATCAAATAATTCACTATTGCTAATGCTATGAGTTAACCATGTTTCTGTAAAAATAATCAAGTCATAAGAGTTTAGACAGACGTTACGGTATAGATTATTTGTTTTAGTGCGCAGTCCACGTACATTTTGATAGTATATTTTAAGCTCATACATTTTTCACGCTTACTATAACGCAATTAATACTCAGCATACACAAAATAGAATTCATAAAAATTACACAGTAACTCAAATACTTGCACCGAATAGCAGTGATAAAACAACTTAAAGTGGGTACACGGTAAAAATCCATCACGCATCCACGAGCACAGTAGTACACAGTGTCCACTCGAACACAACTTTGTAATTATCGACAAACCTCGGTAATTAATAGAAATAAATAAAAATGACCCGACAATAGGCAATATTCGCAGCGGCAGAAGATATCTTAAATTAAACTTTATACAAGATGTCATTTCTCTTGAAGCATACACAAAGCACGAACACTGAGCGTGTGGGAAAACAACATGCTCACGACCTAGCCAGCGATTCTCAAATGATAGTGAATTGAACAAAAGAAATCTAAACATTACAGTAAGATTCGTTGTATGTTTAAGTTTTATGTTAATAAAAACGGACATGTTTATTGTATTTTCATGAGGTCTTTTTCTGACTTGATTGCCAATACGGGTGAAGTATCGGTGTGCCTGGTATATATTTTGGCATGTTTCACCCAAATATATTGAAATTTTTCTCAGCGACAAATTTTTTAGCTTTGGATAACAGGATTTTATTTTGTATAGTAAGGTGATCATTAATATAAATTTTATGCCGGCCCGAAAATCCAAAGTATTCTGCCGTTGCTGGCAATGCCTTAGTGGTGATTTTGGCTGCAGCGACGAAGTCTTCCTTGACGTATTGATTGTTAAAGGCCACAATAATCGGCTTTATACTATCCTTTTCACGCGTTGGAACTCTGGTAACAAAATCCAGCTGGGTCTTTGTGATAGGGTACTGAATTTTGTTTCCAATGGCAATCACAATATCGTACAAGTTTTCTGTGCTGGTTTGGGGTACGCCTTTTATCTCTATATTTTTCCTTCTTGCCCACTGTTCTTGGTCGATAGCATCTTGTTCCAATTTTTCAAGTCGGGATTGTACAGTATTGACATGGCTTTGCAGCTTGTCAATTTGCTTGATTTTTTGTTCTGCTTCAGTGAGCCTTGCATTGTAATTCTTCAGTAGGTTATTAGCATCATTTACAGATGATTTAAGAGCTAAGAAATCATTACGAAGAGCTTTGACCTCATCACTCAGCGACTCCAATGGCTCGGCTTGGCGGAAATAGCTCTTATTTTTTTCATTAGTTGTGTCTCATTTTCTGGCCTCGGTGAACCTGGAGCTTGATTTGAGCCTGACTGTTTACACTTTATGCAGCGCCACGTTAGCTTTCTATCACCAAGCCTACGGAAGCCCGATTCCGTCACTCCGGCACAGTGAAAATGTAGTTGTTGAGAGCACACAGTACAACGCACTCCTTCCGACATGGACTCGCCACAAAGACCGCAATTATGTAGATCCATCATGCTTGTAGGGTATTCGGTACAAACTTGAGAAACGCTGGTTATTTAATGAGTGGTACGCGGTGAGGTAGTTATTACGACTGGACGAGGCGGGGCCCAGATCGGAACTGATTGAGATCTTCCCGTGGGTGTCGTAAGAGGCGACTAAGGGATAACACGATGCAAATACCATCTTTGCGTAGAGACGGAAAACTCGACATCAAACCCTATACGGCTGCCTGGTTGGTCTCGCGGCATAAATGTGCGCGTGGGATCGAGAGGTCCCGGGTTCGATCCCTGGGTCGGGCAGTGTTATTGGGTTTTTCTGTCACGAAATTCTCAGTAGCCGCACGGAGTCTGGAAATGTGCCCGGTACGGCAATAGGCTCGCCCCTTATTACGTGGGACTAAAATATATCTGGCAAAAAGTGGGTGTAGAAATACACCTCTGCCTACCCCTTCGGGGATAAAAGGCGTGACGATATGTATGTATGTATGTATATATTTATCGTGCAGAGAGCCTCGGCTCTAACATATCACAGACTTTTTGAGGGTATGCGTGTATTATGTTGTATATTATGTATTATATATAACTCCACTCGGGAGTAAACGGCAAGCTGTCGTTACCTGTTAGAATGAAAATCTTTGGTCTATGCTACATGAATACGGGTCTCCAAATCTCTTTTGATTTTGAAGGTCTGGCAGCAGTCTCTCTGTTGAAAAATGAATCAAATCTTCAAAGTCAAAATCCTTTATTCATTTAGATCACAAAGTGACACTTATGAACGTCAAATTTAAAACATTATTATTGTATGCTTCTACATTTACATTAACTGCCACGTTCGCAAAGCAAGGGCGTAGAACCATGAGAAAGAACGGGCATTAAAACTCACGGTCACTCTTTTTCATCGCCAGGGTTTTAACAATATATAACAATTAAAGTTTTGTAAGGTGCTGCAACTGTTATACCTTCTATGTTACTTGTATATACATATTTACAGTACATGATACTCAAGCATAATCAAGTTAAATTTTGATGTTCATTTAGTTAGCCTCCTGAACATAGACATGGTGAAACAGGAGCATCCACTTACATTATGCACCTAACAATGCAGGCAATCCGCGCAAATGTTCAGAACCATGATGGAAATGATGAAGTTAAATAAAAAATAAAAAATTAAAAAAAATTACCAGCCTATAAGACCGCCATCGACCAGTCATCGCAAGTAGCACCCGTTCACGAGTATGACGCATGTGCCAGCCATCATCCCTCTCGCCATATCAGAGGGACAGGGATGACCCGACACACGACGGCACCACAAGAAATGACATTTTAGTGAGCATGACGACAACGGTATTCGAACCGGCATTAATACAATTAACAATCTGTTGGTATACTGACCATGAACGCGAATTACCTCCATTTTCCAGATATTAGCATAAATTTGTGAAACGCGTGAAGAAATGCAAATGTAGTACTCGTATTTAACTGACATGATACCTTTTGAAATACAACCACCGATCCAACTGATTGAGTACAAGATTATAAAATTAAACATATTAAATAAATAGTTTCTAACGACATAAAAGACATTTAATGATGTGGTGGCGATTCCAGAAAACATCACTTATATAATTTTATTTGGAATAGAATCATATTTAATTACATGTCATGAGAATTTTAATATTATCTTCCTATTTACCTAATAATTATGTGAATACTAAAACAGATTATTTCCAAGCGCATTTGTCATTAAGATAATCATTTAAATTGTAATAAGCCTTTTGCATTAGGCTATTTTTAATCGTAGTCTTAAATGCGCTAAACGGCAAGTCCAAGATACATATCGGTATCTTGTTGTAGATACGTAAACTTAGTCCTATAAAAGAATTATGAGTTTTACACAAACGGAAATACGGAACACATAATTTATGTCTATTTTTTGTATTAATAGAGTGAATATCACTTTTCTTTGAATATGAATTTATATTTTTACGCACATGCAAAACACTGGCATAAATATACTGAGACGCTACAATTAAAATACCGATTTCCTTAAATCTTTCCTTGAGCGAAACTCTTGTTCGTAATTGGTAAATGGCCCGAACTGCTTTTTTTTGCAATTTAAAAATACTTTTGATATCAGCAGCTCTACCCCATAGTAATATGCTATATGACATACCACTATGAAAATAGCCAAAATATACCAGTCTAGCCGTATCGACATCTGTTAAACTACGCACCTTCTTAATGGCATAAGCAGCCGAACTAAGTTTCTATCTCTTAGGATTATGAAAGAGAACTTGTACTTCAAGACATAAGTAATATATGCAACTGAAATCACGCTTAAATGATGATTATGATGACCAGAATGAAATATATACATATAAATATCGTAAACATACGAGTACATGCAAAAAAAATCATATTGTGTACCGTATAACAATCTATTACGGTGAATATTCGGAGCAGCCTGACAAAAACATTCACCATTGTGACTGACGGACATTTCTCATCCCCGCTTTCACGTGGAATTTAATTTCAATATATTTTCGCATCGGACTCATGCCATCATCAGTATTTGGGTCACGCTGGTGAAACAGGAAGTCAATTTGGTTGGCACGCGGAGAAAAAATTGTATATTATTATATATTAGGAAACGCGGCGGTAATGTATAGATTTATGAGCATGGTATTGCTTCACTGGTATAAAATACTATTTTGTTATTTTTCCAAATGCAATACAAACGTATCATATACAGTCGAACATAGAAACTCCAGCCCTTTTAAGCCAGTAATAATAGTATGCACGGGCTTTTCTGTAAGGCAATTGTCTCACCATCAGCCAGGAAGCATATTTTCAGCAATTTTCTCGCTCAGGAAACTAATCAAAGGTCATCAAAGAGATGTACATATATATTAAAAGTTGCTGAGCGTTAACACCGCTGGTGAGGACTCGCTCTATACGTTCTTCGCGGGGCGACAAGAACTACGAAAGATCGACGACCCACTCGCTAAGCGATATTCGCCCAGCGATGTTCGCTCGTTCGCATTGTTACGTAGTAGTAACTTAACCACCCTGAGTGAGGTGAGCGACTATTCGCCCATCGCCACGACAGAACTAGCACTACCGAGCCACACTATCAAAGTATACACTTACTGCTCATTGCTTGACAACTTGTTTTAGTTGCTAGCTTCGCTCCCTACTCTCTAATCTGGGGGACAGCTGCCTTGCTCTAGTACTATATTTTTGAGGTGAAATCAGCGTTACTATATAATAATATGGAACTCGCAATATTAATATGGACCGTGTTCTGGGAGAGGTTTATGTCCAGCAGTGGAATGGTAATATGGTAATGATAAAAGGCGGCAAACGAGCAGGCGGGTCGCCTGATGGTAAGCAATTACCGCCGCCCATGGACACAAGCAACACCGCAGGAGTCACAAGTGCGCTGCAGCCCCTTGGGGTTGGGAAAAGGGATAGGATGAGGAGTGGCATTAGGGAGAAAGAATAGGGGATAGGGAAGACGACAGGCTGATTTGATTTGAATATTAGTATGATTTTTGTGACTGAATTGGTAGCAGCGTGACCCGGTTGATGGGCTTAACACTATCCACGGCCACAGGCACAGGAATGGACTAGCCACGAGAACGTAGACTTTTTGTAAACAAAGAATTTCTACTAAGTAATTTAGCGACAGTTCTGTCAAAAACAAATAATGTCAAATCCAATGTGTGCAACGGTACCAAAGAGCTCAGATATTTACATAGAGGCACATTTCCTATTCCTATGGGCGCTCTGTAGACAAACTTTCTGTGACCCAAACTGCCACTTGGCGGCGTAGCAGTCGCGCTGTGACAGCTGTCTCTACGAGAGTAAGAGAGACGAACGTTCCTCCTGTGTATCTTAACTACGAGAGCAATAGAGACGGAAAACTAAGCCAGCGCCGCCAACGGTGCCAACTACACTAAACTGGTGACAGTCTCCACCTGGAATCAGCACACGAAATTCTTAAGAACTGCGCTTCTATGTTAATATGTATTCATTGACGGTACATAGATACGTATCATTAGTAGTATGTCAATTGATCGGATTTTCATCGATATATGCGCTGTCAACAGTGTTTTGTGGCACTGGAATTTGATAATCCATTGAGATCTTACATTCTTGGGCTTAGTGGGCATTTATCAGAGGATAAAAATGTTTTTTGGATGGTAAGAAGAGGTTAGTTTCAAGTTAAATGCAAGTTCATTGTGTCGCAATGCTCGTCCTGCAGCCGGCATATCGGAAAAGCGGGTGCACAATTGCAAAAGTGGCACAGGTAACCCTAAATATTATTTTACCGTAATTTTTTAAGGATTTTGTTTAAGTTAATACTGACGTTTTCATTCATACACATAGTTAAATCTCTATGCCTAGAAATTTTAATGCAATGCACTAGCTAGTGATCTGTAATATTATTATTTTTTTAATATTTTAGGATAGCTTAGCTATTTTTTTGCCTATGTATGATTAAAAAATCAAATCAATAATAACAACATAACATAACTTCACGCCTTTAATTCCCGAAGGGGTAGGCAAAGGTGTATTACAAACCCAAACTTCGTCAGTTATGTTTCGGTTCCAATGTAATAGGGGGCGAGCCTATTGCCATCTACCGGGCACAGTGTTAAGCGAGCGATAATTAACATTTTTAATACACACTTATCTTCGAAAAGTCAGAGGTGTATGCCCGGGGTAACTGGGGATCGAACCCAAGACCATCGTCTCGGCAGTCCGTCAATAATACTATATTATTGTACTCTATCATTGACATATATGGTTCTCTATTATTGTCTTGCATTTACAGAATTACGTGTAAGTGTAAAAAACTAGAAAAATCAGCAAATTCATAAAAAAATCCGGGAAATTCGACCACTCAAATAAAATCAAATACCTAGGTTTATTTTTGTAAAAATAGATTTTTTTTGGTTACGGCAGGAAGTCATAGATATTACAATATAAATTTGCCCTGAATGTGTGTTTACAAAAAGTCTATCTTCTCGTGGCACTAACTATAGAAAGTATTTCCAAAATAGATGGCCTGCACTCTATGTTTCTGGTTATTCGTACCGATATTCAATCTACGTTGTATGAAAGAGTATGTTTTGTGCAAAAAAAAGTGATTCCAAAATTCTTTATTCTCATACTGGATCAGGTTAGGGCGTCTACTCAACGAGCGTGAACACTTTTATTTTTCAGTTGCGTTCGTTTATGGATTTTTTAAAGGCTTGAATACCTCAGTCGCAACTATAGTATTTTAGTCAGTGTTTTCAGTCACTATTTAAAATATTTTGAGCAAAATTAAGAACTTATTTCATAGATTAACCCTTTTATTCCCGTAGGGGTAGGCAGAAGTGTTATATTTCGGCCACATATCGCCATTTATTGCATTTTAGGTCCCACTTTGTAGGGGGCGAGCCTATTGCCGTTATCGTTAGCTCATTGCCAGACTCCGTGCTGTCACTGAGAATGCCGAAAAATCAGTAAAATTTTTGCGCGACCCCGGAATTGTTAAACTAAATTGTTAATTATCGCTTTCACCGTTCGGAGAGCACGTTAAACCATCTTTCCCCGTAAGTAGTATCTTTCACAATAGTTACAGGGAATCTTATGTCAATGCCTATAAAATGACAGGCCAGCAATGAACGAGCTGCACATTATTTGCCAAATCTGTCAGCGGCCTGTATTCGCATAACGGACTATATCGCGGTAGGGTTATTTGCATTCGTGTTGCCCCATTGTTGTTGTTAAAATCAACCTGATATACCGTTGGAAAATATTTATCCAGGAAGTGATAAGATACATTTGCATTATTTGTATTTATTTGATTTGATTTATTTATTTGATTTGATTTTTATATAATTATGTCGACGCGTTATGTCGTTGTAGTCCAAGTCTTATAAATTGTACCTAGTGTTAGTAATTTGGTAGCGTTATTATAGGTGCTTATATACTTTAAAACAACATTGATTCAACTGATTAGACTACGGACACGGCTCCACGCGGGAGTGTTTTACCCCGAAGGAAGGAAAAGTAAAGCTTTTATAGTGTCGATTACAAAATACAAAGTTAAATAATATAATAATAAATTATTAGAGAAATAGGCACACGAAAGGGATGCATGACGATTTAAGGGAGAGGCCTTTACCCAGCACTATAATACGCTAATAAAAAGAGAAAAAAAAAGTCACTGTGTTCTTTATCAGGATAGGTTTGAATAGCTCCAAAACATAATAAATTACATCATTTTGTTTCTATATGTACTGGACACAAAATTAATTTACTTTTACCTTAAATTAATATAAATACCTTCAAAAAGTCGCGCGGCGTCGAATCGACCGCACTTTAAACGTTTTTATTTACAATTCCTAACATTTTCGTTAGAAATCTTTCAAACAAAACGAAACATATATCCCTTCTCTCCACCCGTCACGTGATGTACAATTAGCTTTTGTTACAGTCGCGGCGTAGTAGTCCAAACCACTACGCGCGCTCGTCGTCGAAAAGTTTACGGGCGGTCGAGTGTGTAGATTGTTTTTTCATTATTTTGAATCAGTTTGGTGCTTTATTTGTATTTGTTTATATAAAATGGCTTGTAGGCCTACTAGCGACTCTCAGATAATCGCGCAATTACAAGAAAACTATAAAGAAAGATCATCAGAGTATCAGAGCTCAGTGGTTCAGGTCAGGTATTCTCATATTATTTTATTTTATAAATTTTCTCTATGTGTTTTAAAATATATCTCTATAATTGCATTTGATTTTTTCATAATTATTTGTAAGTTTATATTGTTATTTTGTTAACCTTTTTATTTCTATTGCTAAACTGAATAACAAACGATAAATTATAAACCTAATAACGAACGACTCCACAGTTATTTGGAGAAATCCCTTAAATGTTCAAGTAGTCTTTTAGCTTACGCGCGATTGCTCCCGTTACAAAAGACCGCGCGCCTGCTTGAAGGTTAAACAGCAACACGCAGTAAGTATTAAAGATTACCGTTGCTTATTTTTACATATTTTAACAAATAATTCAAAAGCCATTCATAACTTTCATTCTTTCATTTCAATGTTTTCATTCTTTCATTTCATTGAAAACATTTTCAGCAACACTGGCAAGCAGTATAAACATACACATCGAAATAATATGTAACAGTAGCAATCTAATTCGTATTTTCCAGGAAAGGTGATAAGTCGTGGTGTATATTTTCTAAAGGCCGTATTTCCAGGTTGGTGTAGAAAGGCTGTATTTTTGCATACAATTAACGAGTGACGCGTAGAAGTGGCGTCCGTACGTAACGAACTGACCGGAACGGACACTGTTGGTTGGGGGCATTGAGCGGTGTAGGGCGGGAGCCAGACGATGTCCTGATTTTGAGAATGGGTAGAGTACTCCTTGATTTATTTTAATTTAGTAGGACTTTACTTTGATAGAAAAGCATGCATAGCAGCCTCATTTTACACTTGTATAAACAAGTTGTAAGCACGTGTATCAAGAACTTTACTTTTCTTTCAACTTATTTTTTTATTTTATCGTTTTGGAAATCTAATCATAAGAGTCTTATGGTCTGTTATATTCATACCACATTTACTTGATAAGATATAGAATATTGTAGAAGGTATGTATTTCTCCATAGCGTACCTAACGTAATAACGGTACCCTAAATATTACAGTACTTTACAACGATCACCATCATCAGCTGGTTATATAAACCATCTCACTTCTGGGTATTGACATATAATCATACAGAATATTCATCATGCAGAATAGTCTTACTTAAAGACGGATTAGGCCATTACATAATTATACAGATAATAGTATGGAGAACACTCAGATATATATGCAGGTTTCCTCGCGATGTTTTTATGCACCCCTTCAATTTAATACGCACAGCCATAACTCCGAAAAGTCAGTGATGCGCACTGTGGGTTGGAAACTAAGACCCTATACGTAACAGTCTCTTTGTCTGTCCACTACACTATCGCTGCTTTTTTTTATTTATACAGGGTGTTGATATGCACTTGCAAATAAATTCAGGGGTGAATATACTACTAAACTGACGGACTCATAAACTGCATCAAAGTTCAGGATTACTTTGAAATGATTTTTTTTAATCAGTATACAAACTTTTTAGATTAAATTATATAAATATGGAGAGACTGGCTCTTAACCTTAAAAAAAAGCAAAATTAAAAATAGAACTGCAGTAAAACAAATGAGTCATCATCATATCAGCCAAACGACGTCCACTGCTGGATATAGGCCTCCCCCAAGGTTCTCCACACAGACCGGTCTTGAGCCGCCCGCATCCATCCGCCTCCCGCGATCTTGACGAAATCGTCGGTCCACCTTGCGGGGGTCCTACCTCTGCTGCGTCGTCCGGTACGTGGCCGCCACTCCAGAACCTTTCTTTCCCAACGGCCATCGGTTCTTCGAGCTATGTGCCCTGCCCACTGCCACTGCAGCTTGACTATCCGGAGAGCTATGTCAGTGACTTTGGTTCTACTGCGGATCTCCTCATTTCTGATTCGATCTCTGAGTGACCTTGAGCCTTCTGATAAGGCCCACAGTGAGCGACCACGTCTCTGATCCGTAAGTCGTCACTGGCAACACACACTGGTCAAAGACTTTCGTCTTGAGACACTGCGGGATATCGGACGAGAAGATATGTCGTAGCTTCCCGAACGCTGTCCAACCGAGTTGGATTCGACGATTGAGCTCCTTCTCGAAGTTGGACCTACCTAATTGGACTACTTGTCCCAGGTAGGTATACTTGTCGACAACTTCGAGCATAGAGTTCCCAACCTGAATAGGAGCAGGTACAACATGGACGTTCGACATGATTTTCGTCTTGTCCATGTTCATCTTAAGACCTACTTGTTGGGAGACTCTACAGAGGCCATCGAGCATTGTGCCTAGGTCTTCCATGGTCTCAGCCATGACTACGATATCGTCTGCGAATCGAAGGTGAGTGATGTACTCGCCGTTGATGTTGAGTCCATTCCAGTCCAGAAGCTTGAAAACATCCTCCAGCGCAGTGGTAAACAGTTTCGGGGATATGACATCCCCCCGTCTAACCCCTCGCTGGAGTTGAATAGGTTTCGAACTCTGGTCCTGGAGGCGGACTGACATTGTGGCGTTTTCATACAAACACTTCAGCACTTCGATATCTCGGTAGCCAATCCGGCACCGTTGGAGAGGCTGTAGCACCGCCCAGGTTTCGATCGAATCGAAGGCTTTCTCATAGTCCACAAACGCCAAGCATAGGGGCTGGTTATACTCCTCGGACTTCTGTATAACCTGCCGCAGCGTATGTATGTGGTCTATGGTACTATAGCTTTTACGGAAACCGGCTTGTTTGGGAGGCTGGAAGTCGTCTAGCTTGCTCTCGAGACGATTCGTGATGATCCTCGAAAACAGCTTGTAGACGTGGCTCAGAAGTGTGATGGGTCTGTAGTTCTTTAAGAGGGTTTTATCCCCTTTCTTAAAGAAAAGCACCACCATACCCCTGTGCCACGCCTGTGGCGTTTTACCCTCGAAAATGACGGAATTAAATTCCGGAGGGCTTCTCTAGCGGGTGCACCGCCGGCCTTCAGAAGCTCACTCGTAATTCCGTCACCACCCGGCGCCTTGTTGTTTTCGAGCTGTTTAAAAGCCACACTAATCTCGTGCATGCTGACGTCCGGGATATCTTCGGTATAGTGTCGGGTCAATCCAGCTCTAGGGTCTGACGCTGGAGTGCTTGCGGGTCGTTGCGTTGTCGTGTATAGCTGTCCATAGAACCTTTCGATCTCCTCCAAGAGCTCAGGCTTGGACGATACGATTCTGCCATCTTCCGTCTTCAGCTTTGTCAGCTGACTCTGCCCAACAGACAGATCCCTCTGGAACACTTTGGATCCCTTATTCTGCTCGATCGCCTCACGAACACATTTTGTGTTGTATTGGCGGAGATCGCGAGTCAGAGACTTAGAGATCTGTCTGTTGAGGTGCCGATATTTCGGCATGTCGTCGGAGGATAGCAGAAACATCTTGCGCCTTTCCTCTAACAGCTCGAGGATCGGACCCGAGATCTTGCTGGTTCTCTTGCTTTTCTGGGGCTTAAAAAATTTAGCCCTTGTTATATGGACAGCATCCATGAACCCGTTACTGTACTCGTCCACATCTACGCATTCGCCCAGGCATTCGAAACGGTTCGAGCTGAAAGCCCTCAGGGTTTTGGATATGAACCGGTGCCGGTCGGAGCGTGGACTTTATCAACCTCGACCATTCGAGGCTTGTACAGATATTCAATGTGCCTCTTACCATTCGGTGATCGCTCCCCACTTTAAGTGAATTGATCACGGAGACATCATTGAATATCTGCCTCTTCGTCGACATGATAAAGTCGATCTCATTTTTGGTTGCACCGTCTGGACTTACCCAGGTCCACTTGCAGCATTCTCGCTTCTTGAAGAAGGAATTCATCATATAGAGTCTTTCCTTCTCCATAAAGCTAGCCAGCAAGTGACCCCGGGAATTCCGATGCCCATAACCAAATTGCCCCACTCTCAGCTCAACACCGTCGCGTTTGCCCAGTTTCGCGTTAAAATCTCCCATGACCACGGTGTAATGTGTTTTTTAGCTATGTATATCCTGAGATATTCGCTTCCACCTCTTCATCGGGGTGCGACAAGGTCGGAGCGTAAACCTGTATGACCTTCAGCGAATACCGCTTGGATATTCTGAGTATAAGGTACGCTACCCTGCTCGACACACTCCCGATATTTACCACGTTGGTCACGAGAGATTTGTGGACGATGAACCCGACACCACCTTGGGACTGTATGTCGCCCTCCCGGTAGAAGAGCAAGTTACCGGAATTGAGAACTATCGAGTCCTTCCCCTGTCTTCGGACTTCGGATAGGCCTTTGATATCCCATCGCAACTTGCTCAATTCTTCTTTCAGCTTGACAATCTTCTCGTCGGTCCGCAGTGTGCGCGTGTTCAGTGTTGCCAGGGCAAATTGTCGTTGGTGGTGGTAGCCCGATCTCTTCCGGAGATTCTTCGCACCCCTTGCCCCGCCGTTACCATGGCCGCTACTATAACCAGGACTAGCGGGGCCGCCGGGGACTAGGGGCCGGTTTTTATTGGTGTGGTTCATATGGGGGGATTTGCTATAATCGCCACGCTTGGCAGGCGTATTGGCGATCGCAGTGGCGGAAGTTTTTAGTGCTGGACGCTGCTGCCCATCTAGCATCTTGGGATTTATTTCCGACAGGTTCGGATGGTTTGACCGCCATCTTTCGGTTGACTGCTTGCGCTGGGGGAGATACTATGACGAGTATCTACTCATCAGAGTAACTCCTCCACTGGGCGGTTGGGTCGTCACGTCCCGACGCCTGTAACTGAAACAAGAAAACAACAACAACCTGAAACAAATGAATATAGCCGGTAATAGAAAATTTACTCGTAGTATCAGATTTGCGTGTTATTTAAAGCTAAGTTTTAAATTGATTCGCATTGATTTTTTATTGTTTTGTCAATTGAATTATTATTACCAGCAGAATTGTTGGGTTAGTTTTTTAACTCATCGAGAGTTTTTGAACCATAATATGGATACTTTGTCCGAACAAGCGGCTCAAATTGTAGCACTGGTGCGGGAGGGCTTGGATCAACGAACGTTTGGTAGAATTTTAAATTTAAACCAGTCTACGGTTTCTAGAATATACAGAAGGTTTGTGGAGACAGGTTCTTACAGAAGGAGACGTGGAGTGTAGGACATGTTTATATGGTGCAGATGGTCGCAGAAGAGTCTATTGTCGACGTGGGGAGCGATATGCTCAAAGTTGCATTGAGGAGCGTGTTCCTTTTGGAGGCGGTTCGTGTATGGTCTGGGGTGGCATATCGATGAACGGGCGAACAGAACTTGTGTTTATAGACATGGTCCGTCAAAACGGTAATAGAGAGAGTTTGACTGCACATCGCTACATAACAGAGATCTTAGAGGATCACGTGGTGCCTTACATGGGATTCATAGGCGAAAATTTTACTTTAATGCAGGATAATGCCCGGCCGCACGCTGCTGCACAAGTTCGATAATATTGCGAAGAGGTTGGGATTCGTACAATGAATTGGACAGCACGCAGCCCGGATCTTAATCCCATTGAGCATGTTTGGGACAATTTAAAAAGAGCTGTATATGCGAGAAATCCCGTGCCCACGACAGTGGCAGCACTAAGAACAGCACTTTCAGAAGAATGGGACAATATTCCGCAAGATCTTTTAATAACTCTAATAAAATCTATGCGGAACCGATTAGAATCCGTAATAAGGGCACGTGGAGGTAATACACCTATTAAAACATAAATAAACCCTTGCATAAAGTTTGTGTCTATTGTTAAAACCAATTTTTTTATTAAACCAATTTTCCTTAAATTTCTGTTTTTTCTTCAAAAATGTCTTAAGATCCTTTCCAGTACACAAATTTAAACTTAAGGATTCATATCCTTAAGTTTAAGTTTGCGCTACTACCCTACGCCGTTTAAAAGTTCACGAACCAATCTAGAGGTTTCAATTTAAAATTGTATAGAAAGTTTGCATATTTGGTTAAAATATTTATTTCAAAGTCGTCTATTACTTTGATGCAGTTAATGAGTCCGTCAGTGTATAATTGAATGCAAATACATGAAAAATAACCCACTAAAACTTAAAAATATTTTTTCGTAATCATGCATTTCAAAAATCAGCTCGATGTATCTACCGCGCAGTCTTATGCGGCACCAGTAAACAATTTATTCTGATTTACCTAAGTAACATTTAATGAAAATAGGGTCTTATGTCATCGCACACGGTTTAAAATAATTTTAGACTAAAAAGTATCCTGTCCATGTCGTATTATCAAAATATTTTGTATGTATTATATCAACACCCTGTATATTTATAAAAATACTAATACCATATAATACCCTTACATGTTAATTATATTAGCAGTAAAAGTTGACAGACAGCGAGAGGCCCATGTATGTCCCTAGAGATGTACCCAAGGGTCATGACAGTCATAAAACAGAGGTCGATTAGGGTCATGAAACACGACTCATTAAGACTCCGAGTTGGTTCAGCGGTGTTCAACATTTCTAGTTTTGGTCAACTGTTGCTTTACCTTAACAAAAATGGTCAAGTTTCTAAAGCGGTTCGGTGGACATTGAAAATATATTATCTGACTTATTTTGGAGTCGCTTTGTATTTGTAATAACATTGTTTTGGTCAGATTTTGTAAATGTATATTTGTTTCGGTGTCACAGAAAGTTTCGTTTATTATATAGGGATCATATTGTAACAGTTTCATTAGTAGATTTCAAATAGTGAACGTTGAATTATACTTCGCTAATAAATGGTTACATTTAAATTCGGTAAATTTATTTATTATGGACGTAAACACACTTATAACATAAAACTATGTATATTTTTAGTAAAGCTGATGCCTAAAAGCGGTGATAGCCTAGTGGTGTACGTAACGGACTACCGAGACGAGGGTCTCGGGTTCGATACCCAGTTGCCCCGGGCACACACCTCTGACTTTTCGAAGTATTAAAAATGTTAATTATCGCTCGCTTAACAATGTGCCTGGTAGACGACAATAGGCGCGCCCTCTATAACATTGGGACCGAACCATAACTGGCGAAGTGTGGGTGTGTAATACACCTCTGCCTATCCCTTCGGGGATAGACGCGTGAAGTTATGTTATGTGCTGATGCCTGAAGTTAGTAATAGTGACACGTCGAGCATTTTATTAAGAAACGACACCCTTATTTTAAGAGGAGAACATATTTTTTATAACAAAAGGAATATTTCCTTTCATAATAAAAGTCGCATAAAAAAAATCTGGTTTTATCCACGAAACCACTTGGCACTCTTAATAGAAGCGTACCATACACACTCTTTTTTATTTTATAATACTCGTAGATATTAAAAATAATGTCATAAATAATACCTACTTATTATAAATGTAAAATATACACCCATACAAGTTAGTACACATTTTTATCATCATAACTCACGCTGGAATTGACAACTAACAAACAGATTTGCCTATTGCTTTCATATTTCACTTCAGACACTCGTCCTGTCCCTCAGTAGGTACCCCAAATTTGAAATTCGTTATTGATATTGCCCCACGCTCCCGGGCTACCTAAGACAAGATATACACGACGAGGGCATAAAGAATCAATCGGACAGCGGGGAAGCTGTTTTCTTTTTCAATCAGTGGACGTCCTTTGAGAATTCATGCGTACATTTGTGTTGCAAGCCACATCTAACGCCACAGCTTAAAAAAATACAGTACAAAAGCTTAGTATGCTGTCCGTTCGAGTAAAGTTGGTGAGGAATCTTAATGCGCTGTGGCATTGAGTACACAGTATCTGTACAAGTAGCCAGTATAGTTGTTAGAAAATAAATTGAATATTGGAGAGTGGCGGAGATCCCTTCGTATTTCGCTCTCAGATTGAGCGCAGCTTTACTTTAAGTCGGCACATCGTAAATGTAAAAGTAAGGTGAAATTATGGCCACTGGCAATAAATACGCTCGGGATAATGGAAGGCAGAGAAACATTGATGTGGTTTACAAGCCACCGTGAGCACAGTGTGGAAACTGCCTATTAATGATCCATTATTGTTGAAGAGGCAGCTATGTGCCACGATTGAGTCTGTGTAGATTAATGGAAACCGCTTAGACGTAAGATTCGATATATATATATATATATATATATATATATATATATATATATATATATATATATATATATATATATATATATATATATATATATATATATACGTGGTTGTGCTTTGAAACAATTGCATATAGATCTGACAGAGAGATAAAGAGAAATTATACGCATTTGAATTTGTTTTTATTGTTCTATTTTGTCCCTCGGTGTAACTCATTTTTTTAAAGATATTATTTTATTTATAGTCTCATGCCTGTATCCCCTAAGGGTAAGGCAGAGGTGTAAATATTACACCCACACTTTGCCATGAATTTTAAGGTCCACGTAATAGGGTGCGAGCCTATTGCCGTTACCGGGCACAGCACAAGACTCCGGGCTGCTACTGAGTATTCGGAAAAAACCCAGTAACACTTTTGCCTAACCCGGGAATCGAACTCGGGACCTCCGATTAGCAGTCGCATACGCTAACCACTGGACTTTTTTAAAGATAACAATCCGTATACAAAAATCATGCTTTTTACTCGTACTTTTTCATCCTCTTAGCGTTATCCCAGTTTGAATCTGGGGTCCGCTTACTAGTCTAACCGGATTTGGCTGAATATTAGCTTTTCCACGGAGCGACTGCCTGTCTGACCTCCGCAACCCTAAGGGATAGCGATATTCCATGGTTTAGACAAGTGTCAGTTTATTAGAAGGTACTGACGCCCAGTAACGATTGTCAATGATCTTCATGACAACCGGGCTTAATGTGCTCTCCGAGGCACGGGACAAGCGATAATTAACAATTCAATACGCACATAACTCCGAAAAGTCATTGGTGCGCGCCGTAGATTCGAACCCGATACCCTCTGCATGGCAGTCTGTTGGTATCTCCACTAGGCTATCGCTGCCTTTTTACTCGTACTTTAAGAATGAATAAAATAACGATATTCCAAACAACCTTTCATTCATATTAAGGACTACCACTGATCCGTTAGTAATTGGAGAATCTATTTCTTCCAAATTAATAATCTAATGAACGCTACAGCCGTAATTACTTTTACGCTATGTTCAAATTTAATCAATACAAAATTGCAGTAATGTTTTCATTCTCAGTAAAAACTGGCTGTCGTAGTAAGGTTACGGGAACAGAATATAATAATATACTTTTGTTACTCCTATTACGTTGGTATCACGTTGTTCGTAGTTTCATCAGGTTCAAGTATAAAGTTACACCTACATTCCCAGAGTGTGTGATTTTTTAACTTTATGTGTTTTAAAAATATACAACGGAGCAAAGTTTTATTATTGTTTGAAGCGTTGTGTGGTTACATGTCCCCAGGCATTTGTGGAGTCTCTTATTTAGACAGCAGAAGTTATAGAATTGTTTTAGTTTCTGTAAATATATTGGCAACTTTGTTTCGTGTGGGTAAAGTGTTTCAACATATTTTAGTTGTTAAAATAATATTATAACTTTTAACAGATAATTTTGCTAAAATTATAGCTACGTGAATGGAGAGGTGGGTATTATAAAAACGAAAGTGTGTTTGTTTTGACTGTCCTTCTCTCACGTCGCAACGAAGCGATTCTGTGGTTTTATTTTTGCGTGAGGAGATAAGTAGGTAGCTGGAGACAAATTACTTTTACCGATATAATCGATACCCATGCGGGTGAAGCCAAAGTCTAGTATTCTTAATACATACATACATACATAGTCTCACACCTATATCCCCGAAGAGGTAGGCAGAGGTATATTGCTACACCCACTTTTCGCCAGCTTTATTTTAGTCCCACGTAATAGGGGGCAAGCCTATTGCCGTACCGGGCACATTACCAGACTCCGCGCTTCTACTGAGAACTTCCTGACGGAAAAACGCAATAACACTATGCCCGACCCGGGGATCCAACCCGAGACCTCCCAATCCCACGCACTAATAAATCATACAATATTATTTAGCGGGTCTTAGTCGCGATAATTCACTTATATAAAGGCATAAATACCTCTGTTATTCTTCTACGTTTCTACCGGCTTGCAATCAGCGTTGTCCCTATCGCGACTAAGACCCGCTGAATAATATTGTATGATGCATACAAGTCGCGAAAGTTTAAAATCGATTATTTTTAATAAATATGACAAATATGGGGTTATATCCTAAAAGTACGTACATCCATACATTGCTATAATTATCATGAGGTTTCATTCCGCTTATTTCTAGTGTATCTAAGCTATTTTATACGCATTTTCATTCCTATATAAATAAATACATTAATCCCTATGCACACAGACTATATTTTATTATCATTCTTACTCTCTTCTTTTTTTGGGCTGGCAACACTGAAAACGTCAAACGTAAAATTACGTAGCTCCGTGATTTTAAAGTTTTATTTAAGTTTAAATCCATATTAAACGCTTATGTTTCATTAATATCGTGTGTAATAGTAATAGAAGTGTGAAATACATTGAGTTTGCTGTTTGAAACTTCGCTGCAGACAGTTCTTGGCGGACAGATCAACTACCCAGTGGCAACTGGCAACGGACGGAATTCAAATCATCATCCCCATCCGGGGAGTATTTTACTTATTATCTTACACTCCTCAGCACATATTTACTCGGCTCCCTGAACGTGAGCTTCGTCCATCACACACTGGCACAGTTTCTGTCTCCTTTTGCTTGACAAAAGTGGAAGCAAAATCGAGGACTGAACAAATGCCCCATACAAGCACAAACTACACTTACACTTCACATTTGTATACATATATGTAATTATTTATTAATTAAGTATACAATATTATAATTATTTATTGATTGTCTGCCTAGATTTAGTTATTAAGTACAACCATCTTAGATATTTACCTAGATTTAGTTATTTAGTACAGCCATCAGCAAGGATTATCCTACCTACTTGATACTGATATAAGAGTTGTTCAACAAACCATATTAATCTAAACCATTATTTAGTTTAATAGCCAAATTACCATTCTTACACCTTTCTTTCAATTTTCATTACTTATTTTCAACATACCTACATCAATCTATAATTTCTCATAACTTTTTTATCTCTTTTATTTGGTACTAATTATATATATTCACTCTTTTATATTAACATAATACCTATCTTTCTTCAAAGTATTCACCTGTTTTTCCTTTTTTAGGTAATTTGTGAGGGATGTCTGCAAACACGATGACCCGCAAGGCACTTGCTAAGGAAACAGAGAACAACTTGAAGATAGCGCTGTTAGAATTAAAGAAATATAAAAAAGATAACAGTCAACTATTGAAGGAACGTGTTGATAGCGAAGAAGAAATTAAATATGTCAATGATAAAGTATCCCAGCTGAAGGCGCAATTGACGGAACTCCACATTGAACACATGGACATCTTGGACCAACGAGACAGACTACAGGAGGAAGTTAGGTCCTACAGTAGCTGTGATGAAACCTACCTTAGACAACTCAGTCGAATTATGGAGTTGGAGGCGAGTCTGAATGAAGCCCAAACAACAATTTTATCACAAGAGGAATCAATCCAGACGCTCAACACCACAGCAAACAAGAACCTGTTTTCAGAGGTAATCAGCGGTAATGCTAGTGTTATTAAGACTGTAAAATGTAAGTGCAACTGTAAATCTAAATTGATAACCAAAAGAAAATTTAGGAAATTATCAAAATTAAATAAATTGATAAAGCGACTTGAATCCAGTCACAAGGGGTCAAATAAAGTAAATAAATTATCACAAATTAACCATGACTTGGTTAAGGAACAGGAGTCATTGGTGTCGAAGCTTGAGGCTAGCAATAAACAATTACTCAGTAGTAGATTATTATATGATCAGCACACTCAGGAGCTACAAACACACATATCAAAACTGACTGCACAGCTCGACAAAATGGCAATAACACACCAGAAAGAAACTCAAGAATACATATTAAAATATGATGAGATTTCTAGAGTTGGTAGAGAGAATCTAGAACAACTACTCTCTATAGCCAACAAAAAATGTTGCTTAAATTGTTCAAAATTAAATAATGATTTAGAAAGTAGTCTAGTACTAGAACAACCTCACAAAATATACAATGACTCCGGTTCTGATGCCTTGTTACAAACAAATCATATATGTTCACTTGACACTCATAGTAATAACACTGTACTGATGTTTTCTGACCAATTGGGAGTGGGTTTGGGTAGCTTAATAGATACTAACCGTCCATTACAAAACTTTTGTTATCCAGGAGAAAGAATGTCTTCATTAGTTAATAAGTTAAAACATGCAGAATTAAATAAACATTCTACAGTTATTATTATGTATGGTGATAGCTTACTAGTTACTAAGAAAGATATACTAGCTTTATCGGATATAATGACTGATAGAAGTTCTAAAGTGGGGTACAATTTTATAGTCTGTGCATTTCCTTATTCAAAGACCTTATCTGATAAAGAAAACAACCAGATAAGTAAATTAAATCTATTATTATATAATAGTACATATCGTCATAATGACAAAATTTTATTCTTTGACACTAATACTTTTATTAAAAGTAATTTTATTTTAACAAAAGATACCATGTATCTTTCTCGCTCTTTTAAACGACAACTTGCTAAATTATTAGCATTTAATTTATACAGTGACCCAAGTACTGTTAGAGTACATGACAATTCTATTATTGACATTCATAATAATAATAATTTAAATTAAATTCTGAGACAATAGAGAACACCTCTAGCTATAATAAGATTACTCGTAACTCATTGACTAATACACTTAAACATAATAACATAAATTTGATTAAATTAGTACATCAGAATATTAGAAGTACGATTAATAAAGATTTAGAAATGGAATTGTTTATGAACTGTAATGCTGTTGATATATTTTGCATCACTGAACATTGGCTAAAAAGCAACTAGTTCATGTTCAATTTCAGTAATCATATAGTAGGAAGCTCGTTTAGCCGGCAGCAAGCAGTACATGGTGGCTCGATGATTTTACTTAATAAGAAACTTAAATTTAAGGAGCGTCATGATATTGTAAGTCTGTCTGTTGAGCGAACTATTGAGGTAGCCTGTGTGGAACTGAGGAGATTTATTGTAATAAGTGTATACAGGCCTCCTTCAGCATTGTATGATAGCTTCGAGCGTATTATGGATGAGATATTAAACAAAGTTGCAAAAATAAATAAAAATGTTGTTGTGTGTGGTGACTTTAATGTAAATTTATTGGAGGATAGTAGTCTTAGTACAAAATTGAAAGCGCTGTTTCTGTCATATAATCTGAAGAACTTATTTTTAGAGCCCACAAGAGTTACTTCCTCTACATCTACTTGCCTAGATAATATATTTACAGATATCATAGTAAGAGACAAGCAAATTATTAGACAGTTAGACTCAGACCATTGTGGACAGCAGATCTCCTTTAATGATAACAGTAAGAATGTTTCTAGGCAAAATATAGTTGTAATACCTAAAACTGCAACTCGTTTTGCTAGGTTTCAAAGTAAACTAATGACTAGCTGGTCACTGTTAGATGATGAAGGTGACCCTAATTTGTTATATAATAGCTTTTTCAAAGCGTTTTGTACAGACTTTAATTCGGTTTTCACACCTAGAACGATTACAGTTGGAGGTAATGCAACCTTCTGTGAATGGGCAACAACTGGGCTTCACAAAAGTAGAAAGAGATTGTATGAGCTATATGAAGAGAGAAACTTTAATTTAAGTGAACAATTTCAGGATTATGTTAGAAACTATGCTAGGATATTTCGGAAACTTTGCAAGAAAGCTAAGTCTCTTTACCTGAGTTCAAGGATTAGGAGTAGTGACGATAAAATGAAAATGACATGGAATATAATAAACAGCGAGACTGGGAAAGTTAAAAGTAAAAGTTCAAAATTTAGTTTGAACATTGATAACGACACTATTACATCAGACTCAAAAGTTGCATCGGCGTTTGAAAGTTTTTTTACTGATATCCCCGTTATTACTACTAGATCTTTGGACTCATCAACCAATGCAGCGGAATCTCTTTTAAAAGAAAACATGAGTACAACCTATAGTGATTTCTCATTTCAGTATATAAATTCAAATGATGTTATAAAAGCTTTTAATACTATAAATTTAAAGAAGACTGCAGACTTGTGGGGAAATTCCGTTACTATAACCAAGTCCATTATTGCTTTAGCTGCTAACAGATTAGCTTTAATATTTAATAAGTGTATTGACTGTGGTGTATTTCCTGATCTTATGAAAGATAGCAAGGTAATACCTTTGTACAAAGCAGGTAGCACATCAGACCCCACCAACTATAGACCAATATCTGTGCTGCCCACATTTAGCAAAATTTTCGAGAAATTGATACTAGACCAACTGCAAAGTTATTTTAATAACAACGAGCTTCTACACTCTAAACAATTTGGTTTTACAAAGGGGCGCTCCACGACCGATGCCGGTGTTGAGCTTGTAAAACATATCTTTGATGCCTGGGAGGATTCACATGATGCTTTAGGTGTCTTCTGTGATTTGTCCAAGGCCTTTGATTGTGTAGAACATGATACACTGATCAGGAAATTACATCACTATGGTTTAAGTAGTTCTGCTCTGCATCTTCTTACTTCATATTTGAGTAATAGGATTCAGAGAGTTGATGTCAACGGGACGCGTTCGCATGGGTCTGTAGTCAAAATGGGCGTCCCACAGGGTTCAATCCTCGGTCCTTTTTTATTTTTAGTTTATATTAATGACTTACCACACCTCGTCAATGACAAGCACGGGATAGTACTGTTTGCTGATGATACCTCACTTTTATTTAAATTAAAACGACAGCAAATTGATATGGACGATGTAAACATTGCTATCTCAAAGGTGGTTCGCTGGTTTGAGGTTAACAACCTGCTTTTAAATAGACTAAAAACTAAATGTATTCGATTTTTGATGCCTAACGTCAAACAAGTGAACACCTCAGTAAAGGTTAAGGATGATGTGTTGGATCTTGTGGATAACACCAAATTTTTAGGCATTACACTAGATTCTAAGCTGCAATGGGGACCACATATTAGTAAATTGTCGAATAGACTCAGCTCTGCAGCATACGCAGTCAGGAAAATTCGCCAGTTAACTGACATTGACACTGCCAGGCTAGTATATCATAGCTATTTTCATAGTATAATGTCATACGGTATTCTCCTGTGGGGAAATGCTGCCGACATTCAGACGATCTTTGTTCTGCAGAAAAGAGCTATTCGAGCAATTTATAATTTGGATTATGGGGCTTCGTTAAGGAATAAATTCAAGGAAATAAACATTTTAACAGTTGCAAGCCAGTACATTTATTCCAACCTAATATATTTATTCCAAAACAAGGCCTCATACTCAAAGAAAAGTGATATCCACAATTTGAATACTAGAAATAAGAGTAAGCTCGTAGTGCCGGCTACCCGGCTAGAGAAAATAAAAAAATCTTTTCAAGGCCAATGTGTGCGCTTTTACAATAAAGTGCCAAGCAATATTCAAAATTTAAGTTATAATAAATTCAAAAAGATTATAAAACGTAAACTTTGTCAAAAAGGGTACTATTCAGTGCTAGATTATATTGAAGATAAAAATGCTTGGGATTAATTTGCTCGGTCCCACAGGCTACTTATGTTTGATTAGTGTTAAGTTTCATGTGAGTGTGAGTTATTGTGTCTATATTATGCTAGTTAGTACTTTTATATTATTATTAAAAAAAGCCTTATTAATTGACAACAACATTATAGACACACCAGCTCATATACCTATGAAAAATTCAATGTAGTTACTAAGTTTTTAAATTGTATAGAATCAAGACGTAGAAAAGAGTGGCCCGGAGTTTCTTGCCTGATTCTTCTCACGAGGCTCTACTTTCTGAACAGGCATTTTTTTCAATGCTCAACTATGTTAATATGCATTTAAAGTTACTTTTTTATTTTTTTTTATTTGAATGACTTTCTGACGTGTCCAAAAAATTTAAACATTTTTATGGAAATAAACATATTTGAGTTTGAGTTTGAGTTTGATTCTTTTCCTACTATTCCATGACGTCTACCCACACTAAACTGAACTTTGACTACTTTAAGTACACACATTACATAGCTGATACCCTAGTATCGTAAATGGAGCCTAAGGCTGTTTCTAGAACATTCGGCTACGATAAATTATGTTCATCTTAGTCGGGTACATGACGCTGTGAATTAGACTAGAGGTACATCATTTGTACTTGACAAGTAAACTGTTTGTTTTATTGTATCTCTTATAACGTGGGGCTGGCTGAATTGATACCATACTGTACGGACGTGCTGTAAAAATGGATTCAAAACTTAGTATGTAGTGCTGTTAGTAAACATAATTGCTAAAGCCGGGAAAGAATTTGCTGTCCACATTGTCGCAACGTATCATGCAGTGTAACAGAATTCCTATAGTGTCGACGCCTTGCGCGCACGAACAGCGCACACTACGCGCGCAAACAGAGCATTACAACTTGTGTGCGCCGCGATCCGCCATTTGTCGGTTTTTTCGCCGAACACAAGGCGGCGCGCGGTTTGTACTGCGTAACGCGCGCGAACCATGGAAGAAAACACAGCTAACCGACTAATTGGAGTAAGTAGATTTTCGAATGCCGTTGGAGTCATCCTCGTGAAATTTTGATATTGTCCAGTTAATCTCATGTCGCCCATCAATAGAGTATTCTACTCTATTTGACAAAGTACTTTAAAATATTAATTTCGTAATTAAAAGCCACAGAAAAAAATACTTCGGTGAAATAAATACACTTTCTTTTCAAAAACCGATGATAAAATGTACATGACATTCTGTGACGTCATAATGCTAGGTAAACAGAAGAGACGTGGACGATTGACGCTTATTTGACATTTTGATGATATGCATCTTAGGGTCAATTCACACCGAAACGCGACGCGACGCGACGATGCTTGAAGAGGACAGTGGTTTTGCGCTGCGCAGCGCGACGCTGCGAGATGCATCGCGGCGTCGCGAGGTGCATAGTGAAGTCGATAACGGCGCGACGCCTCGCTGCGCAGCGAGACACCGCGAGGCGCAGCGAAACATGTCTACTCGCCCCTGCCGACCACCGGGCGCCGTGCCCGCGCCACCCGCAGTCTGCCATATTTTGTAAGCGCATAAGAACGACGTTTTGGCACTGTATAATGTTCGCCTGTTCGCCGTGTGCGCCGCTGTCGTGTGCGTGTGTGGCAGCCTGGCAGCACTCCAGCTAGACGAAATAACAATAATATGGCGCACTCTCTCGCACTATTCCCAACGTTCAACTTTTAATAGTACAAAGTCCAATCAGTAAAGCTCGAGGTGTCTTCGACTATGTACTGACTATATATATGTATGACTTATGTACATAAGTAAAAATTTACTAAAGGGACTCGAACGAATGTTAGTTCCAATTTTCGCCACGCCCATTCTATTTCCGCACAGACTTTACCAGTGTTATTTATATTTAGTTAATAGCGACCCGCTCGCGAGAGTGCGAGTGACAGGGAGAGTGAGAGAGTGAGAGTTAGAGTGGGAGTAAGAGTAGGAGTGACAGAGACAGTGACGGAGACAGAGTGAGAGTGAATGTAAGAAAGCAAAACGTTATGTTTCTTAAGTGACTCTCAGTTTATATAATACTGTACCGCACACACAACAACATCTAGTCCCAAACTAAGCAGTGCTTGGACTATGGATACTAGACTATGAATAGACATGCATAAATATTTTTTTTTGTTAATGCAACAATTATTAATTTTGTTTGATAATTTTATTACAACAAAATATACTACTACCACATTTTAGGCGGTTTAACATACACCGCAAAAAACCTGAGTTTTCATTTACAAATGATACAGTTGAGGTCACAACTGAATATTGTGACCAACAAACGTTTGAGCTCTCAATAATTTCCGCGAAAAATTGTGTTATTATTGTTATTAATCGTGAATGCTTAGTGAAAATATCATTGGTTCAGATTTATTATGGTGATTTGTTACATTTTAGGCTATAAAAGCCATAGTGAGCGGAAATGTGAGAACATAACCATTTATTCGTAAGTACGTTAATTTAGTTATAATATCTATTTATACATGAAAATCTTCATAGAATGATACAAATAGCTTATCATTACATAAGGAAATAATTTCTAAATTACATCAATAAACCAAAAAATGCTATTTTATTATCACCGCGATTTTAGTATTACACAATCGAATTCAGTAGATCGTTGAATGTTGAGCTAGCCAAAAGTCATCGATACTTTTTAATTTTACAGCGTTAAATGTTTTTTAGGGATACCACTGAAGCGTTTGGGTAATTACCCAAATTTTGGGTAATTATCCGTTACTTAGTTTCATATGAACCTAAGATTAATTATTTAATTTGTTTTCCAATTCTTTGTGGTAATGAAATAATTTGTTTATAGATTCCCAAAGGACTGCACGATCCAAAAATAATTGTGGATACGTGCAACAGGAGGAGAAAACTGGGAGCCGAATAAATATGCAAGAGTATGCTCTTAACACTTTGAACAAAAGTGTTTTAGGAAAACTCCCCGCAATAAGTACTTATTTGGAATCATTCTCGAATGATAAAGAAGAGAAAATAAGAAATTTGTATACAAAATAAATTTTGTTCAAAGGACAGTAAAGTTGAGTGGCAAATAATATAATAAAAGATAAATAACTCTGAGCCTCGTGTTTATGTGGCGAGTGAAGCCAGACCCACATATTCGACACTTTTGTTATACATAATAATATTAAGTATAAAAAATACTTGTCGCACACCTTATGGATGGATTTAAACCTCCTTGTAAGGTTAGCTATATTTTTATTTTTTATTGGGCTGTAAATTATATTATATAGATGTTTGTTACTATTCGTTGCAAAAGTACCTAAACGGATATTTATGGAACTTATCGAGTTAGCTCATAAATTCATCGAAATACCATATTGATTAAAAATTATAGGAGAACGCGGTCTGAGATGTCTGGTAAGGTATTCAATTCCGGAACGACCGGTTGGCGCAGCGGGAGTGTAAACGACTGCTACGCCGAAGGTCGCGGGTTCGATTCCCACACAAGTCAAACATTTGTGTGCATGAACATGGATGTTTGTCTTGGTCTGGGTGTTTCAATGTATAATATGTATGAATTTACACAAGTATATATTCAAATTCAAAATTCAAATTCAAAATCCTTTATTCATTTGGGTCACAATGTGACGCTTATGAACGTCAAAATAATCAATTTATAAAATAATGACTTATAGACTCTACATTTACATCTACTGCCACGTTCGCAAAGCAATAGGTAGAACCATGAGAAAGAACGGGCAATAAAACTCACGGTCACTCTTTTTCATCGCCAGGTTTTGCATAATACACTATTTACATTTTGTAAGGTGCTGCAACTGTTACACCTTCTATATCACTTGTATATATTTACTGTATATAATAATACTCAAGCATAATACTTTTGGTTAGCTTCCTCAGAATAGACATGGTGAAACAGGAGCATCCACTTACATTATATATACCTAACAATGCAGGCAATCCGCGAAAGTGATCAGAACTATGATGGAAATGATGCAGTTAAATATTAAAATCTAATACCAGCCCGCAAGACCGTCATCGACCAGTCATCGCAAGTAGCACCCGTTCACGAGTATGACGCATGAGCCAGCCATCATCCCTCTCGCCATATTAGAGGGACAGGGATGACCCGACACACGACGCCACCACAAGAAATGAAATTTTAGTGAGCATGACGATAACGGTATACGAACCAGCAGTAAGAAACAATCTATTGGTATACTGACCATGACCGCCAATTACCTCCATTTTCCATATCGTTATTATTAACATAAGTTAGTGGAACGCGTGAAGGAATGCAAATGTAGATGAATTTAAATGTATAAGTATGTTTATCCATTATCTAGTACCCATAGTACAAGCTCTGCTTAGTTTGGTACTAGATGGTGTTGTGTGAATGTGGTAGAATATTATTATTATTATTATAATTTAGGTTTGATACAATGTTACTTAAAAGTAAATATGTACTTCGTAGAATTGTAGGGTAAACATTTACAACATCTGGTAACACCAACTCAGGATGTACTCTATGTCCGTCCTTTACGGGTGTACGCAAATGTCGAGTCCATTTGATTCTTGGTCCTAGATTTCAAATTATACGATAATGACATTAGGTTATCAGAATACCACTTCTGAGTCAATTCAAAATATAATATCAATGTCATATATAAATATTAGAATTGGTCCCCAGATCCAACCAATTAAATGAACAGAAAATTCAAAAGATTAGTCAGTATTATGCACAATCAAAACAATACATAAAATAAATACGAGTACCGACACAACATAGAAATGGGAATCATTCAGACGTGCCTACCATCAATAAGATATCGCATGAATACATAAAATATTTTATTTACGTCTATCCGTATCGAACTCAGCCTCATACAAATACAGATTTTATGTTTACATACTACTAGTGTTTGTCCTGGATTTACTTGTGCTTTCCTACCTATGTTTCCTACTGTTTATTTAAAGAACAAACTTTGCATAAAAAACGCAACCCTGGGTTGTGAGGAAAAGAAAATACAATTGTTTTACTGGGGCGTTCGTATTGTTCATAAGTAAAGGTAAATATATTTTGTTGTTCAGTTTTTGTAAGGTCAAACATAGATGTTGTTATTATGGACAAAACTTTTGAGTCCATTAAACCGTGGAATGAAAAGGACCGGTAATGAGTGCTTTACGGGATAGTATTTAAGCCGTGCATTTCCTTTCAACCACGTGATACCTATTGTTGTCATAAAACGTCGATGTGATGTTTTTTTAGAACTGTTGATTTATTTCAGGCATTGGTATTATATTTAGTACCGTATATTTTAATGCAACAATTATTTACAGGCGACGTAAGGATTATTATATGTGAATCTACTTTCCACATAAGTCACGACGTAGTTATAGTAAATCAGACGGTGAATCATTTCTCAAAAGGAATAATAATTAATCACTATTGCTACGTACGTACGTAATTGGCATAATATTGATACCATACGAAAAGCAATCGATAAGCTTTTGAACACGCGAATAATAAAACTATATTCCATAATTCAAATAGGTATTTGAATAAATCTAAATATAGGTCAAAGGCCAATGGTACATTTTCCAACCATTGCAATAAAATAAGTATTTTTATACCGACATGTAGTGAACAACTATTCATGGTTTATAAGGATATAGGAAAAGTATAAAAAAGTGAATAAATCTTTTGGTAGGTATAGGTATAACCACTGTGGTACAGAGTATTAGTGAGTTTGTCATTAAATACGTAACGATATCCGGACAGTATTAACATAACAAATAGATTCATCTTCTTGCCCTGGTCCCAATCTATTTGGAGTCGGCGCAGTACGTCCTTCACTTCCATTCTTTTCTGTCGCCCGTCATCTGATCATTTACCCCTTTCTCTTTCATATCCATCCTCACACAGTCCATCCATCTTTTCCTTGGCCTCCCTCTCCCTTTCCATCCCTCTACCTTCATATTCATCACTTGCTTACCTACATACATATCATCTCTTCGCATAATATGTCCATACCAAGCCAAACGACTTCCTTTCACTTTCTCGTCTATAGGCGCCACTTTCAGACTACCCCTCACGTATTCATTCCTAATTTTATCCATTCTCGTAACTCCACACATCCATCGCAACATTCTCATCTCTGCCACATGTAATCGTTTTTCATCCCTCTTCTTAGTAGCCCAACACTCAGCTCCATACAATACGACATAGACATAACAAATAGATTAATGGCCCCGAAAAACTAAACTTTTTGTTTACAAGCATTGAATGATCATAAAATTCTGTAAATACAGCAGGAAATAACTGTAGTGAAATCTTATCAAAAGTCAAGAAACATTGTTACTAAGGTTAGAGAAGAAATCCTCAGCAAATTCTGATCGTGTTCACAAGTCAGCTTCTAGAATGTTTGTTGAGAATTGAATGTATGCCACAACGAATAATTTCACAATAATTACTGCATTTTGTTAACAAAACATAATAAAGCAAAGAAATGAGTCAGTCCCCTCGGTAAGATTCCACAAGTGCTATCATCCGAAAACGTTTCCACCCCAATTTTCCACAACAATTAAAAATATAATAAATCTTTCAAACTGTAACAGAGACGAGTGGAGCCGAAAGTCGAAATAAAGCGGGACACACACGAGACATAATAAAAACGGCCATAAAACCGCGGCAGTGGCCCGACAAAAGTAAACAGGACATCCGCTTAAAAACAACGCAAAGTGTACAGGGTACAGACGAAAAAAAATTAATATTTGTTCAGCAAACGAATTTCACACAGTCCAAACAAAGGTTTTGAACAGAAACCGCGCGGAAACGCGGCCGGAGCGCAACGTGAAACGGATGGGTTTTCGAAGGAATTATTTTACGAAACGGTTTAGAGAACTTTTCTTTTTTTGTGCAGGCCATAATTCGGTTTAAAATTCGACGCTCAAATCGTTCGCTGCAGAAGTGATAGTTGTACCATAAAATATTGTTTTTATAAATGGTGTGCCTCCATCGCCACATCTGCAGGCTGGCTCTACCCTTGTGTACTGAAATAATTTAACAGTTTTTTTGCGACCACAAAATATATATTTTTTTCCGCTGAAAAACTGTTATTCATTTGCGTAGAACATATGAAGTTGGGTCGACGATAAATGCAACTTTATATATTGAATAAATATTACGAGCTTTGATTTTATAGCTTTTTTGTGTACAAAAGCAACATTGGGCCTTTTTCTAATAACGGTAGAGATTTCACAATTATGTAGTTTCACAATTCTTATATCTATAAATATGTACGAGGACTGTTATGAGAGCCCATTCTCTACACAGTTTAAAATGTAATCTCTACAGATTATAAAACAAAGTCCCCCGCCGAGTCTGTCTGTCTGTCTGTTCGCTCAAAACTTGAAAAGTACTGGACAAATTTTTATACAGTTTTTAACAACATCGAGAGTGATCTTTGAAGAAGGTTTTAGTGTATAATAAGTTTAGGTTTTGTGCAAACTGACGATATTACGACGATATTAGTTCAACGCGCTGGAAAAAATTTAGTCGATCGGGAGCTTTCCTCAAAAAGACTGCGAAAACCTTTTGAGTTATAACAAAACAATGTATGGTGGGATTGTGCCTCTTTAATAGATCTACAAAAAGTCTGCGATGGTATATGTCTATCTGCCAAGGATAACCCACAATAACCATATTTTGCTTTTACATATTACAATAAAATGATGGGTTATTTTCAAACTTGGTTTTAACAATACAGTATTAATCCTTATTAAATTAAATACGTTAGATACGTTATGCATTTAATATAGATCAAAATTGCCTTTAACACTTTATGTCTAATGAGTTATCGCAAAATAAAATTTTCCGGGCGAGAAATTAATATCGATGGAGCGTAGCGAAGATGTCAGTCACGGTAAAATGTCGAAGTATTGGTTGAAAAAGTATATCCTTATATCAGTAACATAACATCAAAAACACTAAATTGGTTCCAAGAAATGACTATACTGCCACCCACCAATGAACAAGTTGATAAAATAAATTATATAATTTTATCAAAATTTTAAGCACCTTCCCATACTTACTACTATGTCGACACAGTGGTGGATAAAGAGGAGGTTAGTGCATTACCCAACAGACTTTTTAAATTCCTTGTCACCTCCCAGAATTCCACCTCACAAATTAGTATTAAAAGTAGGTTCTCCTATTATACATACATACATATGTACATAGTCTCACGCCTATATCTCCGAAGAGGTAGGCAGAGGTATATTGCTACACCCAGTTTTCGCCAGATTTATTTTAGTTGCACGTAATAGGGGGCGAGCCTATTGCCGTACCGGGCACATTACCAGACTCCGTGCTGTTACTAAGAATTTCCTAACGAAAAAATCCAATAACACTTTACCCGACCCGGAGATCGAACCTGAGACCTCCCAATCCCACGCGGACATATATGCCGCAAGACCAACGAGGCATAAATTTGTCTCCTACTATACTTCTAAGAAATTTAAATCCACCAAAATTGTGCAATGGTACTAGACTAAAAGTACTTAATTTAAAAACATATTTAATTGAGTTCACTATTGGTAGCGCCATCTATCCTTTCCATTGCTAGTTAATTATGTCAACGTCAATGGTTCGTCGCTGCTCGGCCAGTCCGAGCGATCCTTTTCATGAATCCCCTCCCAAAAACGCCTTGCTATTGGCCACCCTGCTCAACGGCGACGAAGAAAGAATGGAAGATTCGAGACGCTCGGGAACTCATGTCCGCCGCACCGTACCGCACTGAACCGCACCGCCATATATAATTATTACCGCTTATACAAAACTCAACAAAACCGCTCGCGAGTGAAATTGATTTGTGTAGTGGAGTGATTCAAGCAGCTTCAATATACTTGAAGACACCAGGAGGCTGCCATTTGCAAGCTAAGAGGCTCCTAACCACATCACCTTTTCTGCTTTCCTTCATTTCCTAGTCGCCGAAGAACCGCCATCCTACAGTCCACAAAATTAATCCTTCTCCAAATCGCCTAGAACCTTCGGTTTCGGTGTAACGCCGAACCATTTTTTTGATCCATACGAGTCAGATTCATTTACGTTTTATACGTAAAACCTCGTTATATCTCTATACCTAGGCAGTTATAGCACCTAGCTATACTCCTAGTCCATTCACATAACCGTCACATGGTTGTTTTCGCATCAGTAGGTAATATATGTACTTTTATGTAGCTACCTACTTACCCAATTATTATTTCTGGAACTATCATAGTTGTCTTGTAAATCTCATATTTCAAGCAACTTTTAAGTCCACCGCTTTAAAGTGTTGCCTAGGTACTTAGGTAAAATAATAGGTACTTTAGATATTCTTATTTTGTTTCGGGCTCATTAGCTTATACTTACGTAAGCATGTCACAACAAAAGAAGTCACGCGTGTTGGAAGACAATGAGATGACAATCTTAGAAGCAAAACGCAATATTTTATTTGAGCGTATTCAAAACATTTATGAGCGTTCAGAGACCGCAGCCGTTTCTGATAGTAATAGGGAGTAATTTCTCAGCTATTGTATGACAGTAGATAGTATTCGAACAGATTTTCATAAGTTGTTAGACGATTATAACGCAAGATTGCTTTCTACTAATCCTGATGAAAAACTGAATTATCAGGCGTACACCTCTTTCGAAGACCTTTATTGTATTATTAAGCGTATACAATCGCAATTGGAGGGTAGATATTCGGCACAGCCCGTTGCCGCGGCCCGCACGCCGAAGTTACCGCCAATCGAGATTGTGTCGTTTGATGGCGATATACGAAACTGGCCGTTATTCTATGCGAGTTTTAAGTCTACAGTGCACGATAATGGTTCTCTGACAGATGCTGACAGGTTGAACTATTTAATAGGTAAACTGTCACCGAAGGCCCAGTCCGTATTTGCAGGTGTCACACCTAGTGCTGAGAATTATCAGGTCATATTTCAGTCACTACTTGATAGATATCAAGACACACGCGTCTACCTACTTTGACCAAGCTTTAAATCTTAAATTGTCCGGTGCCGCATCTGTCTCGAATTTCCAGCTGTTTATAGATAACTTCGTAACCGCGGTTAATTCTCTTAGGAACTTAAAATTGAAAGATCTTTCCGACTTTATGTTGCTTCAACTCGCTTTAAAATAGTTTGACACTGAAACAATTCGTGCTTTCGAGATGACGGAACGCAATAATAAAATACCTACACTAGATAGTTTCATTTCGTTCATCAAAGATCAGTGTCGAATATTTCATAATACACAGTCTAGTTAACCTAACCCGTCTAACACTAACAGCAGCAAACAAAGGTCGAATAAAGCGCGAAATAGTAACAATAACTCGGTCCCTAATCCACTATCTTATGTAACATGCTCGGAATCTAATAAAATTAATTCACAGAAGTGTCTGTGCAGTAATATAGTGCACGACCATTTCTACAAGTGTCCCGCCTTCAATTGTTTAAATCCGACTGCTCGTTTCAAGTGCGTGAAGGACAACAGAGCTTGCATTAATTGCTTAAGTATAAAGCATAAAACTAGTGATTGTTCTAGTAAGACGAGATGTCGTTCATGTAATCAACGACACCACTCATTGTTGTACTTTGATAAAAGTAGTCCGTTGTCAAGCCAAGCCGCTAACCTTGACACACTTACGACGCAGGTGCAGGCTACGATAACTGCGCCTCCCACGATTCAGAATGAAATATCGTTGTGTACGACATCCATCGCGCGGGCGACGTACACGCGAGGACGGCACTCGCGCATCTATAATGATCCGCACAGGGCCAAAACGCAGTGTACGGCGTCTAAGACGGTACTGTTAGCGACAGCGCAAGTTATCGTTTATGATGTTAATGGGTCGCCGCACATGGTACGTTGTCTACTCGATAGCACGTTTCAGACCAATTTAATAACATTGGATTGTTTCAAACGCCTCGGATTGTGGAATAACTTTAGAAATACTAGTTCAGTGGTCTAAGGAATTGGCGGGTCAGAAAAACATTGCATGGGTTCCGTAGATATTAAAATACATTCGCGTTTTGATAGGAATATTAATTTTAACATTTCTTCGCTTATCGTGGAGCGTATTACGGACGCATTGCCGAACGCTAATGTAGACGTAGCATCACTCACTCACCTCGAGTCATTGCCGCTGGCAGACGCGGAGTTTGCGAATCCGGCAGGCATTGATCTTTTGATCGGAGCTTCAATATTTCCGCACTTGCTACTAACTAAAATAGTACGTAGTGAGCATACAGACCACTTTTTGGTGTTGAGCCGGATAAGTGGGCTCTTCAAAGGATGGCGACACCGAGAACATAATGAAAATAGGGTCTTGGAAAGAATACAAGTAGAAAATCTGCAAGAGAAAGATGTGAAAGATGAGTATAAACGAAGATTGATAGCAAGATTTGAGAGGTTTGATGGCATAAATGATATGGAAGAATTATGGCATTCCTTTAAAGAAGAGGTAGTACGTGTAGCGTCTGAAGTATGTGGTGTGATCAAGAGAACCACGAGAAAGAAAGAAAGAAAACTTTATTGCATGCAGCTTACAGGGATACAGTGTGTAAAGGAAAAGTATAAAAAACAAAATACAGCGTGACACAATACAAAATGAATAAATATATAGAAAAAAAATACAAAGAAACAAGTAAATCACTGATAGTCATGTGTCCCACAGCTACAGCAATCAGGCCACCAGTTCATTATTTGCCTGGTCCTGAGGACCAGGCACTGGTCTTCCACTGGAGCCTGCCAAAGTGACGTACGGAAGCCAATAAGCATAAATAGCTTTATAAAAATGTTGACTTAATCTTAATATATAAAATCCTTGCGTTACTGACTGACTGACAGACACGCTACAGCCGAAACTACTGGGCACAGGAAGCTGAAATTTGGCATGTATGTTCCTTGGGAACCGTAGGGGTGCACTAAGAAGGGATTTCCTGAAATTCTCACGGGGTCGGCCAAAACGGGAAAATTTAAAATAATTGCAGGCGTAGCTGCTGGCGTCCTCTAGTATATTATATAAGCGTATGTAGATATAAAATATATAGATAAACGATAAGTACATATTCAAATATATAAATACAACAGTAAATCTAGCGAATAAATATGTTACCTAACGTGCATTAACTTAAAACGGGCAGCTTGCCAATTAAACTTAACCGTAGTGTTCGGAAATCAGTTTCACAGTATAGCGACAATATTATCTTATTCGACAACAATACTCCATAGCTACGTATAACCTACACCAACTCAGCAAAGCGAACATAAAATCCAAACAAAGAACCCCCTCAACTTTAGCAATTTTAAATAAAAGACATGTCACAATTAATATTGCCATGTTGCCGTTGTGCATTTATAAGATGTTGTTTTAACCGTATTCTAAAGGTAGCTAGCGCATTTATGTTTCGTATGGGTGGTGGTAGATTATTTCAAATCTTCAATGCAGCGTATCTGAAGCTACCTTTAAATGCTGCCAATCTATGAGGCTGTATCGCAAGCTGCTGTGAGCACTGCCTACTTGTGCACTCCATTCTACTTGCCGTCCAACTCAACTTGTCATACAAATAGGATGGCTCATGATACTTCATTATACCAAATAGTAGAGACGCCAAGTGATGTTTACGTCGGGATTTCATTTTAAGTATGCCGTATTGGTTCAAGAACGGTGTTACATGTGTTCTTGGCGGGATAGTGAAACAGAACCGTGCACACGCATTTTGGACTCGCTGTATAAGACGCTGCGTTCTAGCGAGCAACCTAGGACCACAGACGACGTCCGCGTAGTTTAACTTAGACAAAACCAGGAAAATTCCCTACAAGAAAGAAAATGAAGAAAAAGAAAATAAGTAAAAAACGTTGCAATTTCATAATTTTGAGTGGGTTGCATCAAACATGCGGTCAGCTCGACCGCTGGCTTGAACGAGTGGGGCCCAGAGTTCCCATGACATGGGTATGCAAATAGCTGCACAAAGGAGCAACTTCTTTCGCTTTGTGCATAACAATTTGAGATAATTCAGCTCACTGTTCCTTTATAGCTGTGGGACAGTTTTATTTATGTTTCAGTTGTCTTAAGCTGTTATGGTAGCGTATATGGTTAGAGCATTACATGACAATTTGATAAAGTAAAGCTAAGCGATAATTAACTACGTTTACAAAACTTGCTTCAAAAGCTTCTTAAAATATATAAACTCAAAAACTACTAGTTAGGTCTTGCTCAAATTAAATGGGTACACACGAGAAACATCAGCATTAATCTAAAATAGTAATCATCAGAATTGGTCACTAAGGGAAAATTTCGAAAAAAACATGTAAGAAAAAGATCACTGAGTTGTTCTCAACTGAACGGTCCTCCTCCTTTTTGGTTAAAATTGCCTGAAAATAAAAGACACTATTGACTTATAATAGGCCATGTAAATGATCTGTACGTACTCAAGCAGTTCGCTTTTTGTCGGTCTATCTTTTTTAATTAAACTATTATAGGTTTGGCGTAACCACCTTGCCACTAGCATTGCGTTATGCTATATATGTATGAATAGTAGGAACTGCAAACTGTTATTTCAAGTCCAGAACTTCTTTTATTTCTGTTTTTTAATGTTGGTCAATTCCCCTGCAATACAGAACTTAGCCCCGATACGGATGATGTAGGATCAAAAGTATTTTTTTTATCATTTCGCACGTAATTTTAAATCTGTCGCCCACTAACATACACATAAGCATGTGTGTCATTATGTATAATAATAAAAATAATAATCATTTTCAATAATCATAATAATAATAGTAAAGAATATGTATAAAAGTAAAGAATTTGTACGTTTGAAATTCATCATTATCAAAATCAGCCTGAATCAGTCCACTGTAAGTTGGAGAGAGAGAGAGGTGAAGAGATACAGATTAAAACGTTCTAATATTTGCTAACATTCTTTTGGTAGTAAGGATATTTTTCTAAATTATTTTTGTATACGTATATACACCTTTAGTTTTATTAATAAGTATAAAACGAAAGATTTTAAAGTTGCTTTACGTCGTATGTTTGCTTAGCAATCAGAATAATGCCAAACCAGAATCCAAAATCAATTCAAATCCGTATCAGTATGTTAACAACCTATACTTGAAACAATGGTTTACTAACATCATTTATGAATAAACTTACTTTATGCTCAAAATGAAACTGCATAAGATTTTTTTATGTAAGAAACAAATTCCGTAGAAAGAAATTTTCAACGATTTTAATACTTAACCAATTTCCTCACCAAAAAAGTTATCCTGGAATTTTTACTTTCGCAACATCTGGCACAATTATCATCCGGTCTCAAGTCCTCAACGCACCTGTACAATTTCATCAGCTACACAATTAGGAGGTTTAAACGTTCCAAAATCAGGGTTGCCACCTGCCAAAATCTAAAAATAGAATTAAAAAAAGCCGTGGCAAGGTCCCAGCTCATAGACGTAGGGTCTATGAGCTGGGGCCTTGCCACGGCTTTTTTTCAGAGTTTTTTTTTTGAGTTTTGTCAGCTCACGACTTCTACAAATTGATTAGTGTTCGAGGCACTGTTTGACGTAAAGCTTGTAGCGGTCCAATCACAGCGTTAAATCTCAATCGAGTCGAGGTGAGTCGTGAGGTAGACAAACTCATAGTAAGTCCTAAGGTCTGCATTATTCATGACAGCGCTACGCACGCCCGCGTATGAATGGAAAAGAGCTCAACGCGACGTTCGCCTTTTCTAGGTCCAATGTAAATACGAACGCGATCCGTTTCATATGGATTTGATTTTTCAATGATAAATTTAAAATGACATAATTTTTCATGTGATAAAGACAGGGACAAACAGATCTTAGATTTGCTTTTGAGGTTTATTTACTTTTGTTGTAGAAGAAGGTTTAAATATTGTGTGCGTATTCAGAAGGTTAATAAAAATTATATGCTTGTGCTTATACATATTTTTTATCTGCAGGTACCTAACAATAACTTTAAGAGCTGGCGCTGACTGACGGTACGGCACGGCACGGCGTGGCACGGCATGTTTCGGTAGCCTGAAGGATGCCGCGGTATGACGCGGCATGCCGCGTCATACCGAGGCGTCCTAGAGACTGGAATTTAGTATTAATAGCACTTCTTGCTGAAGATGAAGAAAGACAAATACAAACTGATACGTTGAAGAGAAATCAATTCTGGATATATTATTTATGGAGAACAAGATTTACTAGCGGTGAATTTAGCAACTTATTTACCTGATGATTACGGCGTGGCATACTCCGTCCCGCAGTATGCCATGGCGTGCCTCAGTATGATTCTATCGATATAAAGTAATATGAATTATTATAAACTCATTGAAATAAGAGTAAACATTGCTTGATCAGTAATACAATCCTTTGCCATGCCGCGACGTCAGTCCGCGCCAGCCTTAAGAATTTTTTTTTATTAAAAGAATACATTTCAAATAATTTTACCATATTAGGGTCACCGGAGACAGAGAGGAATAATCCACGCACGGTCTCGGGCATTTTCTTTACGGATCGCGTATGCGGGCTTGCGCGTGACCTCGACCTCCGACCGCGACCTCGCGAGCCTGCACCAGTAAACCGTTCCCTCCCTCTTTAAACTCAGTGACAACACTGGAAGTACGCGTACGACGCGGGCGCCGACTCAACGCCGCGCGGGGATTCCCGCGTATCTTCAGGATTTTTTGTCAGGTTCAAGCATTTACGCGCTCCGTTCTGTCTGCGCTGAGTCCTACTTGTCTTTACCATCCTCGTGAAAATGAAATAATTATGTAGACTTCGTTTCGAAAAGTTATATATATTGTTACGAGCTGGGGTTCGGCGATAAATTAAAATCACTATGCCACTTAAACTGAACTTTATTTACTAACACAATAACACTAGATACACACACTTAATTTTTCAACACTAATAAAACACACTATTCACACCACTAGAAACACCACTAAACACTTCCGACTTACTTCACTTCGCTTCTTGTTTATCGCTCCGATATTCAATTGTAACAGAACTATATCTGTGTCGCGCGTTTACGCGGTATTTATACAGGCCGGAACACATATCTAGCCTTTTCGAGACGACTCACGAAATTTAGGGTAACGTGTAACGTTTTTCTAGATTTGTGTAATTGTTCTATTTACACCAACGCCATCTATTAGAGGATGGATGAAACAGCTTTAAACAACCGATACATCTAATCTCATCTAGTTCTCTCATTCACTGATAGATGGCGTTATTTTCAATTCGTAACACGGCCTCCATCTTAAACGTGTTCGTCTCGAACATCGTTGGACCCATAATAACGAGCCAACCGGTCCACATGAACTATCTTCGGTGCACCTCGCGACCCTTTCTAAATTCTATAGGTGACGTCGTTCATCCTGGTAATTATGCGATATGGCCTGTTCCATCTGGCTTGTAACTTAGGCGATTTTCCTTTGCTTCGTACTAGGTTATGAAGGCACACCTATGATCCCTCATCGAAGCCTTTGTTGTTCGCCTTCCGATCGTAGTGAGTCTTCATCTTCTCAGACATCTGTTGTCCTGACTCCCTGATGTGCTCATATACATTGTTTATCTTGTTGCGTAGCTCGGTCGCGTAACCCGTTATATTACGTGGAGATTCTGGCGGAATACCGGTGATTAAGTCTGCTGGTAAACGTAATTCTCTGCCGAAATTGGCAAAAGCTGGTGTTACTCCTGTGGTTTCGTGGACCGCACTGCGATATGACAGAAGGAATGGTTGGATGTGCTTATCTCAATCTCTTTGTTTGCTCCCCACGACCTTCGCCAGGTACCTTTCCAGTGATTGGTTAAATCGTTCAACCATGCCATCTGATTGCGGGTGATAAGCCGTGGTCCTGGTTTTATGTGCACCCATCACGCGACAAGTCTCCTTGAACACCTCGGATTCGAAGTTCCGGCCTTGATCGCTGTGGATTTCCAAGGGTACCCCGAATTGACAAAAGACTTCATGCACCAGCTTGTCGGCCACTGTGGTAGCTTCTTGATTTGGGATTGCAAACACTTCAGGCCACTTTGTGAAGTAATCCATCACAACCAAGAAGTATTTGTTTCCATCCTGGCTCTCGGGAAACGGCCCAGTGACATTCAAGGCTATGCGCTCCCATGGGACTCCCACATTGTACACCTTTAATGCACCTCTGCTTCGAGTATGTGGCCCCTTGACAGCCGCACAACTTGTGCATTTGCGGCACCAATCCTCGACGTCATCCCGACAGTGGAGCCAATAAAACCGCTCCCGTATCTTAGTAAGGGTCTTCTTAACTCCCAGGTGACCTCCCGAAGCACCATTGTGATAGAGCTGCAAGACTTCCGGCACCTTAGTTTTGGGCACTACCATTTGCAAATGGCACTGATTACCGCGAGCGTTTTCCCATTTGCGGCACAAAACTCCATTCTGGACGACCAAGCTTTCCCACTGTGCCCAATAACTCTTGGTGATGGGGCTAATTGCTGCGATATCACTCCATTTGGGCCTAGGAGCGTCTGATTTCTTCAATTCAAGAATCGGCTGTATATCCTTGTCGTCTTGCTGAGTATTTCGCATAGCTTCTTTCCATTCGTCGCGCGTTGAAGACGGATCTGAATCTGTCTTCAACATCCTCATTAATGCTGCCTGCTTTGCTTCCTGTCGGGTACAGTGCTTGCACTGGTCGGGACACGGCCTACGTGATAGGGCATCTGCATTACCATGGGACTTGCCGCTGCGATGTTGTATTACAAAATCAAACTCTTGCAGTAGTTCAATCCATCTAGCTACTTGTCCTTCTGGGTCCTTAAATTGAAGTAGCCATTTCAGAGCTGCATGGTCGGTTCGCAGGTGGAATTTACGGCCCAACAAATATTTGTTGAAATGCTGCAATGTCTTTACTACAGCCAAGAGTTCCCACCTGGTGACGCAGTAGTTTTTTTCGGGTTTGGATAAGGCCTTGCTGAAGTAAGCTATAACAACTTCTTGATCACCCTTCTTCTGTGACAGCACGCCGCCAATTCCGGTGTTACTGGCATCTGTGTCAACTATGAATTCATGCTCATTGTCAGGGTAGCCTAGAATAGGTGCAGTACACAGATGTTCCTTGAGCTTCTGGAATGCAACGTCACAGCTCTCATTCCAACAGAACTGCACTCTGTCTTCGGTGAGCTTATGAAGAGGTCGAGCAATGTCAGCAAAGTTCTTCACAAACTGTCGATAGTACGAGCATAATCCGAGGAATGCTCTGACCTGCGTTTTGTTCTCTGGAACTGGCCATTCCTTCACGGCAATGATCTTATCCGGGTCGGTTTGAATACCGTTCTCCGAGACCACATGTCCTAGAAAGTTCACTTGCCGTCTGAATCGGACTCAGCTTCAAACTAGCTCCTCGTATCTTTGACAGCACTTGCTCCAAGTTTCGAAGGTGATCCTGGAAGGTGTGCCCCACCATGATGATGTCATCCAAGTAGACCAGGCAGGCGTCTCCAATCAGTCCCATAAGCACTCGCTCCATCAGTCTCTCAAAAGTAGCCGGAGCGTTGCACAATCCAAAGGGCATGACGTTAAATTGGCACAATCCTTTGCCTGTGGAGAATGCCGTCTTCTCTTTGTCTCGAAGATCTATTTCCACCTGTCAGTAGCCACTTTTTAGATCTAATGTAGAAAACCACTTCATCCCCGTAAGCGTATCCAGTGTGTCATCGATCCTTGGGTAGCTGTCCTTCTTCGTGATGTCATTTAATCGGCGGTAGTCTACACAGAAGCGCATGCTGCCATCCTTCTTCTTAACTAACACCACCAGAGAGCACCACGGGCTGGACGAAGGCTCGATTACGCCTTCTTTCACCATACCGTCGATCATAGCTTCCACTTCACGTTCCCGTGCCACTGGCACACGTCTTGGTCGCTGGCGAATCGGTGCTTCACTTCCCGTGTTTATTTTGTGCTGGACTAGTGCTGTCTTCCCTATGTCGGCATCACTGGTCGAGAAAATATCGGCGAACCGGTTTAACATCTTCTTAACCTTGGTCTTCTCTTCTTCTGACAGGGTGCTTTGGCAGTCCTCCAAAAGTGAAGACACGTCGAATCCTGCACCCTGAACCTTGGCGCTGGTACGTTGCTCTTGACATCTACGCATCCAAGCCGCTCCTTCATAGGTGCCCAATTCCGTCCCTTTCTTGGGCGACACTTCCTTGTCACTTGCATTCAATGCGCGTACTGATGAAACTTTGGTACCCCTTACCAAGGTTCGTGCAATCTTCCACGTGGCCTCTTTCTCTAGGCCTTCGATTAGTACGCAGCGGTTCCCTCGACCAGAATTCCCTGGTAAACAAACTGGTACAACCGTTTCCGACCGCGGGTGAAGAATGACATTCTTCAGGTAGTACACTTTTCCTGAAGTTGCACCTTCCATGAAGACTTCTTCCGAGCCACACTTCAACACTCCCTGGTTAACATCGATCTCGCAGCGATACTTCCACATGAAGTCTAGACCCAGGATGCAGTCGTCCACTATATCAGCTACGATGACTTTTTGACGGTAAACTTTGTTGCCTAGCTTAAGATCCACCTCCATTTCACCTTGGACGGTTATATGCTGACCGGTAGCTGTTCTCAGATTTACACATTCATTGTTCCTGAAGCAACCCCGAAGAACCCGTCTTGCCAGATGGAAACCGATGACTGTGCGAGAAGCACCCGTGTCCAATGTCAGCTTGCATTCGGCGATAAATTAAAATCACTATGCCACTTAAACTGAACTTTATTTACTAACAAAATTACACTAGATAGTTATGCAGCCTACTCACCCACTCCAAACAATAACTATAGAATGACGTTACGTTATGATTGTCATGTTACTTGGTTTCATATATTAAATACGTGATTACAATAAAGTTTACGATCGCCAAATCCATAACCATTAAATATAATGATTCTTTCCTTCTGGAAGACCACCAAGACCCCATGAAACCACGTGACATCGCGTGACACATTTGTTTAGTATAAAGAGACCTGTATCATATAGAATTAGTTAGTTCCTCTCTGTCGTCGTAACACTGCAAGTGCTCTGCGAAGCACAAGTTTATTTAATTAAATAAATATTTTTTTAAGTAAACACGTCTTAATCAATTTGACTGGCGCAGTCAGTAGGATCTAGGATACTAGATCCTACGCGATACTACGCGATAGCGTAGAAGTCGTCGTTCCGGTACACACAAATCGGTACGCAACGTCGGTCGGAGCGCATAGGCCTTGACTCGAGAATCTACAAATACAAATTTGTCAAATACCACAAGAAGCTACGGACCGGAGAGAAGCTCGTCATGAGGGGAAGCAGTCTATTGTGAGTAAATTTTCGCACTGTATTTCCATATCCTCGTGTACTATCCATACATCTAACTGGACCAAAAATCGCCATCGTTAGTGTATCGTGTATTTTTATGCCAAAATAGCTGAATTTACACTTAGTTAAGTTATTTTTTTGCTCTATTTTTGTGTGTGTAATTGTTTACTATTATTTTAAATATGAATCAAATAGCGTTAATTCCAAGAATTCCAATGTATTATCCCACGCTTTGAAGGGGACGAAAAGTTATTAAATCTTTTTATCACAAAATGTGAATACGTTATTACTAGTTTTAGAGAGGATAACAATCCTGCACAGTTAGCTTATTTATACCATGTTATTACAAGTAGGTTAATCGGGAAGGCAGCCGTGTTAGTTATTGAAAAGCAAAATATAGCTTCATGGGATCAGTTAAAAGAATTACTGATCCAACATTTCGGCGATCCACGTTCAGAGGCGTGCATTGCCATAGAATTAGAAAACATTAAAATTAAATCAGGAGAATCGTATATAGATTTATGCCACAGAATACAGAACTGTAGGAGTTCGCGCATATCTAAAGTAAACCTATTAAGTGACGAAGGCATAAAGGCAGCAAAATATATTATATATAATAATACCGCGTTAAATGTTTTTCCATATAATTTACCAGAAGACTTAATTAAATTCGTTAGACTAAACCGTTGTACTACGTTGGAATCTGCCCTCAGCGTTGTCACTGAAGAAGTCAACTTTCAGACACGTTATAACGCGAGACATAAAAACAAAGCGTATAACCAAAATAGCTCATTTTCTTCGCCTTCATCGCAGAACGTAGCTAACCCACAAAATGTTGTAAAACCGTTTACATCGAATAACTTTAAATTTGGTATTTCTCCACATCAACAGTATAAACCCCCTTTTAAGTCAAACTTTACACCAAATACAAATAATAAGTTTACGCCTCAACAACCGCAAGGTTATAGACCTAATTTTAATAATAATAGACCTTTTTATAGTCAGCCTCAACAACAGTTTCCGCGAACTGTTAACAACTATAAACAATCGGGATTCTTTAAAATGAACCCGAATAATCAGTTTCGTTTTGGGTTAAATAATAATCCATAAAACCCTCCGAAGCCAAACGTCGACGCGTCTATGAGAACCGTACGGAATAATATGACTTATAATGATAGCGATATATTCTATACGCCGCAACGGGCAAACGAGTATAGGAATAATTATGAAATTTCACCACCGACGGGAAATTTTCATATAGATTGCCTCACAAGGAGACCAAGAGAAATAATTTAATTAAACTATAGTGATAGCCTAAGACTACCATATATACAGCAACCAGAAATAGACGCTATATTTTTAATTGATACAGGTAGCACACGTTCGTTTATAAGTCCGCAAAAAGCAAATCAATTCTTTTCTCGTTTTAAATTAAATAAGTATTTCGAAGTTTATAGTACGCATGGTTGGAGCAACCATAATGAAGTAGTACATATTCCGTTGCTGAATACATTTCGCACGAATATATCCCATTATTTATATATATATGACGTCGATAAATGTTACGATGGATTAATAGGTATAGATTTATTAAAACAACTAGAGGCTAGTATTGACATGAAACGTCAAGTGTTAAAAACTAAGTTTACGGATATACCCATCTAGTAAAACCATTTTTATTATATTAAGTTACCGCCTAGATCGGCAAATAGGGTAAAAATCCCGACAGTTCTAGAGAACGGTACAGGTTTATTTAGATTTACGGAATTTTGTCCTGGAGTTCGTATGCCAGACGCGATGGTTACGTGTATTGACTCGTTCGCTCAGACAGTCATACAAAACACCATAAACGAATTAGTTACAATTACGTTCGATAGACCCGTAGATATTGTTAGGTTAGATAAGGAACCGTGTTTTGTTAATAATTTAAGTATAGATAATAGTTTAAATTTAGAATATATTTTAGAAGAAAATTTGTCTAAGTTAAGATTAGATCATTTGAATAACGAGGAAAAATCGCACATAGAAAAGTTATGCGCAGAATATAAAGATATTTTCCATTGCGAGAAAATACCCTTATCTTTCTCAAACTCCGTTAAGCATAGGATTAGGACTCTAAACGAAGATCCTATATATATTCGCCCGTATAGGCAACCCATTGCCCAAAATGAGGAAATTCAAAGACAAATTAATAAGTTATTAGAGAATAATGTTATTAAAGAATCCCACTCACCGTGGAGTGCTCCAGTGCATCTCGTACCCAAGAAAATGGATGCATCTGGCGAGAAAAAGTATAGGATGATTATAGATTACCTTAGGTTAAACGAAATCACAATAGACGATAAGTATCCGTTACCAAACATTACAGACTTGTTTGATAGGCTAGGAAAAGCGTCCTATTTTTCTACGATTGATCTAGCAAGTGGTTACCATCAATTGGAGGTCCATGAAGCAAATCAACCAAAGACAGCATTCACTACGCAGTCGGGACATTACGAGTTTACTAGAATGCCCTTTGGTTTGAAGACGGCTCCTGCCACTTTTCAGAGAGCTATGGATAACGTGCTCAGAGGTCTGCAAGGTATCCATTGCTTAGTTTACTTAGATGACATAATAGTTTTTTCAAATAGTTTACCTCAACACATAGAAAAACTAAGGAACATTTTCGATAGGTTAAGAGAAACAAATCTTAAAGTTACGTTAGATAAGTGTGAATTTTTAAGGAAAGAAGTTTTGTATTTAGGACATACTATTTCTAAAGACGGTTTAAAACCGAATAATGATAAAATAAAAGTAGTATTAAATTTTCCGATTCCGAAAACGCAAACGGAAATAAAAAGTTTTCTTGGATTAGTAGGTTATTATAGGAAATTTATAAAAGACTTTAGTAAAATCACGCAACCGTTAACAAGTTGTCTAAAGAAAGGTAGAAAGATAGTTTTAAATACTGAATACATAAACGCATTCGAAAAGTGTAAAGAACTGCTAACAAATGCACCTTTACTACAGTTTCCAGATTTCGATAAACCATTTTTATTAACAACTGACGCATCAAACTATGCGATCGGTGCCGTATTATCACAAGGCCCTGTCGGCAGTGATAAACCTGTAGCTTATGCTAGTAGAATGTTAAATGATGCAGAAACCCGCTATAGCACCATAGAAAAGGAATTGCTAGCTGTAATATGGGCATGTAAGCACTTTAGACCGTATTTATATGGTAGAAAATTTACGATATTAAGTGATCATAGACCGCTTGTATGGTTACAGAATTTTAAAGAACCTGGTAGTCGCTTAACTTGTTGGAGACTTAGATTAGATGAATATGATTACGATAATAAATACAAGCCGGGTAAACAGAATGGCAACGCAGATGCATTGTCACGAATAAAACTTAATGCATTAGATAAAGATAATTTTTCTACTCAAATAAATTTCTCAGACTCTATCGTTATCTCATCTGACGACGAAAATGAGATGACATCGAGAAAATCGCCTTATTCAATTCCTTCATTAGATAGTAGAACCGCTACAGCATCGGAAAAGGATGAATCCACAATAGTTACTACACATTCCGAGGAAAATACAGATTCCTCCGATATTCCAATTTTAGACGAAGCTATTGACTCGAAACCCAATCAAATATTAGTTTATACGTGGAATAGAAATGAGTTGACAATTAAAGATCTTTCGCGAGATAGGCAAAAGATATTAGAAGTCCATATGCCGTTAGAAAATTCTGAGATAGTTAAACAATTTTTAAAAGAATATGTTAGGCCGAAGATTAAATATTTCATTTACTTCGAGGATAGTAAACATAAGCAGTTATTCAGTAATATTATAACTAGTTTGTTAAAGAAAGGTTCTATAATGATATACGAATGTACAAAACGAGTAGTATATATAGAAGACGAAGATGAACAAAGAAATATTGTATTAAAATATCACATAGGAAAAACTTGTCATAGAGGCATTAAAGAAACAATTGCTCACTTAAAACGCACCTATTACTGGAATAATTTACATGAAACAGTTGCCAGTATTATTAATTCATGTGAAGCATGTAAGTTAATGAAATACGATAGAAAGCCTTTAAAACCAGAACTACAATTAACGCAAATGCAAACAAAGCCGTTTGAGGAAATATTTATAGATATATTTTCCATAGAAAATACTTATTTCTTAACAATTGTTGATGCATTTAGTAAGCTAGGTCAAGTATTCGAGATAGCTAGTAGATCTACGCTAGAAGTAGTTAGAGCTTTGTTGAAATACTTTTCATTGTATGGTGTTCCTAAACGGATTAGCTCAGATCCGGGCTCTGAATTTAACAATAACCTCTTAAAAGAAATGTTATTATTTTATAAAGTAGAGTTACACATAAGTACTCCTCATAACCCAAACTCGATGGGTATAATAGAACGTTTCCAGTCAACTATAATAGAAATATATAGACTTGCGAAATATGAAAGGAAAATGACAGATGCCGTATCAGTTATGACGTATGCTATAATGTCGTACAATCAGTCGATACATTCATCGATAGGTCTTAAACCGTTCGAAGTAGTCTTTGGACATACAGATGCATCGGGCGCATTTGAGGTAGATTTTATTAAACAGTATACACAACAACTCGTTAATGAGGACATGAAAAGAACTAAGTATCTTTATAAATACCTTACAAATAAAATGTTAGAATCTAAAGTTCAAATTAAAAATAAACGAGGTGGAGAGACTAAATTCAAGGTTAAGGAAGGTGATAATGTTTATATTAAAGGCGTAAATGTTAGGCGCAGTAAAGATAAGTCCCGATACCAAAAGGCAGGAATAGCAGGTGATGTGAATCGAAATACAGTTCCCGTAAAGACAAAGAATCAAGAAACTAAAGTACCGATTAAAGATATAAAACGTCCTCCGCAGGTACGCAGTATGGATACTAGGACAGTTAGCCCTCAATCTGGCCCTTCAACTAAGGAAAATTGAGGAAAATCCAGGCATACTTCCCGTGAAAGAAGGACAAGCGTTAATAACTTTATATAATTGGGAAATTATTAAAATTTTAGACTAAGAGTTAATACATAGTAATATAGAATATTAGAATTAAGAGAGGTCTTATAAACCCTATTGGTCCATAGTTAAAACCATTACAGGCAACTTAGATGATCAAGATGCATTAAAGTATGACAGTTTAATCAATAATATGCAAGTTAAGCAAAATCAAGTTATAAATAAAATAACTTTAATTTCTGAAATGGTTGATGCACTTATAAATACAACAAATTCAACGAGAAATAATTTTATTATATTAGGAAAAACCACGGATGAAACAGAAGATATTTTAAACAGAGCTCAGTATCAAAGAAGCAAGGCACTTGTATTCAATACATATAATTTGCTAATACATAACTTTCAGATATTGTTAACTAGATTAGATGAAGTAGAAACTGCCGTAACATTTAGTAGGCTTAATATACTACATCAATCGCTATTGAACACAGATGAATTGTTTAATATTCTTATAGGCATTGAAAAGGTGAGTAAACTTATTTTTCCTGTAAACGTCGATAACTTAATCAGAATAGAACATAGTATAAATATAAAGGCTTATGTAAAGAGCAAACAAATAATATTTATTTTGTCAGTACCAGTGGTTCAGTCTGATGTTTACAATTATTTTTCCTTACACCCTTTTCCTATGTACAATCCTAAACTGAATGCAACATTCCTAATTACCCCAAAACATTCCTTTATACTTGCGAAAGGCTTGAAAACTATGTCACTGTCTGAACCATGTAAGGAAATCGATGATGGAAGATTCCTTTGTCGTGAGAACTATTTGTCCATAGAAAATGAAGATAGATCATCAAAGACTTGATGAAGTTTTCCACACAAATAACTTCGTGTTCGCCCCTGCTGGTCGAATCTACAGATGTCAAAGTCAAAGCGATACAAACAGACTCGTGGTTACTATACACTGGAGTCCATGTATCACTCACCGAATATTGTGAAAACGACATAAACCAACACGATATACTTGGTACATATATTATAACTTTAAAAAATGATTGTAAGATTGAAGTTGGCAAACTAACGCTAAAGAAACAAAGCAGTATTCAAGCCGCACAAGTCATGTTCCGCAGTACGCCGAGCATTCATCTACCCAACATCGTTACTACGAAGGAAACAATGCGAGGAAAGCCGATCAACTTGGATCACGTCAACATGGAAAATCTACAGTTGTTATCGCGCGTATTAAAAAATGAAGTGTTAAGTGAAAAGCCAATAGTCAATCCAGTGAATTTTCATAGTGTTAGTATAGGAACACTAATGCTCTATGTTATATTGTTTATTGTTTTTGTAATTTTTGTGTATTATTGTAAATGTAATAAATCTGTGTTTAATCAAAATCATCAACCTAATTTTAATAAAAATATAGATGACGATTTTGAACTTACGGAGCTAACTCCTCCAGTTATGCAGCCTGCTCACCCACTCCAAACAATAACTATAGGATGACGTTACGTAATGATTGTCATGTTACTTGTATTCATATATTAAATACGTGATTACAATAAAGTTTACGATCGCCAAATCCATAACCATTAAATATAATGATTCTTTCTTCCTGGAAGACCACCAAGACCCCATGAAACCAAGTGACATCGCGTGACACATTTGTTTAGTATAAAGAGATCTGTATCATATAGAATTAGTTAGTTCCTCTCTGTCGTCGTAACACTGCAAGTGCTCTGCGAAACACAAGTTTATTTAATTAAATAAATATTTTTTTAAGTAAACACGACTTAATAAATTTGACTAGATACACACACTTAATTTTTTAACACTAATAAAACACACTATTCACACCACTAGAAACACCACTAAACACTTCCGACTTACTTCACTTCGCTTCTTGTTTATCGCTCCGATATTCAATTGTAACCATATCTGTGTCGCGCGTTTACGCAGTATTTATACCGGCCGGAACACATAACTAGCCTTTTCGAGACGACTCACGAAATTTCTGGTAACGTGTAACGTGTTTCTAGATTTGTGTAATTGTTCTATTTACACCAACGCCATCTATTAGAGGATAGATGAAACAGCTTTAAACAACCAATACATCTAATCTCATCTAGTGCTCCCATTCACTGATAGATGGCGTTATTTTCAATTCGTAACAATATGAAATTCCCAACGTATAAAGTACCGTGCTAGGATAACAACGCTTCGTTTACTACAATTTGACTCTCAGGAACAATTTGAATACCTGCGCCTCACTGGTCAAATTTCGCAGAGCTGGATTTGAAATTGAGCTTGAAAACTCATAACATTTGCCAACCTCCGATTAGAACCGTGTCTATAATATTAAGAGATCCAGTTATGCTGGTTACGGCCACCTCGCAAACGAACTTGCGGTCATCAGCTAGTAACCAAATAAACTTGTTAGTTCTAAAGTTTAGAGCAAACGAATGAATGTCAAAAAGCTGCAGCTTATAATTTTTAATGCGCCTAAAATTGTTTGAGCGCAAAAAAATTGCAGTTGGAATTTAGCGTTTAGTTAACTGTTACTTGTATACACTCGAAAAACTCTCTAAAATGTAAGTGTAGTTTTGTGCATATTTTGTTATTTATTTTTATTCACTAACTAAACAAACGAGTGAAGGGCACGTCCATGAGTTACATCGAAATACCTACTGCATATAAATTATCTAACTCGTTTTTTTTAAACTATTGTGTTCAGAATTTAATGAAATGCCGACGCCATTTGGTCAATCTCATGATACATACGCATACTACTTACATACTACTTACTAGTATTTTAATGCCGATGGTTTGATTTTTCATAAGTGATAGGTATAATAATAAATGATTTCCTAAAAAATTACACCCATCAAGGCAAAAATATTGTAGGGTTGTAGCACCACGGAACGCGTACAGCTGCGCGCACACAACGCTGCCGTGTCGAGACGTCGCTCACGCACACATCTATTAGGCCGCCCGCATATATAAGTGGCCCTCGCGGCATTGACCAGCCAGTCTGCGCTAGCGCGCCGCTGTTTCCACGCATTGGAAGAGCTCGCCTAGCCTAGACGCCCCCCCCTCACACCTCGCGCGCCGCGGTGACGCATCCTACCTGCTTCGCGACACTCGAACTGGTCAGTAACGTACCGCGTAGTCGTATTTAGTGTGATCATAGTATAAAGTCCTTGCATTGTGAACGATAATAAATTAATTAGTGATAACCATTGATTCTAAGTTTCATTCGTACCCGCTTCAATCTGGCGCACAACGTAAAGGCCCGGAAGCAGGCTAGCCCAAAATCAAGACTTCGTAAGAAAATAAAGGAGGAACCGGTAACCACCATGAACCTGTCAACCGAGCAATTCGAGAAGTTACTGTCAGTGATTGGCAACCAACAACGGCGAGGCTCTTTCGCCACTTGCAAGATTATTTTTGATGGTTCCAGAGACACTGAATCAGTAGAATCTTTTCTTGCTGCTACCTCAGTATTCAAGTCCGTGGAACATATCTCCGATGAAGATGCCATTATGAGCGTCCCGTTAATTTTGAAGGAAGAGGCAGCCACTTGGTGGAATGGGATAAAGGACCAGGTGCACACATGGACAGAGTTCGAGTCGAGAGTGCGACACGCCTTTGCTCCTAAAAGGCCTGCCTACCAGTTGTACCAGAATGTCGTGAATGTTAAGCAAGGTGAGGATGAACTGACAGAAGTTTTTGTAGCCAAGAAGAGGGCTCTTATCGCACAACTGCCAGAACCACACACAGAGACCCAACAAATCGACATGATTTATGGGCAACTGAAGTACAAGATAAGGGTGAAAATGCCACGCAAGTCTGTCAATACTTTTGATGCCCTAGTAAAGGCAGCCAGAGGAGTGGAAGAGCTCCTGGTTGAAAAGGAAAGGCCAGAAGAAGGGACAGATAAGGGAAAACGGACTGAAAACAGGTCATTTAAAAAGAAGCGTTGCACGTACTGTCGATTGCCCGGACATACAATTGAGACATGTCGGAAGAAACAAAAGAATGATCTTGCTTCTGGTAGTGGTACTTATGTCCCGAAACCAGCGTCATCAAATGTCGCTATAGGTACCCAAGCGCCATCACCTTCTACACCAACGTTTGCATGTTGCGGATGTGGGAGTAATTCGATCAAAATGCATGACCTGTGCCAAGACTACGCCAAAGGTTGGAAAGGCTGAAGTTAGCTTCTGCTCCGTTAACACTCAACTAGATGTACGTCCTAGACCGATTATTGGCATTGCCATAGGCAAAATAACCGGTACCGCCTACGTGGATACGTGCGCAAAAACGAGCATAGCATCATATTCGCTATACAAATGTCTACGAAGACTCGGATTTGCATTCAAGACTGAACAGCTTTTGGTGAAACTGGCAGATGGAATGAAGACGACAAGAGAGGTTTTGACCGTAAGTGCACCTGTCAGTGTCTGTTACCGTGTTGTGCAAACGTCTTTTATAGTGTTCCCGGAAGCACGAGAATCTCGCACACTCTTGGGCGTTGGTTTTATCCAGGATGCTAAGATGGTACTAAACGTTTCACAGAAGACATGGTATTTCGAGGATCACCCTATTGACATCTTCGATCTCCAAGATGAAGATGCTCAGGAGATATCCATGGCCAAGATGGAGGCCACGCCCATATATTTCAATCCTCAGTTACGTTCTGTGCTAAAAGATGTCGAGTTTCCTGAATTTGTCTCTCCTATGTCAATAACTCCACGAGACGGAGGCGTACCGAAACCGGCGCTGCCGCAATCCAGCGCATGCACTCCAGAAACTGCCAGTCCAATGTCTATCAGAGAACCAGCACTCCCGGTATCGAGTGCCTACACCACAAACACGATACCATATCGTGTTGTGCCTATTGAGCTGTTCCCTATTCCAAGGAAGCGATCGTGACCATTATTCGATGGGTATTCTCCAACGTTCGTAGACTTCATGATCCGTGACGCTCAAATGCAGGTTCATGATGCTACGTGTGAACTATCTCCACACTCTAAGGCACTCTTCCCCAGTGACCATATCATTACAGCAATAGCAGTAATGATATCGAGATTGGATCTTTGGATGTAGAAGAGGTATCATCGGACACGCTAGACGCAACACAAATGGCACAGCTTATGGAAGTGCTTAGGGGTCATCAAGCAGTTTTCGGAGAAGGTGGGGAACCGACTACACTAGCTGAACACTGCATCGATACAGGTAAGCATAACCCCATTTCTGTACCTCCGTACCGCCTCTCACCGCCACGCATGGCTGTATTAAAGGAAGAGATAAAAAAAATGTTGGACACTGAAGTAATTGAAGCATGCTCATCTCCCTGGTCTGTACCTGTTGTGATGGTTCCCAAGAAAGACGGTTCAGTACGAGTTTGTGTTGATTACCGAAGACTTAATGCCATAACGGTCCCCGACAAGAATCCTATCCCACGCATTGATGATCTGCTTCATGCTGCTAAGCCAACGCCTTTCATGTCAACTCTGGATTTACGTGCTGGGTACTGGCAAGTCAAGGTAAAACTTGAGGATCAGGATAAGTCGGCGTTCATAACTCCATTCGGTATGTACCGCTTCAAGAGGATGCCATTTGGACTTCGCAATGCACCCTCTACGTTTCAACGTCTGAAAGACAGAATTCGAGTTAGCCTGGAAACTGTAAAGATGCTAGCGTACCTAGATGATTTAATAATCTTTTCGGCTACCTATGAAACGCATCTGTCAGATTTGGATAAGGTACTAAGTAAACTGAAAGAAAGCAACCTTCATGTAAACTTTGGAAAGTGCCGATTTTGTTGCTCGACAATTTAGTATTTAGGGCACATTATTACTCAAGAGGGTCTAAAGGCTGATCCCGAAAAAGTAGCTGCAATATTGGCCTATCCAGCACCCAAAAACCTGAAGCATTTGATGACGTTTCTGCAAACCTGTTCTTGGTACAGGCGATTCATACCAAACTTTGCCAGAATTAGTGAGCCGCTCTCCCGTTTAACTAGGAAAGAATCGGTATGGACATGGTCAACGGAACAAGAGCAAGCTTATCAAGAGCTCAAAATACGACTAATGAAGTCAAGCAGATGAGACCAGAGCATATATTATCAAAAGTGATGCAAGCAACTATGCCCTAGGAGCAGTTCTAGTGCAGGGGGAGGGAGAAGACGAGCATCCCGTTGAATATGCCAGTAGGCTGATGACCCCAGCAGAACGCAATTATTCCACAACCGAGAGGGAGGCTCTCGCAGTAGTTTGGGCGATTAAGAAATTTCGTGGACACATTGAAGGCCTCCCAGTAACAGTGGTTACGGATCATCAAGCTCTGAAGTGGTTGATGTCGTTACGGTCTCCAACTGGCCGATTAGCTAGATGGGCTTTTCAGATACAGGCATATGATATTACAATCAAGTATGCGCCTGGTAAGACAAATGTGGTTGCAGACACACTGTCTAGACCTATATGCGATGAAAGCAGCGAAAACACCTGTGGAGTGTGTAGTGTAGCCGTGGATATGCCGCAGAGACCGACATCTGAAATAAGGGCAGAACAACTGAAGGATGAATATATTGCCAGCATTATATCTGCCTTAGAAGATGCACATCGTAAGGATAATGCCGTGTACTGGAGCAACAAAGGCTACGTCATGAACAACGGGTTATTGTACCGATATTATCCCTCAGATGACTCAGATGAAGCTCGAGTTGAGCTAGTTCCTCAGCATGAATGGGCAAACGTTCTTTCAGCATACCACGATGACCCATTGGCAGGACATTACGGTGCTGATAAGACATATCAACGCATCTCAAAGCGTTATCATTGGAAGGGCATGCGAAAATACATTGAAGCATATGTGAAGAACTGTCTTGCATGTCAGAGGTTTAAGCCATCCAACTTGAAACCAGCGGGCTTACTTCAAACCACGCCCGTCAACCAACGCTTCGAAACCCTCGCCTTTGACTTGTTTGGACCTTTGCTATCAACGACTAGTGGCAAGACATGGATACTGATTGCTGAAGATATTGCAACAGGTTGGATAGAATTATTTGCTTTGGAAACGGCCAGCGCCGAAAATTGCGCGACAGTTTTGATTAACGAGATTTTTCTTCGATTTGGCGTGCCTAAACGCTTGATAAGCGACAATGGGCCACAATTTGTGAGTGCGGTGATGCAACAACTAACATTTTGTCTGCGAATTAAGCACACATTCACACCGGTGTATCACCCAGCAGCAAACCCAGTAGAAAGGAAAAACCGAGACCTAAAGACACAACTGGCAATTCTAGTAGGAGATACTCATGGGAGTTGGAGCGATATGTTGCCCAGCATCCGGTTTGCGATGAATATCGCAACTTGCCTCACTACAGGACATACGCCTGCTTATTTAACATTTGCGCGAGAACTGCGTACTCCGGATGACAATACTCACGATTTTCGTCAGATTTTATTGTCTGAAAACTTTGTGCCTGAAATCACACCGAAGTTACTGCTTCTCGCCAATACACTGCACAAGGCTAGAGAACTCAGAGAAAATCTAGAAGAACGCAGGAAGAAGATGGTAGACCAAAGACGTAGAGACGATCCCGGTTACACCCCTGGTGACTTAGTATTGGCCACTACCCATCCGATCAGTAATGCTGCTCGAGGAATAAGTGCTAAATTCTGTCCTCGCAGGGATGGCCCTTATCTAATCCTAACACGTCATGGTCCTGCATCTTATCTGATTTCAGATCCCACCACTCCAGACAAGCCCCTTGGAGTGTATCATACGTCCGCCTTGACTCCGTTCCAAGGCCACGCGGGCAGTCCAGTTCCGCTGCCAGTGCGCCCGTTGAAGAAACGCGGTCGTCCGCCTAAACCAAAGCCGGCCAACTTACCGCAGAACCCCGAAGGCACCAATCCGCCCTCTCGTGTACGAGGACGGCCACGGCGACATGCGTCTCGCTCAGCTTCGACGATGGGACATACATCTTGACTGGATCCTCGTCGGGGCGACTTCGCATCCAGAGGGGGAGCCTGTAGCACCACGGAACGCGTACAGCTGCGCGCACACAACGCTGCCGCCGCCAGCAAGCCGCGCTACCCTCCGGTAATCGTGGAGCACTTCCCGAACTGGGCACACCACCTGAGGGAGATAAAGAACCAGTTAGGAAGGACCGCCAATGCTCGCCCTTTCGGAAAGGGCATCAGATTTACCCCGAGAGAGGAGGAGGAGTACCGTCTCATCCAGCGGTACCTCACGGAGCTGGAAAAGACCGAGAAGATCTCCTGGTTCTGTTACTCCCTCCCAGCAGAACGCAGCCTAAAGGTGGCCATACGTGGTCTCCCATTTAACCCGTCCCACGGCCGCGCGAATTTATTGCACATGCACTTTAATGTCAATGCAATTTACGTGATTCGCGAGTTCAAGGTCATACACATATTTGAACCATAATTTAGATATGTAAATAATAATTATATGTTATGAAATGCACATCATTGTATTGGTAATATCATACTCTTGCTACCGTTTATCCAAAAAAGTAAAAAAATACGTACATTTCTAAATAACGGCGATATAATTTGCACAGTCGATGTTTTTTGGCGCCAAAATCGACAGCGCGCTATCAAATAAAACATCAATAAAGTCACACTGTTAACACAAACACTTGAATAAACATCACTACAATACACTAGGATAACGTATCATTCATATCAGTATATTTTCATTTGCACTAGACACCATAAAACTAACTAATTACGCGATTTTTGACACTTATCACTTTATTTGCATATAAACAATGGCGCCATCGTTGCCGACGGCTCGCGCGAATCCGCGATACTACCTACTCGTACACCTGCGCGAATGACGTCACAATCTAGTGATTGACAAAATCAAAATAGTATCGATAAACAAATGTAAATAAATATTTCGTTATGAATTATGTGTTTAGTAAAATTTTGAGTTTACAATACTTGATATTCGGATTTAGAGTATTTACATACCAATAAAAGTAATTATAATCTCTATAGTACACAAAAAAAAATCGCTTTTCAGTCGTTATAGGTACAGAGTTAAAATTTTCACTGAACGTATATTTTATTGCTATTGGCTTTCGTGGTGTAGGTCATGCTCGTAAATGCTCGGTGAGGTTAACTGTTCGCTTACCAATATCTTTCTAGACCCAAAGGCTACGTGCTTTCACTTATTACGATTTCTTACTGATATTTTATATACGATGATATTTATCATTTCAATTTCTCTTAGTATGCAACTATGGTTATACGACGTTAAACCGACCTTCATGTATACGAAGATGCCCTATGAAACGCCATTGGCAGGTATACCTGTCAGTGATAACCGACAGGGCTATCGTCGGTGAGGCCGTGACCTGGGTGGGTTGCCGCCTACTGATATTATGGACTCGTTGGTCTCTGGCTGATTAACAAATAAGTAAAGACCATGGGTGTAATATTACACCTCTGACTACCCCTTCAGGGATACATGTGTGAGTATATAAAATAAAATAAAAAGAATAAATAAATAAAATATATAAAGACCACGGTTCGGGTTATCATTTAATCGTGTTACTATGTGTGTGAAGCTAGTTGAAGGTCTTCTAGAGGGCGTATACCAGTTTGGCTTGAGTACCTGGCTGAATAATTTAAGAATAATACTAAGAAATAGTATATCTGGTTCTTTTTGAAGCCATTAGTTCGTGGCTAAACCATACAATTATCTATACATGCATGTTATAAAACCTACCTGTAAATATTTTCTTCCAAAACATCAGTGGGTCATAGTTTAGCGATAGTCCTTACGGCCCGGTCACGGCCTACAGCGGCGGGTGCTGAGTGCTGGTGAGCGTTTTCGATGTACATGTCGCATTTGATGTGACCCGGCGCGCGGCCGCCTCAGAGTGAATGCGCCATGTACATCGCCCCTGCCGCGCCGCTCGCCGCTTAGACCGATCTCGTGACCAGGCCCTTAGACTACTATTTATTATAGCTCTTTGAGTTATGATAGTCTTCATATATTTGGATGCATGATTTATGCACGTGTTCAAAAGCTGACCTAGTCACAAGTAAAAATGAAACAGTTGGGCGAAAATGTAATAAAACAACATATGTATATTATACATTTTTGTTTATTTTAAATTACTTTTAAATAATTTATTTATAAAGTATACTTTATATAAATGGCAATCCTCCTGTTGGCATAACATTTTAAGGCATAATTTTATTTGGCATAAAGTTCTCGCCTGAATTTTATAAGCACAATAAGACTTCGGCATAATACCGTTTTGGCATAATGAAAAGTTTAGTATATCTATAATTTGGTCTAATGTATTTCCTCGTAATATTTTTGAAGCATAATATTTATTTTATTCGCCTAATAATCACGAGTCATAAATATAGTAGAGTATGTATACTCATGTTATTACAAATAAAATTATCTTTATCTTTATAAAAGAGACAGAGTATCATATGAGCTCGATAAATGGAAGTGCGATTGATGCTTGTGCGAGAAAATTGGACTGCGACTCACCATAGTTCGAATGCATGCTTGTGCGACACACCAAAGTTCGACATTAGGTTATGTTAGGTTTTCTTGTAATGCTGCACCTAAAGATAGGAGCACTGCGAAGCAGAGTTCCGTCAACCTACTTGTCAACTTTATGAAGAATTATTGAAAAACATTTACTTAACCATATTTAATTTTAGCATAAAGGTATGTTATGCTAAAATTCAGAGTTCCGTCTACTTGCTTGCCAAGTTTATGAATAAATATTGAGAAATATTTACCTAACCATGTTTAGTTTTGGCATAACAGACTGTAATGCTAAAATTAAACATGATTAAGTGAATATTTTTCGCACCAGCGCCATGTCGAGCTTCAGTGTGTTCAGTTTGTCAATTGGGCGTATTTATCCAAATTCGCATAATGTTGACTATCTTCGGTTAGGTTAGGTTAGTATGTTATGCACAGGGTTGGCTAAAAGGATACTCCTGGCTGCCATCACTGCTTGAAGTTATTGTGGCTTATTATTTATATAGAATTATAATATAGGTAATATAGAATATTATGTGTCAATATCATTATGCCAATTTATATAATTTCAATGTATTATGCTTATCATTAGGCAACCTAAATAAACACGTCTACCATTACAGAATATACTAACATATTTTATTTTGAATATGAAACACTATATTATATAGACAATTGAATAAAAATAAATAATCTTGTCCATCGACGAATCAACGAAGACAAAAAGTACTGACACCCATAAACATGTGACCACCTAAAATATTTATTATAGAGTTATTGACGTTACTTGTACGTAATTTGGTATAACTTCAACGTTATTTGCTCAAAAACAAATATTTTTTGTTTCTAGAAGCTTACAAGTGACTCTGTAGGTACATAAAGACATTCAATGAAAACGTTTATACCTTGAGTACAATTTAAAAATTAGAGAGACATATCACCTAAGAAATATAATCTAATACCTAGCAATAAATTCATAAAATGTCAATACGGTTTTTTTCTAAAAAAGTCAATATCTTAGAAGCATGTTGAAAAAGCTATGGATGACGAACTATAATTGGCATTTAGGAAACAGTGCTGATCATTCCTTTCATTATCTTCCATGACCAATAAAAATTCTCACTCATCACGGCGTCTCTTTCGCCCACGTTCTTCTTGTGTCTGCAACTCCTCGAGTGTGTGCCAGTCCTTCCAGCAATTGCCAAGACACAAGAAGACGTCGCAAGGGACACAGCGGAAATGAGAATTTTTATTGGTTTTCGTCCTCGCATAACATACACGACATCTCCTTTTATTCTTGCCCCCGGGATGGTAAGACGGGTCGTGGACAATATCACGCCTCAGCCTTGTAAGCTCCCCAACAGGTTGCTGAACCTCTTTTTGAGAAGACTGATGTCTCTCAATCAGAGATTCAGCAAGTGCATAGCGGAACTCACGATGCGTCATTGGCAATTGTCCACGTTGTTCCCGAGAGCACCCATACATTATCATACTGTTTAAAATACTTACATTCATCAATCGTTTAAATAATTTCATATACCATTTCACTCCCCTCTTGCGCTCTAACAAATACATGGAGAGTTTTTGATCTTTCAGATCAATTCCCCCCATGTATTTATTGTAATCTCTCACACACACAGGCTTAACAACTCTCTTACCAGCCCTCGATCCGACGTAAGTGTCCGCATTGTGGTAAGTGGATATTATACTCACCAATCTGGAATCCTTCCACGACACGATTGAAACATCTCCAGAATGGCGAGATACAATAGTCCCCTTTGGCACGTTTGCGGGCAATTTCGCGATCTCATTGGGCACATACCGACGATTCGTACGAAGAGTCCCTAAGCAATCAAAGCCTAAACTCTTGAGGTATCGTGCCAACGATGGACAATTGTAAAAATTATCCATCGTGACACAATGACCCCGATGTTCTAGGCCTTGCAATAGCTCAAGGACCGTCTTCGTACTCTTCAGTCCCAGATCAGCACTGATTTGCGTATCTGATAAAACCTCATCTGTCTTACCGGTATAAATTTGGAACCGAGCCATATATCCGGTGTCCGATTCGCAAAGCTCGTAAGATTTTATCCCGAATCGCGCTGCCTTGGATCTAATTGTCTGCACCCAAGACAGGCGACCCTTGAATAAGGTGAGCGATTCGTCAATTGACAGATGAGGTTTTAGCTGATACAGCGAATCAAATTTGTTTCCTAAATGCGCAATTATAGGGGCCAGTTTGAGAAGTCTTCGCGACAACACTTTTGTTGAACCTATTGCCCCATCCCGAGGCATATCCCGACCTGGGTCAGAATTGTCCACGAAATGGAGAAATTTGTTCAACAAAATGAAACGATTATAGGACATCAGGGTCCTAAATACTGGCATACCTAGGACACCTTTCTTCCAATACTCGTCCTGTGATGTACGCGAATCGATGGCCATAAATTGAAATATTGCAAAGAGAACCATGATCTCGTCTGCATTAGTGGGCTCCCACCTATGCAAACGAGAAGATCGTGCCAAGGTTCCCTTTGCTTTCAATTCTGCGATCGTCTGTTGGGCATATCGATTAGTTTCACTGACGATGCAGTCTATGATGTCTTTGTCCCAGATGTCGACAAAGGCATCATAAGCCGAATCGTAGGCTTTGAGTGGTCCAGGAGTAGGGCCTGAAAATTGTTCAGGAACCCCTCTGAACGACTCAAAGTCTTCGCGCCATGTGAAATTTGGCGACATGCCCAAGAGACGATCAGCTTCGTCATCCATACCTATTCCAACAGCTTCTACGATATTCCTGACCGGTGCATCCAGGACTGCGTCTTCGGGGATATCCCTAGGTGCAGCGGCTTCGATAGTCGACTGTTCGAACTCGTCGTCCCAATCACTATCGAAGCCGCTGCCATCGCTGTCATAATCCGGCCAGTTGGGCGACGGAAATGCTCCTGACGTCGACGGGCCCTGAAGAGCCGCCTCAGTGATTTCAGGTACCCAGCGGATAATGTGGTCCCGGTCCCTCTGCAGCACGTCTTCGATCTCATCCTCAGGGATGTCCAGTGCCTCAATTCGCTCCACCACGTTATCACTAGAACAAATATAAATAGTGTGAAATAAAATCTAACTTTTGAGTCATATACACAGCGCCATTCAGTTCCAAATTCCATACATTTCTTTGCAGAAGAATTGTCAGTAGTTAGAAACATTACATGTTTGCTCTATACAAATTCAATTGTAGGACTGCCTACAAACTTATGAATTTGTGGCATCACTAGGCAGTGATCCAAAAAATTATATATATACATACACTGTATCGAGACTGTTCATTATGATGTACAGTCACATGCTAAAACACTAGACCACCGTGACAGGCAAGACAGACAACATAATTATAATATTATAAATTGCAAACAGCTTTTGGACCAGCATCAACAGCTAAAAAAATAAAAAACCTCTTACCGAATCAGCTCGGGTGATTTTCTTAGACTGCCACCAGGGCTTTTATGCAACATTATGTTGCTCCCTGCATGGAGAGAGCCCCCTGGTGTGCGATCGACCGTGATTGCTCGGACTTGCCTACAAAAAAAAAAACAAAATTACTAAATCATCAAGTGCATTGAAAAATTATAAGAAAAAACATATGATTGAATTTACCGGGGAGGTGACAATTCCGCCTCCCTCATCTCGGACCCGGCAAGAGCGCCGAGCAAAATGGCCCTCCGAGCTGCTGGCTGCTGGACGTGTCGGTGCTGGCTTGATGGTGTTACGGAGCGCGACCGACTCCCTGAGCTTGTAGATCGAAGACGGGCAAGGCTAAAAAATATTTTACATATATAACTAAGAACGTCCCCTTTTTGTCACTAAAAGATTTTTTTTTCTATAACGTAATGCCCATATATGACCATGCTCATTGCAGGATGTGGTCCGTGAGGGTGACTCACCTTCGCTTTTGTAGAAAATAAAAATAAATGAGCCGATATCTTCATTAACTTATTGCCAATTTAGTAATGACAAAAATTATTACCTAATATGCATTATATATACAAAATAAAAAAATCTATGAGAATTATAATTACAATAAAACAAATCCCTGTCGAACTTCGTTTCACCTTACTTCCTTCCTCACCAAAAGATTTATCGTAAAGTTTATCGATATTCGATTGACAAGCGTCCCGTCCCTACACGACGACGTAGGCGACTGTAGGTACTTACTACTTTGTAAATCATTTCGACATGGCGGCAACGGAATAATTTCAATACCTAGTATGATTTGAATTACAATTGTGATGAAACTAAACCAAAATGTATGAAACTAATTTATGCATATTGTTCTGTAATATATTTTCTAAGAACTTATCTATGTAAATCCAAGAAATAAACAATATTTACTGAATATATAGCTTATAATGATCGATGATGTTTGTTAGAATTCATTACTTCAAAAGTTTGAAATGAATTTCTGTAACATAATTCTTACACTACACGTAAATTACACCTTACACATACACTATAGTTATTTATAAGTAATTATTTGATAAAATTTCACAAGAATACTCACCGAGCTCTCCTGTTATTAATTTTTTCGTCGACACAAAAACTCACAGACGCGCGAAAAAAATGTCCGTTGATTCTGAAGTGCAACGCCCGAATATTTTTTTTTTCTTAGACACCAAAATGAGTTTATATCGTTCAAAAACGCAAAAAAGACACAGATTAAATATTGAATGAATATATTAAAAGGATTTGATGTTCAGTAATGGATCTTTTTAGTATTTTTTTCGCGACCAATCACAAAGAGGTTTGCATGACTCCACGGTAGGGGTCATGGACGCGCGACGCATACGTTTTACTTGACACCACCGTAGGAGTCATGGAAGTTTGAAAAGTTAATACGACACCGGAGGAGGTCGAAGAAGAACTCCGCGAGTTGGGGTACGAGCCCGAATATGTGCGGAACATTCGGGCCCGCCGCGACAGACCGGGGTGCATCCTCCTCGCTATCATTAGGAGGAAAAAGGACGTCACACCGGGGATCTTCGAGGTCACGGAGATGCTCGGTATCCCCGGTGTAAAGATTGAGAACTGGCGCGGGAAAAGGAAGCCTGCCCAGTGCCATCGGTGCCAGAAGTTCCGGCACTCTAGCCACCAGTGCCACCGACCCCTGGCATGTGTGCGCTGCGGCGAAGAGCACGCCGCCAGAGATTGCCCGCGCCCACTCGAGGAGCCTGCAACCTGCGCCAACTGCGGGGGGACGCACCCCGCCAACCAGGTCCACTGCCCGGTCTTCAAACGGCAAGCGCGGAATAAGAAGGCCGGGACTGTCGCGCTTACCGCTGAGCCGCGCAAAGTGCCGGAGCCGGTAAAGCCTCAGCCACTAGGGGAGACCGCGCAAGGCGCGACGCTCATGGCTGAGGCAAATAACCCCACAGCTCGCGGAGCCGCGGTCGCGGCAAAGAAAAAGAGAGGGCGGAGAAACCGCAGGCGAGGGAAAGAAGGTGCGACTGCGCCCGCCGCCGCGGAAGTACCCCCGAAGGAGCCACCACCAACCCAGGGCGGCCCAAAGAAACCGAGGAAGCCGAAACGCGACCCGGCGCCCACACATCAAGCACCCCAGCCGTCCGCTCACCCGGTCGCCACCCCCGCCGAACCAACTGCGGCTAGGGGCAAGAAGGCGAAGGCCCCACAGCAAAGTGAGGGACCAAGGAGCGGCGGCAACGCAATTGTCCAAGCTGCCATCAAGGCGTTGCACGAGGTGCTCACCGCCCTAAGCGCCGGGCGCGACAAACAAACAATCGTGTCCATAATGCTCAAGGGCCTGGCGGACCTCTTCATGCATGACAATGAATAGGCCCTTGAGGATCATCCAATGGAACGCCCGCAGTCTCCAGAAGAAGGCCACCCTGCTCCGCCCTCTCCTGCAGGAACAGGACATCGACGTGGCGCTGATAAATGAGACGCACCTGGGACCTGCAGACCAACTACGATTCCCAGGTTTCCTCATTTATCGGAGGGACGAACTTACGCCGGACGGTACACGCTACCGCGGACTGGCAGTGCTAGTCTGGCGAAGAGTCGTACACCAGCCTCTACCTGTGAGAACGCAGAGCACACTGTACACGCTGGGTGTAGAGCTGCACCTAGGCGGTGCGCATCTTCACCTTTACGCCGCATACAAGCCGCCCGCAGTGAACATTGACGTCGCCGAACTGCGGACCATCCTTTCAGCACCTCACCCGGTTGTCATTGCGGGCGACTTCAACTGTAAGCACCCAGCGTGGAACTCAACGACCACCAACGCACCGGGTGTACGACTCTTCAACGACGCCGAAGCGCAAGGATACATCGTTGCGGGTCCGGAGGTACCCACACATTACCCGGACACGCAAACCCACATGCCTGACGTCCTAGACATCGTCGTGCATAACGACTCGCACTGCCAGCTACACCTCCACCAGGAAGTTCTCGACGACGAGCTACAGTCGGATCACCAACCGGTACTCGTCGTCGTACAACAGCAGCCACCCGTATCGTCCCTCAAGCGCCACGTCCAAAACCGGACTGGACTAAATTTAAGGATACGATGGAGACCACCACACCGACTCGCCCTATCAGCTCCGCAGCCGACGTCGACGCGCTCGCGTCTGAATTCGCCGGCGCTATCAAGTCCGCCCTTGTCAGCTCCACACCACCCACAAACACCCAGAGGAGGCTACCCCCTCTGCCGGCACACATTGCGAAGCTAATAGCTGACAAGCGGCGCCTACGCAGACAGTGGCAGACAACGCGATGCCCAACCCTCAAGACGCAACTCAACCGGCTGACGGAGAGAGTGAAGGGCGAGTTGAGGACCCACACCGCCGAGAGCTGGGAGAGACTTATCGAGGACTCTCGCGACGACTGGCCGTCGATCCATCGGCTATGTCGTCGCGTCACAAACACCCCAGCTCCGGTGCGACCGCTACTACACGCCGACGGAACACCGCGCTACAAAGCAGCAGACCGAGCAGCTATTCTAGCCGACCACCTCGAGGGCCAGTTCAGGCCTAACCCGATTGTCGACGCAGAACACGCCGCAGCAGTAGAGACACACCTTCGGGAATACTTCGCCACGCCGATAGCTCCCGAGGAGGACCCAATTTTCTTCTCCCCCGGAATGGTGCAGCGCGCCATGCGGCAGACCCAGCCCCGGAGGGCTCCTGGGGCGGATGGGATACCAAACACAGCGCTGCGCAACCTGCCGCACCGTACCGTGGCAGCGTTGGCGCGCCTGTTTACGGGGATCGTCCGCACAGGCGCCTGTTGGAAGGAGGGCCGCATCATCGTGCTGCCCAAACCGGGCAAGAACCCATTGAAGCCGGAGAGCTATCGGCCGATCACTCTCCTGCCCACGATCTCGAAGGTGTTCGAGAGACTCCTGCTGCGGCACCTCACACCGCACATCACTCCAAGACCGGAACAATTCGGGTTCAGGTCTGAGCACTCAACGACACTGCAATTGTCGAGGGTACTGCATCGGATAACGGCGGCGCGCAACAAGCGCGAGCACGCCGTAGCAGTATTCCTCGACATACAGAAAGCATTCGACCGAGTGTGGCACTCCGGTCTGCTGTACAAGCTGTCAACGTCCACAGCGCCTCGCCGTGTAGTAAAGGTGGTCTCCTCGTTCCTGCATAACCGGACTTTCCGAGTGGCAGTGGAACAGGAGCTGTCTGACCGCCGCACCATCTCTGCTGGAGTCCCGCAGGGCTCATGCCTCTCGCCTGTGCTTTACACCAGGTTCACCGACGACATCCCCGTCGCCGAGGGCGCCGAGCTGGCGCTCTACGCTGACGACGCGGCGTACATCGCAACCAGCGTCAACGCCGCCCACGCCGCCAAGAAGATGCAGCGCTCCCTCGACCTGCTCCCCCACTGGCTATCGCAGTGGCGACTGTCGGTGAACGTGGGTAAGTCACAGGCAATTCTCATCAGCAGCAAACAGCTCCATTCACTGCCGCTCAAACTCCAGGGTGAGTTCATCCCCTGGACCCGGACGGTGAAGTACCTGGGGGTCACCATCGACCGCGCCCTCTCCATGAGGCCGCACGTCCGCAGCGTCATCGCACAGGTACGCGCTACCAGAGCTCTGTTGCGTCCAGTGCTCTCCTCACACCTACCACTTCGAGCCAAAGCTGGGTGTGTACAAGTCTTATGTGCGCACCCGGCTCACCTACGCCGCGCCCGCTTGGTTCGCCCTCACGAGCGAGTCGAGCCGCATTCGCCTCCGCGCGCAGCAGTCACTGTCGCTGCGCGCCGCCGTACAAGCTCCTCGCTACGTGAGGAACGAAGTCATCCAGCGGGACACCCACATCGAGAGCCTGGACGCCTACATCCGCCGTCTGTCCGTGGGGATGTTTGAGCGAGCCGACGCCTCGGCCTGGCACGCTCGCCCCCCGGACAAGAAGAAACTGCCTCGCGACCTCATCGCTACCCCCGACGACGCTGCGGACGAGCCGGTTGCCCCGGGTAACCGCCGTCCACCCCTGACACGGACGTCGTCCGCTCGCCGCCGTCCATCGCTGCATGACACGCACATCATGCGCGCGCGCGGACGACCACCGCAATAGCGCACGCCCAGGAGACACACTCCTGACCACGACGTCGGCGTCTAACCAGACGACGACACATCACCACAATCACCACCACACCACCCAGACCTCCGCAGGCCGCACGTAAGTCGCCGTCCGTGTCGCTGGCTTCACGGAGCTGGGCCTCTCTCGGTTCGCCGGGGGTCTCACCCAGCTCGTGTTGACCGCCCGGACGGCGTGAAGATCTAGCGGCCTGCGCGCACGCGCGTACACGCCTACCGGTCCACACCGCCTAAGGGCAACTACTGCCCGCTCCCAGGACCTGCCCTTATTAAGGGCAGGACAAAGAACCCGCTTGCGGAGGGCTAAACTGCCCCGTACAAGCTTCTGCACGCCCCTTACGGGGCGTCGCGATGAACCACGTCGTCACATGCTGTATATCAATTCAATATAAAAATCCTTTTAAGAGAAAATATATGATGAGACATAGCTGACATTGAATGTGGAAGTTACGCAAGTATTTTCCACATTTTTCTACTTGATGTCTGTACGGTGTCAACACCGCACATACTCGCGCTCACGTTGTGCGCACTCAGCATTCATTATTTCCATATTCTATGTAAACCTTTATACAGTCAGTCGGCATTACCGTCGCGTGCGGCTCACATCATTCATTTTTAGGGTTACGTACCTTGAAAGGAAAAAACGGAACCCTTATAGGATCACTTTGTTGTCCGTCCGTCTGTCAAGACCCTTTTTCTCAGGAATGCGTCGAGGTATGAAACTGAAATTTATACTAAATACTCGAATCTACGGTTCCACAGAGCTGTAAAAAAATCAAACTTCTAATCCAACGCAATCAAAAGATACAGCCGTATATGCTGCAAATTGCAGCATATTTTCAAACTCGCATTGGAATCAAAACCTACGGGGTACTTCCCGTGAACGCAGAATCTTAAAATTTGGTACGAAGCAACGTCTCACATCACTTATAAAGTAAAAATTGCAAAAATCGTAAATTTTTAGTTACAGCATATTAAAAAAATATTTTTATAAAATTTAAAGTTACTACCACTTTCTCTTGAACGCGTGGAGATATTAAATTGAAATTCACATCAAATACCCAGGTATATAACACCGTAAGGCTGCAACAAAATCAAGCTTCTATGTCAACGCAATCAATAGAAAGAGCAATATAAGCATATTTTCAAACTCGCGCCTACTCGCAAGTGAATCAAAACCTACAGGGTACTTCCCGTGAACTCAGAATCTTGAAATTTGATACGAAATAACGTGTCATATCACATATGAAGGAAAACTTGCGAAAACCGTAAATTTTTAGTTACAGCATATAAAACAATATTTTTAATAAATTTAAAATTACTACCCCTTTCTCTTGAACGCGTGGAGGTATTAAATTGAAATTCATATCAAATACTCATGTATATAACACCGTTAGGCTGCAACAAAATCAAGCTTTTATGTCAACGCAATCAAAAGAAAGAGCAATATAAGCATATTTTCAAACTCGCGCCTACTCGCAAGTGAATCAAAACCTACATGGTACTTTCCGTGAGCTCGGAATCTTGAAATTTGGTACGAAGCAACGCCTTATAAAAACATATAAAGGAAAAATTGCGAAAACTGTAAATTTTTAGTTACATCAAATAATAAAAATATTTTTAATAATTTAAAGTTACTACCCCTTACTCTTGAACGCGTAGAGGTATTAAATTGAAATTCATAGCAAATACCTACTCAGGTATATAACACCGTTAGGCTGTAACAAAATCAAACTTCTATGTCTACGCAATCAAAAGAAAGAGCAATATAATCATATTTTCAAACTCGCGACTACTCGCAAGGGAATCAAAACCTACAGGGTACTTCCCGTGAACTCAAAATCTTGAAATTTGGTACGAAGTAACGTCTTATAGCCCAGATAAAGGATGCGGAAGGCTGAGGACCGTGTGCTGTGGTGCATGTTGGGAGAGGCCTATGTCCAGCAGTGGACTGCGATAGGCTGATTGAGATTGAGATTTCAAATAATTACATAGTCTTCAAACCTTTTTGCTAATTATTCTGTACTTTATAAGTATTTTTGTAACAGATTTCTAATAGTCACTAAAAGCTTTGTAAATCAATAACTTTGATAAAAAATCTTACCATCATTCATCAGCAGACTTTTGCAAGGCTGCTGCAAGGCTGGTATAGGTATTTAAGTTATATTATAAAATAAGCGATATATGTTAATATAAAATAAAGGATTACTGATTACAAACGACAAAGACCCCTTTTTATTCAATTAATGCTCCTCCAGCTTTCCATACTGTAATGTTATGGATTTCATTTGGCAATAAAAATACCATAACTGTGACTGGTAAACTTTTACTTAGGTATATACATACAGGTTTGTACGGAACCCTCGGTGAGCGAGTCCAACTCGCACTTGACCGGTTTTTATTATAAGCAGGTTTCAGTTCAATAAATCAGTTGTGTTATCAGTTAAACAGTGTTTCTTTTATACATATTATCAGTTAATCTGGTGTGCAAACCGTACATCTGTTCTGGTCCTTCGAGCCGGATTTAACGTAGTGCCAACAGTCTGGTGACATAATTTCTGTAATTTTTCTAACTCGGTTAGAAATCAAAGGCTTCCACCGGTTGGGGTCCCCATGGATCCAGCCTAATACTGCTTTGGAGTCACACCACCCGTATATCTGAACCGTGTGGGTACTCAAACTTTGTTTGACCTTGACCATTAGCCTTGTCAGTAATAATGCTCCACAAAGCTCTTATCATGGCAAGGATGTTTCGCTGGCTGTTTTGCTTATAGGTACTACTCTTGTCTTTGCTGCTAGAAGAATGACTGATGCTGTGTCTTGTTTCTGAATTCTTGCGTATACAGCACACGCGTAGGCTTTTACTGAAGCGTCACTGAAGCCGTGAAGCTGAATTGTGCTTTTACCATCACTGCCGATCCACCTTGGTATCTCCAATTTGTTGATGTTATCTATGTCTGATCGTAATTTCAACCATTCTTCAAATATGCTATCCGGTACCTTATCATCCCATTTTAGGTCTGCAATCCAAGCATTTTGGAAAAGAAGCTTCAGTTTTATAGTTAAAGGCGCCAACCACCCCAAAGGGTCAAATATTTTTGATATATCTGCTAGTAACATCATTTTTGTTGGCTTTGATTCTGATTTTGCTGACATTTTACACTGAAATGTGAAGACATCTTGTTTTGCATTCCACAAAAGACCCAATGCCTTTGTGGACTCTAAATGTTTAAAATCAAAATTTTCTTGATTACTTGTGGTCTGACTGATATTTTCTAACAATGAGGGGGAATTAGAGATCCATTTACGAAGATTAAATCCTCCCAATTTGAGTAATTCTAAAAGGTCTGCTTGTAACTGCTTCGCGGAAGAAATACAATGATTTCCGCTCAATACATCGTCTGCGTAGAACTGATCTTCCAAGACCTTGGCTGCTGCTGGATAGCGGTGTCGCTCATCGCTTGCTAACTGCTTCAAGGTCGTCATGGCGAGGAAAGGGGCTGCCTTTGTGCCATATGTGACTGTCGCTAACTGATATTCTGAAAGGGGCAATTCTGCTGATTCGCGCCAAATTATTTTTTGATATTTCTGATCATCTGGATGAGCCAAAATTTGCTTGAACATTTTTTCTATGTCGGCTGTGAAGGCATATCTATACTGTCGCCAACTGATAACTAAAGATAATAAATCCTTCTGTTAATTCGGACCCCTAAACATAAGGTCGTTCAAACTAAGGCCAGATGACGTAGGCTGTGACGCGTTAAATACGACCCGAAGTGACGTTGTAGTCGAGTCCGCGCGATGCACACAATGGTGCGGCATGTAATAACTCGGTGTCTCGTTACTGTTTATTAAGTGCATATGACCTAATGTTACATATTCTTGTATGAAGGATTTATAACTGTTTGCGACACTTTCTTGTCTTTTAAATTTACGCTCTAATTGAAGGAATTGAGCAACTGCTGTATGCCTCGACTGTCCTAATTTTTTGCTTGCGTCTAAATGCATGGGGAGGCGTACTACGTATCTGCCATCTGCCCGCCGCTCCGTAGTAGATTTGTATAACTGTAAACATTGTTGATTCTTGGACGTCAAGTCGCTATCGTCGTTGATATCCTCAATTGACCAAAATCTCTGGAACTCGTCATCGTTGAATAAAGTTACACTGCAGTTTAATGACTTCATATTAGCTGCGTCCCCGCATAGGATCCATCCGAAGCGCGTTTGCTGAGCTATCGGTAGGACTTCGCTTGTTTTGATAATACCTCCCATGAGTATTATGGCGTAGATATCGGCACCTAATAAGAGGTCACATGGGCGACTGATGTAGTATTCAGGATCTGCTAATTCGATATGCTGTATATGCTCCCATGCAGGTTTTTCAAATGACCGATTAGGTAAATTGTTGATAACGCTTTTCATGATAATCACGTCTGTGTTGATAGAATATTCGCTGTGAATTGATGATATGTTGATGGTCAACATTCCCATACACGTGTTGCCCTTGGATCCTACTCCATATACTACGCCCTTACAACGCTGACGTTGCAAGCCTAATAACTGAGCTGCGTTTTCTGTCACGAGCGAGGCTTGCGAACCTTGATCGATTAAGGCCCTTAAAACTTTGTACGATCCGTTTGCTGCTCGGACCTTCACCTGGGCAGTTGCTAAAAGTATTTCGCCTATTTCGCCCTGTGTCGCATAGGCACCCTTCTCCTGCTGATTTGTCCCTTGCCTGGTTCCCTTAACGGCATCATTTGATTTTACATTTGGTGATTTATAATTATAACTATCGTGTAAAATTGTGTTATGGTCACCGAGGCATGTGCGGCACCTTTTGCTGGATAAGCATTCGTTACCTTTGTGGTTGTGTAGGCAATTTTTGCATAGCGACAATTTTTCCACTGTTTCTAATTTAATGTTTGCCGGAAATTCCAAGAACGTGTTGCAATGGAATATTCCATGATTTTTATTGCAGACAGGGCACATAGGTAAATTGGAACGGAAATTAGTTTTATTATGTGTTAATGATTTCTTCATTGTTTCATTACTGTTATTTGTATTACTTGTAAATGCCTTAAATTGAGGTTTTCTGATATTCTGATAGAATGTCTCCTGCTGATGACTAGGCCTTCCTGTATCCTGCTTGCGTTTTGATGATTCTAAAGATGTAAATTTACTCTCCAGAAAGTCCAGTAATTCTTGAAGTGATGGTAGTTCCCTGGGGCTCTTTAACGACTCAATGTAGTCATTATGCGTGTCCGCATCGAGCTTGTTAGAAATGATATATACCACTAATGGATCCCACGTGCTTATGTCTACGCCTAAGGTCTTAATTGCATTCAGACACTCGTTGGCAGTGTCATGAATCTTCTTGATAGCCGCTGCCGATTGGTGCTGTATGGTTGGGAAACTCATAAGAATATGGATATGAGAATTAAAAATAAGCTTAGCGTTATTATAACGATGTGTTAAAATATCCCAACACACCTGATAATTGTCAGAACTGATTGGCAAATGCTGGATCAATCTTTCAGGTTCTCCTTTAAGTTTGCCCTTCAAAAATTGCATTTTTTGAGCATTTGGCATTGATTTATTGTTGTGAATGGTTTTAACAAATAAATCTTTGAAGGACACCCATTGATGGTAATTTCCTGTAAATGTCGGTACGTCCATCTTTGGCGTAGATTTTTCCCTATAGCTAGTCGACCACATTCTACGGCTGACTTCTTTCTTGATATCTTGAAACTGCTGCTCATGCTTGTTAAAAGTCTGTTCATACTCTATGTTCTCCTCGTAGAGCTCGCTGTCAATTTTCCAATGCAGCGTGTCAATAACAGACCAACGGTTCTGAATTGTCTGCAAAATATCCTCGAATTCCCATTTTTCAGAGACACTTTCAAGGTCAATGCTGTTCACTGTCCTAACAAAGGCTTTGAAATTGCTTTTCTGATTTCTGAACATCTCAGTGATTGAACAGCAACTCAGTGATAATAGTGATATCAGTGAACGACGTAAAGGTGTAAAAGCAGAGCATAATGTAGTGCAGTGTTCAAGTGGAGTGAATAAAGATGTGAAAATAAACGTGACGAGCACAGCCAGCTCGCCTATATTTACTCAGTGCAGTTTTCGTAAAATTGATCACGGAATAACTGTCGGGATCATTTGTAAAATCATTTAGTCCTAAGCAAAAATGGAATCACCTTGTTACTCATCAGATCATCAGCATCTTCCATCTCTCATCACCCCGCCCCGGAGCATGTACGGTGTCAACACCGCACATACTCGCGCTCACGTTGTGCGCACTCAGCATTCATTATTTCCATATTCTATGTAAACCTTTATACAGTCAGTCGGCATTACCGTCGCGTGCGGCTCACATCATTCATTTTTATTATAAGCAGGTTTCAGTTCAATAAATCAGTTGTGTTATCAGTTAAACAGTGTTTCTTTTATACATATTATCAGTTAATCTGCTGTGCAAACCGTACAATGTCAATGTAGACATTAATAAAGTAGAATGTCTGTTTGAAATTTCTGAATAAGTTCCTTTGGAAAATGCATATTTTACTGTACGCTGTACTCTGTGAACAATGTTTTATATTTCTTTGCCAATCTGAAAATTAAAATATATAATCATTATTATTTTCATATTGCTCTTGTATGATTTCTTTGACTTTTGAACGTTTTATTTTAACTCATATGGGACACGGAAAAATGCGACGAATTTTAAAGTTTTAATTCGTTATTCATTCTGTATAAACTGAAACAACAATATAAAAATACGATATTGAGCTCGTGTTGTTGTTGATTACACTATATATTTGTCTTTGTTTTCTTGTCTTTCTGACTTGCTACACATCCGTATGGTGGTTCGGTCCGAGGTCTAAGCTAGGCCGAGCCCGTGTCTTACATAGGTAATAATTTGTTAGTCTATTATTTGCTACCCTGCTATTAGTTTATTTTTATACAAAAGTTTGTGAGGATGTGTGGATGTAAACGCAAAAACTGCTGAACAGCTGATGTTGATGAAACATAACAAAGAACATAATATTATTTTGCTAACTTTTGGCAGGATAAGCGATACCCATACAGGTGGAGCTGCAGGCAGAAGTTACTATAAATACAAAAGATAAACTGTACCTTGTTTTGATACAATCTTTACGGTTATCAAAACGGTCTTTTCATAACATCACTAGTGACCGAAGACAGGGTCTTCACTGTTATGACTGAATACAAGCTTACATAATAGCAAAGGACAATGGCAGATCTCCATAAATCAAAATGTCTGAATTTAAATGGAAACGTACAGTAGGTAATAAAAAATATATCAAAAAAATCGGCGTAAGTAACAGAATCTATAAATGATACTATTTTCCCTCGGGAAACCTGGAAAAAGAAGATATCGGTGTTTTACTTTTTAGTTAAGAATGAATGATGTAGGTACGTTTAAATTATCAAATGACAATGTCAGATTGACATCAAAACGCAGAAGTATTCTGTAGCATCTAACTGTCACAGCCAAAGACAAAAGCAGAGCTGCACATTTTAAAACGATTTTTAGATGAAATCGATACAACATTAAAACGTTTGTTTTGCTTCAAAAATATTAGCTTATTGATTTAATGTTGATTAAAGATTAAATACCTAACTGCATTTTAATAATTATATTTTAAACTAAACCAACCCTATAAAGGTCGATCGTATCGATTACTTATTAAATAATCGATACGGATTCATGTCAAACGTCTATTCCTGTCACACCATAGTCACCCACCACCTAGTTCGTAATCAATTGGAATGCTTTTTATCATCATAAAATATTCCGGCTTTATCGAGACAAAGTGAATATATTGAAAATCGTAGAAAAAAGTAATAATTTGTTTTGTTCATATGAAGTTTAAGATCGCCACAACAAACCCAGACCAAATTCTGCCATTGTCCTTTATGGGCACGTTGATGTAATTCAACCATACTTGTCTTGTAGAATATCATCATCATGATCATCGTCCTAGCGTTGTACATGTTTGACAAAATACTAACTTATGTTATGCTAATCGATTTCTATTTCAATCAATTTTGATACAAAATTTCTACCAGGCTCCTAAACTGGTCTTAAATCTGCTAAGGGTGGCACATTACTTGTAAAGCTAACAGAGGATCTATACGTAAGCAATATTGATATGAGCGGTTCGTAGCGTGTTCATCGTATAATATTGATTTAGGTTTTGTTTTCTCATAAGACTTGAGCCAGATAGGTTTAGGTCTTACTCATAATAATTGAGTTCAATGTTCACTAAACCGTTTTCAGAAGATATGATACGATAATTTGACCTTTATTTGAACGTGAGATATTTTATCTTACTTATAAAGAATATCGCAGCGGAACTGCGTTGTATTTCTTTCATATTTTGTAGCTTCTTATTTTTGTGATTTGAACAAACGAATTTTAGTGTAATACAAATTGTAGTTTTGAGTCCTCTGAGTCTTGACGTGGGCTTTTGTGCATTATAAAAAGTACCATGCAATGCAGCAGAAGTTATGTAATAAAAAGTAAATTCGTAATCCTTCGCACTTGGTACTTTGATTAATGACGACTTCCCATGTGATATGGTAACAGTTTATTACCAGAACTGAAATTATTAAGTAGAAGTTTCAAATAGGTAGTTTACATTGAACTTGTACCCAAAACGAGTAAACGCAAGCATAACCCAAATTATTTTTAAATATACTTCAATATTTACCAACAAAAAAAACTGAGATTTAACTCATATCCGCGGCTACACATGGCTTACATTACGCTTAAATCCGACATTTATGTAATCTCTCACAAAACAAAAAATAATATTCCATCGCGGCCCCAGTTCAGATAAAGTGAAGCGGAAAAAAAATTGCTTCATAAAATTATCATCTATGTGTTTAACGCGTCAACAAAAAGCTTTTCCGCGCGACGACATGTTAAAAAATTCAATTAAAAACCTCATTTGTGTTTTTCATCAAGTTAAAAACTCTAGTCGCGTCTGTTCGAGGCCTAAATATTAACGTAGGGTCCAAGTAATACTGACAAGCGCCACTTATGACACAATCTAATTATACATTTAAATTTTGTTAAATAGTTTGGATTCAGATGTGACAAAAGCACTAACAAAACTATGCTATGGCATAGTGGTGTTTGTGCTGTTCTATTAATTCAACTTCATGATTCATCACATCATGTCAGCCGAAAGACGTTCATTGCTATGCCAAGGCCAACCGCCAGGCTCCCAACACAGACTGATCTGGAACCACTCCATGATTGTTTGGGATAAATCGTGCTTTGGGTAGGTACGGAGTGAGACGGGTCGCTTCATATAATAATCCTTATCCTTGGTCCTAGATCTAACCCGGTCGCATTCATGACTTTCACATTAGAACCTCAGGTTCAATTTCTAGTCATTTGTCTGACCTTTGACCAGTGTGTGTTGCTAGTGATGACTTACGGATCAGAGACGTGGTCGCTCACTATGGGCCTTATCAGAAGGCTCAAGGTCACTCAGAGGGCGATGGAGAGAGCTATGCTTGGAGTTTCCCTGCGAGATCGAATCAGAAATGAGGAGATCCGCAGTAGAACCAAAGTCGCCGACATAGCTCTCCGGATAGCCAAGCTGAAGTGGCAGTGGGCAGGGCACATAGCTCGAAGAACCGATGGCTGTTGGGGCAGAAAGGGTCTGGAGTGGCGGCCACGTACCGGACGACGCAGCAGAGGTAGGCCCCCCACAAGGTGGACCGACGTTCTCGTCAAGATCGCGGGAGGCAGTTGGATGCGGGCGGCTCAAGACCGGTCTGTGTGGAGAACCTTGGGGGAGGCCTATGTCCAGCAGTGGACGTCGTTTGGCTGATATGATGATGTCTGACCAGCTGCGAAAGAATGCTTACAGAAGTAATAATAATACTTGGGGTAAATCACACACGGGCATTTAATTCAAAACTAGGCATACCTGAACTTTGATATAATAAAATGACACACGCCTGTATCCCCGGAGAGGTAGGCAGAGGTGTAATATTACACCCACATTTCGCCATGAATTTTAGGTCCCACGTAATAGAGGGCGAGCCAATTGCCGTTACCGGGCACATTGCCGGACTGCGTGCTGTTACTGAGAATTCGAAAAAAAGCCAGTTACACATTTGCCCGACCCGGGAATCGAACCCGGACCTCCGATCAGCAAACGCATACGCTATCCACAGGACCACGGAGGCAGTCTTGAACTTAGATATAAATAAATAAATAAAAATCATCTATGCAAGCTAGCTGAGCCCACGGTTATTTAGAGTTACCGCTCCGCACCCGTGGCCTGTAGCGTCATGTTATATAGCCTTCCTCGATAAATGGATTATTCAGAACAAAAATAATTATTCAGATCGAAAAAGTACTTAATTCGTTCTACCAAACAAACATAAACAAACTATTCAGGTTTGTAATATTAGTACCTATAGATTCTTAAGAACATACATATTATAGGTAAGTCATACCCAGTACAAAATATAATTACGCTCCTTACACAAACATTTGCCTCGAGTGGAAATCGAAACCACGATCCACTGGTAGGCCGTCAGAGTACCAATCCGTAGATAAATCAGACAACGTTATGGAGACTTCTCGGACATGCAGATTTCCTCGCGAAGTTTTCCTTCACCGTTTAGTTATAGTTACATACTTATCTTTGAAAGGACACTGGATTTGAACCACTGACTCTCTGTGTGTCTGTTGATCTCTCTACTACGCTATGTTGCCTACATACCGTAGACCACTTGCCATAGCGAAGTTCACTAGTATAGGGCGATATCACACTTACTTTTTGTCGGACGGCGATGCATATTTTCGAGTAAATCAAAATCGCTGTCCTGTATTCATTATATCGTGTATTAGTTATTATTGGATTATGGATGACGAAAGACTGACTAAGCAGATATATAAGGCAAGTGTGGAAGGGACAGGACGAAGGGGAAGACCTAGGCCGACGTTTTCTGACCAGATTGGAGACATCCTAAAAACTGGACAGGTGAGAAGTACCCTGAACAGAAGAGCATGCATGAGGAATCTGATGGGAGTGAATGAAGCAAGAGAGATATGTCAGGATCGTTGCAAATGGCGTTCCGTAGTCTCTGCCTACCCCTCCGGGAAACAGGCGTGAGTCTGTATGTCTGTATGTAGTTATTATTTCTGAGAACCCTTTTTCCATTCAGACGTTGAATACGATTCGCAGAATCACAATCAAGTCGAATCACTCTCATTATTTTTCCACTGAGTTACGTTATACTGTGTAGTTATGATATTATGTTTTAAAGTTAAAATTCAATACAATAATGATAGCATTCTTGTTTACGGTTCGTCATAAATATGACAAACAGAATGAACTACACAGAGGTTTTGAGTTCCACGTAACAGGCGGCATGATTATGTTCTGCCCGATAATCCTGATTTTAGCCGACTTCGAAAAGTAGGAGGTTCTCAATTCGACCACGGCTGTTGTTTTTTTGGACGTATGTTATGTGGTCACTTTGCACATTGAAATGGATGGAATGGACTTCAGCAGGACAGTTTAATACGAAAATTATTGAACGTTGCAAAGACAGCATTAAACTGTCTTCATTGGCTGGCACTGACTCCAAAAATAACAAAATTTGAAAAGTAAAATGTAGCAGCAAATTATTTAATTAATAGCTTTTAAGCAATTTAAATACCGATTTTTTACTTTTAAGTTTTTGTTTTTTGTTCATTGTGTCCTTTAGTTGTATGTTCATTGTGTCCGTTAGTTGTATGTTTGTAGTGTCCCCCGCGACACAGGATTTAGTCCTAATGCGGGAGTTGTCTTATAAATGTTTGTCTTAAATTTGTACACATACATAGATATGGTTTTATCTCGGTTTTTGTTGCCTTACTGACGATGACAATATAACGTCAACAACCTCACAATCAAAACTTTGTATGTACCCTATACATATAAATATCAAATCAATAAACAAGTAAGTTTCACTCGAAGATCATTAAAGTGTAAAATTTTGTAAACCACGTTGAACAGATCATCTAACAATTAGGTTAACGAAGGTCCGATTAAACAAGAAAAAGAAATTGCCTAGCAATCTTTCAAGTGTCATTCGCATGATACATCACATGATATTCTCGACGCACATAATAAACCAGAATTCAAGTTAGATTATATTTTGTAAAATTTAGACTACGTTGAATAAAAGTCGTCAAAAAATACATGGCTCTTTTTGCAACCATAAAACCGAGATGTTAATTTTTTCATATCCAATTCTCTTCTAATTTAAACCACAACGCGGAACGAAGCAAAACTCTACTCTTTGACTTCGAAACAAATAGTTAATTACCTAGAGAGCTCGTTAGACGTGGATTGTAGCAAAGTTGGCTTCACAACTTTTTCTACAAGCAATTCGTGCCTTAAGTTCAGAGGATTTTAAACCGGGTGCTGAAGAATGCGGTACTTACACAGATTTTTTAACCTTCGTTGTGGTTCTGAATGGAAGCGGTTGAGAAATGAAGGTGACTCGGAGTATCTTAGTTTTGGTGCTTCGTTTCGTTGGAAATGGATATTTATTTCATAATATTTTGAGCCTTGGAATAAGTTAATGCTTTTAGTGCTTGGAAACTTGGACGTTGATTTGAGTGTTTTGCTTTATGTCTCTTGCGCGTTTTATATTCATGCAACTCTTAAACTCATATTCTAGAATAAGAAAGTAATCATCGTGTCTGCTAATTACATCATGCAAACTTTTTACAAACAACGTAATATTATATTATAAAAAGTGTTTACATATTGCGTTGCATAAAAAAGGAATTAAAAAAACGCAATAATATGTGCTACATCGCTGTAGCGTTCAAATTTTTCAAGATTAAAATTTAGTTTAGTTCACATTTTGTACCAGCGGTAACAGCCACTTACGAAAAAAACAAGGATTAATGTTATGAATATGAAAACATTATTATAGTTTGAATACTACTCAATATTTGTACAATCATACGTATTTATAAGTTTTGTAATACTAAGTAGCTATAGTATTTTCACAGCTAAGTTTACCTTTCCCTACAAAAATTTCGTTCGATCGGCATAATGTATTAATATTCCAAGTCCGTTACTTGTATAAATTATCCTTTGGATGCTTACAAAGATTTTTAGGCACTCTGTAATTTGGCATTTCGTATGAATGGTTCCGGGTAAATATTGATTCGTGTAGGCTTTTTAGGACGTGTTTTTACGTCTAAATTTTATGTCTGCATACAGGTATGAAAATACAAATATTCATCATTTAATAATAGAAGTATAATACGTCTATAAATCTGTAGCGATAAACTTATATTATCGTTTCTCAATAGTTGACATATTACATATCATTCCTGAAATTTCTTCTTTTCGAATAAAACATTTTAGACTAACGAGGCTTTGCTTTGAGGTTACAGTGGTAATTATATTGAGCTGTAAAAAGTGTCGTACCCAAACAACTTCCAAATTTGCCGCTGGAGTTGCTAGTTAGAATCTTAGCATCGCCAATAACATGTACAGTAATTTTTAGTAAAGAGTTTTATATGTGTCAGACAGGCCACACTCCATCTAAACAAATATGTCTTCGGCCCGTATCCTGCTCAATTATGTTAATATAATTTATTTTGGGAACATACTTACCTGAAAAATGTTATCTAAATGTCTCAAACGGAGCTCATATAAGTATGTGATAATAAATAATGAAAATGAAAATCCCATTTTAAGCTTAATATTTTGTACAAAAGCCGTAACAAAATCACAAGTCCAACCATTTGAAATAAGTAGTATCATTTCTGCGTCAATAAAAAAAGATTATACAATTTCAATATTAATAATAAAGCGGGTAGATTTAAAAATATCAAATCCTGGATCATATAAACAGACTATAAAAGATATTCGGAGAGACAGCGTATATAAACACATTTGGGAGCAGCAATAAAGAGGAAATCGCGGGAATGTATTCAGACCGAGGCAAGCGTGCGTACCATAGCGTCACTATGAATAATATAATAGTGATTCTTATACGCCATATATTTGGTACATTTATATGACTTTTTGATGCTAGTAATGGTTTTTAAGTGGTTCAGTTTTTGTTTGTTTTGATAATATAACTAGAATATTCTTTGGAAGCACGTAGATATGTTTTCAGTCACGTCTTGATAAATGCTTATTTGTTTTACATTGCATTGCATGTTACTGTTAAATGAGTGTTATCTACTATGGTTGATCTTTATAGATTATAATATACTAGAGGACGCCAACAGCTACGCCTGCACATTTTTTTAAATATATCTGTTTTGACCGATCCCGTGGGTATTTCGGGAAATCCCTTCTTAGTGAACCCCTACGGTCCTCAAGGAACATACATACCAAATTTCAGCTTCCTGCGCCCAATAGTTTCGGCTGTAGCTTGTCTGTCAGTCAGTCAGTAACGCAAGGATTTTATATATTAAGATATAGAACGCCGGATTATAACTTATTTATTTATATAGATTTTATTTATATAGATTTATATAGATTTGATAATTTAATTTTTCTAACGTTGTTCTCATTTTCAATAATAAAGTGTCCAGGTTCCTAGCAAAACTTGTTAAAGTTAAAATTAAATATATCTTGTAAGTTTTGGGCGGTCTCAAGGGAGTATTTGACCTTTTATCTGAAAGGTGGCCTTTCTTGATAGGAGCCTTTCCCTGATGCCTATAATACGAAAATAGTTTCTAGGTAAAAACGGTTTCATATCCGATACGTGTTTATTCCTAAAGGTATATTATATTATTATTTTTGGAATGTCTTTATAACCTAACAAGACCTACAAAGTGTTACAGAAGTTAAAGAATTATAAGATTTGACTTAGGTACATATTATATTTGGAGAGATAGCTGTAAGCAAAATCATAGAATAAAAACCTAAGTATCAAGTTCTTACGTTGACTGACTCACTACCAGACAAAACTATTGAGTGCAAAAAGCTGAAATTCGGCAGGTATGTTGACAGGAATGGGACCGTAGTGATGCACCAAGAAGGTATTTCCCCGAAATTACTACGGGATGACACTACAATAGTGCGGAGGTCCCAGGTTCGATTCCCGGGTCGGGCTAAAGTGTTACTGGGTTTTTCCGAATTCTCAGTAGCAGCACGGAGTCTGGTGATGTGCCCGGTAACCTAGGCAATAGGCTCGCCCCCTATCACGTGGGTCTTAAATATTCATGGCGAAATGTGGGTGTAATATTACGCCTCTGCCTACCCCTTCGGGGATACAGGCGTGAGTCTATAAAAAAAAATTATGTGCGGGCGTAGCTGCGGTCATCGTCTAGTTTTTAATATAGTTATTTACAAATGGCAGTGATAGCCTAGTGCTACGCAAAGTATCTTTGGGTCAAACCCATGGCAATGAATACAGATTTACATAGAAGCGCAGTTCTTAAGGATTTCGTGTGCCTACCCCATGTGGGGACTGTCTCCAGTTTAGTTCATAGTTGGCACCGTTGGCGGCGCTGGCGTCGATCTCCGTCTCAGTAGAGACAACTGTCACAGCGCGACTGCGACGCCGCCAAGCGGCAATTTGGGTCACAGAAAGTTTGTCTTCAGAGCGCCCATAGGAAATGCGCCTCTATGTAAATATCTGAGCTCTTTGCCCATGGCATGGGATCACGTGATCATGTTAATCTGACGCCATGCAAAGCAAAACGGTTTAAATGAGTACTGTATCGAGAAACGTGGGTCACTGAACACTACTTAGTGAAAATCGCAAATAGAAATTTTAAGTCTAGATATTCTTCGTTGTTAATCGTATATAATGTTTTGAATAAAATGTTTGTAAAATGCCTCGCACATTGTTTATCTAAGGAGATTTGACTGATTTATATAACTAGAGATCTAACGAGAACTAAGAAATGAACTGTCTTTAAAAATGTAACCCTACATATGTAAATCCTACATATGGAACCTAGTAGCCTCATAATTAAACATCATAATATTAGTATTAAAACAAATTGACTTAAATTTATAAAATAACTGAGACACGGCAGCATTATTATATCCTCAGCATTTCATACCAAAAGGCGCATGGTACAAGGACGGTAACGAAAGACAAATACACCAATATGAATCACATTTAGCCCATATGCGGTGTAATAAAACCACTATGACATATGCCCGCCCCCGGCTGTGCTTTTGTTTGCTCTAATGCGATTTAAAATACAGCCCGTCGAACATAACCTTTTTGTGTATAAGGTCACGTTAGACTTAGCAAATTATTTGCTGGCGGAATTTAATTTCGGCATGCTGTGTGGGTGTACATATTTTCTAGTTTAGTTTCTTGATTACTTTTTCTTCTAGTTCTACGACAATAAGACATATTCTTGGAATGCTCTTCCTTTGGGATTAATAACGATGTTTTTTTTTTTATTAATTATTGACTTATCTACTGATAAGTCAAAAATATAATTTATTGAACAATACTAAATACTAAATAAAATGGAAAAACTTATATTCAGCCAAATCCGGTTAGACAAGTTACCGGACCCCAGATTTAAACTGGGATGACGCCAAGAAGGAAAATACTAAATACTAAATAAAATATTTTCTTGCTTACACTACTAAATACTAAACAAAATATTTTCAATGCATAATTTATCGTTTTGGGACTTCTCTTCACACAGTATAATTTTATCTTACGGCTTCACAAGTGTGCCATACATGACTCCTGTCTGTCTCCTCTCATATGATAGAGAGAAATGGAAGTCGACAAGTGACACGCACTTGTCGACTGCCATTTCTCTCTATCAAGTGCCATCTCCATAAATTTCTTGGAGGTATAGTGGCCTGGTCGTGTAGCTGGTCTGTATGATTCATTGTTGATCTTACTCGCTTTCTTAAAGTTGCCATACAATTAATGACAACTTTAAAAAATCTCGACGCAAAATGTTTGCTACGTCTGAATCGCAAAATAAGTACAACCGCAAAAGTATCACTAGTGCAAGTCTCTTTGTAACAACACTTTGTACAATTCAGCTTTCCGATGATATGTTTGAAACAGTTGTTGTACTGTAAAGAACTTCATTTTAATTCGAAGTACGTGTTTGGAAAATGTTGAAAGCAGAGTTTTGTCACGGTTAGGCAAATATAATGAAGTAATTGTGAGCCAAAATATGAAACTGCATACAGTATACGTTAGTCGTTGCTCTTTTAACATTAATTCACTTCCATACTCCTAGTGCATTTAATTTACCTTAGGAGTCAAGAATATGAATATGCTATTATCATGGAAGTTCCAATAATTCAATCAATCAGCCTATCGCAGTCCACTGCTGGACATAGGCCTCTCCCAACACGCGCCACAGTACACGGTACTCAGCCTTCCGCATCCAGTCTGTCCCAGCCACCATTTTCAGGTCGTCGGTCCACATAGCTGGGGGCCGCCCTACCTTACGCTTGCCGAGACGTGGTCTCCACTCTAGGATACGCTTGCTCCATCGGCCATCGGTCCTTCTACAGATATGGCCAGCCCACTGCCACTTAAACCTACTGATTCTGTGAGCTATGTCGGTAACTTTGGTTCTTTGTCGGATAACTTCGTTTCGGATTTTATCCTTCAAAGAGACGCCAAGCATAGCCCGTTCCATAGCTCGCTGCGTGACTTTTAGTATGTGGACTAGTCCTACTGTGAGTGTCCACGTCTCAGCACCGTACGTCATAACAGGTAGGATGCATTGGTTGAAGACTTTGGTCTTCAGGCATTGCGGTAGGGGCGAAGAGAAAACTCGACGTAGCTTGCCAAACGCTGCCTAACCCAACTGGATCCTGCGGTCGATTTCTCTCTCGAAGTTATTTCTAACAAGCTGGACTACTTACCCAAGGTAGACATACTCTTGAACAACTTCGAGCATCGATCCGTCGACATAAACCGGTCCCGGCACTATGTGCTCGTTAAACATAATCTTGGTTTTATCCAAGTTCATGCCGAGACCGACCCGTCGAGAGGCTCCATTTAGGCTGTGCAGCATCTCGCTCAGCTCTTCCAGGCTCTTTGCCACGATGACGATATCGTTGGCAAACCGAAGGTGGGATATGTACTCGCCATTAATGTTTATGCCCCGTCCAGTCCAGTTCAGCGTCTTAAAGACGTCTTCGTGTGCGTTGGTGAAGAGCTTAGGGGATATTACATCCCTCTGCCTCACCCCTCTACGCAACACAATGGGGCTGGATTTACTGTCCTGGAGCTGGACGGTCATAGTAGCCGTGTCGTACAAACATCTCAACACCTCGATGTAGCGCCAATCGATGCGACACCGCTGCAGAGCATCCAGAACCGCCCAGGTTTCGATGGAGTCGAAGGTTTTCTCGTAGTTCACGAAAGCCATACACAGCGGCTGATTGTATTCGTTAGTCTTCTGTACAATCTGCCAAACAGTATGGATTTGGTCTACGGTGCTGTAGCCTTTTCGAAACCCGGCTTGTTTCGGTGGCTGAAAATCGTCGAGTTTTCTGGTGAGGCAATTTGTTAGGACTCTCGAGAACAGCTTGTAGACGTGACTCAGGAGTGACCATCGGTCTGTAGTTTTTCAGCAGGGTTTTGTCACCTTTTTTTAAAAACAGAATCACCGCACTCCCACTCCACGCCTGATGTGTTAGGCCTTTGTGGATAACGGAATTAAACAGGCTCGCCAGCTCTTTCAGAACTGCTGTCCCACCTGCTTTTAAGAGCTCTGTGGTGATTCCGTCATCCCCTGAAGACTTGTTGTTCTTAAGCTGCTCGAGAGCCACTCTTACCTCGCCCTGGTTGACATCAGGGATGTCCTCCGTGTAATGGCGCGTGAGTTGGGCTCTGTGGTCATCATCGCTGGGTCTCGTGGGTTTAGGCATCCGTGATGCGTACAAGTCCTTGTAGAAACTCTCAATTTCAGCGAGAATCTCGAACTTGGAGGTTACGGTTTTGCCATCTGCAGTATTGAGTTTCGTCAGATGAATTCTACCAAGCTGGCGAGCGAAGACTTTGGTGCCTCGATCCTGTTCAATCGCAGCCATAATGGCGCAGGTATTGGAACATCAGAGGTCACGTCGCACCAGCTTCCGGATCTTCCGGTTTAGGTTTCTTCCATCTGTCGAAGACGTCTGCGCATATGACATTCCCCTTCTTTGCCTCATAAGTTCGAGAGTCTCGAGCGAGGGTTTACTTTGCTTGTTAACGCTTTTTCCGGGAAACACCCTTCGAGACACATCCTGTAGCGTTTCGACCACAGCGTCGGTTTTCTCGTCAACAGTGCCATGGCTTTCCAGCAGTCCGAAACGGTTTTGAAGTTCCACTTTAAACTTTTCGGATCCTACTGCTAGCTGAGGCGCAGTAGGTCTAAGAGTAGACTTCATCATGCTAAGCCTCTCAGCTCTGAAGTCTATATTTAGAGTGCCTTGGAAAAGTCGGTGATCGCTACCGGTATTAAACCTGCTGATCACTGAGACGTCTCTAAATATATACCTCCGATCAGACATGATGAAATCTATCTCGTTCCTTGTCACAGTATCGGGGCTTCGCCATGTCCACTTTCTATGAGGCTTCTTCTTAAAGAAGGAGTTCATTAAGAAGAGCCCCTGTGACTCCAGAAAGTTGACCAGTATTTGCCCCCTGTGATTTCGGCACCCCACGCCATAAGATCCGATTCTCGTTTTGCCGCGTTCTTGTACTCCCACTTTGGCATTAATACCCCATAACAACGCTGTAGTGTGTCTTGGTGGTATGATGTAGAGCCTTAGTAATGTCCTCATACATGGCTTCGACTATGTCATCGCAGTATGTCGAGGTCGGCGCATATACCTGTACCACCTTCAGGGAGTACCTGTCGGTGATCCTTAATATCAGGTATGCTACCCGTATGGGATGTAATATCCCCTAAGCTCTTCACCGACGCACTCGAAGATGTCTTTAAGACGCTGGACTGGACTGGACAGGGCATAAACATTAATGGCGAGTACATATCCCACCTTCGGTTTGCCGACGTTATCGTCATCGTGGCAGAGAGCCTGGAAGAGCTGAGCGAGATGCTGCACAGCCTAAATGGAGCCTCTCGACGGGTCGGTCTCGGCATGAACTTGGATAAAACCAAGATTATGTTCAACGAACACATTGTGCCGGGACCGGTTTATGTCGACGGATCGATGCTCGAAGTTGTTCAAGAGTATGTCTACCTTGGGCAAGTAGTCCAGCTTGGTAGAAACAACTTCGAGAAAGAAATCGATCGCAGGATCCAGTTGGGTTGGGCAGCGTTTGGCAAGCTACGTCGAGTTTTCTCTTCACCCCTATCGCAATGCCTGAAGACCAAAGTCTTCAACCAATGCGTCCTACCTGTTATGACGTACGGTGCCGAGACGTGGACACTCACAGTGGGACTAGTCTTCAAACTAAAAGTCACGCAGCGAGCAATGGAACGGGCTATGCTTGGCGTCTCTTTGAAGGATAAAATCCGAAACGAAGTTATCCGACAAAGAACCAAAGTTACCGACATAGCTCACAGAATCAGTAGACTCAAGTGGCAGTGGGCTGGCCATATCTGTAGAAGGACCGATGGCCGATGGAGCAAGCTTATCCTAGAGTGGAGACCACGTCTCTGCAAGCGTAAGGTAGGGCGGCCCCCGGCTAGGTGGACCGACGACCTGAAAAAGGTGTCTGGGACAGACTGGATGCGGAAGGCTGAGGACCGTGTACTGTGGCGCGTGTTGGGAGAGGCCTATGTCCAGCAGTGGACTGCGATAGGCTGATTGATTGATTGATTGATACCCGTATTGACACACTGCTGATTTCTACAACGTTGTTAGCGAGAGATTTGTTAACGAGGAAACCGACACCGCCCTGAGAGGGCTGATCGCCTTCCTGAAAGTAGAACAGGTTGCCTGACTCAAGGGTTATCGTGTCCTCTCCCCCTGTCTTCGGACTTCAGACAACCCCAATATATGCCAGTTTATATGACCTGCTTCTACTTCGAGTTCGGTGATGTGTTGGTCCGGCCGTAGAGAGCGTCCATTGTACGTAGCCAGGGTCAGTTTCTTGTGGTAGCCGTTTGCCGTAGCCCGGAGATTCTTAGCACCCCCTGCCCCGCTGTTACCGCGACCGCTACCGTAGTTGCGGACAGCGGGACTACCGGGAACTGGGAGCCTATTTGTTGGTGCGCTCATTGGGTAGTATTTGGCCTACTATGCCGCGCTGGCCAGACGAGTTGGTATAGGGTTTGGTTTCAAGTTTTCCATCTCTTCGCAAAGATATTATTCGCTTGTTTTGCAAATTTCTTTAGTCGCCTTTTACGACTTCCACGGAATGAAATGGGGTTATGACACTTGTATTCTTTATCCGTCACTACACGAAATTTTGAATAATTTCTAAATTCACTTTTATTAAATCACTACAAAAATTCCAATAATTACTTACCTTAAAATAATATGTGAAATATAAATTTAAAACTTAAAGAAAATTTACGAACCAATGACGTACCCAATTTATTATATTCTCAATCCACATCTATGAATACCAAAAAGTTTTAAACTTAAAACTATAATAATAGCTTTTTGTCAGTGTAATATTACAGTCATTTCAAACAAATATGAAAAATCACACCCAAAGCTAAAAGCAGAACGTGAATCAAAAAGGTATTGTAGTGGCAAACTAAAATAAAAGCTCTATGATTGCCACTTAAAATTCATCGCTCAGGTTCGATGCCCACATTTTCTGGGGCAAATAATAACAAAAAGGCTTGGCGAGGCTAGGATTTTAATGCAAGGGATGAACAGAAATAAATTCACCAAGATTTTTCAGTGGACGCGACTAGACTGCGTAATTCGTTCGCTGCGTTCGTTCCCTGGGTTCCGCATAGGGAAACCAAGGCTGCTAAAATGGTTTATGTTTTAAATCTGTGTTCTAGAATCACTTCAATTGATTTTGGACATTATTTTAACAAGAATAGAAAGAGTATTTTGAAGGATTATTTGAAAAAACGACGACGGAGACATCAACAGGTGAAATGAATGGTAATGATAGCAATGATGAAAGCGATATTGGCGTGAATGAGATTTTGAAGGTACTGGCCAGTATAAAAATAGATAAGGCTGCAGGGTATGACAGGATTACAGTCGAAATGCTGAAGGCTGGACAGGCCATCATAATAAGTCAGCTGCAGCGTTTATTTAACGTGTGCTAGAGCACTGGCCGAGTACCTGATGACTGGGCCACAGCAGTTGTTGTGCCTCTTTATAAAGGAAAAGGCTCGTAACAAGACTGCAAAAACTATAGAGGCATTAGCTTTCACAGCATTGTTGGCAAATTGTTTGCGAAGGTACTGATTGAAAGAGTTATGAAAGTAAACGACAAGAAAATATGGGATGTGCAAGCGGGATTCTGTAAGGGTATGGGGTGTATGTATCAAGTCTTTTCCTTGCGATGCATAGCCGAGAAATTTTTGGCCCAAGGTCGAAAGGTCTTCTGCGCATTCGTGGATTTGGAAAAAGCTTACGATAAAGTGGTGAGGAATGAAATGTGATCGGTACTGTCGATGTATGGGGTGAACAGCAGCCTCATTCGAGCTCTGAAATCCCTTAATGAGGATTCTAGAGCTTGTGTGAGGATAAACGGGGCATACACTGACTGGTTAACCATCAACATAATTATGTGTTAGACAGGGATGTGTAGCGTCGCCTACCCCTCCGGGAAACAGGCGTGAGTCTATCTATATATGTATTTATGCATATTACAAAAACAATCCAAAATTGTCACGCATAAAATTAAATGGTTTGTACTTTTGTCCTCTTACTTGCCATCCAATTGACTAGAATAAATGTATATTTTATTGTCCTTAGAATGCATTTGATATTAAAAAAGACGGACGATCATCACTATTTTGAGATTCATTAGCACAAGGAGCTCTTACAAACTTTTGGCGCATCTGTCCGTCGAAAAATATGCTAGAAACATTACGTTTTACGAAAAAACTAAACAATTTATTCGACTTTACTATTCAACGCTTTACCACCTTTGTCATCCATCAAGATCTCATCTGTTCCATAAATAAAATATACATGCATTTATTCAGGTCAATATTTCGTAAAGCATACATACGCCATTGAATATTTTATGCCATATTCACACTACAAAATGAATATATATTTTTATGGTTCGGCGAAACGAATGTTCCTAGGCGATTTGGGAAAAAATGGACTGTATTTAAAGGATGGCGAGTACTGATCACCTAGGGTTGGAGAGGGAGAGAAAGTATGGTGTAGAAAGGAACCTCTTACCTTACACGGCAATCTTCTTCTTCTCAGAAGGGCAGTCTCCTGGTGTTTTCGAGATGAAGCTGCTTGAATCACTACACTACACTATTCGTTTCACTTTCAGTCGCGAGCGGGTTTGTTTGGTTTTCTTTGGTTGTAAGCGGTAATAATTATATATGGCGGTGCGGTGCGGTGCGGAACAGTATGGCGGACACGTTCTCAGCGTCTCAAATGTTCTGGTATTTTCTGCGTCGCCGTTGAGCAAGGCGGCCAATAGCGAGGCGTTTCGGGAGGGGATTTATGAAAAAGATCGCTCGGATTGGCCGAGCAGTGAAGAACCATTGACGTTGACAGAATTAACTAGCAAGGGAAAAGATAGATGGCGCTACCATATCCCCCGGCCCTAAAGGGTTGCCTTTAAAAATAAATAAAATTGAACTTAGCTATGTTGGGTGTACTACCGCAGAACCCATCAATAGGCTAAGACAGCGATATGATAATAAGATTAATCTAAATTAACTTAAGCAAAAACTACAAACGCAACAACAGCGAAAACTACTACCTTAATACTTAAACTAAGAGGTAGATCCAACTTCAGGCTAGATCTCACTGAGTTGGAAGCGGACAGAGACGTACAACAGGGCGCACGTAGCTCCCCTTAGCGGTTTTCACGGTAACAACGCGGGCTGTACCGTCCTTGGAAGTATGCAATTTCTCTACGATGGCTAACGGCCATGAAAGTGGCGGAGCATTATCATGTACTATGACGACAAACGTACCCTCCTGTATAAGGGATGCAGGACTATTCCACTTGGATCTAGCCTGAAGCTGGTGTAGATATTCCGCACGCCAGCGCCGCCAGAACGACTGCACGAGTTTATCCAGCAGAGTATGTCTCTGGAGCAAGCTTGAAGAGTCTGCTTCAGGATATATATATAATGACGATAATGGCACTCTGTTCAGAAAATGTGCAGGGCTTAACGCGGATGGTTCTGCAGGGTCGCTACTCAATGCTGTAAGCGGACGCGAGTTGATCAGTGCCTCGACTTGTGCAAGGACAGTTAAATGCTCTTCGTAAGAGAGGATCTGTTGACCTATAACTTTGAAGAGATGCGTTTTAATTACTTGACATGACCATGCTTTCCAAACAGCCACCGAAATGTGGTGATGCTGATGGAATAAACTTCCAGTCAATATGATTTATGGAAAGTTCTTCCTGAAGACGAGTACGATATTCTTCCCTGAGAAACTTATAAAGGTCGCGTAAATAAGTGCTTGCGCCCACAAAACAAGTGCCGTTATCCATGTACAAACACTGTACAGGGCCGCGCCGTGAGAGAAATCGTTTAAGGGCTGCCAGGAATGACATCGTGCTTAAATCTGTCGCAACTTCAATATGCGTAGCGCGCGTCGTTAAGCATGTAAAAATACATAGCCAGGCTTTACGGCTTTTAACACCTCGACCATGCACTGGCGTATACTGCAGTGGTCCTGCGTAATCACAACCGGTGTGTGTAAACGCTTTAGCAACCTGGTTGACGCGCTGGCTAGGGAGATCGGCCATGGGAGGGAAAGTCGGACACGGACGAAATTTGAAACAAACGTTTCATTTATGTATTCGGTGACGAATTTGTCGAGCGGCTAAAATCCAATACTTATCCCTAAGTAAGGACATAAGCAACTCTGGACCGGCATGGAGGTGCTTCTTGTGATAAAAATCAACAAGAAGGTCGACAACATGATCATGTCGCGGCAGAATGCAAGGATGTTTGTAGTTATAAGGTTCATCCGAATTTGACAGACGACCCCCAACGCGAATGACGCCGTGTTCATCGAGAAACGGCTTGAGTCTAAGGATAGCGGGAGAACAAGGTACATTGTCTTTCAAATTTTGAATGTCGTTACTAAAATGAACAGCCTGTACAGCTCGTAGTAACTTTCATTCTGCGAATTTGATATCAGTACTTGATACAAAAGTCTCATTATATAGGTGCCTAAGGAACCTATAGACATAAACGATGGCGCGGAGTAACTTAGACCACGATGACATGCGTAGTGCGAGTGCATAGATGGGAGACTCCGCAACCTCAGCAATCACGGGATAAGAAACAGACTTCCGTTCGGGTACATCTTCGTCTTCTGCACCGTGGTCAAAGGGTTGCATGGGTCATTCTGACGCATCATGGGAAATCCAAGAAGGTCCACGATGCCACAATGGATGATGCAGAAGATTAAGTGGAGTAACACCACGAGACAAGCAATCTGCGGGGTTCTCAATACCCGCGACGTGATTGAAACAAGTAGCAGGAACCAGTTCAATCAATTTGCTAACGCGGTTGGCGACAAAAGTCTGCCAGCGATGAGGAGAAGAATGAATCCAAGCGAGCACTACTTTGGAGTCTTAAAATGCGTATATTTTATTAATGGGGTAGTGGGGCAAAACTGTGTCTTGAACCTTGCGGAGCAACTGAGACAGCAGAAGGGCCGCGCACAACTCCAGTCTCGCAACCGAAATGGTTTTAATAGGCGAGACCTTGGACTTGGCACAAACTAACTGCACCGAGTAATTAGAACCAATGCGGACTTGCAGATATACGACTCCGCCGTAAGCACGCTCGCTGGCGTCAGTGAAACCTATTAAGTTGATGGTACATCCATCTACCAACCCAAGATGACGCGGAATAGTAATTTGATTGAGCGCGGTAAGCTAAATACAAAACTGGCCCCAAGCGGTGACAATATGGTCAGGGGGTGTTTCATCCCACTCACACTTTGATAGCCAACGCTCTTTCATCAAGAGCTTGGCGTACAAAATTGTGGGGGCCACAAAACCCATTATGCCCCATAGTCGAGCCACTGTGGACGGCATAGTGCGTTTGGTGCACTTATCATCTGGCGGTGAGACGTCAAACCGAAAACTATCAAAGGATTTGCCTCAGCGTAAACCGAGAACTTTATGCGGTACAAACTTCTCAAACTCAATGTCTGGAGAAGCTTTATGAGAATCAGGTATGCGTGCGAGAACCTCCTTAGAATTGCTTGTCCATTGGACAAGATCAAACTGGCCTCGCTTGAAAAGCTGGATAAGCTCTTCACAAAGCGAAATTGCTAGCGGAGTGGATATTACACTACAGGCAATGTCATCCATATACAAAGCGGAAGTAGCAACAGCCACTGTGGCGGGAAATGATCGCCTTCATCAGCGATCAACTGGCGAAGAACTCGTAACGCGTAATATGGGCTAGACTTGAGTCCAAAACAAACACGATTGAACTGATACACAGATAAAGGTTCTTTCTGGTCAAAACGATAAAAGATCCGTTGAAATCTATGGTCAGATTCGCGAACGCCGATATTGAGAAACATTTGGCGGCAATCAGCTGACAGAGCTATTTGGAAAAGACGAAACTTTATTATGATGTTAAATAAATCACCCTGTAGATTGGGGCCGGCATGTAAAATGTCATTAATCGACTGACCCGATGTAGTCTTACAAGTAGCATCTAAAACTAAGCGAAGTTTAGTAGAGGTTTTATCTTCGCGAACTACGCCGTGATGCGGGATATAATATGAGGGTAGAGAGTTGCCCTCGTTGTTTACAACTACATTCAAAAAACTTTTATCTATGTAGTCACGAATGACGTCATTATAGGCGCTGCGTAACTTAAGTGATGCATCAAGTTAACGTTCCAAACAATGGAAACGTCTAAGCACAGCAGCGTACGAGTCGCCTAACGAATAAGGGTCACCATAGAATGGCAACGCCACAACGTATCTGCCACTGTCGTCACGAACAGTGGTAGCGCGGAAATGTTCTTCACACTCGAGATCTTTACGGCTCATCGAGGGTGGTGCGTTAATCTCTTCAAGCTCCCAAAATCGCTTGAGAAGAGAATCAATATTATTTTCTTGAAGAACAGAACAACAGCAAGACGTAACGTATTGAGAAGTATGTAATGTAGGTACGGTACCCATAATCACATACCCAAATACCGTCTCAATAGCGGGCGGTAAGTTATGTTACTCACTACGTACCACTTTAGTTAGTAGCAAGTGCGGGAATATTGCAGCTCCGATCAAAACATCAATGTCTGCCGGATTCGCAAACTCCGAGTCTGCCAGCGGCAATGACTCGAGGTTTGTGAGTAGCGATACGTCCACATTAGCCTTTGGCAATGTGTCCGTAATACGCTCCACGATAAGCGAAAAAATGTTAAAATTAATGTCCCTATCAAAACGCGAATGTATTTTAATATCTACGGAACCCTTGCAATGTTTTTCCGAACCGACGATCCCTTTGACTATTGAGTTAGTATTTTTAAAGTTATTCCACAATACGAGGCGTTTGAACAGCTCAAATGTTATTAAATTAGTCTGAGACGCGCTATCAAGTAGACAACGTACCATGTGCGCCGGCCCATTAACATCATAAACGATAACTTGCGCTGTCGCTAACAGAACAGTCTTAGACGTCATACACCGCGACTTAGCACTGCTCTGATCACTACAAGCGCGCGAAGGCCGTCCGCGCGTGCACGCCGCCCACGCAATGGATGTCGTACACAACGATATTTCATTCTGGATCGTGGGAGGCGCAGTTATCGTAGCCTGCACCTGCGACGTAAGTGTGTCAAGGTTAGCGGCTTGGCTTGACAACGGGCTACCTTTATCGAAATGTAACAGTGAATGGTGTCGTTGATTACATGAGCGGCATCTCGTTCTACTAGAACAATCACTCGTTTTATGCTTTATACTTAAGCAATTAATGCATGCTTTGTTATCTTTTACGCACTTGAAACGAGCAGTTGGATTTAAACCATTGAAGGCGGGACACTTGTAGAAATGGTCGTGCACTATATATTACTGCACAGACATTTCCGTGAATTAATTTTATTAGATTCCGAGCATGTTACGTAAGATTGTGGATTAGGGATCGAGTTATTATTACTATTTCGCGCTTTATTCAACCTTTGTTTGCTGCTGTTAGTGTTAAACGGGCTAGGTAAACTAGACTGCGTATTATGAAATATTCGACACTGATCTTTGATGAACGAAATAAAACTATCTAGTGTTGGTATTTTATTATTGCGACCCGTCATCTCGAAAGCACGAATTGTATCAGTGTCAAACTTTTTTAAAACGAGTTGAAGCAACATAAAGTCGGAAAGATCTTCTAATTTTAAGTTCCTAAGAGAGTTAACCGCGGTAACAAAGTTATCTGTAAACAGCTGGAAATTCGCGACACACGCGTTGCCGGACAGTTTAAGATTTATAGCTTGGTCAAAGTAAGTAGACGCCAGGACGCGAGTGTCTTGATATATATCAAGTAGTGGCTGAAATATGACCTGATAATTCTCAGCACTGGGTGTGACACCTGCAAATACGGACTGGGCCTTCGGTGACAGTTTACCTATTAAATAGTACAACCTGTCAGCATCTGTCAGAGAACCAATATCGTGCACTGTAAACTTAAAACTCGCATAGAATAAAGGCCAGTTTCGTATATCGGCATCAAACGACATAATCTCGATTGGCGGTAATCTCGGCGTGCGGGCTGCGGCAACGGGCTGTGCCGAACATTTACCCTCCAATTGCGATTGTATACGCTTAATAATACAATAAAGATCTTCGAATGAGGTGTACGCCTGATAATTCGGTTTTTCATCAGGATTAGCAGAAAGAAATCTTGCGTTATAATCGTCAACAACTTATGAAAATCTGTTCGAATACTATCTACTGTCATACAATAACTAAGGAATTATTCCCTATTACTATCGGCAATAGCGGCGGTTTTTGAGCGCTCATAAATGTTTTGAATACGCTCAAATAAAATATTGCGTTTTACTTCTAAGATTGTCATCTCTTTGTCTTCCGACACGCGTGACTTCTTTTGTTGTGACATGCTTACGTAAGTATAAGCTAATGAGACTGAAACAAAATAAGAATATCTAATGTACCTATTATTTTACCTAAGTAGGCTAAGTAGGCAACACTTTAGAGCTGTGGAATTAAAAATTGCTCGAAATATGAGATTTACAAGATAACTATGATAGTTCCAGAAATAATAATTGAGTAAGTAGGTAGCTACATAAAAGTTTACCTACTGATGCGGGCGGAAACAACCATGTGACGGTTATGTAAATGGACTAGGAGTATAGCTAGGTGCTATAACTGTCTAGGTATAGAGATATAACGTATAAAAACGTAAATGAATCCGACTCGTATGGATCAAAAAAATGGCTCGGCGTTACACCGAAACCGAAGGTTCCTAGGCGATTTGGGAAAAATGGACTGTATTTAAAGGATGGCGAGTTCTGGTCGTCTAGAATTGGAGAGGGAGAGAAAGTATGGTGTAGAAAGGAACCTCTTACCTTACACGGCAATCTTCTTTTTCTCAGAAGGGCAGTCTCCTGATGTTTTCGAGATGAAGCTGCTTGAATCACTACACTACACTATTCGTTTCACTTTCACTCGCGAGCGGGTTTGTTAGGTTTTCTTTGGTTGTGAGCGGTAATAATTATATATGGCGGTTTGGTGCGGTGCGGAATGGTATGGCGGACACCTTCTCAGCGTCTCGAATGTTCTGGTATTTTCTGCGTCGCCGTTGAGCAAGGCGGCCAACAGCGAGGCGTTTCGGGAGGGGATTTATGAAAAGGATCGCTCGGATTGGCCGAGCAGCGACGAACCATTGACGTTGACAGAATTAACTAGCAAGGGAAAAGATAGATGGCGCTACCAATTTTCATTACAACTTTTACCTAAAAGTGAATTATTTTTGCTATAAATAGGTACGGAACCTCCAGTTTACTTTGGTTATCATCAAAATATGGGGCATCAGTCATCCTCGGTTTCGAGAGCATACTACTGTTTTACTTTTATTACTTGCATAAAGTTCTTAGTGTTATTTATTTAACCGCTTCGTCAATCCCGTAGCTTGTGCATAAGATTAAAATATTTGACTACACGGATATCGTAACAGTTTCAGAAGCTACCTCGTTACTTAATAGTGGAAATGTTGTGGGTTCGATTCCCACATGGGACAACATTTTGTTTTTTTTTTTTTTTTTATAGACTGACGCCTGTATCCCTGAAGGGGTAGGCAAGAAGTGTAATATTACACCCACATTTCGCTATGAATTTTTAGGTCCCACGTAATAGGGGCCGAGCCTATTGCCGTACTGGGCACATTACCAGACTCCGTGCTGCTATGGCTGAAAAACCCAATAACACTTTGCCCAACCCAGGAATCGAACCCGAGACCTCCCAATCCCACGCGCACTTTTATGCCGTGAGACCAACGAATTCTGACTGATCAAGGAACGAATTTTGACTGATTAACTAATTGGTTTCAGATCTGAGAGTCCTTGGAGACCGTTAGCAATTGTGAGGTCACATGCAAAGCATGATTTATTTCTAGTGTAATATAAAATATTTTGCATAGAACTAAGGCCACTGTGTTCTCTTTTAGAATAATTGTTATTCTTACAACATATTTCGACACAATACGATGTGTTGACACAGCACTTGTAACATACTACTACTGAACGCCAATATGCTTTTCTTGTATAAACTAGTAGTAAAAAGTAACTCACATGCTATACGTATAAAGTAAAAAAATATGTTTGTCGAAATCTATGCCTCAGATGAGCAAATAGACCGCATTTGTTGCTTAAATGCTCCGATTTATTTAAGCTACGGAAATAAAGCAAATAATAATAACGGTCAGTATTTAAACAGCGCGTCCCATCCACAAACAACACACCACACAAAATACCAACGCCTCCCGCTGTCCAATAACAGCGAAATAAATCCAAACTAGTACACTTAACCGTCCACGTCCGTTAGAATCAGCCAGCAACCATTGCTCACACACTAAAACTTAAATAAAGGCTCCTCTTGCAGACGGAAATCTATTCGGTGGAGTCCAGCACTAATTTCCTGTTGAGCCTTAACGTTCATACCCTCTAACTGAATACTGAGTATTTCTAGTGACACACACGTAATACTGTAATAGGAGAAGCGCACTATGGGAAATGGAAATTAAGTTGACTTTATGGGCAAACAGAACAAAAATTTTATCTGTACCGTGCCTTTAAATAATGGAAATATGCCTACTCACAAAAAGAAATACGGAACTCTTTATAAAATTTGACGAATCGTCGAAACACAAACACAAATTAAAATTGCCTCAAATAAATTTAGAACTTATCAGAAGAAACGCATAATACATGGCAATCAAATTATATAACCATCTCCTCCAATCCATAAAAGAACTACCCCTAAGAGTGTTTAAACGGAAATTGTTTGAGTTATTATTTGGTAAAACGTACTTTAGCATTAGGGAATATTTTAAGGAAAGATTCACACCCTAATTATTATTGTAACACTATATAACTAAGAATATATTAATTTTTGGACAGAATATGCCGAAAGCAATATAATGTAAATTATACCATCTGTAATACCATAATCAAGCAAATAAATAATTTCATTTCATTTAATTTATTCCATACTTTGCGTCTTTATGTTTATAGACTGTAAAAACATATTATTATTAACTGGATTTTAAACCATTAATAAAATACCGGGTGTAATATTTACACCTCTGTCTACCCCTTCGGGGATACAGGCGGGATACACCCACATTTCGCCAGGATTTTTTTTATGTCCCACGTAATAGGGGGCGAGCCTATTGCCGTACCGGGCACATTACCAGACTCCGAGCTGCTACTGAGAATTTCCTAACGGAAAAACCCAATAACACTTTGCCCGACCCGGGAATCGAACCCGAGACCTCCCAATCCCACGCGCACATTTATGCCACGAGACCAACGAGGTAGATCAAAATATGTAGATTTATTTAAGCATTGTACATAGTTTTTTCAAAAAACAAAAGAACCTCGTGTGGTTTTAGTTAGCGTTTTATTGCTTTTTTTATTAAAAAAAACCTGTCAATTTGACTTCACGCTGCCTGATGGTAAGCTGACAGTGAAGTCCTATTGAGAAGGCCACCATCCCCAATTGCTGGTTAAGCAATGTGACCTGACGGCCCTCACTTTGACGGCCTTGAGAGATACTTTTTCACGCCCCGCTTAAAGGACCCAGGATCAAGGGAGGAAGGAAACACGTGAGCTGGCAGTGAGTTCCACATCTTTACGGTACGGCAAAGATAAGATGTACCGAAACTTTTCGTACGTGACGGTATCTGATCTATCGTATAAGGGTTGCCACCCACACCTTAACCTGGCACGTGTTGTTCGGGATAGGAAAGGAGAGGGTGGGATGAGTTGAAAGAGTTCTTCTGAACACTCACCGTGATACAATCGGTAAAAGACAGCCATTGAGGCTACGTCCCTGCGTAATTGCAGAGATTCAAGGGTCGTAGTAGCCTCAAAGTCACCTATGATACGGACAGCACGCCGCTGCAACCTATCAAGGGCATCTAGCAGGTACTGAGCGGAGCCTTTCAAGAGATGAGAGCAGTATTCCACGCAGGGGCGAAGCTGAGTCTTGTATAATAGACACAGCTGCTCCGGTGTGAAAATCCTCCTCACTCTGTTCAGGACTCCAAGTTCTCGAGATGCCGATTTAATGACACCCTCAATGTACATAGTTTCTCTGGTTGAGATTGCGGCGTATGTCCATACCAAATATATTTAGACTGTCCTGTATCGGTAGTGGAGTGTCCAGAAGAGAAGGTTGGGGAAGGAATGGAGATAACTTTGCTGAAAATGCGCACACCTGTGTCTTCTTGGCGTTGAACTTGACCATGTTTTCAGCACCCCAATTCGAGATGCTGTTCAAAACCTGGTCAAGCTCAGCGACAAGTTTTCGCCTATTTTCTTCAATGTCGGCCTGCTTAGCCGCAGGATGGCCGAGATACCGCCCATGCACGGTACTGTCATCTGCATAGCAATGTATGCTCCCAAACGTGAGCATATCATTGATATGCAGAAGAAAAAGTGTGGGCGATAAGACGGATCCCTGGGCCACACCTGCATAAACTTTGAATTTAGACCTTCGCAAATAACTTGAACACGTCGTCAGTTGCACAATCGAGGTGGCAAGCCGTAAGCCCGAAGCTTGGAAAGAAGCGCACGATGCCAGACTCTATCGAAGGCTTTGGAGATGGCTGATAGCCAACGACTCCCCGTGCCTGTCCATAGCCTCACCCCGAAGGTGAGTGACATACGCTAGAAGGTCGCCCGTTGATCGTTTCGGTCTGAAGCCATATTGTCGATCGATGTCGATTTGATTTGATTAATTTTAATTTCCTTATTTCTTTTAATTATGTTTTGATTTGATTTCTTTTTCTACTATTATGTTTTGAATTGTTTAATTGTATTTAATGTTTATTCCAATTTGTTAATTTTATTTAATTTGTATAATGTCAATTATTTTCATAATTACATCGACTATTCTCTATTCTTACTTCCTAGTTAGCTCTTAATTACCTACTATTTTGACTACAAATGCTGTGCTCGACCGTAATCGGACTTCAAATTCACATGTACATACTTTATAATTATTATCACAATTCAATATTGTAATTTGATCTCTGTAGTTGTGCCTATTATTAAATAAATAAACTATTGATAAGAGAGTGATCTTCTAGGTAGCGAACGAGTTGGGTGTTGATAATCCGTTCAAATACCTTGCAGAGAATAGGTGTGATGGCTATGGGTCGATAGTTAGCTGGATCAGAACGATCCCCCTTTTTGGGAATCGGTTGTACGTTCGCCTCTTTCCAAGCCTGCGGCACGACGCCAGAGGAGTAAGACAGGCAATACAGGCGTGTAAGCGATGGAGACAACTCGGCTGCACATTTCTTAAGAACAACCGCTGGAATACCGTCGGGACCACTGGCTTTTCAGTCATCGAGAGACCGCAGCATCGCGCGAACATCGCATTGCCTGATGCGAACATCAGGCATGGAGTGGCCGCAGTGGTTTATAGATGGCGGCTGCGAACCACGGTCATCAATTCGGGAGTTGGCCGCAAAGAGATTGACAAGCAAGTTAGCTTTCTCTTGCGGCCCATGAGCCAGTGATCCATCAAAGCATCGCAACGGTGGCAGCGAAGACTGGCAGAAATTGGATTGCACGGCTTTGGCCAGCCGCCAATATCCACGGCTTCCCGTAGGGTGCGACAGAAGTTCTTGGCCAAACCGTGCAACGCGCTGTGCATCCGCTCTGATGTATGCCCTCTTGCAGACCTTAGTGGCTCTGTTATAGGCCGCTACGATGAGATGGACACTCGGATCGCGACGAGACCGAGCCCTGATCCAAGCACGGTACGCCGACTGTTTTTGTTTAACAGCATCGGCGCACTCGCGATCGAACCAGGGCTGGAGTTTGTTGTTGCTGGTGACAAAAGTGGATGGAATATAATATTCCATACCTAACAGAATTTCCCCAGCAACAGCAGACGCACTCTCCGAAGAATCCCTCCCACCAAAGCAACGCTGAGACCACGGAATGGACGCGTAATAACTGCGCAGGCCATCCCAGTCTGCTGATGAGTAGTGCCATAAGCGTCGCTTTACGTCCACATGTTGTGAAGGCGCAGCGGTTGGCACTGAAGTGCAGACCAAACAGTGGTCGGAGGATCCCAATGGGGCTTGAACCGACACACTGTACTGGTCTGGATGACTCGTCAGCAGAAGGTCCAGCAGACCCTGAATATCTGGTATCCTGGTGGGCTGGAGTACCAGCTGGGTCAGGTCATGCGTGAGAGTGAATGCGTGAGCAGCCCTTCCCGCGTGGTCTGTTTTGGGAGAGCCCAACCAGGTCTCATGGTGGGCATTAAAATCTCCCAAAAAGACCAACTCAGCGGTCGGAAACTGTTCCTGCGCATCATCTGCCGCCTGACTCAGGTAATCAAAAAGTCGAGTTGTCTCGGCATCTCCAGTATGAGAACGGTATAGACACACGTAAATCCGGGCTAATGAACCCAGATTTACGTGTATTGTGGATATACGTAAATCTGACGGACGGAAAAGGCAGAGAAGAAGCTGAAAAGTCATTCAGCTAGGAAAAGCCGGCATCATCTAGAATAGGGTTTTGACTTGCATAAGTGTTGTAAACAACCAAAACGCAGAAATAAATATTTCTTTATGTATTTGTGTTATGTCTTTAAATATTTTCATATTTCAAGACAATTGTCAAAAAAAACTTGGCAATAGATCATACGGTCCATAGCTATAATGTAGTCCGTGTAAGACAAATCTTAAACATTTCTCAAATAAATGAGCTGTACTAGCATAAGCTAACACTGGCTGACTAAGATTTAGAAGATATCTTTACAAAGGTTTTCCTAACATTTTTTCTGGTTTGAAACGTTTGCCTTTGCGAAAAAAAAAAAAGAAATTGAGAGTACTGTTTTCTCTTACCGACCATCAAGGGTAAATGGTAATTAACTATTTAATCACCGCTTACTTCGCCTGGGGCTCGTTTTATGTCTTAGTTTTACGAGTAAAATTTATTGATATATTACTAGGTATAATAAGGATAAATTGAAACTGATGAGTGAAGGTGTCGTTTTGCTTTGTACAGTTATCATCATCGTCCTAGCGTTATCCCAGTTGCATCCAAGACTAAACTAAACAACTTTTACTGTGTAGAGTAATAAAAGCTGTATAATGTAATAATTAGCAAATAAGTTTAAGCATGTCTGATTTGTAAAAATATTTTTCTAGTGACATTTTTAGTAAAACATAATATGTAAATAAAATTAATTGATTTTTTTTAATGAATATATCTTTATATGAATTATTTAACACTGCAGTGAATCAAGGGCCACAGTGGCTCAAGAGGGAATGACGCAGCCGACGTACTTGCCAGAAGTGGGGCCACTTTAAAGTTGGTGGGACCCGAGCCCATTATTGCCCTCCCTTCTGGTTTTTATCGCAACCTAGTAAGAAATAGGACCAGGACCCAACACAACCAGTCCTGGATTGGTATTGAAACATGTAGGCAGGCCAAGGAGGCTCTTCCCGCAGTAGACCGTAAGATAGCCAAACAAATCCTCCGGCTGTCCAATCAACAGCTGCGGACAGTCACGGCCGCCTACACAGGACACGGATTCTTTAATAAACACCTATTTACTATAGGTATCACCGACAGCCCGCTGTGCAGGGCCTGTATGGCAGCAGACGAGACGGCAGCCCACCTGCTCCTCGACTGCCCTGAGGTCGCACAGTATAGGCAGCAGTACCTGTCCAGATACAGCACCCTGAGGGAAGCAGTGGGCCACATCAAGAGTCTGCTGGCCTTCCTCGAAGAGCTGGGGTGTCTCGAATGACGACACCATTCCCACCCGCACGCAAAATACACGCCAAGACGTAGAGTAACGGAAACAGCCCGTGTCATCAAGTATCAAGTATATGAATTATGCGGTCTTTCACTTTTACGAAAGGAGCTTGACATAGTTTTGAATATAAATCGATTTAGTGGTATATCGCTAGACGGCACAGTAGTCCCATTTTTCTGTGTAATCCTAAATCAATGACGCATCAATATCAATTAAACTAAAACAATGGGTGGTTCGGCGATGCACCGAACCGTATGTACTAGACGATTTGGTGATATGGAAAAATAATAATTATTGTGGACTGTATAAAGAACGGCTGGTAAATTGCCTATAGGAGAGAGTGAATGGGAGGAATAGGAGGCAGAGGTATGGGAGCACGCCTTACCTTGTAAGATGGCGGCCGCACCTGTGTCTTCGAGAGTCCTGAAGCTGCATAGATCACTCCACTACACCAGATGGCGGTTAAGTTCTCGTTTATAGTATAAAATAGCGGTAAAATATTGCGGTGCTGCATGTATTCGTCGCAGCGCGGAGCTGCACCAGGACGCAGCCGGTCAGCGGGACGGTTGATTTTCGACTCCGTCGCAGCGTCATTGAATTCTGCGACCAATTAGAGCGACGCGTGCATTTGGGAGGGAATGGGATAGAAATGGATAAAACATCACTCGTTTGACACTGCGGTATGCAAAGGAATTTATTAGCTAGGTGTTAACATAATTAACTAGCAATGGAAAAGATAGATGGCGCTACCATATCCCCCCGGCCCTAAAGGGTTGCCTATAAAAAAAATAAAATTGAACTTAGCTATGTTGGATGTACTACCGCATAACCCATCAATAGGCTAAGACAGCGATATGATATTAAAATGAATCTAAATTAACGTTAGCGAAACAATTATAACGAAAACTACAAACTAAATACTTGACTCGATCTAACTTCAGGCTAGATCTCTCTGAGTTGGAAGCGGACGGAGACGAACAACATGATCATGACGCGAAAGAATACAAGGATGCTTGTAGTTATAAGGTTCATCCGAATTTGACAGACGACCACCAACGCGTATGACGCCGTGCTCATCGAGAAACGGCTTGAGCCTAAGAAAAGCCGGAGAACAAGGTACATTATTTTTCAAATTTTGAATGTCATTACTAAAATGAACAGCCTGTACAGCTCGTAGTACTTTATATTCTGCTAATTCAAGGTCAGTACTTGAAACAAAAGTCGCATTAGTCAGGTGCCTAAGAAACCTACAGACATAAACGATGGCGCGGAGTAACTTAGACCACGATGACTTGCGTAGTGCGAGTGCATAGATCGGAGATTCAGCAACCTCAACAATCACGGGATGAGAAACAGACTTCCGTTCGGGTACATCCTCGTCCTCTGCACTGTGGTCAAAGGGTTGCATGGGCCACTCTGACGGATCATGGGAAATCCAAGAAGGTACACGATGCCACAATGGATGATGCAGAAGATTAAGTGGAGTAACACCACGAGACAGGCAATCAGCGGGGTTCTCAATACCCGCGACGTGATTGAAACAAGTAGCAGGAACAAGTTCAATTAATCTACTAACGCGGTTGGCGACAAAAGTCTGCCAGCGGTGAGGAGAAGAATAAATCCAAGCGAGCACTATTTTGGAGTCAGAAAACGCGTATATTTTATTGATAGGGTAGTCGGGCAAAACTGTGTCTTGAACCTTGCGGAGCAACTGAGACAGCAGAAGGGCCGCGAACAAATCCAGTCTCGCAACCGAAATGGTTTTAAAAGGCGAGACCTTGGACTTGGCACAAACTAACTGCACCGAGTAGTTAGAACCAATGCGGACTTGCAGATATACGACTCCGCCGCAAGCACGCTCGCTGGCGTCAGCGAAACCTATTAAGTTGATGGTACATCCATCTACCAACCCAAGATGACGCGGAATAGTAATTTGATTGAGCGCGGTAAGCTCAATACAAAACTGGCTCCAAGCGGTGACAATGTGGTCAGTGGGTGTTTCATCCCACTCACACTTTGATAACCAAAGTTTTTTGATCAAGAGCTTGGCGTACAAAATTGTGGGAGCCGCAAAACCCATTATGCCCCATAGTCGAGCCACTGTGGACGGCATAGTGCGTTTGGTGCACTTATCATCTGGCGGTGAGACGTCAAATCGAAAACTATCAAAGTATTTGCCTCAGCGTAAACCGAGAACTTTATGCGGTACAAACTTCTCAAACTCAATGTCTGGAGAAGCTTTATGAGAATCAGGTATGCGCGCGAGAACCTCCTTAGAATTGCTTGTCCATTTGACAAGATCAAACTGGCCTCGCTTGAAAAGCTGAATAAGCTCTTCACAAAGCGAATATGGATGACATCGCCTGTAGTGTCAAATCCGTTCCGCTGAACGGATATGACACTACAGGCATTGTCATCCATATACAAAGCGGAAGTAGCAACAGTTGATGCGTCGGGCAAGTGATCGCTTTCATCAGCGATCAACAGGCGAACAACTTGTAACGCGTGATATGGGCTAGATTTGAGTCCAAAACAAACTCGATTGAACTGATACACGGATAAAGGTTCCTTATTGTCAAAACGATAAAAAATCCGTTGAAATCTACGGTCAGATTCGCAAACGCCGATACTGAGAAACATTTGGCAGCAATCAGCTGACAGAGCGATTTGGAAAAGACGAAACTTTATTATGATGTTAAATAAATCACCCTGTAGATTAGGGCCGGCATGCAAAATGTCATAAATCGACTGACCCGATGTAGTCCTATAACTAGCATCTAAAACCACACGAAGTTTAGTAGAGGTTTTATCTTCGCGAACTACGCCGTGATGCGGGATATAATATGAGGATATAATATGAGAATTGCCCTCGTTGTCTACAACAACACTCAAAAGACCTTTATTTAGGTAGTCACGAATGACGTCATTATAGGCGCCGCGTAACTTAAGTGATGCATCAAGTTTACGTTCTAAACAATGAAAACGTCTAAGCGCAGCAGCGTACGTGTCGCCTAACGAATAAGGGTCACCATAGAATGGCAACGCCTATACGTATCTGCCACTGTCGTCACGAACAGTGGTAGCGCGGAAATGTTGTTCACACTCGAGATCCTTACGGCTCATCGAGGGCGGTGCGGTAATCTTTTCGAGCTCCCAAAATCACTTGAGAAGAGAATCAATATTATTTTCTTGAAGAACAGAACAACAACAAGACCTAATATAATGAGAAGTATGTAACGTAGGTACGGTACCCATAATCACATACCCAAATACCGTCTCAATAGCGGGCGGTAAATTATGTTGCTCACTACGTACAACTTTAGGTAGTAACAAGTGCGGAAATATTGAAGCTCCGATCAAAACATCGATGTCTGCCGGATTCGCAAATTCCGCGTCTGCTAGCGGCAATATCTCGAGATGTGTGAGAAGCGATACGTCCACATTAACGTTCGGCAATGTGGCCGTAATACGCTCCATGATAAGCGAAGAAATGTTAAAATTAATATTCCTATCAAAACTCGAATGTATTTTAATATCTACGGAACCCTTGCAATGTTTTTCTGACCCCCGATCCACTTGACTACTAATTTAGTATTTTTAAAGTTATCCCACAGTCCGAGGCATTTGAAACAATCAGAAGTAATAAAGTTACTCTGTGAGGCGCTATCGAATTAACAACGAACTATGTGCCGTTCGTTATTAATATCATAAACGATAACTTGCGCTGTTGCTAATAGAACCGTTTTTGACGCCGTACACAGCGGCTTAGCATCGCGCTGAGCATGACAAGCGCGCGAGGGTTGTCCGCGTGTGTGCGCCACCAGCGCAATGGACGTCGTACACAACGACACTTCGCACTGAGACGCGGAGGAGGAAGCCACCGTGGCCTGCACCTGCGACGTAAGTGGGCTAGAAATCGGGTCAAGGTTACCGGATTGGCCCGACAACGGATAACTTTTATCAAAATGTAATAATGAGTGATGTCATTGACTACATGAACGACACTTCGCCTTACTAGAACAATCACTCGTTTTATGTTTTATACTTAAACAATTAACGCAAGCTTTGTTTTCTTTTACACATTTGAAACGAGCAGTCGGATTTAAATTATTAAAAGCGGGGCATTTATAGAAATGGTCGTGTACTATATTACTGCACAGACACTTCTGTGAATTATTATTATTAGATTCCGAGCATGCTACGTAAGATTGCGGATTAGGGACCGAGTTATTACTGCTAATTCGCGATTTATTCGACTTTTGTTTACTATTATTATTATTAGACGAGCTAGATGAACTAGGCTGCGTTTTATGAAATATTCGACACTGATTTTTGATGAACGAAATAAAACTATCTAGTGTAGGTATTTTATGATTACGTTCAGTCATTTCAAAAGCACGAATTGTTTCAGTGTCAAACTTTTTTAAAGTGAGATGAAGAAACATAAAGTCGGAAAGATCTTTTAATTTTAAGTTTTTAAGGGAACTAACTGCGGTAACAAAGTTTTCAATAAACAGCTGGAAGTTCGAAACAGACGCGGCACCGGACAATTTAAGATTTAAAGCTTGATCAAAGTAAGTAGATGCTAGAACACGACTATCTTGATACCTATCAAATAGTGACTGGAATATGACCTGATAGTTCTCAGGACTAGGTGTGACACCTGCAAATACGGACTGGGCCTTCGGTGACAGCTTACCTATTAAATAGTACAACCTGTCAGCATCTGTCAGAGAACCATTATCGTGCACTGTAGACTTAAAACTCGCATAGAATAACGGCCAATTTCGTATATATCCATCAAATGACATAAGCTCAATTGGCGGTAATCTCGGCGCTCAAACCGCCGGTGAGGCAAAAACGGGCTGCGCGAAACACGTACCCTCCAATTGTGATTGTATGCGCTTGATGATACAATAAAGATCTTCGAATGAGGTGTACGCCTGATAATTCGGCTGTTCATCAGGATTAATAGAAAGCAATCTTGCGTTATAATCGTCTAACAACTTATGAAAATCTGTTCGAATACTATCGACTGTCATACAATAACTAAGAAATAATTCCCTATTAATATCGGAAGTAGCAGCAGTTTTTGAGCGCTCGTAAATGTTTTGAATACACTCAAATAAAATATTACGTTTAGCTTCCAAGATTGTCAGCTCTTTTTCTTCCGACATGCATGGCTTCTTTTGTTGCGCCATGTTTAGGTACGTATAAGCTAATGAGACGGAATCAAAATAAGAATACCTAAAGTACCTATTATTTTACATAAGTAGGTATTGATGCGGTAGTTATTCGTAAGTAGGCAACAACTTTAAGGCGGTGGGATTAAAAGGTGCTTGAAATATGGAATTTACAAGACAACTATGATAGTTCCAGTAGTAATAATTGGGTAGATATATCAGATTAGTAGGTAGCTACATAAAAGTATATTACCTACGGAAGCGTGCGGAAGTAACCACGTAATGGGTATGTAAATGGACTAGGAGTATAGCTTGGTGCTATAAATACCTAGGTAGGTAGTTCTAGAAGATACCTACGCGAGATAAACGAGAGGTTACGTATAAACGCAAATGAATCCGGCTTCGTACGGACCAAAAAAATGGTTCGGCGATGCACCGAACCCTATGTACGCCTAGTACTTTGTGATTTGGTGATATGGAAAAATATTAATTATTGTGGACTGTATAAAGGATGGCTGGTTAATCGCCCAGTAGAGTGGGTGAATGGGAGGAATAAGAGGTGGAGGTATGGGAGCACGCCTTACCTTGTAAGATGGCGGCCGCACCTGCGTCTTCGAGATTCCTGAAGGTGCACAGATCACTCCATTACACCCGCGGGTGGTTAAGTTCTCGTTTATAGTATAAAATAGCGGTAAAATATTGCGGTGCTGCATATATTCGTCGCGGCGCGGAGCTGCACCAGGACGCAGCCGGTCAGCGGGACGGCTGATTTTCGACTCCGTCGCAGCGTCATTGAATTCTGCGACCAATTAGAGCAAGGCGTGCCTTTGGGAAGGAATGGGATAGAAAGGGATAAAAGATCGCTCGTTTGACACTGCGGTATGCAAAGGAATTTATTAGCTAGGTGTTAACATACTTAACTAGCAATAGAAAAAATAGATAGAGAAAAGATAGATGGCGCTACGAATGGGAATAGTAACAACTGGCTTCAAATTAAAAGACTAAACGAAGGCGCCAGCCTTAAGCCGTCAGTAGTAAGTTCTTACAAAGGGAAGCAAGTTTTGGGTTAAGTAATTAATTATAAGAGAACTGAATAATTTTGTACGAGATCCTTCTGAGGAATTAACTAAAGAGCTCTGTACAGAAAGTTTCTAGAGAACACTTGAAGCTATGCATGCATTGTGAGTGGATGTGGGATCGGGTGTTTGTTGGGGAATTTAAACAGGGAATAAATAATTGTAGTGCAAAACAAAGGAACAAATTCCACAGTTCTACTACGGACAAATTACCAGTTACGGAAAGCTAGGGGGTGTTTGAGAAACGTTAGCAGGGGAGGCAAATAATACTGAAAAGACTATAAGAACTTATATCACGTAATAATATGATCTTTAAATCATCTATGGAATGTTTACAGTTACTATTACAAAAACAGATGAAGTATATTCCAACATGTTTATTTTCTGTTTTGAAAATTACTTATGAAGTCAAATTAATGTATTCCAATAGAGTTGCATAATATACAGGTGATACGAGTCTAAAAGAGGTCAAGCGTCATTTCATTCTATTTTCCATGCTTACTGACCACTTAGCCATACTTGTGTTCAATTGTACTCGCCATTGCAATTGAGATCGTTTTTGTTGTTTGATCCTACACCGGTCATCGCTGTTTTACCATAAGATAAAAGCTATTATTATATTGATGTGAAGCGTAGTTTTATCTTTTTCGTTGTATAGTGTAGGTACCACGGTACGCTTAAAAAAGAGATGACTTATTCGATAACATTAGCAACCGTAAATAATGTTGATCAATATTAGAGGCAGCGATAGTCGAGTGGAGATACCAACAGACTGCCATGCAGAGGGGTTCAAATCCACGGCGCGCACCAATGACTTTTCGGAGTTATGTGCGTATTGAATTGTTAATTATCGCTCGTTCAGTGCCTCGTAGAGCACGTTAAGCTGTCGGTCCAGGTTGTCATGAAGATCTTTGACAGTCGTTACAGGGCGATAGTACCTACTAAATAAACTGACACAAATCTAAATCTCCGTGTGGTGACGGATTAAGAATACGGAATGTCACCACCCCATATCATCCCGTGGTGTCGTAAGAGCCGACAGAGGGAGCATATTATACAGAGAACAGCACTGTAAGAGAAGGAAAACTTGATACAAACTCTATACCAACCCGTTTGGCCAGCGTGGTATAGTAGGCCAATTCCTCCTTTCAAAGGAGAGGCCTAGTCCAGCAGTGGACTGTTAAAGGCTTATCATGATGAATCTAAACCATGGAATATCGCTATCCCTTCGGGTTGCGGAGGTCAGACAGGCAGTCGCTCTGTGGAAAAGCTAATATTCAGCCGAATCCGGTTTGATTAGTAAGCAGGTCCCAGATTGAAACTGGAATAACGCTAAGAGGAAGAAGAAAATAATGATGATTAATATTGTTTTTCAAACTATTTATTTCCCTACCTTCATTTAATTTAGTAGTAGTAACTAATCCAAAAGGAGTATATTGTATGTATACTAAATTATTATTATTATTATTTACAATCTAACCTGTCCCACTGCAGGGCAAAGGCCACCCTACCCTCTTTCCACCTCTCTCTATCGAGAGCTGTTGTTGTCCACTCTGCATTATACAGTTTTAAATCGTTTTGACACCTAATCATGGGTCTGCCGCGTGGCCTCTTTCGATCTGGGACCCACAAGGTTTTAGCCCAAAGGTCGTCAGACATACGACAGATATGTCCGGCCCAGTCATATTTTAACTTGGTTGCTTTTTGGGACACATCTGCGATTTGTGTTTTAGAGCTCAGTATGGTATTTTTGACTCGGTCTACAAGTTTTACGTCGAGAATACTGCGCTCCATAGCTCGCTGACAAACCCCGAGGCTGGACTTCTGATCTGCTGTCAAAGACCAGGTTTGGGTACCATATGTGAGGATGGGGACATCCTCACATATGGTGCCCAAACCGCACCGCCGTGGATGCACATGTCCATGAGTCGGCGTTTCAGAGACATAAGCAGGTTGCCTTTCAAAAGATCTTTCATAGACCAAAGCTTCTCCAAGCGTTTTCCGTTCCACGCGCGAGTTCCGCTTCTTGTCTCACCTGAAAAGAAACTAATTGGCCCAAAGGTCATTGGGCAAATAGTATGGGAGAAAAACCCACGGCTGACAGACATGAAATTGTGAGTATATATCAGTAATTATCTCTAGTTTATCATGGTAAGGGTCGCTTTCTTGTGAGTTGTGGGAATTTAAAAAAAAACATATATTTAACATTATTCGGCGTAATCAATGTCTATTGTGATTTTATCTAAAAATACCGCAAACATTTTGATTTTCTGTTGGTGTCTAGCCGAGAATAAAAAATAAATGATACTGACAATATGCGCGCAACTGCATATGGTACGGAGGCCATGTATACACGAGCAGTAATAATCTTAAACAGTTTGTCTTCCTTGTCTCGCTTGGTTTATCAAAATATGTATCTTTGTACGTATTATTTTCGCGCTCTGACATGACGACCATTTGGCGCAGCGGGAGTGTATGCGACTGCCACGCTGATGGTCGCGGGTTCGATTCCGGTTCGATTCCCGCTCAAGTCAAACATTTGTGTGCATGAACATGGATGTTTGTCATGGTCTGGGTGTTTCTATATATAATATGTATGTATTTACAAAAACAAAGTATATATATATATATATATATATATATATATATATATATATATATATATATATATATATATATATATATATGTTTATCCATTATCTAGTACCCATAGTACAAGCTTTGATTAGTTTGGGACTAGATGGTGATGTGTTTATGTGGTAGAATATTATTAGCAAGTGGTGCACCTGCCGATCAACGGACGAGGCTCTGGCAAACAAAATATCCCGATAAGCGGCAATAGGTTCGCCACCTATTACGTGGGATCAAAACACTGGCGAAAAGTGGGCGTTTAATATGCCTCTGCCTACCCCTTCCGGGAAACAGGCGTGAGTCTATGTATGTATGTATGTATTAGAATATTTTATTGGTTGTTTAAGGCAGCGATAGCCTAGTGGAGATACCAACGGACTGCCATGCTGAGGGTTTCGAATACACGGCGCACACCAATGACTTTTCGAAGTTAACTGTGTATTATATTGTTAATTATCACTTACCCCGTGCCTCGAAGAGCACGTTAAACCTGGCTGTCATGAAGATCTTTGACAGTCGTTACGGGGAATCAGTACCCTAAATAAAAACAGATACTGGTCCAAACCATGGAATATCGCTATGCGTTTGGGTTGCAGAGGTCAGACGGCAGTCGCTCGGTGGAAAAGTTGATATTCTGTCATAGCTTGTCAGACCAGTAAGCGACCCTCGGGCTCCAAGACGTGTAAGTCTTGTATACAACTGGGATAACGCTAGGATGATGATGATGATCAATATTTTATTGTTTATAAAATCTTGGTCTTACATGCCCATGACAGTAGGACTTGTCCAATCTTTGATGATAATAAAAATATCAGTTCTTCGTATGTCAACTGTGGGAAATCTCTAAAATCTGGATTGTTTCCATCTAATGGCATGAATGATCACTCGGTGGGCACATGCATGCACTCGACAGACCCGATTTGTTGCTATTTTTAACAGTACCACAATTTATATTACTTAAATAGAGTATGAGATTTTTGCTTTTTTTAAATATATTTCTAGCTCAAACTTTGTTCTCCCATGGATTCAAAAAAAAAATCGCGTATGTACTGGTAAGAGCATTCATGCTCTTTCATTTTATACCAAGTTCGTCAATGTCCGTGACCGGGTCGGAATACGCCCAATGGCCTTTAATACTCATGGACATATATGAATATGTCCATGAGTATACTAAATAACCGTGTGGTTGACAGCATAGAATACAAGTGTCACCACTCCCTATCTTCCCGTGGGTGTCGTAAGAGGCGACTAAGGGATAACACGATGCAAATACCATCTTTGCGTAGAGACGGAAAACTCGACATCAAACCCTGTACGACTGCCTCGTTTGTCTCGCGGCATAAATGTGCGCGTGGTATCGGGGCCCCGGGTTCGATTCCTGGGTCGGGCAGTGTTATTGGGTTTTTCTGTCACGAAATTCCCAGTAGCAGCATGGAGTCTGGAAATGTGCCCGGTACGGCAATAGGCTCGCCCCTTATTACGTGGGACTAAGGTATATCTGGCGAAAAGTGGGTGTAGAAATACACCTCTGCCTACCCCTTCGGGGATAAAAGGCGTGACGTTGTGTATGTATGTATGTGTGTATACTAAATAACATCATAAAATTATACAAGCCAGGTCACCATTCAAAATCAAACGTAATTTGACTAACATTATTCGCAGCATATCAAAAATTCGCCGACCGCGCTCTAAGGCGGACGTGTAACGCGTAAATATATTTAATTATATTGTTTAGCGCGGCGCAAGCCGACGCTCGTAATTTGGTTATAACACCATGAGTGACAAACTTGTGGCGGACGAACTGCTGGCGTTCCTGCAGCAGAAGCTGGATGTCACGGACGAGGTGTCAGCTATCCAGATCCGTTCCAGTAACTTCAGCGAGGCGGACATAGCGGCTGCCAAGGTGCTTCTGTACAGGTCGCTAAACAAATGTGACCAGATGGTTTTTCTTTCTTTATCCCACAGACGTGACGGGACAAAAAAAAAGTTTGCAGGATATTATCACGCTGCTGAAGGAGACCGATGCTGATGACGTGCCAACGTTTGTGGCGAGGGACTTGAACAACTTTCCTCCCGTCACTTTCGACCACGTCGATATCACAAGCCTTTTGAAGGACATTGTGTTTCTGAAGGCAAGTTAAGCGGATGTAAACAAGAAGCTACAGGCATCCAAAAACACCGTTGCACTCTTGCGCACGGAGGTGGACGACCTACACAAGGTTGTCAATTTAACTGGGTCACTAGTGCGTAGTAACGTCAACACGCGCCGACGTGCATGCGTCGACACATCGGTCGCAAGTTTCGCGTCAGCAGTTTTGTCGCCGCGGAATGTTCTGACTGCTGAGTGCGCTACACGAGCGCCCCGCAGTCCTGCCCCCATCCCCGCGGCGCCTCTGTTCATCGCCGCGCGACCTAAGCGAATAGTGGCTCAGCAGGTAACTGCGAACACCCCCGCTGAAGTCCATGCCGGATGATGGTTTTATGACGGTGCAGAGGAGGAAGCGTCGTCAGAAAACCAACAAGAACTACTGCGGTATGGCTCCTGTGGAGTCTGGTGCAAATCTACGCGCTGCCGCACCGAACACACCCGTCTATGTCAGTCGCCTTCACTACATCACTAAGGCGGAGGACATCGCGGAGTACGTGTGCCAAAAGTCGAAGTACATGCCGAAAGTGCAGCTGTTGGAGTCGCGACACAACGTCAACTTTAAGACGTTTGTGGTGCGGGTCCCGACGTGCTATCTGCATGTTATTATGAAGGCGGACTTTTGGCCGAAGGGTGTGGTGTTCCGTCGCTTCCGCGGACAAGTACACCACGAACGCACAACATCAACGTGCAAGTTAAGCAATACTAACATAGTTTATAAGTATATTATTTTATACTAACAACCACTGTATGTATGTTAGACTGTAAGGTATTTATCTATGCGTCTATGCCACACAAAATAAAATGATTTATTTTTATTATTATATACCGTCTTAGTAATAATTGAGAATTACTGGACATTGTCCTCATTTTCTTTTCGCTTTAGCTCGATCTTGATCCGATTGTCCGTGTGGTGACGGATTAAGATTACGAAATGTCACCACCCCATATCATCCCATGGGTGTCGTAAGAGCCGACAGATGGAGTATATTATGCAGAGAACAACACAACAAGAGAAGGAAAACTTGATATAAACCCTATACCAACCCGTTTGGCCAGCGTGGTATAGTAGGCCAATTCCTCCTTTCAAAGGAGAGGCCTATTCCAGCAATGGACTATTAAGGCTGATATGATGATTAGCTCGATCCCGTGTCGATTTCGGAAAATCCCTACTTAGTGCAGCCTTACAATCCCTAAGGGAGTCTAGCTTCTTACGTCCAGTACATATATAGGTTCAGCTATGCGTTATCTGTTAACCAGTCAGTAACACAAAAAAATATTGGAAGTCTTATAACGTGAATTCAATATTGTTTTAATACCATATCCACAACACGCCAGGCATCCACGTCCTATAAAACAGTAATTACTTTAACATGAATAGTTCACTAAGTAGCGATACAGCTACATCGCTGGCTCGAGTAATTGTTACTTATTGCTAACTCCCACAACGTTGACGAGGCCATGCTTCCTATTGTCTAAAGAAATATGTTGTACGTACTTTTGTGTTGCAATGAGGTGCAAAGATATATGATCTTCCCTTTGTAATGAAAGAGCTGTGGTAAAATAAAATAACTAACGGATAGACCTTAGTTATTTTACTATGGCCCTTCTACGAACGCGTCGTCGACGCGTCTGGTCGTGTGCGATTCAAACTGAATATATATGGCGTCTACTCACAAGCGACGCGTAGGATCCGCGTACGAAACATAAATCGCTTGAGAGTCGCTTCGTGAGAGAAGGTCCTATGGAAACGTTTGTAGGTTTTTCCACAGTTTTTACGGAGTTTTTTTTATTTGACAGTTTACGCCACGTTTATTAGACAGTATTTTTAATTTGACAGTTTTAGTGGGGTGCAATAAGAATGGCATTCCGGTCACGGCACCAAGAAACATGCTTGCAATTTCAATTCCTTGCGCTTTATAGTTTCGGTTATACGTTGTCAATCAGTCAGTAAATAACAGAAAAAAATATACATACAAATCAATACAAATTCTACATAACTAGTAACCAAACGCCACGCTCCAAGGAGAAAGTGTAGGTTAACGAAAGTTAAATGCAACATATATAACGTAGAGACGACGATGACATAATTATTTATCATACTTATTGATACATCTTTATTTGTGTATATTGTGAACGACTTTTTAAACCATGGATAATAGCTAGCCTTTTGAGTTGCCGAGGTCAGACAGGCAGTCGCTCTGTGGAATAGCTAATATTCAGTCAAATCCGATAAGACTATAAAGCGGACTCCGGGTTCTAACTGGGAGAAACGCACGGAGGATGACTGTGAACGACTTTGACTCTGGAAAAGATTATTGATATTCTGTTATATTTGGTTAGACCAGTAAGCGGATCTCGGGCTCTAAGGCGTGACAATATTGGATGCAACCGGGATAACGCTAGGCCTATAATGACTGTGAAAGACTTTTAGAATAGATGAAAAAATGTGTATGTTGCTTAATTTTTACGCAATGGAGAAATAAATTCAGGCGATGTTTTAGTGCTAAAATTTTGTGTTATATTTTAGCTTAAGAGCTAGTACAGTTTCGACATATTTATTTTTAATTATCACATCAATATAATTTAGACAGGCACACCACTGAAACGTGCTGCACACTATAAATCGCTTTTTATTTTTGCCGTTTAATACCAATTCTTGAAACGCTGCATTGAATTATGCGCTTAAGGTACGTTTATACCAGCAGTGACTAAAATGGCTTTGGGTATTATGGAGTACCAGGTATAGCAATATCTTTGTTATGTTTATCCTTTGTTTTACACGAGTCGTCTGTAGGCTGTAAACATGAATGAAGCAAGAATTTATACATAAAAATGCGGTTTTAGTTTTTAGGTATGTTTTGCTAGAAACTAAAAGCTTTTGCTTAGACTACTAGAAAGGCGTAGTGTTTTCAGTAGCCACCTCGCCATTAAACACTGTGTCGTGTGAACATCATCGTCAGTGTCACCAAACGTAAACCGCCACCTGATTAAGTGAACAGTGCGTCGAAATTGCGTCCAAAGTGATAATGCAAACATGTAGTGTTGTTGTTTGTGATAAACGAGTAAGTAAGCAGGTAGACCGATTTACTTGTTCGTAAGCGTAACATTTATCCACCCGCAATACTTCAGTACATCCGATCATGGTGCTTGCAGCAGTGCCAAAATATCGGATATTTGAAACAAAGGTATGTACATGTAAATGCTGCGGGACAATTTAAAGGTTCTGTGTCGAGTGTTCTGACTTGTGAATTCGATCTCCAAAAAAGACGACACTCTGGGTAAGTCTAGGTACTATGTATCTATTGTTTGAATTTATTTATTTATTAAGGACAACCAGTAGTTGTTACATTGTAATTAATAATAAAAGACAGAATTAATAAGATAAAAAAACTAAATGTATCACATTCTAAGGTGTCACAACAAGCACCAAAAGGTAACATTTATGTATGAGTATAAAAAAAAACAGACAATTAAATATTAAGTAACTAAAAACTAAATTGGACAACACAATGAGAAAAGAAATGAAAAAGACGATTAGACAATTTTAATAATAAACTTAAATTAATCTTAATAATCTTAGCAGGGTTGTTTTAAATGTGGAGAGCTTGTCCGCCAATAAATCAAATTTACCCGATATGGCATTGTATGCTTTGGATAACCGATTTACGGGCGAAAATTGGTTCTGGCAAATGGCTGGTGTAAAAGTCCTACATTAACTAAGACGCGCCTAGGTACACGTTTGAATGTTTGTATAGTTCAATGCGATTCAGAATTTATGCAAATTGCAGGCTTTTCCTTGACAAAAACAAAGATATCATAGATATTTTGAAATTCTTTAATTCTATTTTTCATTCCAAGGAATTAGTTTATGATTTGCTAGTCGGTTACTACGGACAATCTTTTGATTTCTTAAATAGGATAATCTGAACTTGAAAATTAATCATTTATATAAATTGACTGCACGATTGGCGTAGTGGTTTAAGCAGCCGCCTCACCGCTTGACACTGTGCTGAAGTGTTGTAGAATCGATCCCCATACGAGACAACACATTGTGTGATTCATAAATCGTTGTTTCGAGTCTGGGTGTTCATTGTGTCCGTTAGTTGTATGTTTGTAAAGTTCCCCGCGACACATTATTTGGTCCTAATGCGCGAGTTGTCTTTAAAAAAAGAAAAAAACTTTCTTGCCCAGTAAAACGCAAATGTTTTTGTGAAATTGGTTATTTCTTTCTTAGAGCTTAAAGTCGCTATCCGATGTTTAAAAGAAAGTGCAATTTTGATATCTTCTGGAAACAGATATAAGCGGGCGTGCCGTCGATCTATAGACTGATTGAAGACTCTATTAATGCACTTAGTATTGATCAGTGAACATTTTTAATAGTAAAAGTTCACTAATGCCATCTTATCCCAACCTAGACAGAGCCATATAGTACCTATAGTTTGTAGACGAGTGATACATGTTTTCTTAAATCTTAATATATAAAATCCTTGCGTTACTGACTGACTGACAGACACGCTACAGTCGAAACTATTGGCCGGAGGAAGCTGAAAGGACAATGCCAGAAACTCTATAGAGCTTTGACCCACCAATAAAATTTGGTGTACAAGCATGCCAAATGTAGCATTCTACTGGTGCTATATTAGTGTTATCTACAAACATTTTAAAATCCCTTTAGAACGTGCGGTTTCTTTTAAATCTTAAAAAATATGACTTTTAGTTTAGGTACCTGAAGTTTAGGTTAGTTGCAGTTATAATTGTAGAAATTATTAAATAAGTGCTGTATTTTGTTAAAATGCTATCCTAAGTAGTATGTTTGGCTATGAAAGCAAGGAATTACATAACATCAATCTTAGTAATACTTTTGACGTAGGTCATAATATCCTGACTGTTCATCGGTAATAAAATAAAACAAGTTAAAAAAGTGATTGATTTATTCATCTTCAAACGTTATTAAAACATTATCAAGAAAACCTGCGGGCTGATCAATATTGTCGTGACCTAGATCTCTTTCAGCATTCAGATTCTCATTTCTACAGTGCTGGTCTAGCCGCAAAAAGCACTCTTGACAGATAACAGCTTCTGGTGGAAGCTGTAAGGTAAGAAACATATATGAGTATATGGTGGAGATAGACAAGTTCATAATTATATCCACACAATCCCCAAAAGACAAACTTGAATATTTAGCATATTATACTAGTCATTTAAGATACTTTTAGGTAGGTAGGTTTACTATTTTATACATATTTTGTTGCATTAATTACAAGCCAAGCAAAACCGCAGGTGGTACAATCATCATTATAAGGATTTTTCGCTACGGTCAAATATGATCAATAAATAACGTAGTATCTACATACCTGTTGCAACGATTTCCATCTAGCGAAAAGAGATTGCAGTTCAGATTGTATAGAAGACACTACCGGCCGGTTTCTGAATTGAGAATTTCAGCTTACATCAGTTGAAAATTTCTGAACTAGTTGAAGTCAACTTGAGTTTTTTCTGTTTCACAGGTCAGAGTGATATTTTTTCAAAGCACTTTCATTTGAGTTTTCTTCAAATCATGAATAAATTAAACCAAACAACACTAGTACGTTCCAATACAAGTAAAAAAACCAGTACTAACCATAAATTCGTATTAATTAACATTTTACAAAGAAGCACACTTGTCAGTTAATTATTTTTATACGGAAACAAATAAAAAGTCGAAATAAAGTTGTATTTAAAATTATTTCAACGTTTATTTTATTTTAATGAATAGTTTTTTGAATTTGTTCACTTCGGTATCTTAGTGAAAACGGAACGTGTATGTTATGTCAAAGTCAGTTTGTTTTATTTTGAATACAAAATATTTGTGGCCAGGTATATTTGAAGTATAATTCTATATACCTCCATGGTGGCCACCATGGAGGTATATAGAATTATACCTCCTTGGAGGCCACAGCGTAATTATTTGGATTAATTTAACACGGAAATCTTTTATTTATATTTTCTATCCCTTCGATTTGTTCCTAATAATGTTGTAATCTATTTGTTCCAAATATTGAATAGGCTTTGAACCTTTTTTCTATAAATTCTGTTTAACGGCCTTCTTGTTGTGTAGACGTCAGTATGACGTAGCCGCTGCTTGGCAACGGTAGTGTGGACATTTTGACATACTGGCTGTCATATTACTCGTGATCACGGGTTAAAAGACCAAAGTAGTGTAATTATTTTTTTCTCAATTTATCAGTGCTAAGTGAGGTTTGACAAATGTCAAATGTTTTCAGAAACGCGAATATAGAGTTGATATGGAGTTGATCATGAATTGATCATATGTTGTGTCAAATTTAAGATTTTACAAGCACAAATACTCAAAGGGTGTCAAAACAATTTTTGTGAAACAGAAAATTGATTAAGTGGTATATAATTAGTGTTTAAATTGTTCTCAACGCGAAATTCTCAATTCAGAAACCGGCCGTACATGTCTTAGCATTCTGTCGACGCACAAGTGACAATTTATGCACCTCAACATCGTTACCCAAGTCACAAGCAATGATCAGAATCCGTCGCAAATAGCACAACAACAGCGAGTAGGCGAGATCGAGTCCGTATACAAAAGCAAAATCGTCGTGAAAATATTAAATCACAGCTTACGGAGCAACAAACACAAAGAACAAAGCGAATGTCAATGATTGTCATCTTCAATCTTGACTGATCTTGACATAAGCATTGGCGCGCCAAGGACGTTTCGTTACACGTAATCACTAACGCTCATATTGCCAAATAATTATTAGAATAAACATTCATAAAACATTATTTTCATTAACTGTGTATATTTAAACTTAAAACATATTAAAATTTGATAAAAAAATGACATGTATAAATGTATTATACATTTATACATGTCATTTTTAGGGTTCCGTAGTCCACAAGGAACCCTTATAGTTTCGTTATGTCCGTCCGTCTGTCCGTCCGCAGCCTAGCTCAAAGACGCCTGGTGCTAGAAAGCTGATATTTGACATGAATATAGACATACGATATTGCAACAAAACTGTAGAATAAAATTGAGGAAAATATTTTTTTTAAGTGTATCTCCCCTACATATATAGTGGGGTTGAATTTTTTTTTGGTTGAGTACCCCGTTGTGTGGGGTATCATTGGATAGGTTTAAAAAAATATTATTAGTTTGCTCAAATCTTTTTTCGATTAAGTGACTGGTTTGTCAAATATCAAGCTTTGAAGTGAAAAAAATTCCCCCGCCTGTGCCGGCTAAACTATCAATTTGGAAGAGGTGAAAAAAATCACATATGTAGTACATATAACGAATTTAAAAGGAAAACTATCACGGCTAAGTAGACATCACTTGTTTACGAGTAATCGTCGGTTAACTTATAATTACCTATTTCTGTGAGTTTACATTGGGAGCGCTGGCTTAGATGCCGGTTTTTAGTCCAATGTGAAACAGAAGTAATTATCAATAATGGCCATTATGGGCAACTACGGAACCCTACATTGCGCGTGGCCCGACACGCACTTGGCCGGTTTTTTTTATCAAATTACTCGTTTTGTTCTCGTGTATGCGTACTAAGTAACGCAAGTGGTCGCGATAAAAACAGGAAATAGGCGTTGGGTTTTAAAATTCCTTTTATTACTTACTTTTTATCCGCAAGTTTAACAGAGTAACAATTAAGTAACCAAGGGTCTTATTTTGATAGGATAATTTTCATTAATTTACATTTCTTGTAAATTAATGAAAGGGTGGGACAGGATCTGGCATTGTCCTTTGGCATGTATGTTCCTTGGGGACCGTAGGCGTGCACTAAGAAGGGATTTCCCGAAATTTCCTCAGGATCGGCCAAAACGGGTAAATTAAAAAAATATGCAGGCGAAGCTGCTGGCGTCCTCTAGTATTAATATAAATTGTGTGTTGTCTCTTTGACAATTAACTCCAGCTTCCTATACTTTCCTTAACGTTATAAATTGCAAGCAGGTATTCTGCTCATCATTAGACAAGTTGACTGTACACTTACTTGACTTATCTGTGTTTGCAAAATTTTCCGGGTTTGACCGACCTTAGTAGGTTTCTTTACCTTTTATGTTCCACCTTACATTCAGAAGTCAACATTCCAAATTGATCTACCAAATTTTCTCCCACAAATCTTCCATTGACAATACTGTAATAATGCATGTAATAATACTATAATGTAAATTCTCGTCTAGCTCCGTCATTACGAGAGCTATTAATTGACAACTATAAATTGTGGCAAAGTTTAGCAATGATGGATGGCGCCTATGGCAAAATTACTTCACGAAGATATGGGAGCTAAGAGCTTTTATATTTTCAAATCAAATCAGTTTATTTGGTTGAATATGTTAGTACAAAAGTCTTAATATAAAGAGTTAATAATGTATGGTATCGGCGTATTCACACATAAGCCACAAGTGGCGTTTTTGTACGAAGGTTTGGTGGTTCAATGTAGTTCTAATGCCAAAAAGAAAAAAAAGCATACAGTATTAATTTTTTAAATTTGACGTTCATAAGTGTCACTTTGTGATCTCAGCCACCACGATCACTGTAAAGTGGAAATATTCTTGGAAACTGCATCGAAGCAAAGCAAGTCGCTGTAACGGATTCAACTCATTTGCACGTGTTAGAATAATATATATAGGATGTCATACTTATAGTTATGTAATGTAATCAATTCCATAATTATAAATATTAAAATAAGTATTTTACATCGTTGTAAAAGAGTTGCCAGATTAACAATTAAATTATGTAACAAATTCTACATTTATCATTTCAAATATCGTTTAAATATGTTTTTATTTACACAATGTAATAAATACTATAATTGTTAATTATTCATAAGCATTTTATACCATTTTAAAATATTTTTAAGACTACTCCAATTCTGTAACGTTATTTTGAAATAATAAAATGAGGAAATCAATTGACATCCTGTGATCGCCGAACAGTGGGGGTATTTTCCTATATAAACCAGTGCCGCACTACAACTGACACATTTCGTTGGGCGACCACAGGACTGTACACTCCGCACGGTCCAGCTGTAATACTGGAGATAAGTATATTAATTGTATACAGTAATAATACTTGTAATTAAAACCTCAATTCACGTACGGTATATAATATAGTACGTTTCCAATTTTAGTATATATTATAGTGTAATATTATGTGCAGTAATTATTATTTTCTATGAATAAATCTATGTAATGTATAACTGGACAAGATATTTTTTATTTCAGTCTAATTGATAATTGAAGTTTCAAAAAGTAATCCGTAGTATGAAACATTCAAGATTATATATATTTACATATACATATTATGTAGTGTTTCTGACATCAGAAGTGGAATGATACGTCCACCTCACATTACTAATACATCCAATTTTAACTTCCAGACTATTTTCGTCAAAATCCCATAATGCTGGCTGAAGGGTATCGCCGTTCTGCTGATGACGGAGCACGACGTGTCCTCGGCGCCGTGGCAGTGGTGCTGGAAACTGGCTAGCGGTTACGAGTCTGTTGGGTGAGGCGATTTTACAAAATTAAGACTGATCGAAGAAAGTGAGAATGGTTGACGTGAGTATGTAAGCACAACAAGCAAATATGTTGTTATGTAAGGGGATTGTAACACTATTCCATAATTTTCTCTTTGATAGACATATTATTTACTGATGTGTATTACTGATTTGTACTATAAAACGTATTTTCGATTGGCGGATGTTGGCTATAATAAATTATACCCTATCCTACATGGGATGTTGGAAACTAAACCATGAACAAAATGCTAACCAATCCATTGCCTTGATGTTGGTGTCGATGGGATTACACAAAAGGTTGCTATAACGGTTTAAAAATGCTTATTATAAGATAATTTACATATTTATTATAATATTATATGTGAGTTTAGGTTTTCAAGCATAGATGTATTTGAAATATAGGATTCTATTCTGTCCGATTCTATAAATCTCTTAAATGTGATAAAGTATGTTTATCTATCATCTGGTACCTATACAAAAAGTATCTGCTAAGTTTGGGACTACATAGTGTTGTACGAATGGAGAAGGTTATTGTTATTATAAAGAACCACAAATTTCAAGTAGGTATACAATACAGTGCAAAGAACCCAAAATGATATTAAATTCTTAGAAATATGACACAGATTAATTTTTGTTTAATCCCATTAACCCGGCAGGCGATTGACCTAAGAAAGTAAGTTTTACGGAGACTGTCAGTCTTATTTCAAAAAAACCTGGATAAAAGCCTTATTTGTAAACCATTAGTCCGAGGTTAAATGTCAAACTATGGCGTAAATTGATCCCTATTACTAAAAGTGGTTTTCTTGCTATCGAAGTGTAATAATTTCATTTCTACCAAATAAGTAATGTACGTAAAACGGAATGAAGTTTTTTGAAACTTAGTAATTTAATAGTTAATTATGAATGACCAACTAGACAAAGACTCGTTTGACACGGGGCCTGTAATTATGTCAATCGACGAATGGTAGATCCTTATAGCTGTAATTTTCTTATGTTCAAAATGTAAATTCAAACGTAACGTTATCCAATATCTATCTAATTCATTATTTTGGGACATGTAATTATTCCATATTTCAATACTCATCACTACTCAAGGCTATACATATCTAACCCAATGTTGTGAAATCCTATTCTTTTATTTATTAAAGAACAGCTGAACTACCTAAAAAATTTTCTTTTGAAATTACAATTGGTTATGATGCTTTGGAGTAGCTCTTTTCGTATCATATTGTCTTTGGTAATTCGTGGATGACGCAATGCAATATTAATATTATGATGTACTTATAATATATTAATATAGAAAAGTATGATATTATTCAAGTTCTAATATATTTACACTATACATATAATAGTTCTTTATCACCCTTTTATAAAAGAAATGGATAAATAAGGACAGGCCGACCTTTTCATAAAGTGTTAATTTCCTAGCCATTACACACACCATCTTAAATAGATTATAGATGTAATGATGATTTTTAAATATCTGCTGTAAATGTTTAGAGTTTCAATTCTTATAATAGCTATTTTATACTAATTACTTGAAAAAGGTACATACTTAAAAAAATGCTTGCCTTGTTGAAATATTGAATACTTTATTTTTCATTTGACACGGATATAATTATAACGATGGCCGAACTGGCTATTTCATTTATTTGGTTCTTAACTGGTAGGAATTCTATTAACCCAAATATGATACTCGATCAGATGAGATATTACAAATTTTTTGTTCTAATCCCTTACTGCTGTTTAACCATTAGAACATGAACATTTTAAAATGATTGCCGATGTTGACCGATCACGTTGCTAGAACATTGATACTGATTGAACATGACTGCACTCGGATCAACTAGAACATGGTCTAAATTTCTAAATATATTTATTCAAATATTTTACAACTTCATAGTGATTACCATTTACCTACTTATTTATAACTACCTAATATTATGCGTCTAGGTTTGAAAAATAGATCTATCATACAACCAAATTATATATAATATCTATTAATATTAAGTAAATGTTATTATTTTATGTATTTTTATGTATTTCATGTATTTTTATGTATTGTATATAAAGGTCCTCCTCCACCAACTCTTCCACCAACCTTTATTTATCAATTTGTCGTAATCGTAACAATAGGCGACATGACGTATTGACAGCTAAATGGCCTGAAGAATGGATGGAACTAAATGCACATTTATATGAATAAAGATTAAGATCATATTTTGATTATAATGGTTTATTTGGATGTATTTGTATTTTATGTATGATTATAAAATATATTATAAATTATTTATGGATTATGAATTGAAAGATTAAAACCTCATCTGTCGTACGACATTCACTGGTCGCGGGTGATTTAGCTTCACCGTCTGGCGAAGTGTTTGGTCTACGCAGTAAAGGTTGAATTATGAATTGAAGGTTGGATTATGAATTGAAAGATCGACGCCTCGTCTGTCGGACGACATTCGCTGGCCGCGGGTGATTTAGCTTCACCGTCTGCGGAGCGATTGATCTGCGCAGTGGGGTATGAGACCATGATGATGACTAAGACCATGATGATGACTAAGACCATGATGATGATTAAGACTATGATGATGACTAAGACTATGACCACGACCATAACTGAGACCATGAAGAAGAAGAGAAGAGAGAGAAGAGTCACAACTCTTGTTGACGATTATGATTTGTTCGATAATTTAAAATTTAAAAATTAAAATGATATTCATTGATGGTAAAATTACAGTTCAGAATTCAATGTTGATACCAAAGTTACATTAATTAATTAATAAATAATAATTAATTTACTAATGAGAAAACTATAAAATTGACCAAATTAAAAAAGAAAACATTGTTCAATACTTAATAAATTAGAATTCAGATGGTATAGCAAAAGTTAGTAAATACATAATGAAAACAAAACTAAAATTGTAACCAAATTAAGAAAAAGAGAACATTATTTAATAACTATTACATAATAAATTAGAATTCAGAAAGATTTCAATAGATTCTTTGTACAGCTTTTATAAACGGTAACTATTAAAAGAATGACCAAGAGTTTTCTTGCCCGTTCTTTCTCTTGGTTCTATGCCCTTGCTTTGCGAACGTGGCGCTAAATGTAAATGTAGAATCAGAACGTTAAATTTTAAAATATACCCTTGTGACAAATTGAATAAATAAAAGTAAGAACTGAAAATAAGAATTGATATGAATTGATAAGATTAGATTATAAAAATTTAATTAGTGGGTTTAAGAATATTAATGTTGTGCTTCGAGAACGAAACATTGTCAGTATGGCCGTGTTAGAATAATATATATAGGATGTCATACTTATAGTTATGTAATGTAATGAATTCCATAATTATAAATATTAAAATAAGTATTTTACATCGTTGTAAAAGAGCTGCCAGATTAACAATTAAATTATGTAACAAATTCTACATTTATCATTTCAAATATTGTTTAAATATGTTTTTATTTACACAATGTAATAAATACTGTAATTGTTAATTTTTCATAAGCATTTTATACCATTTTAATATATTTTTTAAGACATCTCCAATTCTGTAACGTTATTTTGAAATAATAAAATGGGGAAATCAATTGACATCCTGTGATCGCCGAACAGTGGGGGTATTTTCCTATATAAACCAGTGCCGCACTACAACTGACACATTTCGTTGGGAGACCACAGGACTGTACACTCCGCACGGTCCAGCTGTAATACTAGAGATAAGTATATTTATTGTATACAGTAATAATACTTGTAATTAAAACCTCAATTCACGTACGGTATATAATATTTCCAATTTTAGTATATACTAGCTTTTGCCCGTGGCTTCGCTCACGTTAAATTCGGGGTAACACAAAACTCCTTCATCGTTCGATAGTAATTCTGTTCATTCGTTTTAATTCTGTTCATAGGAACTAATAAAAAATAGAACCGCAAGAAGTATTTAAAACATTTTTGTAAACAGTATTTTTAGAGTTCCGTAGTCAAAATGGCTAAACATGGAATCCTTATTGACGCGCTATGTCTGTCAGTCTATCCGTATATCATAGCCACTTTATGCCGAAACTATTCAGTTTACGCATTTGAAAATTGGTAGCTAGATGTATTCTGTGAACCGAAAGCGGTTCACAGAATACATCCAGCTACCAATAAAATACAAAAAAAAATACTAAACGACGTTATAGAAAATAAAAAATATTGAATATTAAGGCTTTACATACATGGAACTGATGTAGAAAATGGGTTGTTAAAAATATTTTGAGGTTCCTAAAACCATTGTTTCTCGAAGTCAATCGTTTGAAAGATAATACGGTTCCAAAGTGGTAAAATGGGTGTGTGTGACTAACCCCTCTAACTTTTAAAGTAAGAGAGAGACAAATCTAAAAAAAATACATGATGTAGATCGTTATAAAAACCTCCAACGAAATTTTTTAATTTCCCAATAATAAATAAGCAGTTTTTCAAATAAAGCGCATCTTAAAAACCGCAAATATAGCTTTATGGCCGTAACACACGCTCGAACTTGGTCCGAACAGACCACGGATTTGCTCCGCCTCCAGACCAAATCTGCCCGTCTGTAGAGTAGTCCGGCGAACATAATTATTATTAATTGAGTCCGCCTCGGTCCGCTAGTTTGCAGATCGGTCGGATCGGATATGGCTTACGTGAAGCAACTGTCCGATCCGGTCGTCTGTAGCGAGAACGGATTTGGTCCGCCGCGCCAGACCAACGGGTTTTGTCCGCCGGACAAGTTCGAGCGTGTGTTACGGCTATTATCGTTTATACAAATACTATTAATATTTAGTCGAAGATAATGGCTATGGTAAGTGGATACCTCCACTACGGAAGCCTTCATAGCGAATAGCTTTTATAGTGTTTCCTCGTAGGTGTTACTCGTAGCCGTTTGCCATTAGAAAGCTTTGGTGCATTAAGATTCCGCATTAACAGGACTGGAACACCAACGATCAGTCTCAAGTTGCGTGAAGGTACTCCATACTCCTGATAATTTTATTGTAAGGAGTTCAGACACTCTATGGGGAACGAAGAAACTTGGCTAGTATTCATGACATTATCTACCGAAATACAGTCAAATGTCAAAGCCATGGTCCGATATATCTCTATATACACTTTCGCATTTATGAGTAGAGAATAACTATTAGTTAAGATAAGTAAGCGAACGAAGTAATGACAGTGCATCATATATGACAATGTATAATGTGACAGTACTGACAGATAGCACATGCGAAGTAGTCAATTATTACAGCGCATGCGTTCTTACTGTCAATAGCTAGGAGGTTTGTCCATACAAATTTCGACCCTCTCCAAAATCCCTCCCAGATTATGTTTTGAATTTTATTGTATCCTATGTTTTTTTCCTGGTTTTGAGCTACCTCCCCACCAATTTTCAGCCAAATCGGTTCAGCCGTTCTTGAGTTATAAATAGTGTTATAACTAAAACGACTTTCTTTTATATTTAAATAGATTAGTGGGGATAGTAGGGATATCATTAGAGACTTTCTTTATACACAACATTATCTAACTGTTTTACCACCTTCACATAGAACATGTAAATTATTTTTACCGCTTACTGACCATGTGAAAAAACAACATGTTCGGGGGTCGACTCCAGCTGTTTCAAGTCTGTCCCTGCGATTTATTTAGAAAATACACACAGGGCTACGAATATCCAGCCCTGCCGAAAGTAAGATAGCCCCGTTGAGTTACTCAAGAGGTATCGGAATTCAGGCGTCAGTCTCCCACCCATGGATTCCTACGTACGTGAGGTGTTGGAATTTGGGAATAATGAGACACCTGTATAAGTACAGAACACGCACGAACGAAAGAAATCAAAGAAACACATCCATATTCATTATTCAAAAGAAACTACTTACTACGGAATTCTATATTCGAAATATAGATAGATCTTTGGATTTTAGATTCGTTTTTGACAGTTTTTGACATAAGCTCCATACAAAATATGTCAAACACGCATCTAAAATCTACAGATCTATCTATAGTTCGCATTTTGAAAATGGCCGTAAGACACCAATCCGACGAAAACAAAAGAAAATTTACCGAGGACCTCATCAATCCAGGGAGAATCTTAACACCGCCATTCAGAAAACGCCATCTATGTTTACACATACAAACCGACCGAGATAGAAAATAATATGGACTAATCGACAATTTATTGAAAAAAGGATCTATAGTAATTGTTTTTATCATTTAAAATAAAATGAAATGATTATATAACTATTATATAAACATAATAATTTGAAATAAATGAGATTGACCGTTTAAATTAAGTGGACATTGTAATAAATTTTGACACAGATACTTTTTGTTTATGAAAGTGCCGAATATTATACTCTATTATTTTTTTAATAACAGAAAGATACCCGACACATAATTATTGCCTTTTTTGCAAGGAACATTAATAATTTTGCTAGAAAATGATTTGAAAATAGTGACATCTATCAGTCAGTAAATAGCCATAAAACACTTTGAAGGTACCTATTTAGGCTAACTATACTTTTACTAACAAACTTATAATGATCATAGATGGCACCACATATATAACCAGTTCTGGATGATCCCTGTTTTGTTTGGGACTACGTACAAAGGAGAGGTCAAGCTGTACACCGAAAACCACTCAACCGATGGTGATGTAACATATACTATTTTATAGGTTTGAGTATCTTTTGTACATGAGTGTAAGTTTTATTGAAATCAATTTCGCCATTTCAGAGATCTTTAGCAACATAGGGAAAGACGTCGGACAGACAGACAGACATAAATTCTAAAAATGATCAAGTATTGCTTTTTAGCATTTTCCTAGATTTTTTAGCAAATTTTCGTCAAAATATCATTAATGTACAGACTTTTTCACCTCTACAATTTTATCATAGTATAGATTATAGTGTAATATTATGTGCAGTAATTATTATTTTCTATGAATAAATCTATGTAATGTATAACTCGACAAGATATGTTTTATTTCAGTCTAATTGATAATTGATTAATTAAAGTGTTTATACCCTACAAACTATCTATTATTAAGAACTACCTCGCTTTTACATAAACATCTTAAGTTTCAAAAAGTAATCCGTAGTATGAAACATTCAAGAATATATATATTTACATATACATATGTAGTGTTTCTGACACACGCGACCGGGAATTTTCATTACCATATTTGCCTCGTGGATGTTTAAAACAAAAAATAGATATTAAAAACCTCGTGTTTTTAATAAGTATAATATGTCGGAGAAGGATTACTTTCATCGACTTCGCCATTATTGGTTGCGGACTTAGTGGGCGTCATTGGGGTAAAATTCGGGCACAAAACACAATCAGCTAAGTTTGACAGTAATTTAATTAGTGTTGAACAATATTTATAAGTTTACACTGTTGCTAAATACAATCTGTCCAAGACCGAGCAGCGGGTTCAGGGCAACTATCTTAATTTACTTTCTCTATACTCAATAATCCAACTAGATACCAATGTACTCTGTGAAGTTGATCTGCCGATTGCTCTCAAAAGACAAAGTCACCATAAGCTGTCAGTTCTCCCTTTAAATTAGAAGGCACCTCGACCCCGCTCGAGACACGCGTCCTGCTCTGATTGGTCATTATCTGAACTAGTACATTCACAACTTTTTAAATTATTGAGATAAATAAGGTTTTAAGCTATAGAAATATTTCACAAATCAAATAAGGTTAAATTATAATTTTAAAGGTATCAAAATGTAAACAGCAAAATATTGTTAATTATTATTCATAAAATCAGCAATCATAGCTTCCTCCGACATATATATATTTTTTGTTTTTGGGCTTGTTACTTATTTAGTAGGACTTACTTATTTACTACTTATGTAGTAGGATGTTTTCTAGTGACATTTTTTATTACTACATCATATATAAATAAAATTAATTGAAATTTAGTTTAATAAATATATCTTTATACGAATTATGCGGTCATTCACTTTTACGAAAGGAGCTTGGCATATATTTATTGAATAGAAATCGATTTATTGGTAGTGTATCGCTAGACGGCACAGTAGTCCCATTTTTTCTTTGTAATCCTAAATCAATGGCGCATCAATATCAATTAAACTAAAACAAAGGGAGTAGTAACAACTGGCTTCAAATTAAAAGACTAAACGAAGGCGCCTGCCTTAAGCCGTCAGTAGTAAGTTCTTACAAAGGGAAGCAAGTTTCTTAAGAATTTTTCACAATAGACGCCTGTCTTGGGTTAAGTAACTAATTATAAGAGAACTGCATAATTTTGTACGAGTTCCTTCTGAGGAATTAACTAAAGAGCTCTGTACAGAACGCTTCTAGAGAACACTTGAAGCTATGCATGCATTGTGAGTGGATGTGGGATCGGGTGTTTGTTGGGGAATTTGAACAGGGAATAAATAATTGTAGCACGAAACAAGGGGACAAATTTCACAGTTCTACTACGAACGAATTACCAGTTACGGAAAACTAGAGGGTGTTTTAGAAACGTTTGCAGGGGAGACAAATAATACAACAAGAGTAATAAGATTTTGCGAATAAACTTAAAATCCTTTATGAGATTTTGTAGCTACAAGCACAGTAACAGTTGTATACATGTTGAAGTATGTTCTGTTTTGAAAACCACTGCGGTCAAATTGATGTGTTCCTATAGAAATTACATAATTATAATACGAGTTTACAAGAGGTTAAGCGAATAATGCTTGTCTAGATTTTTATTTGCAATTTATCCTATTTTACATGTTTACACTATTCTTAGCCACACTTGTGTTCAGTTGAACTCGCCATTGCAATTGGGATCGTTTTTTTATAGATCGTACAACGGATATCGCTGTTGTACCTACCATTAAATAAAAGATATTATAATATTGACCTGACGCGTAGTTTTTATTTTTCGTCGTATAGTGTAGGTACGACGAATTAAAAAAGGAGATGACTTTTTCGATAACGTTAGCAAACATAAATACTGATAATAATTTTTTTATTACTATTTGTTTACCTTTCTGAATTTCATTTAGTAACTAATATCGAAAGAGTATATTATATATACTAAATAGGATTAAAAATTACATAGGCTAGTGATTGTAATTTTTATATATACAAAGTCAAAGGTAATTTGGCCGATATTATATACCGTCAAAGTAATAATATAGATTTACTGGACGGTGGCATCATTCTTTTTTCGGTTTAGTTGGAACTTGTGTCGATTTCGTAAAATCCCTACTTAGTGCAGCCCTACAATCCCAAAGTCCACACATGCCAAATTGCAGCTTCTTACGTCCAGTAGTAGTACATAGTTTCAGCTGTGCGTTTATCAGTCAGCCAGTCAGTAACGAAAAAAAATATTGGAAGTTTTTACAACGTGAATTCTACGCGTACTAAATTGTTAATTATCGCTTGCTAAATGGTGAAGGAAAACATTGTGAGGAAACCTGCATGTCTGAGAGTTTTCCATAATGTTCTCGAAAAATATGTAAAGTCTGCCAGCCCGCACTTGGCCAGCGTGGTGGACTATGGCATTATCCTTCTCATAGTGAGAAGAGGCCCGTTTTCAGCAGTGGGATAGTTTAAAGGGCTGATGATGATGATGATTCAACATTGTTTAAATACCATATCCATAACACGCCAGGTATACATGTTCTATAAAACAGTAATTACTGTAACATGAATAGTTCACTAAGTAGCGATACAGCTACATCGCTGGCTCGACTAATTGTTACTTATTGCTAACTCTCACAACGATGACGAGGCCATGCTTCCTATTGTCTAAAGAAATAAATTGTACGTACTTTTGTGTTGCAATGTGGTGCAAAGATATATGATCTTCCCGTTGTAATGAAAGAGCTGTGGTAACAAATAACTAAAAGTTATACTTGCATTTGAAACGCTCCTAGGTATTTTCTTCGGTTTTTACGCGGATTTGTAATTTTTTCTAGTATTCATGCAGTCGCTCTGTGGAAAAGCCGAAATTCAGTCACATCCGATTAGACTAGCAAGCGGACCCCAGGCTGCAACTGGGATCACGCTATGAGGAGGATTATGATAATGTGAACGGCTCTCAGAATAGATGGTTAATTATTGTCCCTGCTTTTTATTAGAATCATTAGCAACAGCGTGAAATCTTGAAAAACATTTACGAGGCTCGTTTCGTAATTCGTCTCATTGCACCAAATCGTAGCTGACCAAAAATTGGTGCTGCCTCTTGATTCAAGAATAAAGTTGAGCATAGTTCATTGATAGAAGTGTCCGTAATCCAATAATGTTGAACTCCACTGCGTCATCGGATATATTCCTATTAAGCTGATATTCTTAGCAAAAAAAAAAATACGGCAAATGAAAAAGTGTATCTGTTAGTTTATTTTTATTGCGCTTAGCACCGGAAGAATAATTCGAAGCGACGCTATAGTATGAAATATTTAGTATAAGATTTCTACGACGGTATGACTTTAATTAAAACCACTTATAGCACATGACATTTACAAGCTCTACACCAAATTTCAGTTCAATACGAGCAGTAGTTTAGTCACTAGACAAATATTTAGTTTTGACTAAACTGGAACAGGTCGTAACTCTTGCGTCAGCTGTTCCGCGCCCGTAGTAAAGGTCATACACCTTAAAATACTAAGAAAATACGCGTTTTGCGCATTTACATTACATAATCTACCAAATTCACTCATTAGGTTACCGCAATAAGGACGAATAAGCATAATATCTCACTAAAAAGTCGCACACTTTCACACTTGTATGCCATCTCGCTCTTATTCAATAATAGTAAGAGGAAGATAGACAGAGTCACTCGTACACAATGTTGCGTTGTCATGGCAACTTGATAGCTATTGGTAACGGACTTCTTCATTGAGAATGTGATACGCTCCTCACGCGATTGCGAAATATATGGAATTAGTTTAGTTTAATGCGCGGTGCGCACGCGCCATATTGAAATTAAACATTGCTTCTTGCAATCTGGATACCTTTTAGATGTTCAAAAAGCTAATGGTGTGAAGTGGAAGAGGTTTTTATGGGATCCTGCCGTTTTGGCGAAAATATTTTGCCAAAATATAATTACCCTAACAAATTTTAGCCACCTTTTTTTATACCATTGCAATATTTCGAATGATTTTAGTACGCATATTTTTATTTAGTCAAATTTTTAGTTGCCTAAATATTACCAAGTATAATGTCATTATGACATTTGGTCTTTAATCAAATTATTTATTACAGCAAACAATCTTCAGACAATAAACGTTCGGTAATATTAGTTAATTTATGGAAGTAGTTAGAGTACGTTAATTATTAAAAAAATGGTTAGGTTAGGTTAGAACTGTGACCTCCAGAAACGACTTGCATTAATAGAAAAAAAAAAAATGTTTTTAGTAGGTTACCCGGAACTGAACTATTTAGATTAGGATAATTATTGATTCTGCGTAAAAACTGATATTCCAACTGAAATATTTGACTAAATAAAAAATGTTATAGGTACTAGTTGTTAACAAGTTATAGTTTAAACGTTCATTTCCCAAACTTTTGGTTTGCGTTACAATTTTTTGTGAATAGACATACACATACATACATACATATCGTCACGCCTTTTATCCCCGAAGGGGTAGGCAGAGGTGTATTTCCAAACCCACTTTTCGCCAGATATACTTTAGTCCCACGTAATAAGGGGCGAGCCTATTGCCGTACCGGGCACATTTCCAGACTCCGTGCTGCTACTGAGAAATTCATGACAGAAAAACTCAATAACACTGCCCGACCCAGGAATCGAACCCGGGACCTCCCGATCCCACGCGCACATTTATGCCGCGAGACCAACGAGGCAGTCGTATAGGGTTTGATATCGAGTTTTCCGTCTCTACGCAAAGATGGTATTTGCATCGTGTTATCTCTTACCTAGTCGCCTCTTACGACACCCGCGGGAAGATAGGCGGTGGTGACACTTGTATTCTATGCCGTCAACCACACGAATATATTTTTTATTAAATACAATTTAGCAAATGAAATTATGCGAAACATTTTTTGGGAAGTGAAAATTTGTCAAATTCCTTTCGGTCAAACAAGGGAGACCCGTTTTTTATTTGTGTGACAGCACAATGATGTTTGGATGACTAAAAGAAGTGTTTGTGTTTCGTTTTATTTGTGTCATGATATTTACGGAAATAATTACAATCGAGTGATAGTATTTGTTTTGATTTTGAAGTATTAACATTTAAATGTGCAGCCCTACAAACCGGTAAGTGTTGTTTGATGTGTGGAATCAATAAATACTAAATAGTGTAAAATTAACTTTTATCACAGATACTTACGGAAATTATTTAAATCTACTGATAGTATTTGTTTTAAAGTATTTTAACATTTAATCAATAAAAAAGCTTGGTAGCCGACAGTGATTTCGTTATAAAACTGCAAAACAATATCGTACGGCCTAGTTGTGTGTATATGAGAAAAATACTTTGTCATAATTATGTACCTACTTACGTCTGTGCCGTGCCGCCGTCGCTAGATAGGTATGTACTATTGTACTATGTAGGTATCTACAGTGGTAGCTACTAAACGAATAGAACGTTGTCATTCATGGTGATCCCAGGTTAGTATAAATATTATAAATGGCGTTTGCGTATTAAATTAATTAAATTTGTTTGAAAACAAAAAAATCTCAATTTTCATTGTAATAAACTGAAATTTGTTATAGTGCTTGTATATGTCACGTATGTACTATATGGGGTTTTAATTAAAGTCATACCGTCGTACCAACCCTGTATTATATGCATTTAATTACAAAAATTAATAAACCGGTCAAGTGCTAGTCGGACTTGCGCACCGAGGGTTCCGTACAAATCTGTAGGTATATATAATTATTTAAAAAAATATGTGATGTAACTAAAAATGTAGGGTTTTAAATTTTTTTTCCTATGTGCTATAAAACGTTGCTTTATGCCAAATTTCAAGATTCTAGATCGTCTGGAAATACCCTTTTGTTTGACTCGAACATTTGATATGAATTTCAATTTTATACCCTTTTATACGGGTTCTTGTAGAAAAGGGTCATCATTCATTCATTCATATATAAAGGTTGTCACAAGAACCATCACCAAGCCGAAGTGTACTCGTTGTGGACATCATGCCAAGTCATACTAACGGTTTTTTTTTTTAAGATTTCAAATTTTTTAAACCGCAATTAAAAGCACGCACGTGTAATGCTCGAAATACCTACTTATCCATGGGGTTATAGCGCATCTTAAGAACATATTGGCGGGGTAAATGCCTCGATTTTTTACCTAATTAGAAAAATTTCATACTAACTTAGAGCCTCAATATCTCCTGAACCAGTAATTTCTCAGGTATGGTGCCGAAGTAAAAAATGTTCGTAGTGATTGGTACAACATGGGATTTCAGTTTTCGTTAAGGGTCTTTTTACACCCTGTATATTATCATAATATTTTAATTATATGATGTAACGTTGGCTCGTTGGTCTCGCGGCACAAATGTGCGCGTGCGATTGGGAGGTCTTGGATTCGATCCCCGGGTCGGGCAAAGTTTTATTGGGTTTTTCCGTTAGGAAATTCTCAGTAGCAGCTCGGAGTCTGGTAATGTGCCCGGTACGGCAATAGGCTCGCCCCCTATTACGTGGGACTAAAATAGATCTGGTGAAAATTGGGTGTAGCAATATACCTCTGCCTACCTCTTCGGGGATATAGGCGTGAGACTATGTATGTATAATAATAATAATAATAATGACCTAGCAACACGTCAACAAGACGTCATAAATTGTTTTCCTCGAATATTTATATTTCTATTATATATCATAGTTTTGGATTCATATATATATTTTTGACTACAAGAAATACTTATTTACTTGAGAAACATACAATTATAACAAGAAACCATTTAAAACATTATGAAAAGAAGATACAAAAACATTGTTCAAGATGACGTCTGACGTCAATGACAAATCGTCTAAGAAAATGTAAATAAACACATATGAGTACAACGAGGAAATGTTATGATAATTATGTTGACAAGAGCTAGGGCAGCAGCTGCACGCAATACATCCCCGGACTCGTCGCTCAGCTCCGCCTCACAGCCGCCGGCACCTACAACAGAGTTGTCGGCAGTCATAGAGGCGTCGAGCTCGTCGAGCGACGAGTATTTCTCCCCGCCGACGTCGCCAACACCCGTACGCCGCCGTGGGAGAGGCCGGCCACCACTACGCTTGGGACCCCGAGATCCACCGGTCTCGAACAGGGCCCCCGCTCCCGGTGGTAATGTGCACCGCATGAAATGGACTACAACCATGAATGAAAACGTCATGCGGGCATATTTTGTGGCTACAGAGGGAGGTACCAACCTTACGGCGTATCGTGACCGCATGCTGCCTCTGTTTCAGGGCTTGGAACCGGCTGTCAACGTTTCGGCACAGCGACTGTCGGATCAAGTGCGGGCTATCCAGCGCTGCCGCCTGCTGGATGACGTTGCACTTGAGAGGCTACGCTCTGACTTACTACGTAACCCTCCTATCCCTTCTTCTACGTGTAGCGATATACAAGTGTCAAATATTGTCATAACGCAAAGGACTGTTGAAGAGGTGCATAGTAGGGATACACAAGTAAGTACCCAGTACATAGATGAATTAAGGAGTACTTTGGAGTGCACTATTCGGGAGTATCGTTTTGTAAATACAGCAGATAGACCCCGCTTACCACGTTTGCCCACACACAAGAAAAATATAGCGCTGGTGTGTGCCCTGGATTCACTATTGTCCACGTACTTAGACAATAGTGAAGATCTTAGCGATTCTCACTCGATTCTGTACTGTGCGGCTGTTACAGCGTGTCGAGTGGCAGGTATTAAAATACCAGATGGTAGTAATACTGCCCCTCGAACCAATGCTGTACCGGCCTGGCAGTGCAGGATTGAGCGTCGTGTCGCTGAGGCCAGGGCGCTCATCGGAAAGCTAATTTGCTTCAGGTCGGGCAATACAAGACCGAGAGTGATGCGTTTTGTGACTCGGGCGTTCTTAGGTACGGGCCTTAGTCGCTAAGAATACGAATCACGAGTCACAGAACGCATCGACTACCTGAAGCAAAAAGTTTGTGCGTGGGCAAATCGTATAAGACGGTACAAAAAGCGGGTGGACCGATACACCCAGAATAGGGCATTCCAAAAAGATGAAAGGTGGGTATATAGAAGTTGGGAGCGAACTGATCCAAGTGTGGATGATGGGCGTCTGCCGGATGCTGAGGCAACGAACGCTTTCTGGCGCAGCATTTGGTCGATGCCCATCAGCCACACTGAGGGTGATTGGTTTGGGGATGTTAAGCGAGCATGTGAGGGAATACCCCAATGGCAGCGCGTAGCCATTGAAACAACGGATGCAGCTTGTGCAGTCCGTTCATTATCTAACTGGAAATCAGCGGGACTGGACGGACTGCACAACTTCTGGTTGAAGTGGCTACGTAGTGCCCATGCTCGGTTGGCATCCCAATTGCATCCCAAAGGCATCTTTGGAATTGGGCTCGATCCCAACTTTTATGACAACTGGTATCACTCACCTGCTCTTTAAGTCAGGCTGTACCACGGACCCCAAAAATTATAGACCGATAACGTGTCTACCGACCTTGTATAAAATTCTTACATCCATTTTGAGGACGAAGATGTTATCACATATAAAAAGTAATAACATTATGTCAGTGGCTCAAAATGGATGTAAAAATGGGGCCCGTGGTACAAAAGAGCTACTGCTATTTGACATGGCCATTAACCAGCAGGTGCGTTGCAACCGAAAGGATCTGGTGACATGCTGGATAGATTACAAGAAGGCCTACGACTCCGTGCCACATACTTGGCTCTTGAGGGTGCTGGAGTTATATAAAGTCGATATAACTCTATGCACCTTCTTGAAGGTATGTATGGGGCACTGGAGTACGGTCCTTCGCTATCTAGGGTGCCGGCAGATTCGCGATTGCGGAGCACGTCTAAAGATCGAACGGGGTATATTCCAAGGTGACCGTTTAAGTCCCTTGTGGTTTTGTCTAGCTCTGAATCCTCTCAGCACTTTGCTAGAGGGGTCTGGGCTAGGCTATCGGTTGCAGCGTAGGGGTCAAGGTATATCCCACCTCTTTTATATGGATGACCTTAAATTATTTGCCCCCACCACTATCCAATTGACAGCGTTACTAAAAGTAACTGAAACTTATAGTAATTCTATCAAGATGGAATTTGGTGTGGATAAGTGTGCGGTCATGCATGTAAAACAAGGTGGAATTGTGGAATCTGATGGAATAGAGCTTTCAGATTCCACAAAACTTAGATCTCTATCTGCAACCGAGACTTACAAGTATCTGGGTATGTCGCAGGCCTTAGGTATTGCTGAGACTGCAATGAAACAATCATTGCGGGAGCGCTTCTTTGGCCGCCTGAAAAAAATACTGAAAAGTTTTTAATCAGGCGGCAACAGGGTGCGTGCCTATAGTAGTTGGGCCATGCCAGTCTTAGCGTACTCCTTCGGCATACTCAGATGGACTCAATCAGAACTGGACGCCTTGGACAGAAAGGTCCGTTGTCTATTGACTGAATATTGAATGCATCATCCGCGTTCGTCAGTAATGAGGTTGTACATGCCGCGGAAATGTGGTGGTAATGGTTTCTTAAGTGCGGTTGTTGAGGTCCTTAGGACCTCCACAACCGCGAGGTGTACAATCTTAGAGAATATTTTCTCAAGACGGACACGGGTGTGCATCGTGATATTGTTGCTGTAGACAACGAACTTACCCCGTTGGGTCTGGCAAAAGAGAGCTGGCGCAAACCTGTTGTACTAAGTATTGAAGAGCGCAGGGATGTATGGAAAGGCAAGGAGTTTCATGGACGTTTTTATCGGGCCTTACATAGACCTGATGTAGACTTCATGTCATCAGTTGCCTGGCTACGGTTTGGTGATCTATTTGCAGAGACCGAAGGTTTTGTTTGTGCAATTATGGACGAAGTTGATATGACGAACAACTACCGTAAGTATATTCTGAAGGATGGGACTGTTGACATATGTCGGGCGTGTCACCAGCCCGGGGAATCTCTCAGACATATAGTTTCCGGTTGTTCTCGTCTTGCCAACGGCGAGTACTTGCACAGACACAATCAACTAGCCAGGATCGTCCATCAGCAGCTTGCCTTAAAATATAGCCTTGTACCCTTTGAAGTACCGTACTACAGGTATGTGCCCGATCCAGTTCTCGAAAATGGCCGTGCCACTATGTACTGGGATCGATCTATCATCACTGATAGGACTATCGTGGCTAACAAGCCCGATATCGTGGTGATAGATCGATCAGAACGCTTTGCAATGATCGTTGATGTCACTATTCCCCATGACGAGAATCTCGTGAAGGCCGAAAAAGACAAGGAAATCAAGTATTTGGACCTGGCTCACGAGATTGTTGACATGTGGGATGTGGACTCGGCGAACATTGTACCGATAGTCGTGTCAGTTAATGGTCTCATTGCCAAGAGCCTCGACCACCATCTCAAGAGGCTCTCGTTAGGCAGCTGGATCAAGTCCTCCATACAGAAGGCAGTATTATTGGACACGACGCGCATAGTTCGGAGGTTCCTCTCTCTGGAGCCCTAACCACCGGTAGCTTGGTCCCTGTGCCCGGTACCGGTGGGTCTCCGTGGTCCTATTTTATATGGTTAAATTTTATTTGTATTTTTATTAAAGTGATTTAATTATGTAAAATAAGACGATTAGAAAGTAATGAATAAAGAGGAATAATATAATAATATTCTACCACATACACACATCACCATCTAGTCCCAGGCTAAGCAGAGCTTGTGTTATGGGTACTAGATAATGGATAAACATGCATATATACTTTTTTTTTGTAAATACATACATAATTATTATACATAGAAATTATGTATGTATGTATGATGTAACTTAATTTTTTTGGTTTTCGCAATTTTTCCTTTATCTATGCTATAAGAGTTTGCTTCGTGCCAAATTTCAAGATTCTGAGTTCACGGAAAGTTACCTTGTAGGATTTGATTGCCTTGCGAGTAGTTGCGAGTTTTAAAATATGTTTAAATTGCTGTTTCTGTTGATTGCGTTTACATAGAAGTTTCATTTTATTACAGCTTAAACAGTGTTATAGACCTGAGTATTTGATATGAATTGCAATTTAATAACTCTACACGTTCATGAGGAAAGAGGTAGTAACAAAAAAAAAATGTTTTTATTAAGTTGTAACAGCTGTAGTTGTGCCTCTGTATATAGGAAAAGGCTCGCAACAAGACTGCAAAAACTATAGAGGCATTAGCCTTCTCAGCATTGTTGGCTAATTGTATGCAAAAGAACTGATTGAAAGAGTTATGCAAGTAACCGACAAGATAATATGGGATGTACAAGCGGGATTCCGAAAGGGTATGAGGTGCATGGATCAAATTTTTTCCTTGCGAATCATAGCCGAAAAGTTTTTGGTCAAAGGTCAATAGGTCTATTGCGCATTCGTGGATTTGGAAAAGGCTTACGATAAAGTGGTGAGGAATGAAATGTGGTCGGTGCTGTCAATGAATGGGGTAGACAGCAGCCTCATTCGAGCTCTGAAATCCCTTTATGAGGATTATAGAGCTTGTGTGAGGATAAACGGGGCATACACTGACTGGTTTACCATCGAGAAAGGTGTTAGACAAGGATGTGTAGCGTCGCCGTGGCTGTTTAACCTCTTCATGGACATTTGTTTGCAAGATTTAAAACATAGTGACTGCGGTTTAAGGATGAATGGGTTACTCGTCAAATGCTTCCTTTATGCTGATGATCAGGTAATACTTGCGTCTTCAGCGGAGGAGTTGCAGGAGATGGTAACAATCATGCATAATGCGTTAGAGAGGAAAATAATGAAAGTGAATGTAAGTAAAACGTAAGTTATGGTTTTTGAAAAGGAGGAATGCGTTACGGCTTGTAATGTTTTGATCGATGGACAGCGAGTGGAACAAGTAAATGAGTTTGTTTACTTACGTACGTTGTTTACAAGAAATGGTAAGAATGAAAAAGAGATTGAAAGAAGAGTTAATGCAGGTAATAGTGTGAATGGAGCTCTGAAGGCGTTTATGAACAGTCAAAACGTGTCCAAAAAGCCACGTTTGGCTGTGCATAGAGGAGTGTTAGTGCCTACCCTTATGTATGGTAGTGAAATTGGGTATGGCAGAAGAAACTTGAAAGTAGAATAAATGCGGTAGAAATGTAAGCACTGAGAAGTATGTGTGGTATATCTTTGACCGTCAGAGTAAAGAATAGTGTGATAAGAGAGTCTTGTGGGGTAAAAGAAGATGTAGTGACAAGCATCGAGAAAGGCATGTTAAGATGGTTTGGGCACATGGAGAGGATGGATGACGAAAGACTGACAAAGAAGATATATAAGGCAAGTGTGAATGGGACTGGACGAAGGGAAAGACCTAGGCGGACGTTCTCTGACCAGATTGGAGACGTCCTAAAAAAAGGACAGGTCAGAAGTACCCTAAACAGAAGAGCATGCATGAGAAACTTGATGGGAGTGAATGAAGCAAGAGAAGTATATCAGGATCGTTGCAAATGGCGTTCCGTAGTCTCTGCCTACCCCTTCGGGAAACAGGCGTGAGTCTATGTATGTATGTATGTTTTATTAAGTATATTATGTAACTAAAAATTTACATTTATGGAATGTTTCTTTAATCTGTGCTATAAAAAGTGGCCTTATACCAAATGTAAAGATTCTAAGTTCATGGAAAGTACCTTGTAGGTTTTGATTCCCTTGTGAGATTCGAAAATTTGCGAAAATTTGCGGCATAAACAGCTGTATCTTTTGATTGCGTTGGCTTAGAAGTTTGATTCCGTTACAGCTTTAAGATATTCTAGATTTATTTGAGTATTTGACATGAATTTTAATTTAATACCTCTATGCGTTCATAAGGAAAGGGCTAGTATGTTTTTTTGTGTTTTTTATATGATGTAACTAAAAATTTATGGTTTTTGCAATATTTCCTTTATCTAGGCTATAAGAAGTTGGTTCGTACGAAATTTCAAGAATCTAAGTTTACGGGAAGTTTCCTGTAGGTTTTGATTCCCTTGCGAGTAGTTGCGAGAAAATAAGCGGCTTAAATTGCTGTTTCTTTTTATTGCGTTGACATAAAAGTTTGATTTTGTTACAGCTTCAAGTTATTATAAACTTGAGTATTTCATATGAATTTCAACTTAATACTTTTAGGCGTTCATGAGAAAATGGTAATAACTTTAAAATTATTAAAAATATTTTTATGATATGACTAGCCGTTTCCCGCGGTTTCACCCGCGTCCTGAACTACTTCGCGTACCCGAAAAACCCAAATATCTTACGGACCCCTATTTTTTCTAAAATAAAATATAGCCTATGTTACTCGCAGATAATGTAGCTTTCTAATGGTGAAATATTTTTTAAATCGGTCCATCCATCGGTTTATCCATTACAAACAGACAAACAAACAAAAATACAAATTTTGCCTCTTTATAATATTAGTGTAGATGTATCTAAAAATTTACAGTTTTCGCAATTTTTCCTTTATGCATGCTATAAGACATTGGTTCGTACTAAATTTCAAGATTCTGAGTTCACGGGAAGTACCCTGTAGGTTTTGAGTTTCTTCTGATTGCATTAGCTTAGACGTTTGATTTTTTCACAGCTTCAAGGGACGGTAGATTTGACTATTTGATATAAATTTCAACCTTTACGCGTTTCTTAGAAAAAGGGTCTTGACAGACGGACGGACAACAAAGTGATCCTATAAATTTTAAGGGTTCCGTACCTCGAAATGAAGAAACGGAACCTAATCTTTTTAATTATGTCCATTATCATAGTCTTGTATCACGAAATAAAATAATTCCGCACCAAGAATTTCAAGAAATCTTATCTTCAATGCGCAGCGGCACCATACATCACCGCAAGCCATTGCACCACGTTCGCTACAACGTTACCTTACAATTTAGAGAGGCACACCACTGAAACGTGCTGCACCCTATAAATCGCTTTTTATTTTTGCCGGTTAATACCAATTCTTGGAACGCTCTGCATTGAATTATGCGCTTAAGGTACGTTTATACCAGCAGTGACTAGAATGGCTTTAGGTATTATGGAGTACCTTTGTTATGTTTATCCTTTGTTTTACATGAGTCGTCTGTAGGCTGGAAACATGAATGAAGCAAGAATTTATACATAAAATTCGGTTTTAGTTCTTAGGTTTGTTTTGCTAAAACGCTAAGCGCTTTGATTGCTCGAAAGGCGCAGTGGTTTTAGTAGCTACCTCGCCATTAAACACTACGTCGTGTGAAGTCACCAAACGTAAACCGCGAGCTGCTGAAGTGAAAAGTGTGTTGAAATCGCGTCCAAAGTGATAATGCAAACATGTAGTGTTGTTGTTTGTGATAAAGCGAGTAAGTAAGCAGGTAGACCGATTTACTTGTTCGTAAGCGTAACATTTATCCACCCGCAATAATTCAGTACATCCGCGATCATAGCGCTTGCAGCAGTGCCGAAATATTGGATATTTGAAACAAAGGTATGTACATGTAAATGCTGCAGGACAATTTAAAAGTTCTGTGTCGAGTATTCTGACTTGTGAATTCGATCTCCAAAAAAGACGACACTCTGTGTAAATCTAGGTACTATTTGTATCTATTGTTTGAATGTTTGTATAGTTCAATTCGATTCAGAATTAATGCAAAGTGCAGGTTTTTTCTTGAGAAAAACAATGATCTCTTAGATAATCTGAAATTCTTCAATTCCATTACTTATTCAGGAATTAGTTATTTTTTGTTTTAGCTATAGTCAGGTATTACGGTAAATATTTTGATTTCTTAATACTGCAGACTTAAAAAGGATAATCTGAACTTAAAAAAAGACCGGCCAAGTGCGTGTCGGGCCACGCGCAATGTAGGGTTCCGTAGTTGCCCATAATGGCCGTACGTTTATCTTTAAGATTAAGCCAGCGCTCCCAATGTAAACTCAGCTAGCACCAGGCGTCTTTCAGCTAGGCTGCGGACGGACAGACGGACGGACATGACGAAACTATAAGGGTTCCTGGTGGACTACGGAACCCTAATGAATTTTTCTTATCCAGTAAAACGAAAACGTTTTTGTGAAATTGGTTATTTCTGGATGATGATGTGGGTGCTGCTTTAAAATTGTCTTGATACTACTTCAGCCTTCAGCCTTTAGCCTTTAGTAGTCCACTGCTGGACTAGGCCTCTCCTTTGAAAGGAGGAATTGGCCTACTATACCACGCGGGCCAAACGGGTTGGCATAGGGTTTGCATCAAGTTTTCCTTCTCTTTCAGTGGTGTTCTCTGCATAATATGCTCCCTCTGTCGGCTCTTACGACACCCATGGGATGATATGGGGTGGTGACATTCCGTATTCTTAATCCTCCACACGGACTAATGCTACTTATATTCAGACTGATACTACTTATATTCATTTAATTATGTTTTATCGGCCTAAGTTATATATATTGCGTGATTTTTATAGTGTGAAGCTAGCCTAAAGCATGATTAACATAATAACAACATTCAAATATGGGTTGTTATATTACACGTTGTTACAGAATGCGTTGAAGAAATAAAGATCCACTGCTCGTTCCCCGTAGATGATAGCGTGATAATATGTAGCCTATATGTTGACTCAAATTCTTAGTAATATCCCTGCCAAATTTGAAGTAAATCTATGCAGTCGTTTTTGAGTTTATCCCGGATATAGAGACAAACAGACAAAAATTCTAAAAGCTATATTTTTGGCTTCGGTATCGATTGTAGATCATACCCTAAGTATTCTATAAAAAAAATATTCAATGTACAGTTTTGACTTTCCTACCATTTTATTATATGTATAAATTTTTCATTAAACGATGTCTACTTGACGCTTCCCACATTTCACCAATGATTGCCTTGAAAACGTTTTTTAGTACTTTTTCTCCTGTCTGGGTGCTAGTTTATAAGAATATTTCACTGACTATAACATTTTGCAAAATTTTCATCCAAATCTCTCAAAATTTTACCAGTATTAATAATCGTTCGATGTATTTCATGATTGGACGTTAAAGGATAAAAATATTTCTTTTAACTATCAATAAGTAAGACAATTTCTATGCTCAATTCTAGTAACTACAGACTAATCTATCTTTTTAGTTATACTCTAAAAATACTTTGATTAATGATCCTTTAAAATCCAAGATATTTTTTATTAAACGCTTGTTTAATCACACCGGCTATATTATATTATGATACTAGACTGATAGTGAAAGTACAAATGCTAACAAGAATTATTATTAGAGTTAACAATTCAACGGACAATAATTTTGATACACGCTAATCCAGTAAATGTTACTAAACCAGACTTTCTTTAAAGTATTTTGTCTGATCCGAAGTACCAATATGATACTATCATACGAATCATCACAACATTATCTACACTTTCGAAATAGGAATCTAAATCACCGCAAAACAAATTCTTATCTATTTTTCTTATCCAGTACAGCACAATGAAATTCATAAAGCGAGATCAAGCTATATAATAATTCTTAGAAAAATACTCGGAGCATTTGCGAAACGGAACGCGTTCCGTATTCGTATGTAATAAAAATATACATACATATATAAAACATAACAGTGAAGGTTTCAGATATCTGATTATAGTATTGGGTCCCCATCACATTATGATAATTGACACTTGGTCGACGCCTGGTTATAGAAAAAGATTGATTTCCAATTTTTTCCCCGATCCGGTGGCTCTGCCAAGGCGACAACTGATTGATTTTTAGGATATTGCGTTGGATATTACTATAGGTTTTCGATAATTATACGATAATGTGCCGGCGGTCCCTTCTGTTTCGCGTCGGTATTGGGACGGATTATGATCTGTACGCGCTTATGGTTATAATTATATTTTGTGGAGCTGCATTTGAATTAAGGCAGCGTGTATATTATTACTCAGTTAAATATTAATTAATGAATAATTTTGCTCGGTTTTGAATTTTAAATTCACATTCCGATTGTTTTCAGGAAAATTCAACGTGTAATCTTCCTTTATGTTTATTTTCATCGACTATATTCATGTTTGCGCGCCGCCGCATCATGCGCGCACAAACATGCGTACTCCCTCGCACCGTGCCTCACTATCGCGCCGCCGCCGACGCCGGCTGCCGCTTGAGAGTATATAAGAGGCCGCACGCCGTACATTTAGTTAGTTCGGCTTGCACGTACACGCTTCCATCGGAACGGGTTACGGGCAGTCTAACGCTCTCTGACTCGCACGGTCGGCTTCCCCCCCGCGGCAACGACAACGGACAGTCATATTTCTTTAACTTTTTTATCGTCATCCTATTGTTAGTGTTTAAAGTCCTGTTAAGTGTAGTTTTTTGAAGAACAATAAATACCTTTGTTTACATCTGGTTTACGAGTGGTATCATTAAAGAAGAACCCCGTTACAAGTGGCGCACAACGTGGAAGCCGAAGATAGGAAATATTTAAGGCCACGGCCCACTCGCAGACCAGATCGTTTTGGAAGCAGTTCTCCTGAAGAAATGGCTATCAACATGTCAGACAGTCAGTTCAAGGAGCTCATCCTCGCAATCACCAACGGTACACGAGGGAGGAGTACCTTTGCTCAGTGCCCAGCAAAATTTGGAGGTTCAAAGGCGGAAGTTGAAGCGTTCTTAGCAGCAGTGACAGTGTTTAAGGAAGTGGAAAAGATATCCGATGCGAACGCTCTTGAAGGCCTACCATTGGTTCTAGTCGGTGATGCAGCAATTTGGTGGCAAGGTGTAAAAAGCAGTGTGAAGTCATGGGAACTTTTTAAGGAACGTCTGCGCCACACCTTTGCCCCAAAGAAACTAGACTACGTACTTTATCAGGAAATTGTTGGGGTTAAGCAAGATAACCAGACCCCGACAGAGATTTTCGTTGCCAAGAAACGGGCACTGCTTGCCGAGATGTCAGAGCCACATACAGAACAGCAAGAGATCAGCCTCATTTTTGGCCAGATCAGATTCGCTGTAAGGGAAAAGATTTGTAGGGAATCTATAAGAACTTTTGACCAGCTACTACAAAAGGCGGGAGACATTGAGAGGACACTAGTAGAGAAAAATAAACAGAAAGTGGAATCAGATCACAATATACACGATAAAGATACAACAAATCAACCTAAAACTAACAAAAAACAAAATAAGGTACGCTGTGGTTACTGTCGTCTTCCCGGTCGGCCGAGGTATGTAGAAGGAAGGCACGAGAGGATGCAGAAAAACAAAATTTTGTTAAGGCGGAAACTACCTCAAGCACCCCAAAATAGGACAAACCGAAGTTTGCCTGTTATGGTTGTGGAGAGCCCGGTGTAATACGTAGTCGCTGCCCAAAATGTAAAATCAAACAGTCTCTAACGGCTGTTGACTTCTGTTTCTGCTCAGCTAATATGACTGTTGATGTACGACCACGTCCCACGGTCCCTGTTACCATCGAATGTATGAGTGGAATAGCGTATATTGATACGTGCGCAAAGTCGAGTATTGCTTCCTATCAGCTATACCAACATCTGGAACGAAAAGGCGTTAAGTTGGAGAAGGAGATTATGTACGTAACACTAGCTGACGGAGTACCAAGGAAGCAGAACGTCCTCACAGCTAAGGCAACTGTCAACCTTTATGGTCGAGATGTGGCCACGTCATTTGTGATCTTTCCTGAAGCCCGAGAAAATAGGACACTACTTGGGGTCAGATTTATTTATTTATTTATTTATTTATTTACGTTTATTTGGGAAACATACAGAACAATAACAATTAAATACATAATAATATTGATAATAACATGATCCAATCAAGTTTCCACTGTTAAATAATTCATTAAATTAAAGTAGCACAATACAAAAAAAATAGGGTTTTTTTTTTATCGGAAATTAAAACTAAACTAAATTGACGCAATACAACATAATTCAAAATAATCACATTAAAATAATAAATTAGATTTCATTTAAATAAGATATGATTTCATTAAAAAATAAGTATAAACTAAAATTAAAATGAAAACAATGGTCCCTAAGTTAAAGGAATTAAAAAATATATATGAAAAATACCTAACATTAATTAAAATACGATAAAAATAAATTACTAATTAAGTATAGTTTAAACTTCAAAACCATACAAGATCATTCGGAGAAATGAAAAAAAAAAAAAACACATTAAATGTCTAATAATTAAATTAAATTTTGATTCGGATCTATTAATTTCACTACAGCTTTGTTAAAAGTATTTAATGATACAGAGAAAAAGTCAACCTCTGAAAACCTTTGGTTATACGACCTACACGCACGACGAATAAAAGTATTTGCCCCATAATTCGTTCTTGCTGTCGCTGGTTGCAGAAAATTGGTCCTTCTGGCGTTTAAGCGTGGACATTTAAACAATATTTGATTCAATAAGTAGGGAGAATCAACAAGGTTATTTAAAATTTTAAAGAGAAATCTTTGATCCCTAACCAACCTACGATCGGAAAGTGGCAAAAGCTGGCTGACTGGTTCACAAATGTTTAAACAATTAGAGCGGTAACTTAGGTGTTTTAAAAATTTATTTTGTATCCATTCCAACCTATCAATATACACTTTATATTGTGGATTCCAAATAACTGAACAGTACTCTAATATAGGAAGAACTAAAGATCTGTATAAAAGAAGGAGAGTTGAAATTCTTTTGAAATCTCTACCAGTTCGAAGAATAAAACCTAGAATACGATAGGATTTACTGACAGTCTCATTAATATGGTGATCAAATACCAGCTTTGAATCTAGATAAACACCCAAATCCTTCACTAAAAAGACTCTTTGAAGGCTATGTCCACTGATATTGTAATCAAAGAAGATGTTATTCTTTTTACGTGAATATGTTATAACATTACATTTGTTGCAATTCAAGGCCAGTAAATTACGCCGACAGTAATTGGAAAGTCTGTCAATATCGCTTTGCATTAGTAAGCAGTCTTCAGATGAATTGATAATTTTAAAGATTTTATTATCATCAGCATATAAAAGAAAAGACGAATTTATGAAGACTGATGAGACGTCATTGATAAATATATTGAACAATAAAGGACCAAGATGTGAGCCCTGGGGAACACCAGAGGGCACAGGAATAAACGTAGAGCAGAATCCTTTAACAGTTACCGCCTGAGACCGATCTCTCAAATACGACTCCAACCACCGCAATAAATCACCATGAATACCGAATCTATAGAGCTTACCAAGAAGGATATCATGATTTATTTTATCGAAAGCCTTAGAATAATCTGTATAGATAACATCCACTTGGCTGCCCCCCTCCATTGCATTAGTTAGAACGTCGATAAACTCACAAAGATTGCTCTCCGTCGACTTCCCTCTCAAAAAACCATGCTGCTGTTCAATGATAAAGGGTGTCACTGCAGAGGCGAGAAAATCATATATCATATGTTCAAATAATTTAGGTATTACGCTTAATTTCGAGATAGGTCGATAATTAGCCACGTTGTGTTTATCTCCTCCACCTTTAAATATCGGCACAACGTATGACCTTTTCCACACCAATGGCATCACTCCAGAAGATAATGACAACTTAAAAAGTAGATACAAGGGATAGAATAGCCAGTCACTACACCTACGTATAAAAAGTGGGGGAATACCATCCGGGCCAGCTCCCTTAGTAGTATCCAGCCGTTTGAGGTATTTCAATACAGCATCTGCAGTAATGTTAAACTTAGAGAGGTTCACATTCGAACAGAAAGTATCATCGAATTGATTGCACGGAGAACTTCGACAAAAGGAAGAATTAAAGTGATCGTTAAACATTTCGCAAATAGTACCACCTTCCGAAGAAGACGTATCATTAAGAAATAATCTACCAGGTAGATCACCAGTTTTCTTTTTGGATCTTATAAATGTCCAAAACTGTTTGCTGCTAATCGATATATTTTTTTCTGCTCTCTCAATATACGAATCATAACAAGCCGATTCCATTTTCTTTTGCCTTTCGCGCAGCAAGGAAAAAGAACAATAATCCATATAGCGGCCATAAAGCTTCCATTTCTTGTGATATTTTAGCTTTTCCTTTATAACTTTAATCAAAGCTAATGAATACCAGACAGGGTAATTGCGATCACTGCGCAACAATTTGCTAGGCACATGGTGTAGAATTATGCTATCCAAAATCCCATAGAAGTGACTGACTGCCGCATCGACATTTAGACCATCAAAACAGTGAGTCCAGTTTATCTCAGATAGAGCACCACCAATATCGTCGTAATTAGCTCTTCTAAACAGCCGGACCAAGCGTGGTGGTGCGTGTAAAGTCCTAGACACAACGCCAGACATTTTAATATTTAAAGAAGGATGATGGTTGTCTTCCTTTAGCAGGGGCGACGGTGATCGCAGAACAAGACATTCACAATTACTAATCACTAAGTCCAAATTTATAGAAGATGCTATGCTAACCCTGGACCTACCTCAGCGAACCTGTAATTTTGTTGATGAGCCACAGAAGATCTACGATCTGAATCCAGAGAGGCCGGAAGAGTCAAAGGATATTGCGGTTATTCTATCCAGTGTGTGCTTGCCAGCAGAGGAATCGCCAATGATGGCATCACCCAGCCCTGTACCCTCACCGTTTGATATAACGAAGATCATTCCGCAACAGTATCAGGAACCGACTGCCAACGTCATGATGACGCCTCCGCGCTCCCCACAGAGAAGTACTCTTGTTGTGCCCGGGGCAACGGAGCAAACCTTGGAACGACCATACGGACCACTGATTCCCATAGGATTCTCAACTCCACCAAAGAGGCCACGGACAGTCCTATTCGATGGGTACTCACCAGTGATTGATGCCCTGTACGAAGACGCACGTATAAGAATCGAGAACGCGGATGTCGGGTTGTCACCAGAGTCTGCTAGATTGTTCCCGGATACTGAGATCTCGTCTGTTGCTGTGTGCAGCTCCGAGTGCCTGCTGACGGAAGAAGAGACCAAGCGCTTACAACATTTCCTTGAAAGGAATGAAGCGGTGTTCACATCCAACGGCAAGCCAACAACGAAGACTGAGCACGTCATTGATACGGGGTCACACAAGCCTATTTCCGTTCCACCATACAGGCTATCACCCGTTAAGACGGAAACCCTGAAGGTGGAAATACAGAAGATGTGTGAGCAGGGAGTTATAGTCCCGTGCTGCTCACCTTGGTCGGCGCCAGTCGTACTGGTTCCAAAGAAAGACGGCAGCACTCGGGTATGTGTCGACTACCGCCAGTTGAACGCGATCACGACTGCAGATGTTTATCCCCTGCCACGTATCGACGATATACTACATAGTGCCAGACCTACGCGCTACATGAGCACTATCGACCTCCGCGTCGGCTACTGGCAAATTCCCGTAAGAAATGAAGACCAAGCAAAGACAGCCTTCATCACACCTTTTGGTATGTACAAATTTTTAAGAATGCCCTTTGGTCAACGGAACGCACCCGCTACTTTTCAGCGGCTTATGGATAGATTTCGCGTAACCCTTAGTTACATCCTCAGATACTTAGATGACCTAATTGTCATGTCTGCCAGTCTGGATGAGCATTTCAAAGACCTGCAAGACGTCTTTAAGGTCTATCCTCACACAACCGGGCCGTGGACGGGACGGGGACGGGACGTGGACGGGACGGAACGCAGAAAAGAATCGTTGCATACATTTTAAATGGACTCGTTCACACACGTCCGTGGACGGGCCGGGGACGGAGATTCCGTACCCTGTCAGTGCGCTGTCAGTGCCTCGACCGGGGCCATGACGTGCACGGGCCGGCAACGGGCGCCATATATATAATATATTAGCACTAGATGCGCTAAGTGCGACGTGACATCCAGAAGAACAATATTATAAATACGCTTTATAGATGCTAATATAGATGCGCTGTGTTCGATGTAATCTTCAGAAGAACCACATGGCAGTGAATTGTCGTTAAGGCACAATGACGCTTTACTTATTCCTTAGCTTCCTTAGTTCACAAACTTGAGAGAGAAAAAATTGAAAAAAGAAAAACAAAAAAATCGGAAAGAGATGATTTTCTGAAAAACAATCGAAGCTTAAATTGTTATTTTATATTATTTTGCAAGTAAGTAACTACTTGTTTTAATAAAATGTTATAAACGCGTGTACTAGTAAATATAACTTAATGATATTTTTTTTTCTTCTGGGCCAGTCTATTATGAATAAAAAAGGGCGAGTGTATTAACTATTATGCAAAGTATCACTTTAAAACGCGAGTGAAATGACGCATGAAAAAAATACAATTAAGCACATTTTATATTTAAAACTCCCGTTGTATATTCTTCACTCCAATATTTACGAAACTATGACATAATTTCCTAAATAGTGATTTTGAGGAAGATTCATCATTTATAATGAGGCATCATATTATTATTATAACGGTATTAGCCTGAACTCAAATCGTTTAATGCGGGCTTACATTTTAATAATTCAAGTAGCTAATGTTATGTTTTTAAAGGAACACTAAAAAGTATCATCATGATAGGAATGTTTTCAACTGACGCATGGCGTTGTGTGTTAACTAGAAATACAGTACTCACCAATCTTTATGGCCGCTCTGAATGTAGCCATCGGTACGAACTTGCGCATGGTACAGTCGGGTGGACATATCATAACCAAGAAAAATATTTGCAATTATTGAAAATTAAAATCTTCAGTTTCGTTGTTGGATTAGCTATATTATATTGTTTAATTACATATTCAATCAAATTCGATTAATGTAAATTCAGTTAGGTGAAGGGATCAAGGGACTTCTAAATGAAAAAATACATTGGTTACGACAAAACAATTGTTTTTTTATATTTATTTATAATGGGGCTACACCTTCCATAAAAACATATTCCATACTCGTAGAAGGTTCCTCATCTGAAGAACTTTCTTCACTTATTTCGGAATCCATTCTCAAACATTAAAACGACCGCGAGGCATGATCAATGACAAAGGTAACTATATCAGTACAAATAACAACAAGAAACAATAACGATAGCAACGAGAAACAACGAATAAGTAACACTATGAAACTATTCTGAACGCGACGATACTGTCAGAGCTCAGCGAATGTGTGATTCGTGTACGAACGTAGCACTCACACTAACGCGCGGGAGGCGAGGACGCTAGTGGGTGGAAGACAGCGAGCGCGGGCGTACCCTGCCTCCAGACCCCGCGTGCGTCCGCTGATACCTGATTTTGTGTTCTGCGCAGCGTAATGCGGCTAGGTTCGGAGCGGCCATAAAGTTTGGCGAGTACTGTATGTCGTGGCCGTATGGTGAAATTGGCCATTTTATTAAATTATCACATTTCAAGAAAAGTCTTATAATTATCCATTGGTAATTTCATGATTTGCATTGGTCAGATCTATGATAACAAATCGTTTAATCAACAAACTTCATAAAATGGTCAATCATAATTGAGAAAATCGCAACATAATTACATTTTTAGGCAACGAGTCAAATAAAGTAAAAACACCGAACCCGCGTAAGTGGGCATATTTGAGCATGTTGGCTCGAAGTGGTAGTGACATCGTGTCAGTGTCAACATAGACTCTGATGGCTCAAGCTTATACTAGCTTGGATGTGCATCAACGCTCGTACGAGTGGAATTATTAGAAAAATAAGTCTTGACCTCAATATCTCCTGTACCTGGAATTTCCCAGGTACTACAGAGTTACAGACACATGCAGGGTGCGTATGAGTAGGTATGAGGTTTTGTTTTTCTAATAATTCCAAAATCGTGTTTTGAATGATAAATCTAAACTTTCTTCCAAATAAACATAAACAAAATATTCAATATTTCTCTAAAATAAGCAGCTTTAAAGTTCTCTAAACGTAATGGACGCGATAAAGTCATCAGCTGAGCTGTGGACAAGTGCATTACCCCCTCGGCCACACGACCACGTGATCCTAAACTGCCGTCGTCGCGTAGATACGGCCGGTGTAGGTACAGTGCATTTCTGGCGCCAATTTTTCCTGCAAGCACTCACTATACATAGCGGCTTATAAAATGTGTCTATTTCTTTAAGCTTAAAAAAATATTTCGTTTCCCAGGTATTTTTTTCGCGTAGTATGACTTGGTATGATGTGCAAAACGAGTAGACTTCGGCTTGGTTAAGGGTTTTGTGACACTAAATTTATATATGAGATAATTCCGTTTTAACCGATATAAATTCCTCGTTTCAAATATTTGTCACTTCTAGGATATCATATATCCATAGACACATATAACTATAGTTGGTGCCACGAGAAGATAGACTTTTTGTAAACAAACATTCAGGGCTTCACAACCTTTTTTCAAACAGTTGCGTTTTAGATTTTATGCTTTTGAACAGTCTTTTTTTTCAATGCCTAATTATGCCACTATGTTTTTAAATTTATATTGTTAAATTTTACTGAAATAAAAATATTTGATTTTGTGTTTTAAGTGTCGAATGTTCATAAATTAGCCGATTTTTTTGTTGTTTTACTCGTAATAATCTGTAAATTAATGAAAAGTAGAGTTTACCGCCTCCGTGGTCCAGCGGATAGCGTATGCGACTGCTGATCGGAAGGTCCTGGGTTCGATTCCCGGGTCGGGCAAAAGTGGTACTGGGTTTTTACGAATACTCAGTAGCAGCCTGGAGTCTGGTGATGTGCCCGGTAACGGCAATAGGCTCGCCCCCTATTACATGGGACCTAAAAAATTCATGGCGAAATGTGGGTGTAATATTTACACCTCTGCCTACCCCTTCGGGGATACAGGCGTGAGACTAAAAATAAAAAATAAAATAGAGTACCATGTTTGTTAATTATAGAGTACATACAAGTTACTTTATTATTGACACGATTTTTTTAAAATCAATACGCAATCAATAATTTTGCTCAAAGTAGCATAATATCTATTCTAAAATAATAAATTATTGACCAACAATGAATAATATAACAGATAACTAGCTAATACATTGCATAAACATTTCTAGGCATAGAGATTTTACGTTGTCTGTGAATGAAATCGTCAGAATGAACTTAAAGAAAAACCATTAAACGTTACGGTAGTCTGAAAACGCAATTGCTTTTTAGGTATAAATAATTTTCTGCCATATGATATTCTGCACGCGCTTTTTTGAGATGCCGGCAGCGGGAAGAGCGTTGCGATCCTATAAACTTGAATTTTACTTTACACCAACCCCTTCTTGATAACTAAAAATTTTGTCATCTGATAAAATGATGTTAAGCCCAAGAATGTATAATTTTAATGAACTAACGCCAAATGTTGACACTGTAGGCGTTAGTACCTCAAAACATTAAAAGATCCTGTTTGCAGAGCATAATATCGATAAAAACTCGATCCATTGACATATTAGTTTCCAATGACACGTATCTATGTACCGTTGCGCTCATTGGATTTGAAATTATTTGTTTTTGACAGAACTATCGCTAAGTCACTTAGTAAAAATTCTTTGTTTACAAAAAGTCTATGTTCTCGTGGCACGGACTCTAGTGAATAATTTGGCCAAAGATTAATACTGAAATAAAACAGATGTGACAAAGATTTGTTGACATGTATTAAGTACTCACAAAAATTTGGCAAAATTTTAATTTATGTTTGTAAAATGGTTGATTGAAGTTTTAAACTGCTATGAAATAGGACTCGAGTTTGATTTTGAGACTTGTTAATGTTGTTGTCTTTTTGAAGTTCTGCAGATAAACATTATAGGGATAACAATATATGAAGTAAAAAAATGTTGTGAAGTGGTAATGTGAAATAAATTGCCGCAATTACTAATTATGAAAGGCATCTAACCTAACCCTTCATATTCACTCCATATGAATTTAATTATTGGGACATAGAAACGTAGGTAGTACCACAGTACACATTACCGTAGTAATACAAACAAAATAAAAGTAGGATCACTGGTAGAAATTAACTTCCTGAAACTTTATTTATATTCTTCGAAGTATTTCATCATACAGCGAGACGTGCGACGGTACTGTAGCGTTAAAAAATGCTATAAAATGTATGCTGGTTCACTTTCATGCTAACTAACTTCATCAGCATATTGGCCAATAAACGTCCACTGCAGGACATAAGTCTACCAAGAAAACGCTTACTTATAAGCTGGTAATAAATCTTGTAGTATTTATTATTATGCTTTCCTGATTTGCATAAGAATTTATCTAGTTCATAATAACTGCAAATTAACTTATCTTTCTTATTAATCTATGATCGAAACCTAACATAATAAGTTTGACAGATCGCAATGGACTCGCCCATTTTTGTTTAAATTCTTTGAGTAAAGAATATACATGGAGAGGGCAAATAGTACATAATTATGGAAAATTATTGTTTTTATCGAAAGATAACATGAACAGCAACTGTATGCGAGAATTCCTAGAAATGAAACGTTGAATAAAATTATATTATTTATAAATAAAGTTAAAAAATCAATTTTGATTTTCTTATCCCCTTATGGTATTTCAGTGTGGTAGTGTGTTTCATTACAGTATGTATGGCGCCATTTCTGTCCGGTTCTTTCTCAGCGACACTGTATCGATATTGGCTACCAGAGAATATTTTGTTTCATGTTTAGTTTGTCTTCATGTCAAGGGACGTTTTTGCTTTACCTTGTTTGCCCGCATTAGGGTAATGGAATAAACTAATCTGGAAAAAGATTTTAACTAACCAAAGTAGGTAACTTACTGCAAATATCAATTTACATATTTTTACAAAATATTTTTTTTATTTTGTACTAAATCGTAGGTATAGACGCTAATTTCGTAGGTAGGTATGTCCAATCCATGTTATTCCCAGATCGGTGTTTTGTATTAGACTTGCCCAAGTGCAAATAGTGACAGATGAAAGGTCCCGGCTAGGGCTTGCAAATGTTCTTAATTTTTATTCGAATACTCATTTGATATTTTTATATTCAAAAACTTTTTTCTTACTATAGATTCTTACTTTAACTATAGGGTTATATTCCTGGCAACCATTACAACTAAGGTGCTCGATAGTTTGCTGGATATATACATGGCCCCTAAAATTTGTCTGCACGTCGCGTAGTTTAATTAGTTTAGTTTTGTTTTTAACACAGACCGTCCGGTACTACATAGTTAGACTGGGTTGCATCATCTTACTTTAACAATGACAAAGATCGCAACATCTGTCAAAGTACCGGTTAAGCAAAAAATTAGTTGCACCACTTGACAATTGTTAAAATGACGTCATAATTTTACGTTAACTGTAACCGCTCGATATTGGCCGGTTAAAGTTATTGTTAAAGTCAGTTCTATTGTTCTATTATTGATACGCATCGAATATAACCACCAAAAATGTCACTGCTTCGAGAAATACTCGCAGAAACTAGTTCCTCTGAAGACGAATGTGATTTAGACCCGATAAGTGTAAGGCCTAGGAAAAGAAAAGTGTATTTCTCCAGAACCAATCGAGTTTCAAAATGGGACAACAAATCATTCTTGGCTAGATTTCGAGTCTCCAAAAATGTAGCGCGGTGGCTAGCTCAACGGTCGGAACACTCTCTGTGATAGCGACCTGAAATTGTATTAGGTAGAAATGAAAATAATAACAGTGGAAACGATAAATGTGACGATGCCAGGAATCGAACCTTAGCTGGTCCGCCACAGTGCGCTGGTGGTGTGTGACTGGCGAGTATTCCTACGACGATCATCTTCTATGTGCTAGTGGACTGTATGGCTTCGATCTATTCGGGGCTTCAGAAATAAAACATCTTCATACGTTAAGAGCAATGCTGTTCAGGTGTTCGGTGCTGGATGGTTAAATATAGTTACTTGGTTACAACATGGTGGTTGGGACGCCAACAAACTGGCCAAAAATGTGGTCGCTTAGCTACTTCGAAATTTTACCTTTACGCCAACCACCGCACCGAACATATGCACAACAAATCTTTATTTGTGATACATGTAATTATCTTAGATACTATGGGTACATGCATATATGTTCTATACATAGCTAGATAGGTCAAAAAGTTCTATCGAATGGTATATAATACATAAACCTAACTGTTTGCATCACTAAGTTATTCAAGAAAAATTATCGAAAAATGTTGTCACACAAGGATCCGCCCACTATATTTTCTATAAAAAACTATGAAATACTATAGTTATGTATGTAATTTTGGTGGGCCGTTGTGTGCAACTATATGGAGCATCTAATAAAACAAACGCCATGGAAATAGCTTTATTCAATACTAACATAACATACTAAAACCTACGATACATAAGCAAAAATACAAATTTTCTTAAGAAAGCACTATAGTAGATAAACAACGTTTATGATAAACATGCAAATGTTTATTATTACGATTATTTCGACTATATAAACCAATAACTAGCAATAAGAAACTATTTAAACATGATTTCAAGCCTATTGAAAGCTAAAAACACTTATAAAACTATAAAACTACTATGTAAATAAAACAGCTGTTTACCAACTATTATTTCTTATCTATTACAACTGATAACACTATTTATGATCGATATCTAAGTCCCTACGGTTAGCACGAGTATAAGTTTAATGCTTATACACTACACGGCGTACTATGTATTACTGATTTGCGAATTTTCACTATTCTAGCGTTATTTTATCATTGAAATTAAACTACAGTTTACGGATTTTATCGCGTTATATTGGTTTCACTTGTTATTATACATGATAAAATCCGTAAACTGTAGTTTAATTTCAACGTGTAACATTCGCGTAAACCCAAGAAAATATTATGTTATTTTATCACTTTGACGCGTCCGGGAACCGAACCCGGTACCCGGTACGAATACACTATTCACTATAGAGATTTTTAATGTCTGTCGCGAAGAATAAATAAGTATGAAATTTTGAGCACCAGGCCCTTCAATATATTTATCATTGTATCTATTTATGTAGGTACCTTTTTGCCACTCTCTTGATATTCTCAAATTTGTATTTGATCTGCTTCACAGTGCGCGGGATCTCTCAATTCGCTTTCTATTAAAGTCCACACGCTATCCTTTTGCTTACTACTTATAGCATCGGTTTTCTTACAAAATAATACATTTTGATGTTTGGTTATTAACGATTGAAGTCTATCGACTTCAGCTGCGGTAATGTTTACGCTTCTTTCCCTGAAATATACAGAATTTAACGTAAAGATAGGCATAAGTTTGTGTGCTGTAAAAAGAATAACACGCAAGTGTTATGGGCAACAGAATAAGTTGTGCATACTTACTTTGTTTGGCTGTTTACGTACAAGCTTTTTGTATTTGATGCCATTATTATCTTCTATACTTCGTAAAACTTGAACTCGTAATAGATGTAGTATAAACAAGAAAGATAATCAAAATCTTTTAAAATGATGCACGTTCAGCGCGTTCAATTCGTTTGACGTTCGATATAATATTTGACAATTGACATCTTGACATTATCAATAACAGCGAAGCTCTAGTATTGCCGGGCTTAAAAATAGTTCCCGCAGCGAATCTGGGTAGATTACGCATCATTTGTCTAGCAACCCTGTTAACTTTAACATTAGCAACAAAAACGTTGGTGCAATACATTTTGCGGCAGCCGTCAAGTTTACTGTTAAAGTTATTGTAAAATTTGACTTTAGCTTTTACTTTAACCGGTGATGTGGTGCAATCCACTCTTAGAAACACATGTAAATCCGTTTTTCTTAGACCTTTATAAGGCATTCGACCTTAAACCTCTTGTTGTTTCGTTTTTGTTTTTGTGAGAGTTTGTGGCTAACTCTAGTGTCGGAGTTTTCTTCATAGCCTAACGATTCCTATTGTGAGACAAGAACCGGGACCTACAGCTTTACGTGCCCTCCGAAGCAAGATAGCGCTCAGATGTAAATGCCACACGTGGTCACCCATCCAAGTGGCGACATGTGCAAGCGTTGCTTAACTTTGCCGATCTGTATGGGGTAAGTTAAAAACTGAGAGTGAGGTAGATACTGGTATGAACTATGAGGTAGGTACGTGAATGCTACAATATTGGTATGCAAATCCAATAAACACTGTCAGGCGGGCGCGTACAGCTCTGCATGAGGAATATGGGCTGAAATCTGGTGTAAGGCAAGAGGAAATCACCTCGCCACGCCTTTATATATATATATATATATTTCTTATTATTTATAAATAAGCTAACTGTTGTACTCAGCAAGGCTGGTGTCGACTGTCATGATGATGGAGTTGTTATGAACAACATCAGCTATAGGTACGGACGAAATGGTCTTGCTGGGACCAACAATCGGTGCGATGAGACGCATATTAAAGTTGTGTGAAGTTGCGGGCGCTTTTGGAAATACACTCCAACCATCCAATAACGGCAAGCCGAAGACGAGGCCCTGACTTGAGCACTGACAGCTCGCCACAAAGCTGCCCTGTGATTTGTAAGCTTTTCTTTCATCCTGTGATGCTGTTTTTGTTTATCATAAGATGAAAGTGATGTTTGAAAGCTGTCACTCTGCCCTCCGATTGCGTTAGTCTCATGTTGAGATAATGACTGCCCCCTAGAGATTTTTATTATTATTATGATTCTATTTCCGCGGCTATTCTTCTTATTATTTTGAGAACTCCTCTTTTTAGGGGTTCGTCTGCAAGAAAAATCAAATAAGTAAAATAAGTATATGTTAAGAATGTCAACTAAATGTCAAAAGTGCTTATTGGTATTTAGGACAATTTTGAGAACGTTGTTCGAACTAGAATCGGAAATTGCAATTTCCTTTGGAATATTTAACACAAATCATAATTCAAATATTAAAATTCAAGCTCTAGTGACAGCCCGTCCACGCTCCGGTTGCTGCCCTGACGTGTGTGAACGAAATATCCTGGCCGGGACCCGGAAGCACGGTGACGGCCCGTCCCCGTCCCGTCCACGTCCCGTCCACGGCCCGGATGTGTGTGGATAGACCATTTAATCGGTTGAATGAATACAATCTCACAGCTAACAAAGGAAAATGTGTTTTCTTCTGTGCGAAGGTCAAATATCTAGGTCATTACATAACACCTGATGGCCTTCAAATGGATCCAGACAAAATTGCTTCCATAGTGGATATGGCTGCACCAGCAAACCTAAAGCATCTGATCTCATTCCTGCAGATGTGTTGATGGTACAGGCGATTCATCCCTAATTTTGCAAAGGTCACCGAGCCACTTTTTCGTTTGACGAAGAAGAATTCAGTTTGGTGCTGGGGAGATGATCGGAAAAAGGCATTTGACGAGCTGCGGAAACTGTTAGTCACGGCACCTGTGCTAATCCAAGCAGACCATACCAGACCTTTTACAATTAAATCAGACGCAAGTAACTACGCGATCGGAGCTGTTTTGGTGCAGGGGGAGGGGGAAAATGAGCATCCAGTTGAGTACGCTAGTCGCCTCCTCACTCCAGCTGAAAGAAATTATTCAACCACAGAACGAGAAGCACTAGCTGTAATTTGGGCGGTGAACAAATTTCGTGGTTTCATCGAGGGTACGGATGTTACTGTACTAACCGAGCATCAAGCCCTGAAGTAGCTTATGTCATTAAAGTCCCCAACAGGTCGTCTAGCACGATGGGCCCTGCAACTACAACCCTATAACCTGACGATAAAGTACATTAAAGGAAGAACAAATGACGTTGCCGACACTTTGTCACGTCCTCACTGTGATCCTGCAACAGAACAAGACTGTGGAGTATGCAGTCTAATAACTAATATGCCAAGGAGGAATACGAGAGAAATCAGAGAGGAACAACTAAAAGACAAGGACATACAGAAAATAATTAACGAACTAGAAGGAAATCAACATGAAAATGGAAGATATTGGAGTACAAAAGGATATCTCATGAATCAGGGACTACAGGTACAAATCTGAAAATGATAACGGAAATGCTCAACTAGTTGTTCCCAACCATGAGCAAGAAAAAGTTATCAGTACGTATCATGATGAAGCTTCCGCTGGTCATTATGGAGTGGAGAAAACTATTGAACGCATTGCTAAGCGATATTTTTAGAAGGGAATGAGAACCCAAATAGAAAATTATATTCGGAACTATATCCAATGACAGCGATATAAGCCAAGCAATCTCAAACAGCGGGCCTGCTCTAAACAACGGCTCTCAACCAAAGATTTGAAGTCGTATCCTTCGATTTGTTCGGACCTTTACCCAACACGGTTAAGGAAGAAACATGTATCTTCAATGTAGAGGACATGGCCAGTCGATGGGTTGAATTATTCACATTATTGGATGAGATCATTCTACGGTATAGCACACCAAGACGGTTCATTAGTGATAACGGATCTCAATTTGTCAGTAATGTGATGCAACAACTGACGTTCTGCCTGGACATCAAACACGGTTTTACCCCTGTCTACCATCCTGAAACAAACCTAGTTGAAAGGCGCAACAGAGATTTAAAAACACAGTTGGCCATACTAGTGGGAGAAAATCATAATAGATGGGCAGAACATTTGCCAAGCATACGTTTCACAATGAACACAGCTGTTTGCTCGTCTACTGGTTACACGCCAGCCTACTTAACTTTTGGACGAGACCTTCGCACGATCGACGACGTAAATCATGATCTGCGACAAATAGTACAAAATGAAAATTTTGTTCCCGAGATACCACCAAAGTTGTTAATGATGGCTTCTACATTGAAGAGAGCCCATGAAGTACAGGAGATGAAAGAGGAGAAGCGAAAGGAATACATTGATAAGAGACGTCAATCATGTCCTAACTATCAACCTGGCGACCAAGTTATGGTTGATGTTCACGCCTTAAGCAAATCGTCACAAGGTTTCAGTTCTAAACTAGCACCTCGCCGAGATGGCCCATACATTATCAAAAACATTCATGGACCATCCTCTTTCCAGATTGCTGATCCTGTCACCCCAAACTAGACTGCAGGGTTGTACCATGCCTCAGCCCTGCGTCCGTATCGAGGCTCGACAACAGCCAGCCTGCCCTTACGCGGGCGGGGTCGCCCGCGGAAGAGCAAGCCAACTGTTCCTGAGGCCCTGACACCCACTGCCAAGCCTCGAACCCGCGGCAGACCACCAAAGAAACCACAGCCTACTTAGATCCTGTCTATCTCACCGGGTCGTCATCGGAGACAGAGGGGGAGACTGTAGTACTGCCCACCCGCGCCGCCGCATCGTGCGCGCACAAACATGCGTACTCCCTCGCACCGTGCCCCACTATCGCGCCGCCGCCGACGCCGGCTGCCGCTTGAGACTATATAAGAGGCCGCACGCCGTACATTTAGTTAGTTCGGCTTGCACGGACACGCTTCCATCGGAACGGGTTACGGGCAGTCTAACGCTCTCTAACTTGCACGGTTGGCTTCCCCCCCGCGGAACCGACAACGGGCAGTCATATTTCTTTAACTTTTCTATCGTCATCCTATTGTTAGTGTTTAAAGTCCTGTTAAGTGTAGTTTTTTGAAGAACAATAAATACCTTTGTTTACATCTGGTTTACGAGTGGTTTCATTGAAGAAGAAACCCGTTACATGTTCTTTTTTGTATAATCATAGAAGAGAATATCAGTAAAACAGGTCAAACACAAAAATATTGAAACGATTTAGCTGCTTTATCACTTTCCATGTTTCAAATGTTTTGTAATGTTGCATTGCTTTCAAAAAAAGTTTATTACAACAGAAATATATTTTGATAAATTAATTTCTGGGCCACAAAATTGACTGTTTACATAAACGACTACCTCCGCAAGTAAATGACCACGCGTGCCTTATTAATATATTCATACTTGCGTGCTTTTTAAGCTTATGCTGTCCTCTTGGGTATCAAACAAAATTTTTCATGTGGATAGACTATAAAATCAGTATTTTTTAAGAACATTGGTTATTCAGATCCTTTAAATTTTGACTAAAATTATGTTAGTATCTAAGTTCATTATCTTTTAGTTGTAGTTCTGTTTATTTCCACCCTACTATTGAGTCATCTTAGTTGCAGGTTAGGTTGCAGGAAACAAGATGGAAAGGTCGACTGCAGTTGTGGTAGTTCCTATATAGGACAGACCAAACGAACCATCGCTGAAAGGGTCAAGGAACATATCGCAGCTGTAAAAAACCGGCAAATTAACAAGTCTGCCATAGCTGAGCATTTGTTGGAGTCTGGACCAAACCACTGGATCGAATTACATCAACCAAGGGTCTTATCTACCGATCGTCACTATTACTCCAGACTTGGAATCCAGTAATCAACAAATGTAAACCCCGCCGCAGCAACACAGCTCATCAGTGTGTAGACGTCATAAGTGCTGTTTGCCGACGTATCGACAGATCGGATAAAAATCAAAATAAAAAACAAGTGAAGGTTGCTGCCGAAACCCGCGCTTCACAAGGACGGCGCTGAGATGACATCAGTCCTGCTGCGACCAAGGCTGTTTTAAGACGGCCGAAACGTCGGTAAAACATAGGTATTTATACCTTAAATTAATTAAATATCGCGAATAAGACCTGTTGTAATAAAATTGCATGAAGATGGAAAGGTACGAAAGCTAGGGAAATCGGTGAAGGAAACAAGTTTTATTATTGTGGAAGTGATGGCAAAAGAAATGGTGTGGGAATAGTGTTAGATAAAAATCTGAAAGATAGCGTGACAAGTGTAAATAGAGTTAATGACAGATTGATTGCTGTCAAATTGATGTGGCAAAGTATTATTCTGAATGTGATAAATGTGTATGCCCCTCAGGTAGGCTGTGATGATTGTGAGAAAGAGAAGTTTTGGATGGATTTCGATAGCATGATGACGAATATACCGGAGAATGAAGAGATTATTGTTGGAGGAGATTTTGATGGACATGTGTGACGAACAAGTGAAGAGTATGAAAGAGTACATGGAGGTTGGGGACTCGGCAGCCGAAATTGTGAGGGAGAAGCAATTCCCCAAGCTGCTGCCGCTTTTGACCTAGCAGTTGCAAATACTTGGTTCCAGAACAAAGAGCAACATCTGATTACATACAACAGCGGCCACCACATGACCCAGATCGATTATTTCTTGCTAAGACGTAATCGACTCAACTGGGTCAAAGACTGTAAAGTGGTACCAAGAGAAGATTTAGTCACGCAGCACAGGCTCCTGATTGTCGAACTTAAGATTCGAATACGCTCTCAAAGAACCAAGCAGCAACTGACTCCATGAATAAGATGGCATATGTTAGAGAAGAATGAATGTGTAGAAAAATTCAGAGATAGAGTGGTAGATAAGATGTTAGAAATGGGTGATATGAATGATATTAGTGTCAATGAGTGTTGGGAAGAGGTGAGTAAATGTATTAAGTGTGTAGCAAAGGATGTGTAAGGAGAGTCAAAAGGGAAGCGTATGAAAGATAAGGACACGTGGTGGTGGACAAAAGAGGTACAGAATGCACTTAAGGAAAAAAAAGCAAGGTTTAAAGAATGGCAGCTGATGAAAGGAGGAAACGAATCTTTAGAATAAAGTAAGAAGAATGAATATATTGAATGTAAAAAGAGAGCCAAAAAAGCCGTAGCCATTGCTAGATCCAAAGCTCTAGACCACTTGTACGGGTTACTTGAAAAACCCGAGGGTCATAAATATTTATACAGCATGGCTAAAGCTAGAGAGAGAAAGGCGAAGGATGTATCCCATATTAAGTGCATGAAAGACGAAACAGGGGCGTTTCTTATGCACGAAGACAGAATAAAAGAAAGACGGAGGACATACTTTGAAAAGTTAATTAATGAGGAGAACGATTGGAACGGAAACCTTGAGAATGAGGTGATGAATATTGGTTTAGTGAAGGAAAAAAATAAGGACGAGGTAAAGAAGGCTGTTAGTGGAATGAAGAATGGAAAAAAATCAACGCAGGATGGATGAAATGGCGACAGGTCTCAGGCACAATATGCGACCACAAAATGCCTGTGAAATTAAAGGGCCGCATGTATAAATCGGTTATAAGGCCTGTCGTATTGTATGGAGCTGAGTGTTGGGCTACAAAAAAGATGGATGAGAAACGATTGCATGTGGCAGAGATGAGAATGTTACGATGGATGTGTGGAGTGACAAGAATGGACAGAATTAGGAATGATTACGTTAGAGGTAGTATGAAAGTGGCGCCCATTGATAAAAAGATAAAAGGGAGTCGATTGGCCTGGTATGGATATGTTATGCTGAGAGATGAGATTTATGTAGGTAAAAAAGTGATAAATATGCATGTAGAAGGACGAAAAGGGAGAGGACGGCCAAAGAAAAGATGGATGGACTGTGTGAGGATGGATATGAAAGAGAAAAGGGTAAACGATCGGATGACTGGTGACAGAGAGGTATGGAAGAGAAGGACATACTGCGCCGACCACAAATAAATTGGGACAATATTGAGTCATCTTAGTAAAAACATAGATATTATCATCAACTCATAGATGGGTTCATCTTACATAAAGACTTTGGTTTAATTTTAGTTATAAACTAGGATGCCATTTAGATTTTCATGACAAATCACACTGTACTTCTTCTTATACTTAATAAGTAACTAAAAACTTTGTAGAGTGACAGAGTTTTGACCAAACATCATATTTATTAACTCCTATCGTCGTTCACATATTGTTATGCTTTGCGTTTTTATCGTTGTATAACGTTTCCTAAACCTTTATTGCAGTATTTGTTTTACCTGAAAAAGTGAAAAATGTTTTTAATGTATCATTACAACTTTTCCGTCAATTATGTCTGTTTATCACGCGATCATGGTTTTAAATTCAACCCCTAATAATAAAAATCAGAAACAATTTTAAACTACACAATAATAAAACCCTAGCGATTCCAACTTAATCGTGACGGTAAGCACGCAACTGCGCTCTTTATTACCAAATTAACACACCGATTCATTCCATAAACACAAACGGTCACGGAAGGGCCCATAAAAAAGTAACTAATTCCCCCATAGAAACTTTCGCGTCCCTAAATCATCTCACCCATGGTAGGGGTGCTCCTGATATTATGGCAGACGAAATGGTCCGTCTATACGGGCACTAAACATGTTGTTAAGTTGACTATAGACTTGGTTTTACGGTACGGTTATTAAACAGCCACCTTGAAGATAAAGCGACACTTTATAGTAAATCTGGTATTTTTACTATTTCATGACATCACACAAAAAAATTGGGCAAGTGCGAGTCGGACTCGCACACAAAGGGTTCCGTACCATCATCTATAAAAGAAAATCACGTTCGTTGTATGTATACTTAAATACTTTATAAGTTTCTACCTGTTTATTAAGATCGAGTAACAAATTGCTTAAAAATTACGTTTGTTGTATGGGAGCCCCCCTTTATTATTTACTTTTTTTAAATTAAATTATTTATTTTGAAAGGTTATATACAACTACATATTCTGTAAAAATTTAAAGCGTCTACTTGTAACAGTTAGTAATTTTGAGCAAAATATACGAAAAAAAACACGTTTTTTGTATGGGACCCCCCCTTAATTTTTTTTTTTTTTTTAGTGTTTGTTGTTATAGCGGCAACCGAAATACATAATTTGTGAAAATTTCAGCAATCTAGCTATCATGGTTTATGAGATACAGCCTGGTGACAGACAGACAGACAGACAGACAACGGAGGCTTAGTAATAGGGTTCCGTTATTTACCTTTTAGGTACGGAACCCTAAAAATTATGTATTTCGTTCAGCGGAATACAACAGATTAAAAATACAGATTCATGGAACGATTTGCAGAGCTCTGCTTCTAAATAAATAAACGTGATAGTATCTCTAATCAAAAACAAGGAAAATTCGACGTACAATTTTTAATTATTTATTGACTCACGCCTGTTTCCCCGAAGGGGTAGGCAGAGGGGTAATATTACACCCACATTTTGCCAGGAATTTTTAGGTCCCACGTAATAGAGGGCGAGCCTATTGGCGTACCGGGCACATTAGCAGACTCCGTGCTGCTACTGATAATTTCCTAACGGAAAACCCAATAACACTTTGGCCGACCCGGGAATCGAACCCGAGACTTCCCAATCCCACGCGCACAATTATGCCGCAAGACCAACGAGGCAGTCGTACAAATTCATCGCAATTGATTTCACTTGGCAAAAAGAAGATTAAAATTCGACAGACAATAGCCAGCAAGAGCCGGGAGGCGATAACAATCGACTGCCATGCATAGAGTATCGGGTTCAAATCCACGGCACCACTGTCTCTTCAAAGTTATGTGGATATTCAATTGTTAATTATCGCTTGATCCGTACCTCGTTTCCGTCAATTCCAGCTATCGTTAAGATCTTCAGCAGTATAGAGAGTCAGTTGTCGTATGTATAGTCGTATAGTTGTGTATTATAAAAAAGAGATGGGTGCAAGTGAAACTTACATAGGGCCCGTTTGGCTTTAAAAGGCATTCTACGGCTAACGGAAATGCATATGAGTGCCAAATTTTAACTCTTTTTTATTTTTATTTTTATAGACTCGCACCTGTATCTTCGAAGTGGTAGGCAGAGGTGTTTGTTAATATTACACCCACATTTCGCCATGAATTGTTAGGTCCCACGTAATAGGGGGCGACCCTATTGCCGTTACCGGACACTTCACCAGACTCCGTGCTGCTACTGAGAATTTGGAAAAACCCAGTTACACTTTTGCCCGACCCGGAAATCGAACCCGGGACCTCCGATCAGCAGTCGCATACGCTATCCACTGGACCACGGAGGCAGTCAACTCTTTTGGTCCAGTAATTTAGGAGCAAATTGGCTGTGACAGTGAGACGGAGAGACACACGAGTAAAAAAGAAGAGTTCAGTATTTTATTATTTCGTATAATACCTTAATGAACCCTTTGCCGGGCTCATTATGGATGTTTGTTTCCTAAAGCCTCCATCGAATATAATGTCCTCATATCATTATGAGTATTAGCAAGCAAAAATAAAGTTAATCAGAGCTCTAATATTGTTCCTGCTCGCTGAAATAGCATAATATTTTAATCCATATATGCACAAACAACGAAGTCGAACCAACTTATGAATCACGTAGTCTAATCAGGTTAGGAGATTATCAGTATTAATCGGGCTTTACAAAATAACTTGGTCCATAACATGTTTACCGGACTGGATCGCACCATACCAGTGACCAGTCACTCTAAGCCCGTCACACAGTACCGGTGCCACTAAATATGTCATATAGTGTCGTGGAGCGAGCTTTCACAAGTAATTACAAAGGTTTGAATTAGGACTCGAATCAAGAGCTGTCTCCCGCACTAGTCGCTCGTAATAAACTTGTATAAAAATATAGCTGCTTTTGCGAGAAATGAAAATAGTTTAGTAATGGACTATTAGTTATAATAGTTACAAAAAGAAAGTTTATATAAATCCCTACAAAAAAATAAAGCTGTGGATACATCTGAGCATTTCACTGAAAATAATATTAAGTAGACGAGTGCAGTGCATAGTGCAGTAGGAAAGCATCAATTGGATTTTCTGCAATAATTTTATTTTATATATTGTTTGCATATGTTTTTGAAAGATCTTCTTGCTATAGGCGTATTTAGCATTTTGGTTACGGCCCACCCCAGAATTTTGATTCCTGATTCGTAATCGAAAAGAAAGTTTATATAAATCCCTACTAATAAATTCGAAAGTGTGTATGTTCCGTTTTCACGCTAAAACGGCTGATCCGATTTTGTTGAAATTTTATATAAAAATAAATTGGACCATGGAGACGGACATAGGCTACCATAAGTTGAAAAAAAATAACTGGGAGGGATTGTAGGGAGTGTAGAAACTAGTACGGCACAAATTTACCTCTTGAGAGTGTCATCTTCACACAAATTGAGACTGAAAGTAGATTTGTGTTACCCCGAATTAAACGCGTACGAACCCGCGAACAAAAGCTAGCATGTGTATAAAACTGCTGGTTTGACTTTGTTCAGTACGATGTTATTTGAAAGTGACTTTAAAATTGAGGTAAAATATTAAGGTCTATGTGATTTTGTACATTATGAGTATTTTCATTCTTAAAAATATCTTACTTCCTTAGTCAGGCCGTTTTGTTTTGAATAGCCACTAGCCGGTTACGTTTTAAAATATTCGAAAAGTGGCCACAAAAAGCACCAAGAGTGTAAATCATTCGTGTTGCCTCGTAATAGAATCATACCCATGGCACACAGCTTACTAGCAGCGGCAAGGTGATCGCTTAAACCTCTAAACCATCCGTGAATTTTTAAAGATAGACATAAAAGAGATAGTAGAATTGTGTTGAATTCTCTCTTTAAATTTCGTTATCATATTCATTTTTTCTTTTTTTCATAGACAACTCCCGCATTAGGACTAAATCCTGTGTTGCGGGGGACTTTTACAAACATATAACTAACGGACACAACGAACACCCAGACTCGAAACAACAATTTATGAGTTACACAAAGTGTTATCTCGTGTGGTAATTGAACCCACAACACACGAGAAGTGTCAAGCGGCGAGGCAGCCGCTTAAACCACTACGCCAAACCGTGCAGTCAATATTCTACTGGTAAGTCACTATTTAAACGATAGTTAATCTGAAGTTTGCTAAAAGTAAATGAAACTGTCTGACATACATCGTAGAACAATTTCGTTCTTCACAAAATCATGTCAATTTAGTATGGTCACATGTGCCAAATCTATAATGTACAAAATTTTCGAAACAAGTGATATGATACGCCTTACCTTGACTGCTATATTTTATAAGATTATTTAGTAAACAAGTTTATTGGAAGATATCACAATAAAGACCTTTAACGGTCCATTTTGTATTTTGGCTACATATATTTTTGTCTTCGCAAGGCACTATGATACAAATTCCATCATCATCATCAGCCTTTAACAGTTCACTGCTGGACTAGGTCTCTCCTTTGAAAGGAGCAATTGGCTGACTATGCCACGCTGGCCAAACGAGTTGGTATAGGGTTTGTATCAAGTTTTCCTTCTCTTACAGTGCTGTTCTATGCATAATATGCTTCCTCTGTCGGCTCTTACGCTACCCATGGGATGATATGGGGTGGTGACAATCCGTTTTCTTAATCCGTCACCACACGGACAGATTCACACAAATTCCATAACTAAACTGTAATTGATGTCAAACTAAACAACTTCAATATTGATGTCAATTACATAACTTAACCACCTGCAAAGCGTACAGGAAGGGCCTTAGGGTCCGAAAAGTAAAAAAAATATATATCCATCAAAGATTTCACCGAACACCTCTAAACCCTCGCGGACGTGCGACGGATCAGCAACCCTTCACCAATTACGGTCGGACGGCCCCATCTGACTGTAATTTTCCACGCCACTTGGCCTAATTAGGTAAAACGGCCGTCCCCTGGGTTGGACACAGTTAAGACGATGGTTTAAACAGTTGGTGTATGTGTGTGAGTTACGGAGATAATGCCTTGTTTTGTGGATGAAGATTAATGTCTTACTCTGTAAGTGGTATTGAATTCGGCATTGGCGGTTGTTTTGTTTAGTGGAGTAAGCCGAGAGTTCATAAAATTCTAGAGCACTGAGATTCTCAATTACTTTTAATTTCTGATTTCAGTGTGTTTTCTATGTCAAGATAACTCGAACAATATAAAACTAGGCAACCGTAATAACCTTAGGACGATGTAGCTAACGAAAAACACCAAGATCAAAAAAAAGATGTGCGATGCGATATTGTGATAAGTTATATATGATGATATATATAGCAGCGATAGTCGAGTGGAGAGACCGACAGACTGCTTCGCACAGGGTCTCGGGTTCGAATCCGCGGCAAGCGTCAATGACTTTTCGCAGTTAAGTGCGTATTAAATTGTTAATTATCGCTTGCTTATCGGTGAAGGAAAACATTGTGAGGAAACCTGCATGTCTGAGAGTTCTCCATAATGTTCTCGAAAGACATGTGAAGTCTGCCAACCCGCTCTTGGCCAGCGAGGTGGACTATGGCCCTACCCTTCTCATAGTGAGAAGAGGCCCGTAACCAGTATGGGGACAGTATAAAGAGCTGATGATGTGATATTAATCTTCTCCGTACTTTTGTAGCCATTAAATCCAGAACTACACTTCGATGCTTTATATAGAAAAGGTAACTACCAAACACAAAGTATAGCTCTACGAAATATTCGAAATCTACTTTATTTTACAATTTATAGTACACATTACTGTACCAACCCGCACTAGGCTAGCGTGGTGGACTATGTCCTTACCCTTCTCATAGTGAGAATAGGCCCGTGCCCAGCAGTGGGACAGTTTATATAAGACGAAGGATTCACAATTCTATAAAATTGATATTCAAATAGTTCCAACATCACTGTATCACATGTTTGCATCCTAATACGTATTTACAAAAAAGGCAATTAATAGAAGTATTTGCATATAAATTTAGCGATGGCATCAAAATATACGTTATATTTTTAACGCGTTTTACCATAATTCTATCATACTTTTAGTAATTTGAACACAGCCTTAAGTCCAATGAGGCAATAAATAGCCATAATTTGCAAATCTCATTTCATATTATAGCCTACAGCTAGTAAAGATTCGCGCTGTAGAAACTCTAAATACAACCACACCGGTTCAATAAACTAAAATCATTATCTATAATAGTAAAACAATTAACAGTGCAACATTTTAAACACTGCTGCCAATGCAGCTGAAACATAAAACAGACCATCAATTTCAAAAGTCCGTCCATTTACTCTACTAAAGCTAAGCTAAGCAGTGCCAAAACCACTAAGCGTATTCTTACTTGGCCGTACCATAATCGTTACGTAACTAAGTTATGCCGAATCCATAATTCGGCTATGCAAATGTGGACTCAAAAGCATCTACTAGTAGTTAACACCACGAGTTGTTAATTCACGTGATAAATAACACATTTCATTCATATTTGCATTCGTCGCTAAGGCGGAAATTGCTTGCAAAATCTCGACCTAGACGTATAATAGCATTAACAAGCTTCCGTTCTGTGGATGCGGTACTTAATTTGCTACTATAATATTGTTATTGCAAGTCCGTTCGTTGCGTCCGTGGACTGACTCTATTAAGCATATTATCACCGATGCATAATATCTTTGAATCGGTCAGGGATTTATCGTTATGCATTCAGATAAATCTCTGCTATGCGGCCTTACAATCTGGTAGCGATGGTAGTAACGGCGGTAGTAGGTATTTGTACAAAGATCCAAAAAACTATTCGAAGTGTCGACGTTTTCACCAAAAAGGGACCAGCGAAGTCCGTGCCTACACCGTCAAACGTCCTGCTCTCAGTTACGCGATCTGCCGGTAAGTCTCCCATCAAGGGCTGTATGGTAGAAGCCTTGAGCTTATAGCAAGGGATGCAGTGAAAGACTATACTCCGAATAATTCTTCGGGCAGACAAAATCCAAAAATCGCGTTGCAAAATGGCCAACAGCGCATTACAACCAGCATGCGAATTTTTAAGGTGACGGTCAGTTACCAACAAGCGTACCAAATGACCGTCCTTGGGTAACAGAAGGGGGTGACGTGCCCCGTAAGGGAGGTTGGCGTTCTTAAGACACCCTCCAACGCGCAAGAGACCCGTATCGTCCAAAAAGGGGTTCAATTTAGATACAGCTCACGATAATTTCGATCTCCCTGACTTAAGGATAGCAATATCCTTCTCAAAATGCGCCAATTGCACAGAACGAATCCAAAAGCTCAGGGACTCCTGTCGTTCCTGTGGTTAGAGAAACGGTGTTAGTCGTTTCTGTTGTGGATGCCTAAAGTTAAAAACAAAACGCTATATCCAAGCAGTAACACTTAACAACTTGTCAAGGGAGCTGTAGCGATTCAACAAGAAATCGGGGTCGAAGGCGCATTCCACCTTCTTAAGAGCGAGTGTTCGTAGACCCGGCAAATTGGAAGTATTCAAAACTGGCGTTCGAGGCCAATCAATTTCTGGTCGACTCAACCATTCCGGACCCCACCACAGCGAATGACCTATCAAACTAGGCGTCAAGCATCCGCGCGAGGCATAATCAGCGGGGTTGAGCTCACCTGACACGTATCTCCAAACAAGCTTGACTTCAAATTTTTGTATTTGGGAAACGCGATTAGCTACAAACACCTCCAAGGTGTGGACAGAAGCCTTCAACCAACAAAGAACAATTTGGCTGTCTGTCCAGGCGTAGGTCCCATAAATACAAATTGTTTTACCCAAGGTACTAGACACGTGATTCAATAATCGTACGAGTAGTGCTGCTCGCGAGAGCTCCAATTTCGGGATGGTCAAAGATGTACGAAGGGGTGCAACCTTGCTCTTCGCCATGATCAGGGAAACCCTCACCTGACCTGAGGCACTAACTGTGCGCAAGTACACCACGGCCACGTGACCACGTTCCGAGGAATCACAAAACCCGTGAAGGGTGGCCTTGTACTTCCCGGGAGGAAGGAGATCTCATTGACGGCAGGAAGTGAGGATACAAAAGAGGTCCATTCCTCATCAAGAGTACCGCGGAGTAGTTCGTTCCAAGTCAATCCTGCTGTCCAAAGCTTCTGCAAGAAGCATTTTGCACAAAATATAACTGGACAGATCCAACCGTTCAGATAATAGCTTCTGGCGACAGTAGACAACGCGAGACGTGTAGTCCAAAAACAAGGCAATTTCAAGTCTACGTTATACGTAAAGATGTCTTGGACTGGTCTGTACTGAACGCCGAGAACAGACGTCACAAAGGTCCTTGACCAACTTGGGAACAGAATGCAAGCATTGGTTCTAGGATACGCCCGTAGAAGTCTGCGCAGAGCCATAAAACACTGTGCGCAGCTTGCCAGTTGATGGCTTCAATACCGCATGATGCGGGAGAAAGTAATGCACTACCGAACGCTAATCCAAATTTGACACAGACTTGTGTCCCAATTGTTCATATTCTCTCATGAACTCAATGTACTTCTGTCTGAGCTCCGCTCGCACCCATGCGACGCTCCATAGCCAACAATCTCTTTTCGGCTGAGCACATCAGAGCCAATCAACAAATTGATTTGTCCCGGTGTGTCAAATTTGGGGTCTGTCTGTAGCTGTTTCTGTGGATGCATACCCAAAATATTCTTCAGCACAAAAGCCGAGGTTTTAATCCTCGGGTGTGAAGATTCAACAGGAGCAAACAAAACCTTAACTTGTCCTTCAACAGTAGAGGCTACGTCACCTATGCCCCGTATACAATTTGGAAAAGAACCCATATTTAATTTAACCTGCCCTACCAAATAAGTGGAAACAATGCAACCTTGTGAACCTGTGTCCAATATAGCACGGACAACAACAGAGGTCCCCGTGGGTCCCCAGACCCTAATAGCAACCGTTGGTAGGATAACGGTCTCAATGGGGGAGGTTGGCGTTATAGGGCAGGAGTCAATGACCTATTGTTGCCTGGGCGGCGACCGTTGGCCAGGACCAGGCAAGTCAAAACGAGGATGCGGCTTGAAGTCCTCAAAGGCGCGATGACTCGATCCGCGCGCCATCTGTGGGGGGTCATAATGACGCACCAGCCCAAAACGAGGTGGGCGCGAGTCAAGGCGGGGACGCTCGTGCGCGAGAGAGAGGAGGCATGCGCACGCTACGGTTCTCCAAGCGGGGTGAGCGGCGATCAATTGAGCGAGGCGACTCTCGGCTGCGCACCGGTAAGCCTCGGCTGCCACCTTCAAAACACCCGCCCGTGCGCGGCGTCGGCTGATTGGACAAGCGGCCTACCTCTCTGGCATTCATGCAGAGAATGTCCAAATGCTGTCCTCCACAATGAGGATAGGGACGAGAGTTTGGGCAATCTCGCTGGTAGTGGGACCCCAAACAAGAGAAGCAAAGGCGGCGGGCATTCGCGATGCGCCTACGAGAGGCGACGTGAAGGTCCAAGAATGCCCTACAACTGGCCGTTCTGTGCCCCGTGACCTTGCAGTAAGAGCACTTCGCTGGGCTCTGCGTGACTGCAAAGCGAGGAGGGCGCCGTTCAACATTGGCTCGGGTGAGAACGCGAGCCTGCTCCTTGACCTTGGGCGGCTGCGACTTAGCCGGCGTGTCACCACCGGAGTTATCCAAGACCCGGCACTCATCCTCGAGAAACTTCTCTAAGTCTGCAAAGGGGGGCATATGGGTCACGCTATCCCCACCAAAGCGCTGTTCAAATCGTGACCTCAGGTCGGCAGGCAGCTTTTTGAGCACAATGTGCACCAATAGGTAGGACCATTGGTCCACGGGCAGGTCCAAGCTTTTAAGTGCGTTTATTGCCACCAAGAGCGGGTTCAAAAGTTGGGTGCGCAACCCATAGACCCGGGTGAGCGTGGGCAAGCTCAAAATCTGCTCTATGTGGGTGTCTGCGAGGCCACGCTTGTTGTGGTACCTACGGGTAATTAAGTCCCGAGCCGTCTGGTACGCCTCGTCAGACACGGGCAGATGCTGGATGAGGCCTTTGGTCTCCCCATCTAGAACCGACATCAAGTGGGCCAATTTTTGAGCCGGCCGAAGGTCAGCCCTGTCATCGACCAGGCCGTCAAATAAATTAACGAAGCCCAGGTAGCTTCCTAGGCAGCCATCAAAATGCGGGCGGTCTAAAGTGGGAAGCCTACTCACCAGTCCCGGTGCTGTCCTAGGAAGCTCCTGCTTCAAGGCGGGTTGCACGTCCCTTTCACGCTACAGTATGTGTTACCTAACAATATTATCAGTATATTACAACAATCAACGTTTTATCAATGTGATCCGCCAAAGCAAGGTCAAGGTTGGTTGTTATAATGTTTCAAACTCAATATATGCAACTAGCTAAATTAATTGATACATATAACTGTTATGTAACCAATCAAAGTGACTTATTAATACTAACAACAACAAATTTAAGCTAGATTTCAACAATTCAATTACTGATTTGAGGTTATGTATGACATGTGTTTCAAGTTACGTAGGTCAACCAATACAAATAAATATTATGTATTTTAGACAAAACTGACCTAAGAACACCACAACACTGTTAACAAATGAGATATATAGCTGAGATACAAGCTTATACAATACCAATCTGAGATCAGATACAATCAACAGCGACAGCGGCTTGATACTCAACCACGCTCTGCTACCAAAAATTATGTCTAAAGTTTGGCTAGAAAGGACTGGGATTGTTTGCAAAGATTGGTGGAAGCGTGGTTATATTCATCAGTCCTTGTCAGCCACAACAAATCTCTGACAAAACTGTACTGTGTTGCACAGCGAATTACAATTACATGCAAATTTAATTTACTTACCAATTACTAACGTGTAAATAAACTACAAAAATCGGCTAATTAATGAAAATACTTCCGAAAAATTCGACCACTCATACACAAAATCAAATGACTGGAAGGCATAGGTTATGATATTAACCCCCCGTGGAATATTCACCTTGTTTTGGCTCAGTAATTGTGGTTGGGTCACCCACGGTGAAGCTAAGCGAGATCCCTGCGCAGGATGCGTCAAAAGGTGTGGGTGCGAGGGACAGTTCTTCTGTCCCTCGCAGTCGGGCGCCGTCGTGGGAGAAGAGGCGTGTCGGTGTTTCGGTGCCGTGCGCCCGAACTCCCGCGACCAAATGGGGGCGCACCATCGTTGCGTCGCGGTGGGGCCGCAGAGGAAGAGGAGATGCGGTGTTGCATTGCCGTCCTCCCTATCCTCTGCGGCCGCTGGGTGTTTTGGCAGCGGAGAGCAACACCTTCATCCACCGCCAAGGGGGTTTTGTTCGGGGCCCGCCTGACTATCTAGCGGGCCAATACCCGTCGAGGGGTAGCGAGGAATGCTTCGGTGATACCCGACCCTCCGACACATGGGTACATGAGGAACACGGGTTGGTTTTTAGTCAGTAAGAGTCTAACAGTCCCCTTCGGCCTTCTCCCAGGGCGGAGAGACTCCATGAGGATTTTCCAACCCAACACCAAAAAATAAAAGGTAATGATATTAAAATATATAAAATAAGATACATTTTTTTAAATTGCCATTAAAAATTATCAAACTTCACTAAAACATAAAATCTAAAACAGAACTGTTTGAAACAAAGGTTGTGAAGTCCTGAATGTGTGTAAACAAAAATTCTATCTTCTCGTGGCACCAACTACAGTATGATTTCGTGGCTAGATCTAAATTTGAACAAAGAAACAAACTATGGCTGAACGTATATATGTGTCAAATTAGAATATAATGACATTAAGTGGAGCAGGTTATCAATTGAGAATCAATACAAAATCTAATTCGCAATTCGTTCAGAATACGCTTACGATGTCAGATAGATACGAAAATTGGCCTTCTGATTGCCGTTCTTTGAACTATATACCCCAGTCATATAACATTATTTTCCGATAGAATATAAACGAAATATATGTAAAAATATTGTTGACCTTGCAATAGTACGATCAGTAACTTTAGAACAAGCAAACCTATAAATTGCTGAGTGAAAAATGTAGCTCTCTTGGTTGCTTTTTCTTCAAAAATCGAACTCAATTGTATATTTTGGTCGGGATTCTAATTCAAACTAAGCCAGAAAAACAGTTCGCTTAGGTGAATGATTGATAAATTATGTCCAATTATCTCGTAGTATCTACATTCTCCTTGTCATTAGAGCCGTCGCTGGCATATTATGGCAAGCACAAATGACAGTGTTCACTGTCCAATCATCCCAAAAGTTAATAAATTGCAAACTATGCTCGATTCGTTAGAGGTCTTATGTAACATAAAATAAGGTTATTAAATCGGAATTCAGAAGTGAACTTGTTAATTACAAACCTTTGTTGATTAAATTCAAATAAGTGTATCGTACACCGTGCGTTTCATTGCTTTATTGGGATCTAAGTCCTCCACTGCATAGTGTTCAAATAATGAAGAAGAGAAGCTTAAAAGTGTGCTTAGTGCCAACATATATAAAACAAATGATTCCCTTTATTCATTCAGTTCTACAAGACTGATAAAAGTTTAGTATAAAATTATACATGTTATTATTTCGCCTCATTGAACATCGTATGCACCCTTTTTATTACTGTTTCCATGCCATGTATGTCCATGTCATTCGGATAGTATCGTAGTATTTATCTTTACAATTCTTACAATACTATAATCTTGTTACATTGTACTCAGTACGAAGTATAATATTCATCAATATAAATAATATATTAAAAAAATCTTATCAAAGCATGAGCTAAGAAGAATTAAAAGCATCTTGTATAAGACGACGCAAAATCAGGTTAAAATAAAAATGTTGGAACAAAAACCAACTACGTACTTTTGAACTTAATTTGAACTGATTGAAATTCAAAACAGTACTTGGTTAGTTCTGTTAAAAGTCCAACGCAAAACGCCCTTTCCGTACCATTTCCATTTTCTTTAAAAAACTGCCACACCTATCCGTTCCGCCGTAATAACGCAGCAAAAAAGGGCAACAAGCGTTCTATTACCACATCCACCTCTTATTTACCTGCTACATGAAATGGTTGCATTCCAAATGAGATGCAAATGCTAGGAGCGGCTGCGGCCGGGGAGGTGCTGCCGTAGAAATTTGCGGAGCGGTGTTTGCCGACATTTCTCTGTACAGAGTGCAGGTAACTGTGACGGTGTAGCGAGTTAGATCGATGTGGACACACGGCTTAATGTTGCGTGCCTACCGAAAGTGAGGTGATATTGCTTTTTATTTCTTGTAACTGGCTTTGGCGTGACTGACTGCCCGGAAAGAGCTGTGTGTGTGTGTAATGGCGTAGGTATGTGTGGAATTCTTGAGTAAAAAAATAGCTTTGCTTTTTCTTTGATTCGGTAGGGCGTTATTGGCGTCGCTGGTGCCAAAAGCTTCGCATTGCGTTCAATGTTTGTTTTAACAAAAATAAAAATAGTATAGATCTAATGAAAGAGCACATCAATATCATGTAAACACCTGTATATCAACGGTCAACATTTGTGTACGCTATTGTTAGTGTGAGTCGTTGCACATATAATTTCCATATAATCATTAATATCCCACTTGCAACACAGCGCAAAATCGAATTTCTTCCAGCTTTAGGCAAAATATACATAAGAACCACATGCTGATTTTTATACTATATTGCGATATATCGAAATTATAACAAATTATAAGGTCGCTGTGCCAGTCTTCATAATGCCATGGCTAGTGTAAACTGTTTCAATCGTCGAGCCTTCCAAATATATAAACAGGACCTATAAATAAAATTACAGGCTACCTGTATTGCTGTTTTTAAGTCGATGTTACGTATCATCTTAAGGTAGTAAACTACAACGGCGAATCTCGGGCTTCAAGGTGAGAGTGTTCTATCGCAACTGGGACAACGCTAATAAGATGATGTTAATCAATATAATTGAGACAGGTTGGCAACAATGGAGTACCAATGGCAAGAATGATGAAGACGAGAAAGATGACCATGGATTACCAAGATGGTTTGAGTCTAACATAGGTTGCTGGATTCGTAATCGGAGTGGTGATCTCGACAGTTCCACCTGCACATAGCAATAAACCACGTGGCCGCAAATTGAACCTTTAAAATAGTGCATATGTAAGAAAAAGTATTTCGACTGGCATGGTAGAGTAAACTACAATGTCCTTCCATCCATCTCTCAGCGATTTAACTCAGAGGCTGGGATCTGAAGGGATCGAGTTTCGTATACGTAGTATCATCTCAGCTTAAATATCATTTACCTGCCATTCTTTTGACGACCGGTCGGCGCAGCGGGAGTGTAAGCGACTGCTACGCAGAAGTTCGCGGGTTCGATTTCCGCTCAAGTCAAATATTAGTGCTATTAACATGGATGTTTGTCTTAGTCTGGGTGTTCCTACATATAATATGTATGTATTTACAAAAAAGGATATTATGTAAGTTTGTCCATTATCTAGTACCCATAGTACCATATCTGCTTAGTTTGGGACTAGATGGTGTCGTGTGAATGTGTTAGAATATTATAATGAATATCAGTCTATTTTTAGAAGCATCTTCATTTCGAAAACTTAAGAGAAGACGATGAAAGGTCAAAATAATGAAGCATTTATAATCAAGTGAATTGCAATGCTCAGACAAGGTCGGGTTTCTAAGTCATTATTAGGGCTCTTTCAATTTAGACGTTTCGTGTCGGACGGCTGCCGCACGTTTACCGTGTATCTGACTGCCGTACGTTTGTATGCTAGTGATGTTCTGAATTTATTTGACAGTAGTTAAGCTATGGACTCTGACGAAGAAACATTACTGTTAGTGCTCTTGTTGAAAAATGTCAAACAGAAAGAGCATCACCAATGTTTCCATTAACATGTGATTTCCATAATCTATATCCCTGGGTAAAACAAGATCCAAGCATTTTTTTAATTACTTAAGAATGTCTAGAGAATGTTTCTAAAACTTACTTGAATAGTTGGAAGTAAAATTTAGCGGCAAGAAACTACATTCAGACATACTATATCAGCCGAAGAAAAACTACTGATAACATTGCGGTACATAACAACTTACATCATATAGCAGGACGTAATTCAATTTCATTTATAAATTCTTCTACGTTGATATCATCAATTTTAAGCAATTAATAAACATGAAAATTCGATGAAATTAGCTCTCACGTCTAGTCACCGCACTATTCAACAGCGAAATAAACACGTGGAGCTTGCGACGTTGCTGTCCTGTTGTCGTGCGTTCTCGGTACTGACACCGCACTGTTGCTGCACCGCGCGCTTTGTATGAAAACAACCGACCGTCCGTGCACCAAACGACAAACGCACCGCTTCGGCACTGCAGCGGTCCGACACGGAACGTTTAAATTGAAAGAGCCCTTATTAATAGTGCGATCAATGGGTTCAGATTTTTCATTAAATAGACTCTGTCGGTTAATAAAGCTTCATAAACTATTTTTATAATAGAATTACATACTTATGAGACACTCAGATTTTTATTAATTAAATACCAACTAAATTACACGTATTAACTTGATGTGTTTGATTAGAAAGGGCCTAGGTATTTTAACACACATTCCAATAGGGTAGCTGTTTTCAATAACATAATTATTAAAAATAATATTGCCCGCAGCAGGTCTTGAATCATCCATCGCTTCGGTGCATATATAAGGTATATCACCGGTTTTTTAAATTATGACCCTATTGAGAACTTATTACAAAAATAATAGTGATTATTTCAGCCTAGAGACGGCCACTGCAGGACATAGGCCTCCTTCACATAGACCGATCTCTAGCCGCACGCATGCAACCGCTTCCAGCGACCTTAACCAGATCGTCGGTTCACCTTGCCAGGTCTACCCTTTCAGCCTCGTCCGGTACCGTCGTCGCCACTCTAGAACCCTACTGCCCAACGGCCATCAGTTCTTCGAGGTGTGTGGTTTGCCCATGGCCACTACAGTTTGGCTATTTGGCGAGCTATGTCAGCGGATTTTGTTTGCCTGCAACTAATTTCTAATCGAATCCTCTCCATAGTCCTATGAGTGACCATGAGCCTTTGGATAAGGGCCATAGTTAGCGACCACGTCTTAGCCGCAGAGGTCAGCGCTTGCAATACGCACTGGTTAAATAACTTCATCTTGAAGCACTGCGGGATATTGGAAGTGAAGATAGGCCGTAATTGCCCGAAAATTTAAATATAAGCTAAAGTGTCTAATTCATGAAACAAAGGTTGGTTCGGCGATACACCGAAACCGTAGGTTCTAGGCAACTTGGAGAAGGAAATGGACTGTATACAAAGGATAGCGGGTTTTTAGCCGCCTAGGATTGGATACGGGAAGAGGATGTAGGATTGGAATGGGAGAGATGATTGTGAGTGGGTATAGGATATTCCAAGGATGGAGGGCACTTACCTTATACGGCAATCTTCTTCGTTTCCGAAGGGCAGTCACCTGGTGGTTTCGTGATGCAGCTGCTTGATTCACTTCACTACACAGTCACTTCTACTTGCGAGCGGTTTTATAAGCGTTAATAACTATAGCGGGAGCGGCGCAGTGATACGGTATGGCGGACGCGTATTTAGCGAATCGAATGTTCTCGAAGGTTCTGGACTGTCTGACCAATCAGCGAAGGCGTGCCCCCTTCTTGGGAATGGGATAGAGAGGGATAGAAACAAAAGGCATCGCTCGCATTGGCCAAGCAGCGACCAACCATTGATGTTGATGGGATTAGTTTCGATGGAAAGGTAGATGGCGCTACCATATCCCCCCGGCCCTAAAGGGTTGCCTTTAAAAGAAAATAGAATTTAACTTAGCTATGTTGGGTGTACTACCGCATAACCCATCAATAGGCTAAGACAGCGATATGACAATAAAATGAATCAAAATTTAACTTTAGCGAAAACTACAAACGGAATAATAGCGAAAACTACTAACTAAATACTTAAACTAAGAGGTAGGTCCAACTTCAGGCTAGATCTCACTGAGTTGGAAGCGGACAGAGACGTACAACAGGGCGCACGTAACTCCCTTTAGCGATTTTCACGGTAACAACGCGGGTTGATCAGTGCCTCGACTTGTGCAAGGACAGTTAAAAGCTCTTCGTAAGAGAGGATTTGTTGACCTATAACCTTGAAGAGATGCGTTTTAATTACTTTGACCATGCTTTCCCATTATCCACCGATATGTGGTGATGCTGGTGGAATATACTTCCAGTCAATATGATCTATGGAACGTTCTTCCTGAAGACGAGTACGATAACCCGCGACGTGATTGAAACAAGTAGCGGGAACAAGTTCAATCAATTTACTAACGCGGTTGGCGACAAAGTCTGCCAGCGATGAGGAGAAGAATGAATCCAAGCGAGCACTACTTTGGTGTCGGAAAATGCGTATATTTTATTAATAGGGTAGTGGGGCAAAACTGTGTCTTGAACCTTGCGGAGCAACTGAGACAGCAGAATGGCCGCGCACAATTCCAGTCTCGCAACCGAAATGGTTTTAATAGGCGAGACCTTAGACTTGGCACAAACTAACTGCACATAGTAGTTAGAACCAATGCGGACTTGCAGATATACGACTCCGCCGTAAGCACGCTCGCTGGCGTCAGCGAAACCTATTAAGTTGATGGTACATCCATCTACCAACCCAAGATGACGCGGAATAGTAATTTTATTGAGCGCGTTAAGCTCAATACAAAACTGGCCCCAAGCGGCGACAATATGTTCAGGGGGTGTTTCATCCCACTCACACTTTGATAACCAAAGTTCCTTTGTCAAGAGCTTGGCGTACAAAATTGTGGGAGCCACAAAACCCATTATGTCCCATAGTCGAGTCACTGTGGACAGCATAGTGCGTTTGGTGCACTTATCATCTGGCGGTGAGACGTCAAACCGAAAACTATCACAGGATTTGTCCCAGCGTAAACCGAGAATTTTATGCGGTACAGACTTCTCAAACTCAATGTCTGGAGAAGCTTTATGAGAATCTGGTATGCCTGCGAGAACCTCCTTAGAGTTGCTTGTCCATTTGACAAGATCAAACTGGCCTCGCTTGAAAAGCTGAATGAGCTCTTCACAAAGCGAAATTGCTAGCGGAGCGGGTATGACACTACAGGCAAGGTCATCCATATACAAAGCGGAAGTGTAGTATAGTATAGTGTAGCGTAGCGTAGCTTAGCATAGCATAGCGTAGCATAGCATAGCGTAGCATAGCGTAGCATAGCGTAGCATAGCGTAGCATAGCGTAGCGTAGCGTAGCGTAGCATAGCGTAGCATAGCGTAGCATAGCGTAGCATAGCGTAGCATAGCGTAGCATAGCGTAGCATAGCGTAGCATAGCGTAGCATAGCATAGCATAGCTAATTAGTGCTTTATCTTACACACAGTTTTAGCACCCACCTTGATCTCTTGAAGAGCAGAACAACAACAAGACGTAATACAATGAGAAGTATGTAACGTGGGTACGGTACCCATAATCACATACCCAAGTACCGTCTCAATAGCGGGCGGTAAATCATATCGCTCACTACGTACTATTTTAGTTAGTAGCAAGTGCGGAAATATTGAAGCTCCGAACAAAAGATCAATGCCTGCCGGATTCGCAAACTCCGCGTCTGCTAGCGGCAATGACTCGAGGTGAGTGAGTGATGCTACGTCTACATTAGCGTTCGGCAATGCGTCCGTGATACGCTCCACGATAAGCGAAGAAATGTAAAAATTAATATTCCTATCAAAACGCGAATGTATTTTAATATTTACGGAACCCCTGCAATGCTTTTCTGATCCGCCTATCCCTTTGACGGTTGAGTTAGTATTTTTAAAGTTATTCCATAATCCGAGGCGTTTGAATAATTCTAATGTTATTAAATTGGTCTGAGATGCGCTATCTAGCAGACAACGTACCATGTGCGGCGACCCATTAACATCATATATGATAACTTGCACTGTCGCTAACAGAACAGTCTTAGACGCCATACATGGCGGCCTAGCACTGCTCTGATCACTACAAGCGCGCGAAGGCCGTCCGCGCGTGCGTGCCGCCCGCGCAATGGATATCGTACACAAAGATATCTCATTCTGAGGCGTGGAGGTAGAAGTCACCGTGGCCTGCACCTATGAGGTAAGTGTGTCAAGATTAGCGGCTTGGCTTGACAACGTGTTACCTTTATCGAAGTGAAGCAATGAATGATGTTTTTTATTGCATAAGTGACACTTTGTCTTACTAAAACAATTACTTGTTTTATGTTTTATGCTTAAGCAATTAATGCAAGCTTTGTTATCTTTTACGCATTTAAAACGAGCGGTTGCATTCAAATTATCGAAGGCGGGACACTTGTATAGATGGTCGTGCACTATATTACTGCACAGACACTTCTGTGAATTATTACTATTAGATTCCGAGCATGTTACGTAAGATTGTGGATTAGGGACCGAGTTATTATTACTATTTCGCGATTTATTCAACCCTTGTTTGTTGCTGTTAGTGTTAGACGGGCCAGGTGAACCAGACTGCGTATTATGAAATATTCGACACTGATCTTTGATGAACGAAATAAAACTATCTAGTGTAGGTATTTAATTATTGCGTTCCGTCATCTCGAATGCGCGAATTGTATCAGTGTCAAACTTTTTCAAAGCGAGTTGAAGCAACATAAAGTCGGAAAGATCTTCTAATTTTAAGTTCCTAAGAGAATTAACTGCGGTTACGAAGTTATAAATAAACAGCTGGATATTCGCGACAGACGTGTTGCCGGACAGTTTGAGATTTAAAGCTTGGTCAAAGTAAGTAGACGCTAGGACGCCAGTGTCATGATATCTGTCAAGTAGTGACTGAAATATGACCTGATAAACCTGAAAAACCGCCTGAAAAACTTTCTACCAACCAGGACCAAGACAACGCTTGTGCATACCTTAATTTTCCCCATAATTGACTATGGCGATGTGTGTTATTTCGACCTGAATGCAGACCTTCTCAATAAACTTGACCGTCTTCTCAATAACTGCATTCGATTCGTCTTTAATCTTCGCAAGTATGACCATGTGTCTACTTATCGCTCCCGTTTGAAATGATTACCTATCCGTCAACGCCGTAGTATGCGTGCCCTCACAACACTATACTCTATCCTCATGTGTCCTAACCCACCTACCTATTTAACCCCTTATTTTAAGTATCTACATTCCAACCACGACAGAACGTTACGTTCTTCTAACAATCTACTTCTTCTCTGTCCGACACATAACTCGGATTTCCTTCATTCTTCTTTTCCTGTGCAATCTATTCTTCTGTGGAATGCCCTCCCTCTGGAAATCAGGATGGCTACTAGCAGACATACATTTAAATTGAAAGTGCGGCAACTACTGCAGAACGAGTTGGCAGGATCATCACAGAGTTGACATCTCTATTCAATTGTAGTTATTATATATATATGAGAAATCTTGTAGTTGAGGTAAGTAAAACCACGCGACGACTTCGTTATATGACGTATATTCGCAGACTGAATGAACGAATTACATTTTTATAAACTAAGACACAAGTACCCACTATTTACATATATCACACCTCCACCACTATACCATAAACATCTTTATTGTACAATAATCTTAAATCTAGAAATACTTATAACTAACTTATTCTATTCTAAATCTATCAACAGGTTTCCGTATACGTTTGGAGTATCGATTCACCGGTGGCAAGGAAGCTGCTTGCGTGCTAGGTGGTGAATGTTCTGAAGGAACATTACCATGATCGCCCGGTATTTCAAGGTCGTTTTTTACTGTAAAAGTTTCAGGCGGCGCTAGCCCTTCTACCGGCGTGCCTTGCGGCTCGACAGCACTCTGCTCACCCTGCTGTTGCTCATCATTCCCTTCCGGACAGGTAACATCAGATAATCGAGATCGACGCCGCATTTGATCTATGTGCCGTTTATATAATTGACCGTTATCCGTCACTACTGAATACCTACGTAAGCTATCTAGGCCCTGCACAGTCCCTTTCACCCACTTATCCTGCGAACCATACTCGCGTGCCCAGATTGCATCCCCTTCACGAAAAATTCGCGGAGTCCCACCTGCGTATTCGACCTGACGACTCTGGACTTCACGTACTCTATTTTCTGTGACATGTTCAGTCCGTAACAAATCTAACCTCGATCGTAGTGATCGCTTTTAACAACATAGCCGGAGTTTCACCAGTTGTACCGTGAACCGAAGTGCGGTATGCTAATAGAAACGTTTGTAATGCAGTATCAATATCGACCTTATCCCTATAAGCTTTTTTTATAGCCCGCTTACACAATTTGACTGCATTCTCTGCTGCTCCGTTTGAGGACGGGTGATAAGCTGGTGAAAAAAATTGTTGTATTCCATTATTACTTAGGAAATGTTTAAATTCTGAACTGGTAAACGGTGGGCCTTGATCAGAAACTATTTGTTCCGGGAGCCCAAACCTTGCAAAAGTCAGTAGTAAGTACAAAGTTGTCAAAGTCAAAGTAGTGCGGTTCATTTCGAAAACTTCTAACCACTTCGATGTAGAATCGACTATGACAAAAAATGTTAATCCTTTGTACGGACCAAGGAAATCGATATGAAGCCTACTCCAAGAACGAGTGTGATAAGACCAAGGTTGTATCGGAGCTCGGCGAGGAGCGTCAGCCTCTGCAGCACATGTCTCACACTGTTTACACATCGCTTCTACAGACGCGTCAATGTTAGGCCACCACACATAGCTACGTGCTAGACTTTTTGTCTTTACTATCCCCATATGACTGCTGTGAAGCTGTTTTAAAACTTTATTTTGTAATGAAGAAGGAATAACCATACGATAGCCCCACATTACACACCCGCATTCCGTATATAATTCATTACGTCTTGTATAATAGGGTTGAATCAAACTGTCTGGACACTTTAGGGGCCAACCAGATTGCGTGTACCTAAAAATTCTACTGAGTACCTTATCACGAGCTGTCGCTTCTTTAACATCCTTACTAGTGAGAGGTAAAAAAAATTCGACAAAATTAACATAAGTACTTTCGACCTCTAATCCTAATTTATTCCTCTCTTTACATGGCAGCCGTGACAGCGCATCAGCACAATTCTTACTTGACGGAACATACTCTATTTCATAGGTATACCCTGCTAAAAGTACGGCCCAACGCTGTAATCTAGACGCGGCCATCACCGGGATGCCTACCTTATTACCCAAGATATAAGTCAATGGCTTATGATCCGTCCTGAGAACAAATTTACGTCCATAAAGATATTGGTGGAATTTACGAACTCCGAAAATAATAGCGAGTGCCTCCCGGTCTATCTGTGAGTAAGCGCGCTCGGCCTGTGTCAGCGAGCGTGATGCATATGCCACTGGCCGCTCGCCACTCGCCGTGCTATGTGATATCACCGCCCCAATTCCTACGCTACTCGCATCCGTTGTCAAAATTATAGGCAGCTCCGGCGTATAATGCATTAAAACTTCGCTACTAGTTAATAATTTTTTTACGTAATTGAAAACCTTTTGACACTCACTGTCCCAATTGTACCGAACACCTGCTTTAAGTAAGTTATATAGTGGAGCTAACACTGTACTAATATTTTTTACAAATTTGCCGTAGTACATGACCATACCTATAAATGCCCTCAATTCGGAAATATTCGTAGGGGCCGGTGTTTTAATTATAGCTTTAACTTTGTCGGGGCACGTGTGAACGCCGTCTTTACTAATAATGTGACCTAAATAATTAACCGACTTTGCTAAGAACACACACTTATCCTTTTTTACCCTCAGACCATTTTGTTTTAAGCGGTCGAATACTTTGCATAAATTTTGTATATGGGATTCCCTGGTGAACCCTGTTATAATGATATCATCCAGGAAGGTACAGGCCACTTGAGGTAAATCAGCAAATAATTGTTCCAATTTTTTTTGAAAAATACCCGGGCTGGACGATAGGCCGTAAACTAACCTATTATATATAAACAAGCCTTTATGGGTGTTTATCACGGTATATTTCTTGGTTTCATCGAGTTCAAATTGCGCGTAAGCTTGGGACAAATCAATTTTACTAAAATGTTCACCCCCCTTTAACCGAAGTAGCAAGTCCTCCATCCTAGGTAGCGGATAACGGTCAACTTCTATAACTTTATTCAGAGTTAACTTGTAATCTGCACATATTCTAATGTTACCGTCCTTCTTGACGACGGGCACGATGGGCGTGGCCCAGTCGGACCGCTCCACGGGTGACAGAATGCCATCGCGCTGCAGCTGCGCCAGCGCTCGCTCAACGGGCTCGCGCAGCGCGTAAGCGAGCGGCCGCGCGCGCATGAACACCGGCCGCGCCCCTTCTCGCACATGCACGCTCACCTTACCCCCGGTGAAGCGCCCCAGCCCGTCCGCAAATACTTCAGAGTATTTGGTACTGAAAGAGGAAAAGTCGAACATACAGTCTTTGTACATCACCGTGTTATTATTTTCGTACTCGACTACGGGTAATTGTATTTTTCATTCGGCCATCTATTGCCGTCCTAAAAGAATGGTTTTTCCGTTTTCAATTACAAATAATTCTAGGGTTTTACACATATCTTTGTACTTTACTACAGGCAGTATCACTCCTAACGGTTTAACGGATTCGCCGGTATAATATCTCAGAGTTAAACGAGAAGGATTCAAAGATAAGTTCTTAAACATTCCGAGATAACAATCCTTGCTTATGCATGAAATAGCACTACCCGTGTCACATTCCATTTTTATATTTTTACCGTCAACATTTAAATTTAAATATACCGGTTTACACTCTGTGGCAGATAGTTTGCAAACATCAATAAAAATTACCTCGTCACTGTCCATACTATCGCTTATATGGTCATTTACGTCGACGTTGAAATTTCTCGCCAAGTTCGGACACATGCGTCGCAGGTGCCCCGTCCGGTTGCAAACCGTTGCACGTGGCTGTGTCGTGACGCGCGCCGCACACCTGGCACTGCTGCTGCGCCCGCTCACCCAGCTTGGCCGGTGCGAGCGCTGCTGATACGCGCGGCCCGCGCGGCCTGCGAAGCGACCTCCCGCGCCGCTCCACTGACCTAACGCGTAGCGTTTGTACCCGCCGCCGTTTCTTTCCGCCGTGTAAGCTTGGTGGCTGCCATGGCTTGACACGACACCGGCATCGTCGGTGTCGGAGCCCCACCCGACGATCCTTCGCGTCCGACTACTTCCGCCGCGTCCTTATCCGCCGCCTCCAAGCTTACTGCCAACTTGTACGCTTTGCCGAAGTCTTATTTACTCTCAGCGAATAACCGTTGTCGTATAGTCTCATTACTTATACCGCAAACTAACTGGTCTCTCAAATTTTCTTCTATTCAGGCTCCAAATTCACACGTCTTAGACATCCTTTTCAAAATGGCCGTGTACTCTGATATAGTTTCGCCCTCCTTTTGTTTTCTATGTCTGAATTTGTACTGCTCTGCCAGCTCACTAGGTTTTGGTTGTAGATGTCTTTCCATGATGTCCGTGATTTGTGCAAATGTTTTGTTTTTGGGCTTATCCGGTGTACATAGGTTGACCAAAAGTTCATAGCTTTCTGCTCCCATCACAGTTATCAACGTAGGTACTTGTAATTCACTAGGTATTTTGTTCACCAGGAAATATTGTTCTAAACGTTCCACGTACAATTTCCAGTCGTCGCTTTGCACTTTATATTCCGCGATTTTACCAATCGACATTTTAAAATGATTTATAGTGAGTTCTATACTAAGTACTCGTTGCCACTGAGAAATCTTGTAGTTGAGGTAAGTAAAACCACGACTTCGTTATATGACGTATATTCGCAGACTGAATGAACGAATTACATTTTTATAAACTAAGACACAAGTACCCACTATTTACATACATCACAATATATATATATATATATACGCGCTGATTTTTTATTGGTTTAGGAAAAAGAAACCTCATGTCCGAAATAAAATCCTCTATTCATATTCAAAATCAAGATTCATATAGCACCTAAAACAAAAAAGTTATAAAAATCGGTAACTGTTGGTAATACGTAGCAACGCACGATTCTCTCGAGTTAGGTATGTTCGAGCGCCGCGCGGTCGTGACCTCGCCGCGCGTGCCACCGGGCGCCGTCAGCTGTTACCTACAGCGGTAGTTACTTAGTGCGGACCGATAATGATACGTAATTTACTTAGAAAACACGATTTAGATAATTACGATGCCAACAATTTTAAACACATGAAATAAAATATAATGTATATATTTATATAAGTGCGTGTGTGTATATAGCGTATTTTTATTTATGAATAGTATTTATATGTTTATATATTTTTAGCATAAATTATATTATCTTTATGTATACCTATATATTATCTTGATTAGTTTTACTTAATACGAAGAATTGTCCTTCTCTACTTATAGTAACTTCAATTTACACCTACTTTGTTCAATCTCTGCACCACCCAAAAGGTAGACTGGTAGAGAATGCCTTAGGCATTAAGTCCGCCTATACATATATCTCTACAGTGTATGTATGAAGTTTAATAAATAAAAAAAAAAAGAAAAATAATTCTCAGCACTGGGTGTGACACCTGCAAATACGGACTGGGCCTTCGGTGATAGTTTACCTATTAAATAGTACAACCTGTCAGCATCTGTCAGAGAACCATTATCGTGCACTGTAGACTTAAAACTCGCATAGAATAACGGCCAATTTCGTATGTCTCCGTCAAACGACATAATCTCGATTGGCGGTAATCTTGGTTTGCGGGCAACGGGCTCTGCTGAACATTTACCCTCCAATTGCGATTGTATACGCTTAATAATACAATAAAGATCTTCGAATGAGGTGTACGCCTGATAGTTCGGTTTTTCATCAGGATTGATAGAAAGTAATCTTGCGTTATAAACGTCTAACAACTTATGAAAATCTGTTTGAATACTATCTACTGTCATACAATAACTGAGAAATGCTTCGCTATTACTGTCAGACATAGATGCGGTTTTTGAGCGTTCATAGATGTTTTGAATGCGCTCAAATAAAATATTGCGTTTTGCTTCTAAGATTGTCATCTCTTTGTCTTCCGACACGCGTGACTTCTTTTGTTGTGACATGCTTACGTAAGTATAAGCTAATGAGACCGAAACAAAATAAGAATATCTAAAGTACCTATTATTTTACCTAAGTACCTAGGCAACACTTTAAAGCGGAGGAATTAAAAGTTGCTTGAATTATGAGATTTACAAGACAACTATGATAGTTCCAGAAATGATAATTGAGTAAGTAGGTAGCTACATAAAAGTTTACCTACTGATGCGGGCGGAAACAACCATGTGATGGTTATGTGAATATATTAGGAGTATAGCTAGGTGCTATAACTGCCTAGGTATAGCGGTATAACGTATAAAAACGTAAATGAATCCGACTCGTATGGATCAAAAATATGGTTCGGCGATACACCGAAACCGTAGGTTCTAGGCGACTTGGAGAAGGAAATGGACCATATACAAAGGATAGCGGGTTTTTAGCCGCCTAGGATTGGATACGGAAAGAGGATGTAGGATTGGAATGGGAGAGATGATTGTGAGTAGGTATAGGATATTCCAAGGATGGAGGGCACTTACCTTATACGGCAATCTTCTTCGTTTCCGAAGGGCAGTCTCCTGGTGGTTTCGTGATGCAGCTGCTTGATTCACTTCACTACACAGTCACTTCCACTTGCGAGCGGTTTTATAAGCGGTAATAACTATAGCGGGAGCGGCGCGGTGATACGGTATGGCGGACGCGTATTTAGCGAATCGAATGTTCTCGAAGGTTCTGGACTGTCTCTCGCGTCGACGTTTCGCGGCGACCAATCCGCGAAGGCGTGCTCCTTCTTTGGAATGGGATAGAGAGGGATAGAAACAAAAGGCATCGCTCGCATTGGCCAAGCAGCGACCAACCATTGATGTTGATGGGATTAGTTTCGATGGAAAGGTAGATGGCGCTACCAAAAGTTAAGAGCAAAAATGACCTTTTTGTAATTAATAATATTAATTCAAAGTAACAAGGGTTATTACTATCAAAATAATAATATAATTTTCATTACAGATATTTAAGGCCGTTATGTAGTACATATACGTTAAACTTAATTAGTGCATATTCATGCCTATGATATCAAAGAATCTAATTACATATACGCAATTTGTATGAATACATTGGCTCATAAACATATTAAGAGCGTTTACGCCTTGCGGCTTTTCATACAAACTTTCAAGTCCTTAAAAGTTATTCGAAAGTATTTTCGAAATATCTTACTCAATAAAAGATAATTGGAATTATCTGTTTCAATGGAAAATTAAAAATCGGCTTAATTTAGCTGTAACCCGTTATTTTGAAAATATTTTCAATTAACTTTTTAGACCTACGCATAGGTCTGCTTATGTGTATGAAGTTTCATTGAAATCGGTTCATTCATTTCGAAAAATAAGGACCTGAAAGTTTGTATGAAAAGCCGTAAGGCGTAAACGATCTTAAACCAAAATTATCAAAATCAAAAGCTGGAATATATTTTTAACCTCCACTGCTCTATCATTGAGTAGATCCACAATCTAGTCAAAATTTGCCAGCTAAATGAAAAATAAGCTTATTCGAAAACTGCTCGAAATTCAAGCTGTACTGAAGAGTGCGAATAAAGCTAAGCTTTATTTCCGTTGGCAGCCAAAACCCGAACACAACGCTAGTATCCGATTCTATTATAAAACCCATTTCATAGAGCGTTCCAAGCCCTGTTTGGATCATGATCCTTAATTAAAATACTAAATCCGACGATTATGGGACGTTAACTGAAATTGAATTATAACGTCGCAAGACTAAGTTAAGGTTTAAGATTCGGCTCACGCCTGCTGAGGAGGTGAGATACAAACGAACAAGGTTTCTATAACTATACGTGAAAAGTACATGACACGATTATTGGTTTTCCCTTACAATATTTCATATTATAAAACGCAGCGTTAGCCTTTTTTTTGTTTTACGAGGTGGAAAAACCCTTCGGATCGCCTACTCTTGGGGAAATGAGAGCCGGAGTATGTGGTGTTACCACTAAAATGCACCTCGACTGCCAACCAAAGACGCCCTACGGGAGGAATACTGGGTACAGTAGCTGTCCAGTCTTTCTCCCATGGCGCTATGTTCAGCGGAACCCGTTCTCAGGGAATGCTAAACGCCCTCAACTGCCCCTACTGGCGGCTTCCCGGTGCAACAAATCCTAATCGGCGACCAGAGCTCCCCATGCTCTGGCGGCCCGCGGCCCCGTTGGCGACTCTCTGCGACCCCGTCCTTTTCTTCGGGCAGGATCGGCCCTCACCCGATCCCGCTCAGCACCCTCCTTTCGGAGCATAACAGCTTCACAAAAGGAGGCCACTGCTTGCCAGCCCTTGTGTGTGTGTGTATTTAATGTGTATTAAATAATTACCTGCTACGGAATAAAACAGAAGACTTAAATTAAAACACTTTGACTAAAAAAGTAGCTGAAACGCTGTCATTCCGCGTAACCAGTGTGAGTGAAAGCTTAGCTAAAAATTCTAAGAAATTTATTTGAGACAGAACAGTAGTTTTGTTTAATATAAAAGTTCCAGTATTGTAATGACTAAGTACCTATTTGTCTTAAATTCTCAGGTGCGCTCTACTATCGCTGGCTGTATTTAGATCGTTATGATAAATTACTTCAAGTCATTCAACTTTGAAGGCCTTTCTAGAAATTGTTATTCACTCCATCTAGAATATTACAGTCTAGATACAATCATGAATTCCAGCAATATATTATACTCATTTATATACTAGAATTCGAAGCATCGAAATTTAATTCATATTTACAATGTTTTTTTATTCCACAAAGTGTGAATTTGTAAAATCAATAATAAAAAGAAATGCTAAGATACGTCTGATTTGTTTGAAATATTGTAAAAAAAACAAATTTGATTACCTCCATGAACTTGTAATATTTAGCGCCAGTCTCTTTATTTAGGTAACCTCAGGAAATCTGTCATATTTTTACAATTTATCTAGATGAAAAAGTCAAACCGTGTCTTCAAATAAAAGCAATTTTAACCTATAAAGACATTTAGTTTTCTGGATCCCTTACAGCTTTAAAGAGCGCTTAAGTATCATAACATAATATAAGCAAAAGGTCGGCAAAGCCAGGCAATGATAGCCTAGTGGAGATACCAACGGAATGCCATGCAGAGGGTATCGGGTTCAGGTAGGTTAATGCACACACGAACCACTGACTTTTCGAAGTTATGTGCATATTAAATTGATAATCATCGCTGAATGATCTACTTAAAACCACGATAGTATTTTTGTTTACTACACAGTTTACACCCACAGTTTACTACCCACAAAAAATCCCCAAAAGTTAGATTTTGCACTTGTCAAAAACATGTAACTTAAATGCTCCTTTAGATTAAAACGGCTCTGTGCTTGTAAAAATAAAGGCTTTGCCGTCATTACGCGGATAATAACATAAAAAGGTTAACTGAGAAACGACAGAATAAGGAGACATAAAGCTTGGGCCATAGTGACAGTGGTGTGAATGCTGCCTTATAAGTTTTAGGTAAGGAATAAAACTCTGGACAATACTAGTGCATCCACTACATTAATTAAATAAAAATATATAAGTATTTAATTTCAGAAGATATGAATTAAATAATTTAGTTTATAGTTTCGCATTAAATGGTAATGTGTCAATAAAAAAACTGTCGCAATCTCACTTTTACATAAATCATTTTTATATTCCAGCAACCAAAGACCTTTTTGTAGTAATGATTACCTTCGTTCGATTTATAATTTCATAGCTAACATTAATCACTTCTCGATCTCAAAGCCACAATAAAATTATTATGAAGCGTACTATTACAAGGTAACCATAGCTGGTAGGTCAATAGATTAAACTTCGAATATTTTTTCGTTACACACCTAAAACACAAATAAATTTACTCAAAATACATTTCTTTGTAAAACACAAAGTATGCTCAGTATCCATTTACTTTTCCATCATTCAAAACCTTTTGTGAAGTAAAAAGCTAAATATGAAAAGTTCGACGTTCGAATTATTCACGATAATCGCTGAAATTCAAAAGACGAGACATTCGGCGGACATTTATTTAACTTTGCCTGTATAATAGTGGTCGCGTCCTTACAATACCCGGGAGGATTTCATTTGGGCAATTACGGGGGCCCACTAATTGCCCACCATCTCAGAAATGGCGTTCTCCAGAGAAATTGTATTTAATGAAAAATTCAAGTTACGCCTGCGTTCAAGTCTTACATTTTCACTTTGTGTAAATACCATTATTATAATGATAATTTAAAGTAGGTTTGATTAATGCGCGGGATGCATTTTATTGTAGGATGGTGGGCGTTTGCCGCTACCGCTGTAATGTAAATATATGCACATACCACTCTCTTCCTTCCCTAGAGATCTGTAGATAGAGGAAAACAAATGTTGGTGTAAAATTTGTACTTCAAAAGTGTTCCGTGAATGAATCTAACAGCAAGCCAAAGTAGATTTTTTATAAGATGTTTTGTTTTTATTCCCGTTTTGTTTACGCTAATATTTACGAAGTACGATAAATAAAAATATAAATTACGTGAGTAGTGAATATACAACATTAGTTTTACTAAAATTATTCAGCAAAAAGAAGCCAAGTTCTTAATTGTTCGCAGTCTTTGCTATTTTAGTAATTCAAGAGCCTTCTACTCAAAAGTTCATTGAAAGCCTTAACACAGAAATTTACTGCACCGACCTAATGGCTCACTTTGTATAATTTTGTTGGGTTGATGTGAATTTTTCGTTTGCTAATTTTCTGGATTAAAATTTTAAACAGTTTTCGTAATGGTATTTATATGAAATGGAAACGTAAATAACAAAACTTACCTTAATTATAATCTCGTAGATGTGTTCTCATTTGTCATATTTGGTAGTTGACTAGTTCAAATTGAATGTCTTTAATGATGATGGACCAACTAAATTACTTTTAAGTCCTTTGATTATTACAGTAAACTTGGTTCTCCTAAAATAGGTTTTAGGCATGCACGTGCGGCGTAGTGGTTAAACAGTTACCTTGCCATTCAGAACCGTGCCGAGTGTTGTGGGACTTAACACAGAAATTTACTGCACCGACCTAATGGCTCACTTTGTATAATTTTGTTGGACTGATGTGAAATTTTCGTTTCCTAATTTTCTGGATTAAAATTTTAAACAGTTTTCATAATAGTATATATATGAAATGGAAATGTAAATAACAAAACTTACCTTAATTATAATCTCGTAGATGTGTTCTCATTTGTCATATTTGGTAGTTGACTAATTCAAATTGAGTGTCTTTAATGATGATGGACCTACTAATTTACTTTTAAGTCCTTTGATTATTACAGTAAACTTGGTTCTCCTAAAATAGGTTTTAGGCATGCACGTGCGGCGTAGTGGTTAAACAGTTACCTTGCCATTCAGAACCGTGCCGAGTGTTGTGGGTTTGATCCCGACACAACACTTTATTCGATACAAGATAAGAGAATTCATAATGTGGCAATCGTCATTGTAAAAGAATAAAGACTTATCGTTAGACGTTTCTTTGTAAAATGATAATAATTTTGGATCCTTGAATAAGTTAAATAAAACTAAAAGTAAAAAAAAATAAGTTGGTAAAAAAATCGTATGTTAATTTATATTTATTTATTTATTTATTTTAAACTTCTTGCACAATTACAAAAAAGTAATGCACAAAGGCGGGCTTAATGCCAGAGGCATTCTCTACCAGCCAACCTTTGGGTGATGCAGAGATGATTGAAGTAGGTGCTTAAACAGGAAGTAATTTAACAAATAATATTAATTTAAAACAACATAATTAATAGGTATCACACTAAATAAATATGTAATAATAGGCATACTAACAGTAACATATTATTATATGTATAACATAATATATACATACAAAAAATAATACATATATACACATACAAGTATAATAGATAATTATATTATATATATACATATACAAGTGTCATAGATAATTATAATATATATAAATATATACATATACAAGTATCCTTTACAGAGTCCATTATGATTCTACCAATTCAGCCATATAATGCTGGCGTACTCTAATTTTAAACAGGTCACGAGATGTAGACTTCCTGATTTCGAGAGGGAGTGCATTCCAAAGATGGACAGCCTGTATATAGAAAGAAGAATGAACAAGGCTGGAACTATGAGAAGGGCAGAGAAGAAGAAGATTGTTAGTGGAGCGGTGATTTCTGTCATGATTGTTATATAAATGTTGAAATTGAGTAGACAGATAAGCAGGAGTATGAGAAGAGTTCAAGAAAGAAAAAAGAGTCGTCAGTGTACGCAATTTGCGACGTTGACGAATAGGCAGCCATCGTAATTGGGAACGGTGAGCAGATATATGATCATACTTACGGAGATTGAAAATGAGTCGAATGCAATTGTTGAGAAGACGGTCAAGTTTATTGAGCAGATCTGCATTCAGGTCGAGATAACATACATCACCATAGTCGATTATAGGAAAAACTAACGTCTGCACAAGCATGGTTTTAATTTTGGTTGGGAGTAAGTTCTTCAAGAGATATAGAGTCCGCAGGGTTCCTGTGACTTTGCGACTGGTATTTTAATTATGTCATATATGTACGTATGTCGCATCGCGCTAATTAGTCTATTAAACGAAAATTACTGATAATGTGATGATATAATTTGAAAAATTGAATTTAATTTGAAGTAGCGTAGATTTAAATGGCAGGCATGTTGACTACCATGGGACTCTTAGTTTGGACGATATCAACAAACATTTCACCTCTACTGATTCGCTGGATCGTCAAACTACGAGTCTCACTGTCAACTATTTAGCCGGGTTACCTCAACCCAAAATTGAATCTTTTTTCTTTTCTCCAGAGTCTCCGGCCGAGATCAAAAAGATAATCCTCTCCATAAGGTCTAATGCTGTGGAATGTGACAACATGAGCCGTCGTATGATTACAACGATCCTAGATCAGCTCCTGTCGGCAATATCCCACATCATAAACTTTTCCCTCGCCTCTGGTACCTTTCCTTCCTTGTGGCGCAAAGCCCATATCATTTCTCTGCCCAAAATCCTCAATCCTACTCTTCCTCAACACTTCCGGCCAATTTCTATCTTACCTTTCCTATCCAAAGTCTTGAAGCCTGCGTGAATAAACAATGTCTCGTTTTGTGTACTACAATAACTTGTTGAGCCCATTTCAGTCAGGCTTCAGGCCTGGTCATAGCACTACCTCCGTCCTCCTCAAAGTGACTGGCGATATTCGAGAGGCTATGGAACACACTAAAATCACTGTTCTTGTGATCGATTTCTCAAATGCTTTCAATACCGTCAGTCACGATGTCCTTTTGTCTATCGTCTCCCATCTCAAGGTCTCGGCTGGAGCTCTGGATTGATTCTCAACTTATCTTCGAGGTCGTCAGCAGTCTGTCCGCCTCGACGAGTCATCCTCGAGGTGGGACGATGTCACATCTGGCGTTCCTCAAGGCGGCATCCTCTCTCCTCTTTTATTTTCTATTTTCATAAATCTCCTAACTCAACATCTTCAGTGCGCTTACCATTTGTATGCCGACGACTTGCAGACTTAATTACAGAAAAAAGACAAGGTTAATAGGGATTTGACAACCATAAAGACATGGTCTGACAAGTTTGGTCTCACCGTAAATCCCTGCAAAACCCAGGCCATAATTGTGGGCAACCAACGAATTCTAAGCAGACTTAACTTAGCAACACTGCTGGCCATCATTTTCAACGGAACTATCGTCGATCTGTACCCTACGGTTAAAAATCTCGGGCTATACCTGGATACCACGCTGAATTGGGAGGCTCAGGTGACACATGTAAGTCAGAAGGTCACCGGTATCCTGCGCGCCCTCTACCGCCTTAAAAACTTACTCCCCTTCGAGACCAAAACAATGCTTGTGCAAACTTTGATTTTCCCACTGATCGACTATGGTGATGTATGTTACTTTGACCTGAATGCAGATCCCCTCAATAAACTTGACCGTCTTCTGAATAACTGCATTCGATTCGTTTTTAATCTTCGTAAGTATGACCATGTGTCTACTTATCGTTCCCAATTAAAGTGGCTCCCTATACGTCAGCGCCGTAGTTTGCGTGCTCTCACTACCCTATACACTATTCTCACATCTCCTACTTCTCCTCAGTATATGACTCCTTACTTTCAGTTTCTATGTTCTAATCATGAGCGAAATCTTCGCTCCTCTAATAATCTTGAACTCATGGTTCCTACTCACAGATCTTGTTTCCTACACTCCTCTTTTACCGTACAATCTATTCTTCCATGGAATGCTCTTCCTCCTGAGATCAGAATGGCCAAAACCAAATTCATCTTCAAGTCCAAAGTAAGGGAACTCTTGTTGGCTGAGTCCTTGAATGTATCATAAGTCGCTATCTTAACTAGGTATATGTTCATGTATATATGTATATTTACATGTATCAGTATAAGTAAGTCTATAATTTTACTCATCTCTGATTTTAGTTGTAATTATATATATATTATATATATAGATATATATCTAAATAAATATTTGCATTTATTGTGTATGTATTACGTTTATGTATTTTTATCATAATATATATTTAGGTAAGTATGTATATTTAGTATGACGAATAATTCAATAATTAGTAATTTATCGCAACCTAAATCATATAATACACCTACTTCTTTTCTCTCTGCCCCACTGTAAGGTATACTGGTAGATAATGCCCAAGGCATTAAGTCCGCCTATATACTTTGTGTATATGAAGAATAAATAAATAAATAAATAAATCTCTATTTTGTTATTTTTTGTTTGTTTTGAGAAACGAAGAATGTAGAACGTCCTTTAGCCCGTCTGATGGCAAGCGGCTGACGTTAGCTTATAGACCTCAGCAATGTGAGGCAGTACATACTACAATTATGGTTCTCTTTCTCCTATTCTATAGGAATGAAAGAGAGGACGGCAAATAAAGCCTGATGCTCTGGTACTCTAGTTCAACGAACAATAAACTTGGGTGTATCCTTGCATCTGACACAGGATTCTGCAACCTCAACAGCGCGATACCGCAACTCGGATTGACGTTGACATGAGAAATCGATCCCACGTCACTCTCTTCCGTATTATGAATATGGATGAAATTTTTCAACCGTAGCTTTGTGCGAGAAGCCGATATAATATAGCTGACAACTCAAAAGTCCGTGACATTGAGGTCATTCCTGCCACTTTTATGCGTTGAATTTGTGACAATATCATATTTTTTAAATAAAAGCCTTGGTTTATAGGATACTTCTGATTTATGGTTACTGTAGTGAGCTCCTAAATGTCTCTGTTTAAAGGTCAACGCTCATTAGAGCCACCCGGCACCCACTCCGCACGGCGTCCACGAGTGGACGTCGCGCGGTCAACCAGCTGACCGCGCGCCGTCAACGAGTGAACGCCGCGCGGTCAACCAGCGGACCGCGCGCCATCAACGAGTAAACGCCGCGCGGTCAACGAGTGGACGTCGCTTGGTCCACGAATTTTCGAATAGTCTGTTAACAATTGGCACTAGGTCTACACGTGTGTTTCGTAATGCCAAATTTTACAAACGTTGAATTGGCACTCTATTTTATATCAATTAACTTTTTCAAGTAATGCAATGACCACACACAACTAGATAATAAACTTTCGTCTATGAATACACCTACTAACTACAAATTTTTACATAAGGTATGCTCATGAAAAACACTACCTAAAATATTTTTAATTCTGCCGGATTATATTACCTGCCAAGTAATGAAATCGTTAATGATTTCCCCGACATCACCAAATGCGACAGCAAGTGTTACCAATAAAGGATTACTCGTAAGAACATAATATATTTTTGAGAAAAAATAAGAGTATCATTTACACGGTAATTAATAATTAAAATACCTTAGAAAAGAACACGGTAGTAGCTTATTAGCGTAGACCGTGTCTTGCTCAAAATTACCGTGCATCTACGGTATTTACCGTGTATCTGGTAACACTCGGACGTGAATCATTCGCGGGCAGCGCGCGGTCCGCTTCGGACCCGCGCGTTGGCGACGAGCCGTCAACGCGTGCAAGCAGCGAGTTGCCACCGAGCTGTCCACGCGCGGACGGCGGGTGGACCACCCGCCGCCCGCGCGTGGACGGCTTACGACAGAGGCGATCCGGTGACGCTACGGAGTTGATGTAGTGAGCGCATACCTATACAAATCCATATAAAGAATACTAACCGCACGAGGCGAGGCGGTGCGGAGTGGGTGCCGGGTGGCTCTAATGTGCGTTGACCTTAAATCAAACATTGTTTGGCGCGTATTGTTGTAATGTTAATATTACGGATTAATGAGTTATAAAAAATAACTGCTATTTAACCTAAAAAAATATATAAAAATGTTTGCTTATGTTTATTCTAACCATTAGAACTGGTATTTTAAATCAGTGTCATATGTGACCAACTTGAGGTTAGTTGACGACATGTATATAATAACTGCTATGATTGATGTAGACGCAGCAGGGGTAGGCGTCCCGCAAAGTGGACCGACGATCTGGTTAAGATCGCGGGAAGTGTTTGGATACGGGCGGTTCAAAATCGCTCTGTGTGGAGAACCTTGGGGGAGGCCTATGTCCAGCAGTAGACGTGTCTAGGCTGACATGATGATGATTGATGCCATGATATAAATAAAACTGCAAAAAAACATAAACTCTCATGTCCAAGTATAACAAACACACACACGGATAATATTAATACAAATTAAAAATACAAACTCACTAAGACGAAACTCATTTCTAGGCTACAAAACGAACAGAATATATAAACCGAGCTACATGCAAGGCACACTTAAACTACAAACAACAACAAAACATTACTTAAACGAATTACACCAAGCAAAAAAGGATAACATGAAAGGAACACATAACGACACCGGGAAGACAGCCACTAAAACAACCTCTGAACTAAAGAGTCTTTTAAGTGGCACACGACGCTCTAAAGACGAATTTAGATTGAAATCAGAAGCTTAGATCGGAATCAGGTGCTTTAATAGGTAATATTTTTAAGAATACAATTGTTGATTAGCTGGGTCAGGAAAGTATATCGATTTATCGGGGAGTAGAGTGTTTATTTTAAAGGGCTTGTTGGTGTATTGTAACGTTTTGTTGAATGTGTTTTTGCTGACTGAGCCATTTTTTCGTTAGGGTATAAAAGTGAGGCTATTTGAAAATACTGAAAATGTGGATTGCAAAGTTCTAGTTTTAATTAATATGAAAAAAGATGACACTTGCCTTTTCAATGACAAATCGAAAATTTGCACTACGCAGTGTTATCTAAGTTATTAGTGTTCTATTTGTATAGGATCATGATTCTTAGGCTTTGGAATGTCTACTGGCTTTATTTGTGGAACAATAATTATACGCAAACTAATTTAATACATAAAGACAACATTTTAGACAAATTAAGATCTCAAAAACTGTAAATGTCAGAATAATGAGGCTAGTATATTTAGTCACTGTTTTGTAATGAGGCCTCTTAGGCCTTACTAAATACAACATGTGTAACATAAGGAAATTGTCTAGTTATTTTGTCAGAATAATAATGAACTATTCTAACATCAATCATATTGAAGCAAAGCCAAGACATGGTCCTAAACCTATTCGTTAGGAATAGGTTTCTATAGACACAATCTATACATATAATAAAATGGTAGGAAAGTCAAAACTGTATATTGAATATTTTTTTGAAAGATTACTTGGGGTGTGATCTATAATCGATACCGAAGCCAAAAATATAGTTTTAAGAATTTTTGTCTATTTGTCTGTCCGGGATAAACTCAAAAAGTGCTGCATGGATTTACTTCAAATTTGGCACGAATATTGTTAGTGCTCGGCCACAGTGAAAGGCGGGCGCGGGTGCGGGCGCGACGCGGGAAACTCAAACATATGGAACTCTATAGGAGTGTCCGTAGTGGGAAGGCGGGCGCGGCGAGCGGCGCGAGCTGTGCAACGCGGGGAGCACGCGGGCAACTCAAACCATAGGACTTTCATACAAGTGTCCGTAGTGAATGCGCGGGCGGCAAGCCGGAAACAATGCGGAGCGTGCGGATCTCAAACTTTTAAGAGCAATGATATTATGAGCAATTATTAAATCAAGTGCGAGTCGAACTAGCTCGTCAAGGTTAACGTAGTAGAGGGATTCACTTAACATAAGCATCACATAGCCCCCTAGTCAAATATCACTATCAATTTTTCGCCAGCAAAAATAAAAAATGTTAAAAATTTATAAGCGTAATTCGAACTATGAATGTTAAGGTTAAGTACCGCTATAAGGTCATGGATACTATTCGGTATATAATATAATGGTAGATAATGTCATGGAGACTAACCGAATTTCTGAACTCTTTAGACTAATCAGGAGTCAAACACAGCTTGAGACGGCAAGTAAATTTATGTTAACCTGACTTCAACGCGCGCGAAACCGCGGGCTAAAGCTGATATTATATAATGATGAACTTAAAAATGCAAAGTATCTATATAAATTCTAATTTATTTTATTTATTTACATTATCACATATCTCTTTTTAACCCTTCCATTCATTCCTGAAGTTACTAGAATTTTCCAAATTTTATTCAAAATATATATTTTTTTAATTTTTGCCATATACTCATAAACATTTTCCAAATTTCATAAAAATCAAATTTCTCATATAGCAGTTATAAACGTGATTTAAACCCACGCCCTTAGACCGTGAGACGGTTGTAATATCCTCACGGCTATAGCCTTGTTATCATTTAGTTGCGAATTTGGCGAACAATTGACAGAATGTTACTATCGTGACTGCTAACGTCATCTAACTGAAAACTCATATTAATCTAGCCGCGATCCGTCACAATACTAAATTTGACAAACACTGTATACCGCACCCGCAAACGCGCCACTACGGACACATGAAGACGCGCGCGGCGCCGCGCGCGGCCCGCGCGCGGGCTGCCCGCGCTACTATGGCCAAGCACTTAGAATGTCGGGTCAACATATAGGCTACATATAATTACACTATCACCTACGGGGAACGAGTAGTGAACCTTTATTTCTTCATCGCATTCTGTAACAACGTGTAATCTAACGACGCATATTTGAATGTTGTTATTATGTTAACCATGCTATAAGCTAGCTTCACACTGTAAAAATAACGCAATATTTGTTACTTAGGCTGACAAACATAATTCAATGAATATAAGTAGTATCAAGACAATTTTATAGCAGCGTCATCTATGAGAGTTCAAAAACATCAAGTTGAATTAAATGTGTAAGCCCATTTTGGATATAAAGGACGCCACATTTTGTAGAGGTTATACTGTACACACGAGCGTAGTATGTGTGGGGTAAGACTGATTGATAGAATTCCGAATGCAACTATACGAAAGAGCAGTGGACTGAAAGAAGATGTGGTGACAAGGATTGAGAAAGGAATGCTTAGGTGGTTTGGACACGTGGAGCGAATGAGTGAAGAAAGAATGACGAATCAGATATATAAGGCAAATGTGTGTGGGCAAGTCGGTCGCGGCAGACCTCAACGGACATTCTTCGACCAAATTGGAGACATCCTAAGAAACGGAAAGGTCCGAAGTACCCGCAACCGGCGAGCATGTATGAAAAGAGTAATGAGTGTAGAGGAAGCGCGTGAGGTTTGTAAGGATAGGAGCAAGTGGCGTTCTGTTGTCTCTGCCTACCCCGACGGGAAAAAGGCGTGAGTATATGTATGTATGTATGTACGAATAATAGTGAATGCTATTTTCTGCGGTTGTTACTTCACACGATCCGAGACCTAACGTTTTTCGCCTTTCTGAGGACATTTGATGGCGTGGAGTATCCCACTTACCGCACAGCCTGCGTAGTACGTCCGCGTCACTTTCTCGACGGTGACTATAACTGGGATGACACCCTCGCGGAGGCGAGCGTCAGTGACTGGGCGGCTGGGACCCGCATGCGTAATCTGTTTGACGTCATCTTGGTGTTTTGTAGAGTCGCGAATACTGTAGTTTTGTGGGAAAAGTATCGCCATCATCTGTCTGAAGATTTTCTTTGAGCTTTGAGACGTGCTACTGGCGACAAAGTCGAAGTAACTGATGAACGCGTGCTGAACACCTGTCTAGGTTCACTTCTAGACATGGTCATTTCTATCAGCGGCAATCCACTGGTCGAATATGGGTTACCAGTTTCCCAATCATCACCGCATCAAGACCGTGGCAATTGGGAGTATAACGCTGAGACAATTTACGATCCGGGTGAAATGACCACCACACGAAATTTATGACACCGTCTTTGAAAGCGTTGGGCAAAGCCAGGGTAAAATGTTTTTCTTGGATGCTCCTGGTGGAACACGAAAAACATTTGTTACTACTGGCATATTTGCAATGGTCAAGAAGGAAGGCAAAATTGCCTTTGCCATAGCGTTGTTTGGAATTGCTGCCAAACTGCTTCCGGATGGCAAGACAGCACATGCCATGTTTGAAATTCCAATAGATTTCGAGAGCGCCGAAACGTCCTTTTATGGTGTGTCACGTAATAGTGATAAGGGAGACGTGCTCAAGGATTGCTATCTGATCGTATGGGATGAGCAGTTGAGGCCGTGGACAGAACTCTGCAGGACATCCGCAGCGAGCATTTGATGGGTGGTCACAGTTCTGTTCAGTGGCGATTTCCGACAAACGCTTCCCGTGGTGACGCGGGGATCGAAGGCTTACAAGGTGAGTGCTTCGTTGAAACGATCTTCGTTGTGGTCACGAGTTCGTATGCTGCGCTTGACCATTAATTTGAGAGCTCGGCTCGGCGTCAATGCACGTGCTCAACAATTCTCCGATGTCCTTCTAAGTCTTGGCGAAGGCACTCTACCAGAGGAGAGAGGTGGACAGGTGGTGCTTCTAGAGTCTCTCAGTAGAGTTGTTTCTAGCTTAGAGGAACTCATTGGCTGTGTGTACGGGGACATCAGTTAAATACCGTAATAGCAGAATTCTTGGGTGTGTGAGCGGGCTATTTTGAGGCCCAAAAATTATCAGGCTGTAGCAATTAACGAATGCATTCTCTCGGATTTGGGGGAAATGAAGTGAAATTCACCTTTGTAAACACTGTCGTCCAGCAAGATGATGCCACACATTATCCCGTGGAATTTCTGAACTCCCTGTCAGCAAGTGAACTTCCTGACTGAACTTCTACCTTAAAGTCATCTCGCTCCACAGACACATCATTGAGGCGGAAATTCTTACGGGTTGTGGCGTCGGCGAGGCAGTATTTATACCACGCATTCCCTTCATACCTCATAACTTCCCGTTCCCGTTCAAGTACGTACAGTTCCCCGTGAGTGTTTGCTTCGCGATGACCATCAATAAGTTGCAGGGGCAGACACTGAGGGCAGCAAGTGTCGACCTCAGGACGAGCTGCTTCTCACACGGGCAGCTGTACGTCGCTTGCTCCCGCGTCACCAGTCCTGACTCTATTTACATTTTGGCTGTGGAGAGTCAAACCACTAATATTGTTTATCGAGAAGTCCTATAAATATGTATTTTTACCCTATTCAGTAATCCTTATTTTCTCCATCTGCTTCAGTCACAACTTATTACTTAAATTAGCAGAATCACCATAAAGTCATTTATTCAAAGCAGGCTGAAAATCAGCACTTTTTGAAGGTCAATTTTACAAAAGAAAGTCTCCCTCTATTATTGCACTTCCTGCAGATATGAAATATAAAGGAGAAAGGAGTAAATTAATGTTATTTTAAAAGATATAATCGTAGGTATTTGTTTAATAATTTGGTGCTGTATAGCGTTCATGCAGACGACGTCGCAGGCAGCAGCTAGTCAAATATTATGACAGTAATATGTTTGTCATTTTGATTTTTAATATTTATTATTTGTACACCTACCTTTTATTGATAACGCGCTGATGTGATTTAGTACTGTGGGTCGACTTAAGAGCCTACCTACGTAATTCAAGACTTAGACCCTTCTCAAATCGGGCATCTAGAAAAAAGCTAGATTTTAATATACGAATATGTTTGCTGGAGAGCAAATACATATTACTGAAATGCTTTTTATATTTTTTAAGAGTGATGCCAGAAAACTGTTAAAACTTTTCGATATTGTATTTTTTACATTCATCAAATGATATGAAAGAAAATATTATGATTTCCAGAGAATTCAACGGCCAAGTTTGCCTCTCTCTGGTTAGTACTATTTAAATAAGTTGGTAAAAAAAACTAAAAATCTTTATGAATTATCACACCAATATTGTTAAACTTTTTTGTTTATCTGATAATGCCTTTCAGAGTTATAAGTATGGAAATCTTGTTTATCAATAATATTAATGGGTTTACCATTAATATTAACTCCATTAATAATTATTAAACCAAGTATATCACTTAATAATATATTTTTCGACAAAATAAACAACTCAGTGTTGTTCTGTGTGGAAATCAAACCTACAATACTCAGCGTAGTGTTAATCGGCGAAGCGGTCGCTTAAATCACTACGTGCAGTCAACGTTTGATTCGTAATATTTTTTTTTTGTTCAAAGTGAAGAGTTTATAATTTTAAATTATTGATTGATGAATCAACAGAGTACAGTTTTTGAAAATCAAAGCCAGATTGGCAGACAGACAGACAAACAATCTATAGAAACATGGAAACAAAGTGATATTGTCTTCTTATTAAGTAAATCAAACCATGTTTTCGCAACTTGTTATTGGACTTATAAGTTCGTCCATCCAATAGATTATTCATTACACGAATTGAAATGAAATTACGTAAAACTTTTTAGTTTTTCACCAACTTTACGGAACACAGAGAAAACTAAACACAGTAGACTTCGTAGCACTCAAATAAAGCAATTACACGTATACGCCCGTGCCAATATCGTCACAGCCGAGTTTTAAATTCAGCGCCGTGCAACACCGTATCTGGGATGTAGTGACATGAATCGGTTTTGACGACATTACCGTACCATATTCGACTAGAGCTGTCGATATGCGTGAATTTTGTTTATTGAATGCATGGTTTGGCAAGCATCTAACAGATTAGTCACCTCGCTGCTATTGCGCGACGAGTTATATAACTTTTATTCTAGCTTGGAGCGAAATCCTGTCTATTATCCACGAATGTTTGGGCATAGACAAACTTTTTAAAGGTGCCTGTCATATACGTTAAATTTAATTCGATTATAAGACCGCTTTATTAATTTAGAACTATAATGTATATGTCTCTGAGGTTGACTTTTTTCACGTTTTATGTTATTCACATTCTTAGACTATATGTAAATTTATCATATGACAACATCATTTTCATTCATGTCGTTCAACGTAAAACTTTACTGTCGTGCTAGCAGCTAGGTGATCTATGAATAACAACATTATTTGGCTATCCGCATGATCCAAGACTATCCCATGCATTTGTGAATCGAAGTGCTTAATGTTTTGATCCCTTCACCAACTTTTTTTTCCCTTCTTCTTAGTCCTAGTTAGCAAAAGCTTATATTGGACTAGCTTCTACTATATAAACTAGTCCAATATAAGCTTTTTCTGTTTATAATTAAATATTTATTTCAATCACGCAATGAACAACATTTCAAATTGTGCTTTTTGACTCCACCTGTGAACTAAGTCAACACGAGACAAAAAGCTACAATAACAATAATTTTCGTACGAATATGAATAGCGTGCATTAGCAATGCAAATGTCATGGCGGTGATGTCAGGTCCCAACGCGCGAACTTCTCTAAGTGTCGCGGTTACATCGACCGCCAATTTCGGCTTTTGATTTCCACTGTGAATAATGTTTGCTGCTCTGACACTGTTCAACTGTTAGGTTTATTGATGTGTACAGTTGTACGGGGATTTGATGCGTTGTGTTCGTGCGCTGTTGTGTTGTCTGAGATGCATCTTATTCGCAGGTCGCAGGAGCCTCGTCCGCTCGGAATAATATACATGATCGTTCGAGACTTGAATCTATCCAACTTGTTATATGACTGTGTGTGTGGGAAACTTGAATGTTATGCAGGATTTTTTAAAATTCTAGCAACATACTCTGCCACTGTATTGACTATTGTGGGTTCAAAGCTGCGTGCATCTGCTGTACTTATCTAACAACGGACAAAACATAAACACTGGTGATATCTAGTGAACACCAATGGAAGTACGAGTAGGGCTATCGATTGAACATTACTCCTATTAATGGCGCTATTATACAAGTATATAAGCAAGATCTCGATAACAATTGTCGGGCCACAATCCACCAGGTATGAAGACCTGGTCTGGTCAAAGGTATCTTCCTCTAGTTGAAAGAACGATCCGTTTCTTTATTCTAATAAAACCGTTTAAAAAGACATCTGCCGCACTAGCTCAAAACTTATATTGCAAGGGACTTTACGAACACTCAACCGACAAACAAACTCGAAAAATCAATTTGTTGGCAGCTAGTCCTGTCCCGAATGGGGAGATCAAATCCACAACTGTGACGTCGCTGTGACGTCGAGACGACACCGCCTCCCGGCTGCCTGCATGTTCCACCCCCCACCGCACCGCGAGCTTCTTTAAAAGCGGACGCGTTAGCTGCGGGCCTTCTTTTTTGGGCTGCATTCGACGACGTCGCCACGAGTGAAAAGCTAAGTACATCAACTGCGACTCCTGAGCGACCATCGACAGCTGGACTCTCAACAGAAACCTCACCCATCGCCGAATCACGCGACCCTGTGTATATTTTTTTTAATTTCGCATTACTAGTAATTTTTTTCTATTGTTAAATGATGTGTAGATTTTCTTGGCAATTAAATCAATTTTTATGTAACATTCAACTCATGTTCTCATTTAAACACACCCTAGTAGGGATAACGTAACAGTGGACACCTGAAAGGTCTTTTTACGTTACACAACATACAACACAAAGTTCAGTGGCAAGACTACCACTACGCCAATCTGTTAACCTGGTCCTTTAATATCTTCTATATATTTCTGAAGCCATAATACAAAATAAAATGGTCACCAATTATACGGTTCATCATCAGCCCTTTATACTGTCCCACTGCTAGGCACGGGCCTCTTCTCACTATGAGAAGGGTAATGCCGTAGTCCACCACGCTGGCCAAGTGCGGGTTGGCAGACTTCACATGTCTTTCGAAAACATTATGGGGAACTCTAATATGCAGGTTTCCTTAGGATGTTTTCCTTCTACGTTTAGCAAACGATAATTAACAATTTAATACGCACTTAACTTTGAAAAGTCATTGGTGCGCGCCGTGGATTCGAACCCGAGATCCTCTGCGTAGCAGTCTGTCGGCCTCTCCACTCGGCTATCGCTGCTTCTCTGCTATCGCATGCTAATTATAAGGTTGACGCGGTGTAATCGCTTCGCATTGATCGTTCTTTTGTTAAACACACAGTATGACACGATACATTCGATCGCTAAGCTATGCACATAGCGCTTAATCTGCATACAAGTTATTGTTCTAATAAGCATTATGATTTCATAAATTAATCAGGTTTCTTAACGTTCAGATACCAACAGTATGCATGATATCGAATGTTACATTGTTACTTAACTAATACTTCATAACCTCAAGGCACTAGTAAACTTCGATTTTTATGAACTTTTATTTACTTTTATCTTTCTGGACAAGTTAGGGCCTAACCTTCGATAGCTCTTAAGTATAGCCCTAAGCTTGCACGTACCTAAACCTAGACTTATCCTAATTTAAGCCTACTGGTTCCTATATCTAGCCTAACCTACCTACGATAAACCTATCCCTATTTTAGATCTAATCTAACACCTATCCTACGTATTATGTCGTAAACCTAGGTGTCCTATGAACTATTCCTACAACCTATCTAATTCCTACAAAGGCGTCGTTGTTGTGGTCCCTAAACCCTAATGTCCCTATCCCCCTAGCCCTACTATATCGTATTTTATAAATACTTATATATAATAGTCCAGGATATCTGCCACCGGGAGACCTAAGGCGACAGATGGAATTGGGTAGGATTTAGGGGTGGTGGAAATGGTTTTCTCACTGCCGGTCGAGCAGACTCACAAGACCGATCAGGGTGACGGCTAAAGGTGTCTTGGCCGCAGTGAGAGGTTTGGGAAGGGTAATGAGTCAAAGTCAGGAGTGAACAATGACTGGTTTATTTCTTAAAACTATAATCTTATATACTAAACTTATTCTATGTACACATATACACGTATTTAGTTGTGTGCCGTCGGTGTATTGTGCCGATGCAGCATGTCTGAGCCGAACGCCGTACGTGATAAATTACATGATCTTAAAATATCACGCATCTTCCTCGGTGATAAGTTGGATGTGTGTTGGAATGCCAAGAATGTCATGTTCATGTTTGAACATTCTGGCGTCTCTCCGGGATAGGCTTCAGGAAGGTCATGTTCCGGCGTGAACATTCTAGCGCCTCTCCGGGGCAGGCTCTACAAAGTTCTTATGTTCAGGCGTGAACATTCTGGCGGGTGTCTGGCGTAGGCTTCAGCTCAACTTCATCTGCAACGGTAGTTGGTTGTTCACTGGTGAGTTGTTTTCTTGACGGCTTCGGTTGGCTGGCTGTAGGTCACGTGCGATGCAACCCTGGCAGCGACAGTTGACCTCGTTGCATGCTGTAGAGTCTTAAGGCGATCGTTGCGGGGGAAATGTTAAGAACTTAATCGGTAGGTACATATGTATTCAAAAAAATATATATATATTTAGTCAACTCGCAATTGTAATAATTTTTTGTTATACAATTGCATGTTCTTCACCCCTCCAGAAATTATATTCCTTCCCTTATTTAACAGTAGTATTAGTTGTAGTAGTAGCAATTGTAAAAGTAGTTTCTCTGAACTTGGCTACCGTCGCAGTAACCAAGTCCTCCTATTCCTTTGTTGTAGTAGTAGTTTCCCTCAACTTGGTACCATCGCAGTATCCAAGTCCACCTATTCCCTTGTTGTAGTAGTAGTTTTCCTCAACTTGGTACCATCGCAGTATCCAAGTCCACCTATTCCCTTGTAGTAGTAGTAGTTTGCCTCAACTTGGCTACCGTCGCAGTAACCAAGTCCTCCTATTCCCTTGTTGTAGTAGTATCCCTCAACTTGGCTACCGTCGCAGTAACCAAGTCCTCCTATTCCCTTGTTGTAGTAGTATCCCTCAACTTGGCTACCGTCGCAGTAACCAAGTCCACCTATTCCCTATCTCCCTAGTGCTACCCTACCCCTGTTAGGTATATTGTATAGCGAGGCCGTGTACACTGTGGTCACACAGACTGTCGCGTATACAACCCTAATCCCTAGTTCCCTAGCAGTCCCTGGGATCCGTGGGCCGGGATATCTGTCGCCGGGAGACCTGCGGCAGACGGAAAGTGGGTAGGATTAAGGTGTAGCGGAGTGGGTTATCTCACTGCCGGTCGAGCAGACTCACAAGACCGATCATGGTGACGGCTAAGGGTGTCTTGGCCGCAGTGAGAGATGTGGGGTAGGGTATGAGTCCAAGCCGGGAGTGAACTTGTGGCTTTCCATGTGTCTGAAATGATATCTTGCTATAATCGATATTAAACTTTTGCGATTTGCATACATCATACAATATTATTTAGCGGGTTTTAGTCGCGATAATGTATTTATTTCAAGGTCGCGGAGGGACTCCCTCCGCGACCACAACCGTTGCAAGCCGGGAGAAACGTAGGAGAATAACAGAGGTATTTATGCATTGAAATAAATACATTATCGCGACTAAGACCTGCTAAATAATATTGTATGATGATATCTTGCTAGATAAATTTGACCTTATTACCTTATTGAATTTCGCATGCATGCATGTGTATACCACGTAAAAATGCAATACTAAGATATCATGCTGATCTGATGATAGAGCTGGAAGGCCATAGGAACTTCGCAATAAAATGACGCAACCCTATCGACTTTGCGCTCATTAGATTCATATTGAAGAGTACTTTAATCTATATGTTTTATTTTAATTAGATGATGATTACACACCCACACTTCGCCAGTTATGTTTCGGTCTCAATGTATTAGAGGGTAATACATTACTTATAATTAATTTTAATTTTTTCTATTATTGAGTGACGTATAAACGCTAGTATTAAGGCGAGGTTGCAGTAATTTTTAAGATTTTTAAACGTCTGAAAGTCCCATGAACTATGATATTTTTAATGAATAAAAATTAAAGTATAAAAGTTGAACATATCTTCTAGTAAATCGTAAAGATAGAAACACGACTTGGAATGATTTGCTCGATAAAAAAAAATGTCAAACATGACACTTAATCACAATTTTAAACGTGTACTGCTTCGAGATTCCATAATGAATTTATATGAAAGTATTATCAATAGAAACAGCTCTTTATTTTAAAATAAATGGTAAAAACAGATTTCGTAATTTCGTTATCATTTTTCTCCAAGAAAGAAATTGTCAAAATGTTGGCATTATATCGCTCGCCAGCCGTTCATCAGTGGCTGTCTAGGCGTGATTGAGGGCGGCCGGACGTCGTTGCTCCGCAAAATCCCCCTCCACCCCCGCATTTACGTTTTCGCAAAAGTACAAAGAAATTCGTATTCCAAACTCAATCGTTCCAACCATAGACATACTAGTAAGAAACCGTAGACAGGTTACTGACAAGGTAACCGGCGCTTACGAGTGGCACGCATCGCGAAAAGCGTACGCACACTAATATAAATATGTCAAAACGACACACTAAGAATTAGATAAGAAGTGTAAGTGAGATAGCACATCTAATCGCAAGCGCGAAAAAGAGATAAACATATGCTCTCTGTACCGACGCGCATTATAACATCATGCTGAACGTTTCACAAACAATAATTTGACTCAGATGCGACATGATCACTATCATGTCTGTCTTGAGTAAATTCAATTCGCCTCAAAGTAAATTTGATTAATTCATTTAAGGAAGGGAAATAAAAAGTCGATGTTTTATTTAGAACATTTATTAAAAAAGTACATTTTATTCTTCTCAATTCATTCAATGGTAACCTAAAACAGTACGTTAATATAAAAACTGTGCGCTGCGGACCCACCGTAGCCCTGTCAATACCCCTGGGGGTATGGTGGGTCTTTTAAAGCTTAACCGTACTCCTGGCTGAAATGCTCGTAGTGTTGTACCAACGTGGTACGTGGACATTAAACTGAACAGTGTTATCTTTCGTATGATATAACTTACTACTTACGTTTTTGTATTTTTAGACAAGCGAAGACAAGCGCTAGTACGATGATATAGAGCAACAAGGAGATAAATTAGAGAATAAAACGTTTAGGTATTACTGCTAATGGTTATAATGCTTTGCATATTATAGGTTTAATCTGTGGTACTGTTGAAGACCCGTCATCATCATCATCCTAGCGCTGTCGGACCATTCCCGCTACTTCTATTGAACAGTTCTATTATAGAACTAGTGATACTTTTTTCCCCACTAGTTCTATTAGCACAACTTGACGAGAAGAATGGAACTAATGGGAAACAGTTATAGGAAATTTCCCACTAGTTCTATGTATGTTTAACAAGGGTAGTGTCACAACATCGCGCTCACATATCAGAATAAATATGTATGTATAAAAATGTGTTAAACGAATGAACGTGTACAAAACAATTGAACATCTACAAAACAAATGAACGTCTACAAAACAAATGAAAGCTATAAATTCTGACTAATGTCTATTAGGTTGAAAATCGCATGCACCTGTTTTCTGCAATCACTATCGATAGCTGATCACTTTCTGTAAGTCATTTGTTTTGTAGACGTTCATTTGTTTTACACCTTAAACAAATGAACGTCTACAAAACATATTCATTCGGATATATGAGCGCGATGTCGTGACACTACGGATCATTCCCAGTAGTTCTATTGAATACCCTTGTAAAAACATACATAGAACTAGACTGGGACATTTCCTATTACTTATCCCATTAGTTCTATTCTCCTCATCAAGTTGTGCTAATAGAATTAGGACATTTCTATCATAGAACTTTTCAATAGGGCTACTGGGAATGATCCTACAAAATAGTTGAACTTGAAATTAACGAACTGAAATTAATAAACTTAACCTAATGGAAGAAAAGAGGAACCCACCACGCACCCTCGGATTGACTACCCCAACTAGCTAACTAACTGCAAGTCAGGTATCTTCCTGGAACCCATACCATTCCTATATCCCTTATCCTTTTAGAGGAGTTCGGTATTGTTAACCTTTTTCTATTGCAATAGTTGGGGTAGTCAATCCGAGGGTGCGTGGTGGGTTCCTCTTTCCTTCCATTAGGTTACAATGGAGTTCCGCCAAGTAACGCCTGATTCAATCAACTATTTAATAAACTTATTACACAACAATATTATCTGGGAGTACGGTTAAGCTTTGAAGGACCCACCATACCCCCAGGGGTACTGCCAGGGGTACGGTGGGTCGGCAGCGAAAACTGTGCAGTACAATCTACTTAGTTGTTTAATACGAAAAGGAGAAAAACAAGAACAAGTGAATGGACTTTGATCATCCGTCAATGTTTGTAACTTACGTATAATTTTGTATTTCTATAATAATAATATATTGTGTTGATTCAGCCTCAAATCACTTATATTGCTTGACAAAAACACACATCAGTATATTTTATTATTACGAATGTCCCATCTGGATACTTTGTTTTTTAGTCTTTGTACACGCACAATACTGCTTCTGTTTTACACTCGCTAAATGCCAATTTTTTTATTCACTCTACTATTTGTGATACTGAATTTATTATTAATTGTAAATAAAACGTTGTAGTATTGTAATACTCATGAATGAGAAGTAATTCCATAACTTTTTGTCATTTTCCTACTATAGTTTTTGCAAAATCTCATTACACACGACGGCATTTTCAAATGTAACGTACACACACGCGAGTAAAAGAGCGAGCGCTTCCGACCGCAGCGCGTACGCGACTAAAGCCAAATGAGAGATATAGCCTGTTTTTAATGTGCCACTAAAGCCTAATGAGACATTTAGCCTGTTTTTAATGTGCCACTTTTGAAGTTCGCATAACTCATCTACGGTTTTTTTTTTACGCTGCGCTGTGGGACACGCACACACGAACCCCCCCCCTCCCCGTTTTTGTTTTTGCGGAGGGTGAGGTCGAGCTACGCACTGTACTGCAACCTCGCCTTCACTGAATACAATTTTGACAATTATCGTTTCACACTTTTCTTGCAAACGGAAATCGAACGAAACGACTATCGAATTATCCGTGTTGAGGGTAAACAAAAACGAATCGAGAAATTTACAACCATACAAGAATCTATACTAATAACATGTAGAATAAATACGTACCTATTTTATTTGTTTAATTGATGTTCTTACAATATATATTTTTCCGTCATAAAATTCAAATGTTCTTTGTGATTTCTGAGAAATATTTTAAAATTAGGAAACCTGCGAAACGTTTTATACAGCTTCCAAGAACAGAGAAAATAATAATAAAAAATACTTATGATATCGGCTATAACGATATCATTTGCCAACTTGAAAAGCCATTCATAAAGTTGGTATTTTTACCGCTATTGTCAAACAAAATCGTAAGAAATTGCGCTTATACATAATACTAATGCTAAAACGGTCATCATACAAGCTGAAAGAGCTCAACGCTCGGTTCTTAAAGCAATGCTCCAAAAGCCTTTTCGATACCCCACTAAAGAGCTATACAAAGAAATTCGTCAGTTCTACATTCTTACTTTATCAGTAAAAATGCATAGAGAAGTAGTTAACTCTCAAGAATACACGGAACTTTTAAATAGACGGGTAAACAGAGTTAAAGTGTCAAAAGTACAAACATCTTTCGCTAGACGATTTAGTCCGTTCATAGAACACTACTTATATAACAAAGTAACAAACTGTTGTGATATTAAACAGTGCTCAGTGAAAGAAGCAAAGATAAAAATTACAGATTGGTTGCTGTCACTCTCCTACAATTTTACTGAAAGTCTTTTAATTCATCCGCTTTAAAATTTTCCAGATCAAACAATTAATACAACTATTATAATATTATTATATATTATATTTATTACTATCATATATATGCACACACTCATGCTCATACACACACTTACCTAATAATATAGTCAATTATAACATTAATATAATTTTTATATGTAGGTATAGTAACATTCTAGTTTATACGTTCTTAAACAAATAAAACAATGTTCCACAATCACCACTAAAAATTGTTCTTAAATGTTTGTTTAACTCGTTAGATAATTTAAAGGTTTAATGATGTCAACCGAGGCCAATATGTTAATGTTAAATCACTATAGGTACCCACAGGACAGGCTTGCCTAGTGTGGGGCCGCTGGTAATAACACAAAATGTAACACTTTTTGTAATAAATACTTTTTATTTTATTATTTTATTCTATTATATGTACATAAAATGACTTGTACTGATTGGCATAATATCATTGCAGAGCTTACTGAAACTAGAAACATGAAATTTTAAGAAAACGTTCCTTTTATGATAAAGGCATCTACCAAGAAAGGGTTCATTCCACTCCAAAGTAGGCATTACTTTAGAGTGGAAAAGTTTAAGGAGTTGAATCCGGCTCATGAAAATGCGAGTAACATATTTAATAATAAGAGGTTTTTAATGGAATAATTCGTTTTTTTCATGAATGTTTGTTCTTCAGATGGACACTAAGCAATCATTAAAAATGCCTCAAAATTTAGCCTACTTAAGTTTTCAGTATGATATTTTTACTTAAATATTAGCAAGAAAGCAGCGATAGCCAAGTAGAGAGACCGACAGACTGCTACGCAGAGTGTCTCGGTTCGAATCCACGGCTCGCACCAATGACTTTTCGAAGTTAAGTGCGGATTAAATTGTTAATTATCGCTTGCTTATCGGTACATCGTGAGAAAACCTGCATGTCTAAGAGTTCTTCATAATGTTATCGATAGACATATGAAGTGTGCCAATCTGCACTTGGCCAGCGTGGTGGACTATGGCTTTCCCCTTTTCATAGAGAGAAGAGGCCCGTGCCCAGCAGTGGAACAGTGTATATACAGGGCTGATGATGATTAGCACAGATTCCAAAAGAGTTAATTTCGTAGGAACGCCGATACACCGATTTCCTATGAACTGACAGTTCTGCCTATCCTATATATTAAAGATCTCAAGTAAAATGGTCAATCTGGACGTCTCAGCACCTTCCAGAAATGGGCCTTTCCAAATTCAACTGCGAAATGTTTTAATATTAAAGCAATAATAATAATATTTATTTCTTCATACATTCTGTAACATTCCTAAACCAAATTTTATGGGCATCAGGCCACAGCAAGTAAAATTTTGACTCTCATAATCATGTAATAAGCAAATATAAGTGTTGCAGAAGAAGAAGTCGTTGGCAAAAGTAAAAAAATCGTCTTCAACCTACACAGAATTCTGCATAGTATAGGTCTATCTTAAGCACAGTTCTTCAATACAGAAGCTAAGGATAGCACCTAACTCTCTTACAAACAATCCCCGTCAAGACGGATACAATAATGTTACGAGCTGGGGTTCGGTGATAAATTAAATGCCTATGCCACTAAAACTGCACTTTATTTTACACACTAAACTTATACACACTTAATTTCCAACACTAATAACACACTATTTCACACTACTAGAAAACACTTCCAACTTCCTTAATCTTCGCACTCTTTCGCTGTTGATCGCTTTCAGTATTCCACTGTAACTGTCCTGACTCGCGCGTTCACGCGGTATTTATACCGGCCGGAACACATAACTAATCTGTTCGAGACGCTTCAGGAAAGTTCTGGTAACGTGCGAGCGTTCTAGAGTTCATGCATTGTTCTAGTATCAACAGCAACGCCATCTATTAGACAGTAGATGTAACACTGATATATCCGTTCTCTTCTAGTTCTCTCATTTACCGATAGATGGCGTTATTTTCAAATAACGCCATTTATAACAATAACAAACTCGCCCGAACAGTTAAGAGGTTTGATTTGCTTAAAGTCGTCTTTTAAAACACTCCAGTGGAGTTCATTACCCGTTCCTTTGTGGGTGTCTTTTAGAATAGTTTAGCCGTAGTAAAGGCTTTTTAAAAATGTTGTTCCGTGCGGTCAGGAGACGAGTGCCGCTTTCAATGTTGTACTTTTTGCCGACATTCCACAAAGTAAATTTGAGAGTGATTTCTAAGGTGCAGCGAATGTGTGTGCGTTGCTTTGAGATTTTATACGTAGTGTATTCTGACTGGTAGCCTCATCTACCTTTCTATTGATAATTAATTACATCAACGTCAATCGTTCCTCGCTTGCTTGTCCAATACAAGTAATCCTTTTTATTCCCTCTCTTTCTCCCAAAAGGCGTGCCTATCGCTGATTCGTCGCCGAGTTCATCGACGCGCAAGACAGTCAAGAATCATCCATGTCGCGCCGAACACGTGTACCTAATACCGCTTTATTTTACAGCTTCTATACTATAAACGCAACAAAACCGCCCGCGGGTGAAGTGGAGTGATTTGTGTAGTTCTGGGTTGGATCCAGACGGAGTGATCAGCTTACAGCCCGATTCTGCAAGAAGCCGACGACAGCCATCTTGTCAAACCGAGAGAACGAAGGTAGGTATGCTGCAAAATCCTAGTATCTATAACTCCCAACTCCCACTCCCTTTTACTATCCTAGGCGATCAGAACTCGCCCTCATACAGTCCACAATATTAATCTTTTTTTCCAAATCGCCTAGAACGTACGGTTTCGGTGTTTCGCCGAACCATTTTTATTGGTCCTTCGAGGCGGATCCATTTGCGTTTATACGTTACCTCTCGTTTATCTTGCTCGCGTAGGTATCTTCTAGAAGTACCTACCTAGGTAGTTAGAGCACCTAGTTATACTCTTAATCCATTTACATACCCATTACAGGGTTATTTCCGCACGCATCCGTAGGTAATATACTTTAATGTAGCTACCTACATACCCAATTATTATTTCTGGAACTATCATAGTTGTCTTGTAAATTACATATTTCAAGCAGCTTTTAATTCCACCGCTTTAAAGTGTTGCCTACTTGGTAAAATAATAGGTACTTTAGGTATTCTTATTTTGATTCGGTCTCATTAGCTTATACTTACGTAAACATGGCACAACAAAAGGAGCCACGCATGTCGGAAGAAAAAGAGCTGACAATCTTAGAAGCAAAGCGTAATATTTTATTTGAGCGTATTCAAAACATTTACGAGCGCTCAAAAACTGCCGCTACTTCCGATATTAATAGGGAATCATTTCTTAGTTATTGTATGACAGTAGATAGTATTCGAACAGATTTTCATAAGTTGTTAGAGAAAGATTGCTTTCTATTAATCCTGATTAACAGCCGAATTATCAGGCGTACACCTCATTCGAAGATCTTTATTGTATCATCAAGTGCATACAATCACAATTGGAGGGTAAGTATTCAGCACAGCCCGTTTCTGCGGTTCGAACGCCGAGATTACCGCCAATTGAGCTCATGTCATTCGATGGTGATATACGAAATTGGCCGTTATTCTATGCGAGTTTTAAGTCTACAGTGCACGATAATGGTTCTCTGACAGATGCTGACAGGTTGTACTATTTAATAGGTAAACTGTCACCGAAGGTCCAGTCCGTATTTGCAGGTGCCACACCCAGTGCTGAGAATATTTCAGTCACTACTTGATAGGTATCAAGATACTCGTGTTCTAGCGTCTACTTACTTTGATCAAGCTTTAAATCTTAAATTGTCCGGTGCCGCGTCTGTTTCGAATTTCCAGCTGTTTATAGATAACTTTGTTACCGCAGTTAATTCCCTTAAAAACTTAAAATTAGAAGATCTTTCCGACTTTATGTTTCTTCAACTCGCTTTAAAAAAGTTTGACACTGAAACAATTCGCGCATTCGAGATGACGGAACGCAATCATAAAATACCTACACTAGATAGTTTTATTTCTTTCATCAAAGATCAGTGTCGAATATTTCATAATACCCAGTCTAGTTCATCTAGCTCGTCTTATAATAATAATAGTTAACAAAGGTCGAATAAATCGCGCAATAGCAATAATAACTCGGTCCCTAATCCGCTATCTTACGTAGCATGCTCAGAATCTAATAATAATAATTTACAGAAGTGTCTGTGCAGTAATATAGTACACGACCATTTCTATAAATGTCCCGCCTTTAATAATTTAAATCCGACAGCTCGTTTCAAATGTGTGTAGGATAACAAAGCTTGCATTAATTGCTTAAGTATAAAGCATAAAACGAGTGATTGTTGTAATAAGACGAGATGTCGTTCATGTAATCAACGACACCATTCATTATTACACTTCGATAAAAGTTATCCGTCGTCGAGCCAAGCCGGAAACCTTGACACGCTTAGGTTGCAGTTGCAGGCCACGGTGACTTCCCCCTCCACGTCTCAGGGCGAAGTATCGTTGTGTACGACGTCCATTGCGCGGGCGGCGTGCACGCACGGACGGTCCTCGCGCGCTTGTAGTGATCAGCGCAGTGCTAAGCCGCGGTGTACGGCGTCCAAGGCTGTTCTGTTAGCAACAGCGCAAGTTATCGTTTATGATATTAATGGAGCGCCTCACATGGAACGATGTCTACTCGACAGTGCGTCACAGAGTAATTTTATTACTCCTGATTGTTTCAAACGCCTCGGACTGTGGGGTAACTTTAGAAATACTAACTTAGTAGTCAAAGAGATCGGGGGTTCAGAAAAACATTGCAAGGGTTCCGTAGATGTTAAAATACATTCGCGTTTTGATAGGAATATTAATTTTAACATTTCTTCGCTTATCGTGGAGCGTATTACAGACACATTGCCGAACGCTAATGTGGACGTATCATTCCTCACCCACCTTGAGACACTGCCGCTGGCAGACGCGGAGTTTGCGAATCCGGCAGACATTGATGTTTTGATCGGAGCTTCAATATTTCCGCACTTGCTACTAACTAAAGTAGTGCGTAGTGAGCTATATGATTTACCGCCCGCTATTGAGACGGTATTTGGGTATGTGATTATGGGTACCGTACCTACGTTACATACTCTCATTATATTACGTTTTGTTGTTGTTCTGTTCTTCAAGAAAATAATATTGATTCTCTTCTCAAGCGATTTTGGGAGCTCGAAGAGATTACCGCACCGCCCTCGATGAGCCGTAAGGATCTCGAGTGTGAACAACATTTCCGCGCTACCACTGTTCGTGACGACAGTGGCAGATACGTAGTGGCGTTGCCATTCTATGGTGACCCTTATTCGTTAGGCGACTCATACGCTGCTGCGCTTAGACGTTTCCATTGTTTAGAACGTAAACTTAATGCATACCTTAAGTTACGCAGCGCCTTTAATGACGTCATTCGTGACTACATAAATAATGGTTTTTTGAGTTTATTTGTAAACCACGAGGGCAACTCTCTTACCTCATTTTATATCCCGCATCACGGCGTAGTTCGCGAAGATAAAACCTCTACTAAACTTCGTGTGGTTTTAGATGCTAGTTGTAAGACTACATCGGGTCAGTCGATTAATGACATTTTGCATGCTGGCCCTAATCTACAGGGTGATTTATTTAACATCATAATAAAGTTTCGTCTTTTCCAAATTGCTCTGGCAGCTAATATCGACGTTTGCGAATTTGACCGTAGATTTCAACAGATTTTTTATCGTTTTAACAATAAGGAACATTTATCCGTGTATCAGTTCAATCGTGTTTGTTTTGGACTCAAGTCTAGCCCATATCACGCGTTACGAGTTGTTCGCCAGTTGATCGCCGATGAAGGCGATCACTGTCCCGCCGCAGCAGCTGTTGCTACTTCCACTTTGTATATGGATGACATTGCCTGTAGTGTCATATCCGTTCCGCTAGCTATTTTGCTTTGTGAAGAGCTTATTCAGCTTTTCAAGCGAGGCCAGTTTGATCTTGTTAAATGGACAAGCAACTCTAAGGAAGTTCTCGCACGCATACCTGATTCTCATAAAGCTTCTCCAGACATTGAGTTTGAGAAGTCTGTACCGAATAAAGTTCTCGGTTAACGCTGGGACAAATCCTGCGATAGTTTTCGGTTTGACGTCTCACCGCCCATCTAAGTGCACCAAACGCACTATGCTGTCCACAGTGGCTCGACTATGGGACATAATGGGTTTTGTGGCTCCCACAATTTTGTACGCCAAGCTCTTGATCAAAGAGCTTTGACTATCAAAGTGTGAGTGGGATGAACCCCCTGACCATATTGTCGCCGCTTGGGGCCAGTTTTGTATTGAGCTTACCGCGCTCAATCCTATTACTATTCCGCATCATCTTGGGTTGGTAGATGGATGTACCATCAACTTAATAGGTTTCGCTGACGCCAGCGAGCGTGCTTACGGCGGAGTCGTATATCTGCAAGTCCGCATTGGTTCTAACTACTCGGTGCAGTTAGTTTGTGGCAAGTCTAAGGTCTCGCCTATTAAAACCATTTCGGTTGCGAGACTGGAGTTGTGCGCGGCCCTTCTGCTGTCTCAGTTGCTCCGCAAGGTTCAAGACACAGTTTTGCCCCACTACCCTATTAATAAAATATACGCATTTTCTGACTCCAAAGTAGTACTCGCTTGGATTTATTCATCTCCTCACCGCTGGCAGACTTTTGTCGCCAACCGCGTTAGTAAATTGATCGAACTTGTTCCCGCTACTGGTTTCAATCACGTCGCGGGTATTGAGAACCCCGCTGATTGCCTGTCTCGTGGTGTTACTCCACTTAATCTTCTGCATCATCCATTGTGGCATCGTGGACCTTCTTGGATTTCCCATGATCCGTCAGAGTGGCCCATGCAACCCTTCGACCACAGTGCAGAAGACGAAGATGTACCCGAACGGAAGTCTGTTTCTCATCCCGTGATTGCTGAGGTTACGGAATCTCCGATCTATGCACTCGCACTACGCATGTCATCGTGGTCTAAGTTACTCCGCGCCATCGTTTATGTCTGTAGGTTTCTTAGGCACCTACCTAATGGGACTTTTGTTTCAAGTACTGATCTTGAAATTACAGAATGTAATTTACTACGAGCTGTACAGGCTGTTCATTTTAGTAACGACATTCAAAATTTGAAAAACAATGTACCTTGTTCTCCTGCTATTCTTAGACTCAAGCCGTTTCTCGATGAGCACGGCGTCATCCGCGTTGGGGGTCGTCTATCAAATTCGGATGAACCTTATAACTACAAGCATCCTTGCATTCTACCGCATCATGATCATGTTGTCGACCTTCTTGTTGATTTTTATGTCAAGAAGCATCTCCACGCTGGTCCAGAGCTGCTTATGTCCTTACTTAGGCATAAATATTGGGTTTTAGCCGCTCGACGAATAATTCGTCACAGAATACATAACTGTAACGTCTGTTTCAAATTTCGTCCGCGTCCGACTTTCCCTCCTATGGCAGATCTTCCTAGCCAACGCGTCAATCAAGTTGATAAAGCGTTTACACATACCGGTTGTGATTACGCAGGACCACTGCAGTATACGCCAGCGCGTAGTTGAGGTGTTAAAAGCCGTAAAGCTTGGCTATGTATTTTTACATGCTTAACGACGCGCGCTACGTATATTGAAGTTGTGACAAATTTAAGCACGGTGTCATTCCTTGCAGCCCTTAAACGATTTTTTTCACGGCGCGGCCCTATACAGTGTTTGTATACGGATAACGGCACTTGTTTCGTGGGCGCAAGCTCTTATTTACGCGACCTTTATAATTTTCTCAGGGCAGAATATCGTACTCGTCTTCAGGAGGATCTTTCCATAAATCATATTGACTGGAAGTTTATTCCGCCAGCATCACCACATTTCGGTGGGTGTTGGGAAAACATGGTCAAAGTAATTAAAACGCATGTCTTCAAAGTTATAGGTCAACAGATCCTCTCTTACGAAGAGCTTTTAACTGTCCTTGCACAAGTCGAGGCGCTGATCAACTCGCGTCCGCTCACGGCATTGAGTAGTGACCCTGTAGAACCATCCGCGTTAAGCCCGGCAGATTTTCTTAACACAGTGCCATTATCGTCATTTCCGGCTCCTGAAGAATTTTTTCCGCCCAACGTGGAGCGCCACAAAAAAAATGGTTCTGCGATACACCGAAACCTTACACCGAAACCTTATGTTCTAGGCGATTTGGAAAAAACGATTATATTGTGGACTGGATGAGGGCGAGTTATGATCACCTAGGATAGTAAAAGGGAGTGGGAGTTGGGAGTTATAGATACTGGGATTTTGCAGCACACCTACCTTCGTTCTCTCGGTTTGACAAGATGGCTGTCGTCAGCTTCTTGCAGAATCGGGCTGTAAGCTGATCACTCCGTCTGGATCCAACCCAGAACTACACAAATCACTCCACTTCACCCGCGGGTGGTTTTGTTGCGTTTATAGTATAGAAGCGGCAAAATATAGCGGTATTAGGTACACGTGTTCGGCGCGACACGGATGATTCTTGACTGTCTCGCGCGTCGATGAACTCGGCGACGAATCAGCGATAGGCGTGCCTTTTGGGAGAAAAGGAGGGAATAAAAAGGATCGCTCGTATTGGACAAGCAAGCGAGGGACGATTGACGTTGATGTAATTAATTATCAATAGAAAGGTAGATGGCGCTACCACTGACTATATAGCATTATATAAACACACACAAAAGGAGATGACGTTTTGATGTAAATCCTGTCTTGAAAGTGGACCCTTCTGTGCATAAAGTTATCTCTAACGGATGGGATTCAAATACACGACGTGTTTGACTAGCTTATTCATATGGATGCACTATTTTATTGTTATAACTAGCGGTTTGCCAGTTTCAGTTGTCAGAATTTTCGCTCACGTACCTATAAGTTTGCTACTTTACTGTTTATCAATATTCATTATTTCATAATACAGTAGTAAGCCTAAATGTAACAAGAGCCAGGATTATCATTTGAGACCTTAGATACATTGAATGCCGTTTCGTAAATTATAGAATACTATGTGTGCAAACTACATAAAAGTACACAAAACCAAAATGAAACCTTGTTTGAAAATCGCTTAACAAGTGCTTTTTTGTACCTTACCTACTTCATGAATTTATCATCATCATCATCCACGGCATTTGCAATCCGTTATTCCTTCATTGACACACAGAGCATATTATGACCTTTGCGACCCCGAACACTTAGATACTGAGCTCACACATGTTCGCGAGGTACTCAAGCAAAACGGTTACAAACACAATATGCGAAGTTCAAGGGAAAGGTCGAGACTGACTGAAGTGAACAGAGCGCCAGCGTTCATGCCCTACGTAAAGGGAGTAACGGATAAAGTGGCAACAGTACTACAAAAATACTCCATTAAGACTGTATATAGTCCGTACTCCAAAGTAGCATATCACCTGCGTACTCCAAAGGATGTCATCCCTTTTCAAACACTAGGCGTGTACAAGGTGGATTGCAGCTGTGGTAGTTCCTACATCGTGCAAACAAAAAGGACCATCGCCGAACGAATTAAGGAGCACATCACGGCCGTCAAAAACCGACAAACCACCAAGTCGCCCATAGCTGAGCATTTGTTGGAGTCAGGATCCAATCACTGAATTGAGCTACATCGGCCCCAGGTTCTTTCCACAGACCGTCACTATTTTTCAAGAATAGCACAGGAAGCGGTTGAAATCAAAAAGCACGCAAATTTCAACCGGGAGAATGGTTACCGTTTACCTACATCTTGGAATCCTGTCATCAGCAAATGTAGACACCGACGAGGTGATATTACGCGCCAGTGTGAAGATACCATTAGTATTGTGTGTCGAAGTACCGACAGTTCCAAACTTATAAATGTTAATAATTGTGAAGACCAAGTGAGGGTAGGTTCTGAAACCCGCACTTCTCGGAGGCAGCGCTGATGGACATCAGTTATCCCGTGACCACGGCTGGCGGCTTATTCACTATGACCATTTTGAAGTCTTAACGTGTTTTATAATAAAAAAAATAAATAAAATAAAAAAATAAAAAATCTTTATTAGCACAAAAATACAGATACTCATTGTTTAGAACTCTTGACCTTCAAACTAAGTAGAATACTTGTAATATGAAGGTCAAGGAGTGAACTCTGGTTACACAGTTAATTTCTGTATGAACATAAATAGATAAAGATTATGATGACTTACAACTTTATAAAATAAAAGCAATGGATAACAAGAAAGTCAAATCAGGAATGAATTGTTCGGAAAATGGGTGTGTATGTGTGTGTGGGAGTCTCTCTCTCTCTCTCTCTCTCTCTCTCTCTCTGTGTGTGTGTGTGTGTGTGTGTGTGTGTGTGTGTGTGTGTGTGTGTGTGTGTGTGTGTGTGTGTGTGTGTGTGTGTGTGTGTGTGTGTGTTTGTGTGTGTTGTAGACCACTCCTATCAAAAAACACAACTGACAATGAGCTCAGCTTCCTCATATGTCATTTTAAGCAACCATTGAGTGACGATTGTTTTGCAGTTGTAATTATTACATTGATAGATGTTTACTTTTTTATGAGCTATGTTGTAAATATGAATTCCCATAATTCTAAATTGTCTCTTGGCTAGAGTCGTATTGTGCTTTTCCAAGCGCAATAAGTTTGATGTTCGCCGAGAGCTACTAGTAAAGTATATTTACCAGTATGGATGGTCTGATGTAAACGCTTTATCATAATTAATAAATAAAGTCGACGTACTGATAACACCTGGCATTCCGAATAGAGCTGTGTGGTGGGGGTATCTTCTAGGTTTCAAATTTAAGACCTTAAGTGCTGATCTTTGGGCTCTCTCAAGCTTAATCAAAACTGACTTAGGAGATCCACCCCATACACACAAACAGTACTTGACAATGGACTGACAGAGAGCAAAGTAAACTAATTTGGCGGTTTTGAAATCCGCACAATATCTTATTTTTTTAAATATGGGCATCAGTTTTCTAACTCTGGAAGTTAGGTGATTTATATGGGCGGACTACGATAGAGTTTCATCGATCAGAATGCCAAGATATTTCATGAGTTTAGTTCTGGTTATTGAAGGACAGGAGCAGTTAGACGTAGCCGTAGATCCATGACACGTATGATTTTTTATTATTAAATCGTTAGTAGGTGGTAAGTGATTTACTTTGGTACCGAAGCACATAAAGTGGGTTTTATCCATATTTAAAGTCAGTTTGTTAGAGTTGAGCCAGGAAGAAACTGTGGCGAGTGCTAATTCGGCGCTGGCGCATGTTTCAGACCATGAGTTACCATTTATAATTAATGCGGTATCGTCGGCGTAGGTGTAGATTTTGGTATTGGGAATGCTAAGGTTACATAAGTCATTTATATAGAGCAAGAATAAAGTTGGACCAAGAATCGAGCCTTGGGGGACTCCGCAAGTGATTGCTGCATCATTACTCACGAGGCACTCGATCTTAGTGCATTGCATACGCTCAGAAAGATAGTCCCTAAAAATATTTAGTATATTTCCACGAATTCCTATGCGATCTAACTTAGCCAGAAGGGCGTCGACAGGGACAGTGTCGAACGCTTTTTTCAGATCGAGAAAAATGCCTATACACTTTCTCTTATTGTCAAGGTGACTTACAATTTCATCAGTTAAAGCTAGCACGGCATCCTCGGTTGACTTGCTTTTCCTAAACCCGTACTGATTACACGCTAAAATATTGTTTTTATTCAAGAATGATACCAGTCTATTATGTAAGGAATGTTTTAACGTGCTAGTTACCCACTTCAGCACGATATTGGCTTAAACGGTATTCACTATGCCAACTTCAAGTTTGACAAGCACGGTAGCGCACGTTTCGGACACGGTTTTAGTTGTCAAAATTCCGTGAGCTAAGAGGTCACGTAACATGCACGTAACGCGTTTATTGTAAAACGATAGAGGATAAATAAGTACTAAGTTTATTTGTTTTATATTATTTTCAGTGTCCGTTAGTGGATAAATGCTAAGTTTATTTGCTTTTTTTATTTACCAGTGTCCGTGTCAAAGTTATTTAATTAAATATTATGTTTTACGAAAATTGACGCCTGTCGCTGGCGCCAGCGTCTCACTCGTCTTCGGATGAATAATAAATCCATAATGATTTATTAGATTCTGTTAGAATTGGGCTATTTGCTGCACTAACCGCACTTATATTTTTTTATATTGTAGCGCGACTGCAACTGTCATGTCTGTCATCAATGTCATCATTATGTTTTCGTTCAAAAATTGACTTAAGTACAAAAGATGACCTAAACTTTGAAGATAAATTTTTTATTTTGAGATTGTTCCTGGCAAAATTGAACTAAAATAATATAATTTAAAATTTAGTAGCCTTTTCTATTTGTACTGTAGCTTTTAGTGAAAATTACAAGTTAGTAAAATAGTATTTATAAAATCGAAATTGAGCCGGCAAACCGGCATTAAGATTTATGAACGAATGTTGTGAAATTGATAACTAGGCATAGACAAGCTGTCGTATGGCATACTGAATACAATATTTTGACTATCGTGGTACGTCACGTTACTGAAACACGTTTACGTCTAGTGCACGTCACGACGACACACGTCTTGAACATGGTATTTCAGTGGTCATAGTGAATTAGCCCCCTGGTGTAACCCATGCCGAAACGTCGGGCAAATAGACAGGTATTTCATCTTTCTTTTTCGTTTAGTTAACACGATTCAGACCCGTTACGTAATCAATAGTATGTGTACAAATCGTGGTAATGTAAAAGTAGTTACTTCATGAATATTTTTTCTATGAAAATTTCATTAAGGTGATAATGAAGTAAGAATGATTATAATTATGTAGTACGGAGAACAATGTAAGTCGCATTGGGCGTAGCTTGATAAAATGTATTGTAATTAATAAATAAATCAATATTATTTTTACACAAAAGAATACGACTGCCTCGTTGGTCTCGCGGCATAAATGTGTGCGTGGGATCGGGAGGTCCCGGGTTCGATTCCTGGGTCGGGCAGTTTTATTGGGTTTTTCTGTCACGAAATTCTCAGTAGCAGCACGGAGTCTGGAAATGTGCCCGGTACGGCAATAGGCTCGCCCCTTATTACGTGGGACTAAAGTATATCTGGCGAAAAGTGGGTGTAGAAATACACCTCTGCCTACCTCTTCGGGGTTATAGGCGTGAGACTATGTATGTATGTATGTAAAAGAATCGTTGCGCATCGAATGCACTAATAAGTTGAGAGAAATTAAAAACAAAAACGTTTATTTCATATACATACATAACATAATAATTTCATATACATTTCATACATATAAAATGAAATTTAAAACATGTCATCGCATATCACATTTAAGCAGCGATGTAGCATTTAATACATTTTCTCTGGATATAAAGTGGTTTTCAATTAAATAACGCAAAGTTCTTCACTCACTTACTAGTAACTAACAACGTAATTTAACATTTTGACAGGTAAACACCTATACAGTATGCACGGCAACAATAAAACTTCTATTGTGTCTCGTTTTTTCAAGAGATTACAAAAAACTAAGCCATGGAGTAATATAGACTGACCTTGAATAATTCCCTACTACCCAAAGGGAGGAAACAAAGCTACAGCATACAAATCGAAACTCATATCATATTAGTTGTTAAAATACTAATGTAGCACCAAAAATAGCTCCCTGGGGTAAGCCACTATCCTAATATACAAGGGTTGATGAGTAAGGAGTTAAAATTGGAATTGTTTATGAACTGTAACAATATTGACATTTTATGTATTACAGAACATTAGCTAGAAAGCCACCAGTTACTATTCAATTTCAATAACCACCAGGTTGCAAGCTCATTCAGCAGAGAAAACTTTATTCGAGGTGGCTCGTTAATTATATTAAAACTTTTAAAATTTAAGGAACGATCTAATATTGCGAGCCTCTCTGTTGAGCGAGTTATAGAGATATCATGTGTCGAGTTTGAGCAGTTCATTGTTATGAGTGTATACAAGCCTCCATGTGCGCCTTTTGAAAGTTTTATAGTAATTATGGAGGATGCCCTAAGAAAAGTTAATAATTGCCATAAAACTGTTGATGTTTGTGGAGACTTTAATATTAACATTTTAGAGAGATGTTTTTTATCAATTAATTTCTCAAATCTTTTTAAATCTTACAATTTAAGTCATACTTTTTTAGAACCAACTAGAGTGACTGCCACAAGTGCTACCTGTATTGATAGTATATTTATCAACACTAAACCTTTACATTAATCCTTAATTAATATGCTACAGTCTGATCACAGTGAGCAGTTAGTCTGTTATCCAAGAAAAAGCCCTAAGGCTCAGAGTAAAATTATAAATTATATACCTATAAATGAAAACGGATTGGAACTTTAAAAAAATAATTTAACTAGTAAAATGCGTTGGTTGCCTACTCATGACCGTCCGGATCAGTTATATAATTCATTATTTAAATTGATTAATGATGAATTTTCTACGGTATTTAAACCCAAAAAAATAAATGTAACTGACCGTATGACGTTTAGTGATTGGGCAACTGAAGGCATTCATAAAAGTCGGATTAGGTTATATGAACTTTACAATGAAAAAAACTTTTAATAATAGTCCAGCCTTTATTAATTATGTAAAAAAATATTCAAAAACATTCAGACATGCTTGTTATGCTGCAAAATCAATTATTTGAAAAATAAAATAAAAGCGCTGAAAATACAATAAAAGCTACCTGGAATGTCATCAATAACGAAACTGGTAGAGCCAAAGCTCGCAGTCGCGACTACCTACTAAATATCAATAATGTGAGTATTGCAGAGGACTTGGAAGTAGCGACAGAATTTGAAATTTTTTTTGCTTATATACCCATTATAACTACAGAGTCACTCAAGTCATCTTCCATGTCTGCTGAAATGCTACTTAAGGACTGCGTGCCAGAATGTGATACAGACTTTGAATTTAATGCTGTTACTACTGAAGATGTTCTTAAACAATTTAAAACTATTAATATTAAAAAGACTATGGATTTATGGGGATTGTCAGTTAAGACTGTTTCATCTATTATTGCTTTAATTGCTCTACATTTAGCCACAGTGTTCAATGGCTGTGTCGCTTCTGGAACATTTCCTGGTTTAATGAATTATAGTAAAATTACACCCTTATTTAAATCTGGTGACACATCAGACCCCTCAAATTTTCGACCTATTTCTGTATTGCCAACTCTTAGTAAAATTTTTGAAAAATTAATACTTAGTCAATTGCTTAATAATTTTATTAGAAACTAGAGGACGCCAGCAGCTACGCCTGCACATTTTTTTAAATTTACCTGTTTTGACCGATCCCGTGGGTATTTCGGGCAATCCCTTCTTAGTGCACCCCTATGGTCTCCAAGCAACATACATGCCAAATTTCAGCTTCCTGCGCCCAATAGTTTTGGCTGTAGCTTGTCTGTCAGTCAGTCAGTAACGCAAGGATTTTATATATTAAGATTATCTTCTTCACAAGAAACAGTTCGGATTTACGAGGGGTTGTTAAACTACTGACGCAGCAGTTGAGTTAGTGAAAAGTATTTTTGCGGCTTGGGAGAAGTCGCAAGATGTGTTAGGTGTATTTTGCGACTTGTCAAAAGCCTTTGATTGTGTACATCATGAAACTCTTATTAGAAAAATTAAATTATATCACTATGGCTTTAGGAACAAAGCTCTCGATTTCCTGACTTCTTATTTGAGCAACAGAATCCAGAAGGTCGAAGTAAATGGTAAGATATCTCCAGGTTCGGCTTTAAAAATGGGTATCCCACAGGGCTCAATACTCGGTCCATTTCTATTCTTGATATATATTAACGATTTACCTAATTATGTAAAGGACAATCATGAGATTGTGTTGTTCGCGGATGATACATCTTTGATTTTTAACATTAAAAGACAACAGATTAATTTTGACGAAGTAAACAATGTACTCTCTAAAGTTGTTAATTGGTTTAATGTAAATAATTTATTACTTAATAATAAGAAAACGAAACTTTTAAATCCTCTGTGCCTAATGTTAAACAAATGGAAAACAATGTGCAACTTAATGGATCTAGGATTGAGCCCGTCGAGACAACCATGTTTTTAGGTATTATGCTCGACACCAAACTACAATGGGGTCCACATATTGAAAGGCTATCGGGCACACTCAGTTCTGCAGCATATGCAGTCAAGACAATTAGACGCCTCACAGATTTAGTAAAAGCTAGAATGGTTTATTTCAGTTACTTGTCGTATGGGATCCTTCTCTGGTAGAATGCTGCAGACCTAAATACAATATTCGTTCTGCAGAAAAGAGCTGTAAGGGGAATTTATAACCTCGGTCCAAGAGAAAAATTGAAAAAAATAAACATTCTAAATGTTGTATCACAATATACTTATGAAAATCTGTTATATGTACATAAAAATATTGACAAATTTAGTAGAAAATGTGTTATACATTCTGTAAATATAAGACATAGGAATAATCTCGTAGTTCATAGAAGTCGTCTTCACACAATTAGTAGCTGTTTTATGGGTCGCAATAGCGGGCGTTAAGTTATATTGCTCACTACGTACCACTTTAGTTAGTAGCAAATGCGGCAATATTGCAGCTCCGATCAAAACATCAATGTCTGCCGGATTCGCAAACTCTGAGTCTGCCAGCGGCAATGACTCGAGGTGAGTGAGTAATGCTACGTTTACATTTGCGTTCGGCAATGCGTCCTTGATATGCTCCGCGATAAGCGAAGAAATGTTAAAATTAATATCCCTATCAAAACGCGAATGTATTTTAATATCTACGGAACCCTTGCAATGTTTTTCTGACCCGCCGATCCCTTTGACTACTAAGTCAGTATTTTTAAAGTTATTCCACAATCCGAGGCGCTTGAAACAATCCGAAGTTATGAAATTGCTCTGAGATGCGCTATCTAGCAGACAAAGTTTCATGTGCGGCGATCCATTAATATCATAAACGATAACTTGCGCTGTTGCTAACAGTACCGTCTTGGACGCCATACACTGCGGCTTGGCCCCGCGCTGATCATTATAGATGCGCGAGGGCCATCCGCGCGTGCACGTCGCCCGCGCGATGGATGTCGTACACAACGATATTTTATTCTGAGTCGTGGAAGGCGCAGTTATCGTGGCCTGCGCTTGCTACGTAAGTGTGTCAAGGTTAGCGGCTTGGCTTGACAACGGACTACCTTTATCGAAGTGCAACAATGAGTGGTGTCGCTGATTACATGAACGACATCTCGTCTTACTAGAACAATCACTCGTTTTATGCTTTATACTTTAGCAATTAATGCATGCTTTGTTATCTTTCACGCACTTGAAACGAGCAGTCGGATTTAAACCATTAAAGGTGGGACACTTGTAGAAATGGTCGTGCACTATATTACTGCACAGACATTTCTGTGAATTATTATTATTAGATTCCGAGCATGTTACGTAAGATTGCGGATAAGGGACCGAGTTATTATTACTATTTCGGGCTTTATTCGACCTTTGTTTGCTATTGTTATTATTAGACGGGATAGATGAAACTAGACTGCGTATTATGAAATATTCGACACTGATCTTTGATGAAAGAAATAAAACTATCAAGTGTAGGTATTTTATTATTGCGTCCTGTCATCTCGAATGCGCGAATTGTTTCAGTGTCAAACTTCCTTAAAGCGAGTTGAAGAAACATGAAGTTGGAAATATCTTCTAATTTTAAGTTTCTGAGAGAATTAACCGCGGTAACAAAGTTGTCTATAAACAGCTGGAAATTCTAGACAGACGCGGCACCGGACAATTTAAGATTTAAAGCTTGATCAAAGTAGGTACACGCCAGAACACGAGTATCTTGATATCTATCAAGTAGTGACTGAAATATGACCTGATAATTCTCAGCACTGGGTATGACACCTGCAAATACGGACTGGGCCTTCGGTGACATTTTACCTATTAAATAGTACAACCTGTCAGCGTCTGTCAGAGAACCATTATCGTGCACTGTGGACTTAAAACTCGCATAAAATAACGGCCAATTTCGTATATCTCCGTCAAACGACATAATCTCGATTGGCGGTAATGTCGGCGTGCGAGCCGCTGAAACGGGCTGTGCCGAATATTTACCCTCTAATTGTGATTGCATATGCTTAATGATACAATAAAGATCTTCGAATGAGGTGTACGCCTGATAATTCAGTTTTTCATCAGAATTAGTAGAAAGCAATCTTGCGTTATAATCGTCTAACAACTTATGAAAATCTGTTCGAATACTATCTACTGTCATAAAATAACTGAGAAATGACTCCCTATAAATATCAGAAGCGGCGGCGGTTTTTGAGCGCTCGTTAATGTTTTGAATACGCTCAAATAAAATATTACGTTTTGCTTCTAAGGTTGTCAGCTCTCTGTCTTCCGACACGCGTGGCTTCTTTTGTTGTGCCATGCTTACGTAAGTATAAGCTAATGAGACCGAATCAAAATAAGAATACTTAAAGTACCTATTATTTTACCTAAGTAGGCAACACTTTAAGGCGGTGGAATTAAAAGGTGCTTCAAATATGAGATTTACAAGACAACTATGATAAATCCAGAAATAATAATTGGGTAAGTAGGTAGCTACATAAAAGTATATTACCTACTGATGCGTGCGGAAATAGCCATGTGACGGTTATGTAAATGGACTAGGAGTATAGCTAGGTGCTATAACTGCCTAGGTATAGAGATATAACGAGAGGTTACGTTTAAAACGTAAATGAATCCGACTCGTATGAATGTTCTAGGCGATTAGGAGAAGGATTAATATTGTGGAACAATTTCTATTGATAATTAATTACATCAACGTCAATCGTTCCTCGCTTGCTCGTCCAATACGAACGATCCCTTTTATTCCTTCCCTTTCCCAAAGGCACGCCTCACTGTAATTGGCTGCAGAATTCAACGACGCTGCGAGCCAGTCAAGGATCATCCGTGTCGCGCCGAACACGTGTACCTAATTACCGCCATATTTTACCGCTTCTATACTATAAACGCAACAAAACCGCCCGCGGGTGAGGTGAAGTGATTTGTGTAGTTCTGGGTTGGATCCAGACGAAGTGATCAGTGCATCTTCAGGATTCTCGAAGACACCAGGACGAAGACACCAGGAGGCCGCCATTTTGTCAAGGTAAGGCGTGTCCTTATAATATCCTATACTCACTCACACTTCTCTTCCCCTATCCTTTCTAGGCGATCAGAACTCGTCCTCATACAGTCCACAATATTAATCCTTCTCCAAATCGCCTAGAACATTCGGTTTCAGTGTAACGCCGAACCAATATATTTATGGATAACAAATATGAATAAATCTTATTTTTTGTTGACTACGGTGGAAACTCTCCTTATGAGCCATCTCAACTCGACACCAACCCGGCCTTGAGTGTGATTGACCGGGCTTAGGACTGGCGGAGAAGGTGTGTGGAGGCTCTCCCCTACAGGCGTTCGGGACATACCCACTTAAATCTCCGTGGTGTCCCTACGGGTCCCGTACGTTGGAGGGGTCAGGCGAATCGCGGATAGCATACTTTTCCGCGACCCTGCCTGGGATTGGCCCGCCGTTGGTGTTAGCGGGCCACGTCTTCTTGGAAGGTGGCGTGGACACTACGCCACCGCCTTGCTTTTTGGCGGACAGGGAGCAGCCCCAGCGCTCGCCGTCCGCAGGCGCTAAAACCCAGCGGTCGTAGAGGATAGGGAGGACGGCAACCTGACAACACCGCATTTCCTCTTCCTCTGCGGCCCCACCGCTACGCAGCAAATGGTGCGCCCCATTCGGTCGCGGGTGATAGAGCGCGCGGCAAGGCAACACCAACATGCCTCTCCTCCCGCGACAGGCGGAACTGTCCCCCGCAACCGCACCCTTGGACGCATCCTACGCAGGCCTCACCCAAGCCCACGTGGAACGTCCACTTCCGGGATCCCGCTTAGCTTCACCGTGGGTGTCGAAGCCACAGTTACTGAGTTACACCACGACAAGGTGGAGATCCCACGCGGGGGAAAATTAATACATCTAACAATTTAAAGCATTCTCGCTTTCTTTCCTTTGGATGATTTTGTAAATACCTTACAATGTTTTCGGCTTAATTGTTATAATGTTTTATCATCTTTATTTTCATTACATCCAATCCAATAAAAAACTAATCACAAATAAAAAATATCTACTAGTGCGGTATTTAATGCGCGATTGTATACATATGTGTGAATTCTAACTCTATACAACAACTAACTTTTGCCCACTGCTTCGCACGCGTCAATTTCGTTAAGATAAAATGATTTTTACGAACTCCCCTAAACTCCTCAAGGAAGATACATGCCAAATTTCGCCTACTTGCACCAAGTTTTTTTGGCTGTAGCGTGTCTGTCAGTCAGTCAGTAACGCACAAGGATTCTATATATACAGATTAAAGTCGTTCCATTGAAAAATAAAGGGTTTTACGCAAACTCTGACTCCCTTTTCTACTCTCTTAGGGAAAGAATGTCCCAAACAAATGTCTTTGGGTTGGTAAACGTCATTTGATGATCCAATATAGAAGGAATGAAGTTAATCCCTTAAAGTATTCAAAAGGTTTCGTACAAACTTTGACTTCTCTTTTAATCTCCTTAGGGTGAGAATTTCCAAAAGATTTTCTAAGTGTTCACTTACATCATTAGAGGAACCAATACACAAAGTTTGTAGTAAATCAGTTGAAGGAATAAAAAGTTTCATACGAACTTTGACAACCTGTTTACCCCCTTATAGAAGGAATTTCCAGAAATCCTTTCTAAGTGCGCCCCTACATTCCTCAAAAAACATACATGCCAAATTTAACCTACTTGCGCCCAGTAGTTTTGGCTGTAGCGTGTCTGTCAGTCAGTCAGTAACGCAAGGATTTTATATATACAGATGAAAGCGATTCGACTGAAAAATAAAATATTCTACACAAACTCGTACTTTCTTTTCTATCCTCTTAGGTGAAGAATTTCCAAGATAAATGTCTTTGTGTTTACTTACGTCATTTGCGGATCAAATAAACAAAGTATAAACTTAATCTCTTGAAGTATTAATGGGTTTCATACAGATTCCGACACCCTTTTTTATCCACTTTCACACTCATCACTTTCTAAGTGTTCACTAACTTCATTTGAGAAACCAATATAGAAAGTTTGAAGTTAATCCATTAAAGGAATAAAAATGTTTGATACAAACTTTGACAACCGGTTTAACCGCTTTAAGGGAGGAATTTCCAAAAATCCTCTCTTAGTGCGCCTCTACACACCTCAAGGAACATAAATGCCAAATTTCACCTACTTGCACTCAGTAGCTTCGGCTGTAGCGTGTCTGTCAGCCAGTAAGTAACGCAAGGATTTTATATATATACAGATTAAAGCTATTCGATTGAAAAATAAAAGGTTTTACACAAACTTGTACTCTCTTGACTACCCTCTTAGGGTAAGTATTTCCAAAATAATGTCTTTGTGTTCGCTTACGTCATTTGCGGATCCAATAAACAAAGTATGAAGTTAATCCCTTGAAATATTAAAAGAATTTCATATAATTCACTCCTTTTTATCTACTTGGGGTAATATTTTCCAAAAATACTTTCTTAGTGTTCGCTAACTTCATTTGAGAAACCAATATACAAAGTTTGATTTTGAAGTTAATCCATTGAAGGGAAAAAAATGGCATACAAACATTGACAACCTGTTTAACCCCTTTAAGGGAGGAATTTCCAAAAATCCTCTCTTACAGCCATTTTCAATATTCGAACTATAGATAAATCTGTAGATTTTTGATTCGTGTTTGACATATTTTGTATGGAGCTTATGTCAAAAACTAATCTAAAATCTGCAGAGCTATCTATCTATCTCAAGGAACATACATGCCAAATTTCACCTACTTGCGCTCAGTAGCTTCGGCTGTAGCGTGTATGTCAGTCAGTAAGTAACGCAGGAATTTTATATAAACAGATTAAAGCGATTCGATTGAAAATTAAAAGGTTCAACACAAACTCGTACTCTCTTTACTATCCTCTTAGGGGAAGAATTTTCAAAATTACATATAAAGTATTAAAAGGGTTTCATATAAGTTCTCGCCTTTTATCCTCTCGGGGTAAGAATTTCCAAAAAAAACTTTCTTAGTGTTCAGTTACTTCATTTGACGTACCTTTAAACAAAGTAAGAAGTTAATCCATTAAAAGGACAAAAAGTTTCATACAAATTTTAGACAACCTGTTTAACCCCTTTAAGGGAGGAATTTCCAAAAATCCTCTCTTAGTGCGCCCCAACAAACCTCAAGGAATAAACATGCCAAATTTCACATACTTGCGCTGCGTAGTTTCGGCTGTAGCGTGTGTGTCAGTCAGTCAGTAATGCAAGGATTTTATATATACAGATATGCAAAAGCGAGTCAGATAACTTATATGCAGTAGGTTTTTCGATGTAACTCATGATCATGCCCTTCATTTGTTTGTTTAGTTAGTGAATAAAAATTAATAACAAAATATGTACAAAACTACGTACATTTTAGAGAGCTTTTCGATTGTATAGAAGTTACAGTTAACTAAACCCTAAATTCCAACTGCAATTTTTTAGCTATCAAACAATTTTAGGCACTTTTTTAATTTAAAAGCTGCAGCCTTTTGACTATCATTCGTTTGCTCTAAACTTTAGAACTAACAAGTTTATTTGGATACTAGCTAATGACCGCAAGTTCGTATGCGAGGTGGCCGTAACTACCATAACTGGATCTCTTAATATTTTAGACACGGTACCAATGGGAGGTTGGCGAACTATATGAGTTTTCAAGCTGAATTTCAGATCCAGCTCTACGAAATTTGACCAGTGAGGCCGGTATTTAAATAGTTCCTGTGAGTCAAATGGTATTAAGCGGAACGTTGTTATCCTAGCACGGTACAATATACGTTGGGAATTTCATAGATAACTTTTCGAAACTAAGTCTACTTAATTATTTCATCTTCACGAGGATTGTAAAGATAATAATATGGTAAAATTATTTGAAATGTACCTATACTTAAAAAAAAAACAATTCTCAATAATTATTAAAAAGTTCTTGGTGCAGGTTGCTTAAGCGCAATCTTATCAATGTTATTAACTCCTAAATACCATGCCAACCGCTGGATTTGAATTTATATTGAGACCGGCCTTTGATACGAACACAATATTTGACCTTCTTCTACAACGAAAGTAAAATATCTCAAAAACAAATCTGAAATCTGTCTGTCCCCGTCTTTATCACATGAAAAATAATGTCATTTTAAATTTATCATTGAAAAATCAAATCCATCTGAAACGGATCGCGTTCGTATTTACATTGGACGTATAAAAGGCGAACGTCGCGTTGAGCTCTTTTACATTCATACGCGTGCGTGCGTAGCGCTGTCATGAATAATGCAGACCTTAGGGCTTACTATGAGTTTGTCTACCTCACGACTCACCTCGACTAGATCGAGATTCAATGCTTTGAATGGCTCGCTATAAGCTCTACGTCAAACAGTGCCTCGAACACCAATCGAATTGTATAAGTCGCGAGCTGACAAAACCCATGGTAGGGTCTCCGAAATGGTACCGTGCCGCGGCCCTTTTTAATTCTGTTTTCAGATTTTGGTAGGTGGCAACCCTGATTTTGGAACGTTCAAACCTCCTAATTGTGTAGCTGATGAAATTGTACAGGTACATTGAGGACTTGAGACCGAATGATAATTGTGCCAGATGTTGCGAAAGTAAAAATTCCAAGATAACTTTTTTGGTGTGGAAATTAGTTAAGTATTAAAATCGTTGGATCTTGGGATGAAAATTTTAAAATTTCTCTCTTCGGAATTTGATTCTTACACAAAATATTCTTATACAGTTTCATTTTCAGCACAAAGTTAGTTTATTCATAAATGATGTTAGTAAACCATTTCTTCAAGTTAACATATGGATACGGATTCGAATTGAATTTGGATTGTGGTACCTATAACATTATTCTGATTGCTAAGGAAACATAAGACGCAAAGCAACTTTAAAATCTAACATTTTATACTTATTAATAAAACTAAAGGTGTATATGCATATACATTAAAATAAAAATTACTACCGAAGGAATGCTAGCAAAAGTTAGAACGTTTTAATCTGTATCTCTTCTCCTCTCCAGCTTACAGTGGACTGATAGCGGCTGATGATGATAATGATGAATTTCAAACGTATAAATTCTTTACTATTATATATATTCTTAACTACTATACCTACCCGTTTGGCCAGCGTGGTATAGTAGACCAATTCCTCCTTTCAAAGGAGAGGCCTAGTCCAGCAGTGGACTGTTAAAGGCTGATGATGATGATATTCTTAACTATTATAAATAAACACTTATGTGTATGTCAGCGGGCGGCAGATTTAAGATTGGGTGCGAAATGATAAAAAGTTACTTTTGATCCTACATCATCCGTATCGGGGCTAAATTCTGTATTGCAGGGGAATTTACCGACATTAAAAAGCAGAAACAAAAGAAGTTCTGGACTTGAAATAACAGTTTGTAGTTCATACTATACATACATATATAGCGTAACGCAATGCTAGTTTCAAGGTAGTTACGCCAAATCTATAATAGTCTAATTAAAAAAAAATAGACCTCCAAAAATCGAACTGCTTGAGTACGTACCGATCATTTACATGGCCTATTATAAGACATTAGTGTCTTTTATCATATTATTTTTTCAGGCAATTTTAACCGAATCAAAAAGGAGGAGGACCGTTGAGTTGAGAACAACCCAACGGTCTTTTTCTTACATGTTTTTTTCGAAATTTTCACTTAGTAGACCAATTTTGATGATTACTATTTTAGATTAATGCTGATGTTTCCATTTAATTTGATCGAGACCTAACTTGTAGCTTTTGAGTTTATATATTTTAAGAAGCTTTTAAAGCAAGTTTTGTAATCCTAGTTAATTATGGCCTTAGCTTAATCAAATTGTCATGTAATGCTCTACCATTTACGCTACCATAATAGCTTAAGACAACTGAAACATAAATAAGACTGTCCCACAGCTATTAAAGAACAGTGAGCTGAATTATCTCAAATTGTCATGCACAAAGCGAAAGAAGTTGCTCCTTTGTGCAGCTATTTGCATACCATGTCACGGGAACTCTGGGCCCACTCGTTCAAGCCAGCGGTCGAGCTGACCGCATTTTTGAGGCAACCTACTCAAGTTTATATGAAATTGCAACGTTTTTACTTAGTTTTCTTTTACTTTAGTGTCTTGTTGGGAATTTTTCTAGTTGAACATTTTGTAAGCTCGTGTGCTGTTTGTTTGTAATTTTAGTTTTGTAATGTTTGTTGAACTGAAAGTTTTGAGACATAAGTATTGTGAGTTTGTCGTCATATTATGTAGACAATATGGCCTCGTAGAAAACAGTAAATTCAAACCGTCTTTTCTAGATTTGAATTTAATAAAATTGGTTACAGAATCTTAATATATAAAATCCTTGCGTTACTGACTGACTGACAGACACGCTGCAGCCGAAACTATTGGGCGCAGGAAGCTGAAATTTGGCATGTATGTTCCTTGGGGACCGTAGAGGTGCACTAAGAAGGGATTTTCCGAAATTCCCACGGGATCGGCCAAAACGGGTAAATTAAAAAAAATGCAAACGTAGCTGCTGGCGTCCTCTAGTCTTGTATATTTGCATTAATGGAAATCATTACTTCTAAAGTTAAATAAGCCATAAAATCCATAAACATTAAGTAAATATAAAATTCAGTATAACTGATATGTCTATTTGCAAAAGATGTCGGAAAAGGTACGCACAAACGGTCAACATGATCAAACGTCAAAAGGTAAGCCAAAGGGCAGCGTCTGATGCTAATCAGAAAATGGGAGTTTGGACCAAGTCTTAAGATACGGTAGCGAATTTTATGTTATAATTTTATTATTAAACAGAGAAAATCCGATAATTTGTACCTATTACAAACGTCCATAATATTTGAAAAAGAAGATACACTTGATTTAGTCATATACGTAGGGTTGCTTAGGGTTATGTCACTTGATAATACAAAAGTCAAGTTTCGTATATTTAAATGATTGTAGAATTCTTTCCAAGTTTCTTCAGTCGTGTTATACGATTTGTCGATCTTTATTCTGTATTGTAAATATTTATAAAACCAACCAAAGTATACTCCAACAGTAAGATTGAAAGCAGCTATGAGTTGACGTCCTTTTGCCACCATCAACTTATCTGTTGTCTGTTTAATCGCTTGCTTATAGCAATTATTCTATTCTATTAGCATGACTGAGCATCGTATTAATATCGGTTAATTTTTAGTTTCCCACTTCGTATTCTACTACGTCTCTTCTATAGGAATATACGAAATAAGAACTACTCAATATGGTACCATTATCATCCAGCGATACAGTGAATTTCAGCGCAATCGTTTTTTTTCCAGAAAAATCTGAAAGTATTCTTTTACCGCAGGCGCTTGAATATAGCATGGCTTAGAAAAATGTTCTATACAAAATTTGACCTCTTCTGCCTGGGACAGTTGCTACCGTAGATTGAGGGTCCCGTGGTCACTCCGGGATAATATCATACGGTGTTCGCAAGCCCGATTCCCGGAGGCCTTATTGTCGGAGCAATTTTAACGGAAGGTGCGCACAATTTTGTGTCGTCACGCGCCGCCAAGATTTCGACGGAGGTGAACACTATTAGGTTAGAGACAATTTTGTTTAGGCCTCTAGAAATTTTCGGATATTTTTATCTTAGATAAAAATATATAAAAATTCAGACAGCTTCCTCTATAAAATGGGTGTCTTATTGACCTACTTGAATGTATAAAATTGCGTAATATTAGAATTTATTATCGTTCAAGTTTTTGCTTTAGATAAGTAGCACTAGCAGTAAGTGTTTATTTTCTAATGCTGGTAAAGGCGTATCATCTCCTAATGTCGTTTAGAGACAACTACAGCACTGCAGCAGCCGCAGCGTCATTTTTAAGAACATTATTTTTGTCTTTTAAGGATATTATGCAAAAAAGTTTCCTAGAATACTTCACATTGCAAAGCTAAAGAAACTTTAATATCCTATACAAACGTTTGAGAGCAACCATTGTGTAAACCTGAAACACGTATTTGAAATACCTTACCACCAACGTATAAATTACCTGAGCGAATATGTAGTGAATTCGAAAATTAAGCTATCTGTACGGACTAAGGCTTTGTTAGACAAAAACTAGGGGAGATCGCGTTCAGTAGTTTGTTTTACCTCCGTCCTTTGTGTGGAGTGCGATATTACTGGGGCTACTCGGACCAATTGTATTGCATGTTCCTTGTTATTTATATTCGTGTTTGTTTTAGAGATGACTTTGTTTGATTGGGCTGAATATCTCGGACAATAGGTAATTTTGATCAATAGAGATATGAAGGTATTTAAATGTGGTTTTAAATTAACTTTGTTATTTAGACACTTTTTGTAGAATTTATCTCCTTATTTTTATGAGCTCGTATATCTCATATTAATCACTACATAATCTTATAATAATATATAAAGCTGAAGAATTTGTTTGTTTGTTTATTTGTTTATTTGGTTGAACGCGCATATCTCAGGAACTACTGGTCCGATTTGAAAAATTCTTTCAGTGTTAGATAGCTCATTTATTGAGGAAGGCTATAGGCTATAAAACATCGCGCTATGAGCGACAGGAGCGGAGCAGTAGCTTTAAATAACGCAGGTGTAACCGCGGGCATCCTCTAGTTAAGTGATTAATATGAAACTACTCACTGTAAGATTATACTATAGACCTAACGAGGCAGCATATACTCAATTAAAATTATATGAAGTTTATTAAGACTGGCATACATTTATTTATGCTGTCTCGATAATTGATGAGAGACGCTGAACTGAATAGATTAATTTTATTAAGATTAGAGTACATTCTTCCATTGTATCATCATAACCCAAAATGACACAAAAGTCAAACATAAAATTCAAAAAAATATCCTACTTTACGGTAATAGCAAAAATAATTAGAGCGCATTCGCCTGTTGAATTGCCAGTTTTGCAATTTGAATCAACTCACTTATTAAGTCTGTGTCATGAATACGGGATTAAACTCGTTACGAACATACATACATACATACATAGACTCACGCCTGTTTCCCGGAGACCCCTCCAGGAGAGGCAATGACTACGGAACGCCATTTGCAACGATCCTGACATATCTCTCTTGCTTCATTCACTCTCATCAGATTCCTCATGCATGCTCTTCTGTTCAGAGTACTTCTCACCTGTCCTGTTTTTAGAATGTCTCCAATCTGGTCAGAGAACGTCCGCCTAGGTCTTCCCCTTCGTCCTGTACCTTCCACACTTGCCTTATATATCGTTACGAACAACGTTAATTAATTGAGATATAAAATAAACACCCCTCTTCCCCTAGCCCACTTCACTTTTAGACTTTCCTAGGCTTTCTAGTCTAGTGGATAGCATACGCCACTGCTGATTGGAGGTCCCGGGTTCGATGCCCGGGTCGGGCAAGTGTTACTGAGTTTTTCTGAATTCTCATTAGCAGCACAGAGTCTAGTCATGTGCCCGGTAACGGCAATAGGCTCGCCCCCTATTACGTGGGACCTAAAAGTTCATGGCGAAACGAAAGTATAATATTACATCTCTGCCCCCTTCGGGATACAGGCGTGAAACTATAAAAAAAATTTAGTAAAATGTGTCACTTGAAAAGGTGTTGCCCTGTTTTGTTATTTCAAGAGTTAATGAATAAGTGCTGAATGTTTGTTAGAACTTTTCTGACAGCCTTTGTGTTATATGAAGAGGGGTTAAAAAGTATCAGGTACTTTTTAAGTTGCGAAAGTAATTTGTTTGAGATATCACTCAAGTAGACGGTTCTTATTGTTGCAGATAAAGTCTTGCTGTGTATATAAGTAATAAAAAATGAGGTATATTTATGTCACTGGGAAAGCATGCCTTTTGAAGTTTGCATTGTATCATTGAAACTATTGTGTATTCATTCAGTTTTACATGAGTTTTATTAGTATTTAATTCCATTGAGAGCAAGTTAAATCATCGGTCTCGGTTGTCATAGAAGTCTTTGCAGTCGTTATGAAGATACTAATACCCTTGAACATACTGACAATATTGCTATCCCTTTGTGCAGCAGAGGCAGGCAGACGCTCTGTGGAAAGGCTGCTGGCTCCACGATAAAGGCTTGGATGCAACCAAGACATTACTAGGACGATTATGATGATGAGATTTCCCACATGTCAATTTGCCTATATGTCATATATATATATATATATATATATATATATATATATATATATATATATATATATTGCCGTGTGGTTGACGGCATAGAATACAAGTGTCACCACTCCCTATCTTCCCGTGGGTGTCGTAAGAGGCGACTAAGGGATAACACGATGCAAATACCATCTTTGCGTAGAGACGGAAAACTCGACATCAAACCCTATACGACTGCCTCGTTGGTCTCGCGGCATAAATGTGCGCGTGGGATCGGGAGGTCCCGGGTTCGATTCCTGGGGCGGGCAGTGTTATTGGGTTTTTCTGTCACGAAATTCTCAGTAGCAGCACGGAGTCTGGAAATGTGCCCGGTACGGCAATAGGCTCGCTCCTTATTACGTGGGACTAAAGTATATCTGGCGAAAAGTGGGTGTAGAAATACACCTCTGCCTACCCCTTCGGGGATAAAAGGCGTGACGATATGTATGTATGTATATATATATATATATATATATATATATATATATATATATATATATATATATATATATATATATATAATGTATTATGTAAAATATAATATATTTTAATATTTTACATAATACGATATATATATATGACATATAGGCAAATTGACATGTGGGAAATCTCATCATCATAATCGTCCTAGTAATGTCTGGGTGTATAAAAATGTGTGTAATTAAGACACCTCTGTCTAAACCGTCTCCAAGAAATGTGGTTAAATAATGTGGCCCCTGTATCTTTACATAATAAGTCTACAGAAAGCAAATAAAAGTAATTAGGTTGCCAGTTAATTTAAAGAGACTTTGACAAAAGTCAGGGCATACCAATGTAGGTAGATTTTACTGAAAAGGTCTGCCCTCTAATCCTACCTTGGAATCACAATGCTATAAAGGTTATAAGGTCATAACTGAAAATATGATTATGATGTACCTCTCCTTAAGATATCTAAAGGAGAGGTAAGAAAAGTGCACATGCCCAAAAGAACCACATTTTTCATTCGAACTAAATTGTATTTGACAAGTAACTTCAAGTATCATTGGAAACATTTACATGAAAGGTTAAGAACTATGAAACTCAGCAGCGTCTCAAGAGTATTAACAAAGAAAATAAAATTGTACTCAGTCGGGTTGATGTCACTCAAAGACGGCCTCAGGGGTAGCCGTACAATTGTGCTATTTAGATTATCTTATCTTGGCCGCAGTGGCTTATATTCGCTCACTTGTATGTTTGGTGGAAAATGAATAAAGAGGTTAAAGGCGTAAACTTCGGTAAGCGTTGCCTAAGCTCAACATCTGTTAAATTATTATATTCTACTAGCTTTTGCCCGCTACTTCGCACGCGTAATTTCGCTAAAATAAAATGTTTTGTACAAACTCCTCAAGAAACATACATGCCAGATTTCACTTACTTGCGCTGATTAGTTTTGGCTGTAGCGTATCTGTCAGTCATTCAGTAACGCAAGGATTTTATATATACAGATGTAAGTGATTCCATTGAAAAACAAAAGATTTTACACAAACTCGTACTCCCTTTTCTACCCTCTTAGGGAAAGAATTTCCAAAATAAATGTCTTTGTGTTCACTAACGTCATTTGCGGATCCAATAAACAAAGGATGAAGTTAATCCCTTGAAGCCATAAAAAGGTTTCATACAAATTCTGGGTCCCTTTTTTATCGACTTAGGATAAGAATTTCCAAAAAGACTCTTCTTAGTGTTCATTTACTCCATTTGAAGAAGCAATATACAAAGTTTGAAGTTAATCCATTGAAGGGATAAAAAGATTTATACAAACTTTGATAACCTGTCTAACACCCTTAGGGGTGGAATTTCCAAAAATTCTCTCTTAGTGTGACCCTACACACCTCAAGGAACATACATGCCAAATTTCACCTACTTGCGCCCAGTAGTTTCAGCTATAGCGTGTCTGACAGTCAGTAAGTAACGCTTTTATATTTCTTTTACCACTGGAGCGGGCGCAGAGGGCCGTCTTAAAAGTAATGATCTCCAAACCTTTTAGATACTCCACTGCTGCTGTGCTTTATTTCGACTGTGACGTCCTCACTGTGAGACAGCTCTTTGTGTTACAGATCGTTCTGCGTAAACATTCGACAATGACCCATGACGTAAAATTATAGTAAAAACGAAGACAGTACAGGGTCTGTCTCGTTTTGAAATGCAAAACTTCTCTGACTCAGCGTCATTATCAAATTATTGGAAGTCATCTATACAACGAAATAAATCACAAATGTAATATCTATCCCACTGCGAAACGAGAATGCAAAGCGACAATTTACAAATGGCTTAAGACTCTTAGTTACGAATTCACAGAAAATTTTAAAAAAATTGGCAATCACACACACACACACATACACACTCACACACACGTACACTACAATTGTATCTTAAATAACAGGTATTTTATTATTTCTCTCATTTATTTCATAATCTGCTTGTGTTACTAAGACAAGGTCTTGTATGTATGTTAAAGTTATTAATACGCTTAGCCAGGAGAGTGCTGGCATTCATAACACAAGTTAAATCTTACCTTGGGTGCCAGATTTCCTATTAATGATACCTACTAAGCATTGTCGTATGTATACTTTGTCACTAATGTATGACAAATATCATTACTGTTGTACCAACAAATGGAAATAAATTAATTTTATTAAAAATATATATATAATTACACAGCTTAGAGTGATTCCATTGAAAAATAAAGGGTTTTATACAAACTCTGACTCCCTTTTCTACTCTCTTAGGGAAAAAATGTCCAAAATAAATGTATTTGGGTTGGTTAACGTCATTTGAGGATCCAATATAGAAAGTATGAAGTTATTCCCTTGAAGTATTCCTAGGGTTTCGTAAAAACTTTGACTCCCCTTTTAATCCCCTTAGGGTAAGAATTTCCAAAACGATTTTCGTATTGTTCACTTACATCATTTGATGAACCGTTACGCAAAGTTTGAGGTTAATCCATTGAAGGGATAAATCGTTTCATACAAACTTTGAAAACCTGTTTAACTCCTTTAGGGGAGGAATTTCCAAAAATCCTCTCTTAGTGCGCCCCTACACACCTCAAGGATCATACATACCAAATTTCACCTACTTGCGCTCAGTAGTTTTGGCTGTAGCATGTCTGTCAGTCAGTTTGTAACACATGGATTTTATATATACACATTAAAATGATTCCATGTAAAAAATATAAAAGGTTTTACACAAACTCGTATTCCCTTTTCTAACCTCTTAGGGGAAGAATTTCCAAAATAAATGTCTAAGTGTTCGCTAACGTCATTTGCGGATCCAATAAACAAGGTTTGAAGTTAATCCATTGAAGACATAAAAAGGTTTCAAACAAATTCTAACTCTCCTTTTTATCCACTTAGGGTAAGAATTTCCAAAAAGACTTTTGTAGTGTTCACTAACTTAATTTGAGGAACCAATATACAAAGTTTGAAGTTAATCCATTGCAGGGATAAGAAGTTTCATACAAACGATGACAACCTGTTTAACCCCCTTAGGGGGAGCCCCTTAGCATTTTTGGAAATTCCTCCCGAATTTCCAAAAATGCTCTCTTAGTGCGCCTCTACACACCTCAAGGAACATACATGCCAAATTTCACCTACTTGCGCTCAGTAGTTTCAGCTGTAGCGTGTCTGCCAGTCAGTCAGTAACGCAAGGATTTTATATATACAGATTAAATAAACTATTAAAAACGGCGAAAACTAAGTCTGTCTTGTGTAAATCCGACTTGTACATTTTGGTTTGTTGTTTTATTGGTCATATACATATATTTAAAAGATTTTGTAACGATAAAGACGTATTAGGAATGAAGATTGAATATATTAGGAAGTGAACGATAAAGATTGGAATAAATCCGGATATAGTTTACGTTTTTGATATTAAAACTTCTTCTTTATTAAAATGATTTTCTAGCTTGGATTAAGATATGAAGAGCAATCATGAGCCCCAAAATAGGAACACCAGACTGCGATTCAAAAAAGAAAATTATGTTGCGTTTCTATCCTTAATGTCATCAAATTTTGCTTCGGTATTTGGCTTCGATCAACTGTCGGTGACGATGGATTGATCAACAATCGAATGTCGAATGTCGCATGCCTTTGCAATTTTCAAATCATTCGATCTTGTTCCGTAACAATCGCTCATTCGCCACTCATTCTCTATCTATTTGCCACGCTGCACGCTGACGAGTCCAATCATAGTTGTAAATAGTTCAGAAAACTTCAAAATGATTTGAAAGGCATTACATTTTTCCATTACCTTAGCTGCGGTTCATTAAAGTAAATCCTTGTGGAGGAAATACTGGGTTCCTCCAACTAGTGAGAGGATCCTCTCACCAAGCTTGGCACGATCATCTGGCTAGATGATGATGATGATGATGTAGACAGCAGTCTAACGGTAGTAGTTTGGACCTTTTATTAATCGTGTGTGAGAACTGTATCGCGATACAGGATTTTTAGTTCCGTCGTGTCCGTTAGATGTCACCGATTTTATTGTCTTCGCCATCGCTGCATCGCACGTTACATGATCTCAGATTTATTCAGCTGCACCTAGTGTAAGGAGATTGCTGCGCTTTGCTACGAAAACAACGCGCAAGATAGAATTGGGTGAGAAGGAATACGACGATATTGGAATGCCCTTGCTTTGCTTGCTGAGAGCACTCACACTTATCAAACAAAACGTTGCGGTTCCAATGTTTATTTTTTGTTTTATTGGCGTATTTATTTAAACTTAAACCCTGCATATCCGTTAATTGTGTTATGGGTTCGATACCCACGTTAAATAATACGTTTTGTGATTCTCAATTATTGTTTCGGATCTAGATGTAATTTGGGTTCCTTTTTAGAAGACAACATAGCATGAATGTATGTCAAAGTCTTCCGTGAAATGGGGTGTGGGTGCACATAGCGCGGCAATTGGCTTCAAAAAAAATAAACCGGTCAAGTGCGAGTCGGACTCGCGCACCGAGGGTTTCGTACAAACCTGTAGGTATATTGTATAATGATTGTATGTATGTATGCATGTGATGTAACAAAAAAATTAAGGTTTTCGAAATTTTTCCTATGCGATATAAAACGTTGCTTTATGCCAAATTTCAAGATTCTAGATTGAATGGAACTACCCTTTAGTTTAGACTTGAGCATTTGATATGAATTTCAATTGTTTACCTCTACGGGTTCATGAGGAAAGGGGTAGTACCTTTTAAATTATTAAAAATACTTTAATTATATACAAACATAGACTCACGCCTGTTTCCCGGAGGGGTAGTCAGAGACTACGGAACGCCACTTGCAACGATCCTGACTAAAACAATTTTTCCTTTATCTGTGCTATAAGACGTTGCTTCGTGCCAAATTTCAAGTTTCTGAGTTCAAGGGAAGTACCCTGTAGGTTTTGATTCCCTTGCCAGTAGTTGCGAGTTTGAAAATATAGTAAAATTGCTGTTTCTTTTGATTGCGTTGAGATAGATTTTTGATTTTGTTACAGTTTAAACGTATTATAAACCCGAATATTTAATATGAATTTCAATTTAGTAACATTACGAAGTTATTTTTCGAAGTTGTTTTTACTTCTACTAGAAACAACTTCAAGAAAGAAATCAACCGCAGGATCCAGTTGGGTTGGGCAGCGTCTCACAGAATCAGTAAGCTCAAGTGGCAGTAGTTTGGCCATATCTGCAGAAGGACTGATGGCCGATAGGGCGTAGTGTGGCCCCCGGCTAGGTGGACCGACGACCTGAAAAAGGTGGCTGGGACAGACTGAATTCGAAAGGCTGAGGACCATGTACTGTGGCGCGTGTTGGGAGAGGCCTATGTCCAGCAGTGGACTGCGATAGGCTGATTGAGATTGAGATTGAGAACATTACGCGTTCATGAGGAAAGGGGTAGTAACTTAAAGTTAATACAAATATTTTGTTTGTATGATGTAACTAAAATTGATGTGTTTTTGCCTTTTTACCTTTATTTGTACTATAAGGCATTGCTTTGTACCAAATTTTAAGATTCTGAGTTCACGGAAAGTACCCTCTAGGATTTGAGTCCTTTGCGAGTAGTTGCGAGAAAATATGCGGCTTAAATTGCTGTTTCTTTTTATTGCGTTGACATAGAAGTTTGATTTTTTTACAGCTTAAAGTTATTATAGACCTGAGTATTTGATATGAATTTAAATTTAATACCTCTACGCGTTCATGTGAAAATGGTAATAACTTTTAAATTATGATGTAATTAAAAATTTACGGTTTTAACTATTTTTCTTTATCTGTGCTATAAGACATTGCTTCGTACTAAATTTCAACATTCTGAGTTTACGGTAAGTACCCTGTAGCTTTTGATTCCCTTGCGAGTTTCGAAAATTTGTGGCAATTTGCAGCATAAACGGCTGTATCTTTTGATTGCGTTGGCTTAGAAGTTTGATTTTTTCATAGCTTCAAGGGACAGTTGACTTGACTATTTGATATAAACTTCAGGTTGATACCTTCACGCGTTTTTTGAAAAAAATGGTCTTGACAGACGGATGGACAACACAGGGATCCCATAAGGTTTCCGTTTTTTTAATTTCGATGTACAGGGCCCTGAAAATTTGAAATAACTGGTGGTACGAATCTATTTAAATGCTAATAACAGCATGTATTTGCAGGTTTCATTAATCTCATGCTACGGTAATGATAAAAGCATACATAAGTAGGTTGACGTATAGGTATCAATGGTATGCACAGTGGGCGATAAAAAGGTTTTATAAGTAAAATATCATAATTCCTTTATGACGTCATAATATACAAGGTTGTGACGTCACCCATTAATCTGCTTCTGCTGCTGCAGAAGCACTTCCAATCTCTTCATCTGTAAGCAAACCAGACCCACGATGAAACCAAAAGCAACACTTAAAAATTATACTATAATTTAAAAAAAGGAGAAACCGAATGTAATGAATATTTTACGCAAAAGTAGACATTAAAATAATGCATTTACCGACTGTTAATGCTACTCAAGGGTCAACGTGACCCTGTACTTGCCCTTTTGGCGCGAAAAAAGAACTGAGCGACAAAACACAACCACTATGCGCAGGAGCGGGCGCCGTACTGAGAATACACGGGCGGCGGGGCGCGGTCGTCTAAGAGTAAAATAACGAAATCATAGTTTTTCAAGCAGACAGGGTCTCAGAGACCCATGAGTAACAACCAAGGGTTAACTGATATTAACCTAACCAATTCCAAGAAATCAGAACTTCCTGGCAAAACTAGTGCAATGGAGGAAGTAACCCTTCACACCTTTGTCCTTGATCTACACCCAAGAATATCAAACAATGTTCGGGTTCGAATCCCCGAAAAAATTGAATGAGGCGATCAACGCAGCCGTTTCAGAGGGAAAAATTCTACAATTCGTCACCAGGAAATCACACCCTAACGCCGACTCAGGACCTTCACGACCAAGGTCATTTCCAAAACCTGAAAGTAAGTCACAGGAGTTTAGACCTAATAACGCTTTCCAAAACAAAGCACGAGCTTATCCACTTTATTGCCGATACTGCAAATTTCCTGGTCACAACATTGAAAACTGCCGTAAACGGGAATACAATAATAAACGGTTCGGTAATTTACAGAACAATCCAAGTCAAAATCGAGCTAATTTCGTGGATCAAGGGCAAGACGTTGTTGACGCTAACACTGATTCTTTAAACTAAATCGAGGCCCGCGTTGGTGTCGGTCGGGCCACCGCATCCCAAAATCCAACATTGCTTGCTATATCCAAAATAATAATTCTAATTCCTTAGATAATAAGTACTTAAGCCGTGTGGTTGACGGCACAGAATACAAGTGTCACCACCCCCTATCTTCCCGTGGGTGTCGTAAGAGGCGACTAAGGGATAACATGATGCAAATACCATCTTTGCGTAGAGACGGAAAACTTGACATCAAACCCTACTACCCTAACGACCTAACGACTGCCTCGTTGGTCTCGCGGCATAAATGTGCGCGTGGGATCGGGAGGTCCCGGGTTCGATTCCTGGGTCGGGCAGTGTTATTGGATTTTTCTGTCACGAAATTCTCAGTAGCCGCACGGAGTCTGGAAATGTGCCCGGTACGGCAATAGGCTCGCCCCTTGTTACGTGGGACTAAAGTATATCTGGCGAAAAGTGGGTGTAGAAATACACCTCTGCCTACCCCTTCGGGGATAAAAGGCGTGACGTTATGTATGTATGTATGTAATAAGTTCTTACCAAATCCAAGGTCAATGGCAACCATGACAAGGCTATGCCATGACTATTCTAGTACTAAATCCTTGCTTTATCCTAGAAATGTTGATAAAATAAACAATTACTCTAATAAATACTTACTAAATCCAAAGTCTACGGCATCCGCAACTAGGACACGTCATGACAATTTTAATGCTTAAATCCTTACTATATCCTTTGAATAGAAGTAAATCTTCGTTAACCATAAACCTTTCGGGTCAACAATCCGTTACAAGTTTGAGCCCCATTCCTGAAAAAAAAAAAAAATTAGTAATTCAAATAATAATATTGTAGAAAATAAACTTACTTCGGAATCGATTCAAGATCCTAAAATCTATAATTACACAACAAACATTTCCCGTAAGTTCTTACCATATATAAAAATACTTACCTCTGTATCCTCGAAGCCGTTATCCTTACTAGTCGACACAGGTGCGTCGTTCAGCCTTATATCAAAGCCCTGTGTTGAAAAGATTCCTGAAATTACTAAATCCATTATTAAATTTAAAGGCATTGACTACCCGGGTACTAAGTCTACACTAGGTTATATCCCTATAGAATTCGGTTCATTAAAACATAATTTTCACGTAGTTGAAGGCGTTGATCTACCCTATGACGGTATAATCGGCAGCGATTTTTTGATTCAATGAACGGTAATATTGACTACCCTAAACAATGCTTATCACTGAATAATTCAGCATTCAAACTTCATTTCAAATAACCTATTTGTGTAATACCCGCGATTTTATATTAGACCAGAATCCTATAAAAACCTGCTTATAGCTAATTGTGTAGTGAAGGTAAAAACAATTCTCGTATTAATATTTCCGTAGTAAATGTTTCAGAACACCCCTTATCTTTCAACCCTGACCTAAAATTAGAAATAACACCTTATCATCCAAAAGAAGTTCAACGAATCTGCAATTTTCAGTCTGCCAATGAGCAGTGTGCCCGCGATGATTCCTATTCCCGTACGAAAAAGGTGCTTGATCAAATTTACGTATCCCATTTGAATACTGAAGAGAGTTCGGCACTCCTAAATCTTTGCAGCGAATTTTTAGACATTTTCCACCTCCCAGGTGACCAATTGACTTACACGAATGCAATCCAACATGAAATTAAAACTTCTACTTCAGTCCTAATCCACGTTAAATCTTACCGTTTCCCAGAATGTCATAAGAAAGAGGTTAACTCTCAAATTGAAAAAATGCTTCACCAAGGTATTATTATACCATCTGTATCGCCCTGGTCATCCCATCTGGGTAGTGCCTAAAAAATTAGACGCTTCCGGTGAAAGAAAGAGGCGAGTAGTGATCGATTACCAAAAGCTAAACGACGTAACTATTAGCGACTCATATCCCATCCCGAATATATGCAAAATCCTAGATCAACTTGGCAGAAGCAAATACTTCAGTACTTTAGATCTTGCTTCCGGTTTTCACCGCCGCTAAAACAGCCTTCTCCGTACCTCAAAGCCATTATAAATTCACTCGTATGCCATTTGATTTAAAAAATGCCCCTTCTACGTTTCAACGTTTAATGAATTCGGCTCTCTCCAGCTTACAAGACATGCAATGCTTCGTTTATTTAGATGACATTGTGATCCATGGATTTGACCTTGACTCTAACATCGAAAACCCTTCTAACGTTTTTAAAAGTCTCCGTAATTTTAATTTGAAGTTGCAACCAGACCAATGCGAATTCTTGTGCAAAGAAGTCTCCTACCTAGGACATATCATAACAGACGAAGGAGTCAAACCAAACCCGGATAAAATAAAGGCAGTTCACCTATTCCCTACTCCAAAATCCCCAAAAGATATAAAATCATTTTTGGGATTCGTTTCTTATTATCGTAAATTGATTCCTGATTTTTCTAAGAAAGCCAAACCTTTAAATAATCTCCTCAAGAAACACATTCCATTTAAATGGGAACACGAACATCAACTTGCATTCGACACCCTAAAACCCAAACTGACGTCAGCACCATTATTGATATACCCTGATTTCTCTAAACCATTCATTTTAACTACTGATGCCTCCAATTACGCCATAGGCGCGATACTATCCCAGGGAGAATTGGGTAAAGATAGACCTATCGCCTATGCATCCCGCACTTTAAATAAAAGTGAGTGTAACTATAACACCACTGAAAAGGAATTGCTTGCTATCTTGTTTAGATGCAAAACATTCCGTCCGTACCGGTACGGCAGGACCTTCCAAATTGTCACTGACCATCGACCCCTAAAATGGCTTTTCAATCATAAGGACCCTGGTAGTAAAATACAGAGATGGCGGTTGAAGCTCGAAGAGTACGAGTATGAGATAGTGTACCGAAAGGGCAAATTCAATGCTGCTGACGCTCTCTCTAGATACCCTTATGAAGACACTAAACTCATAAAGCCAATTGCTCCACAACCAGTTCCAGGTCCTTCATGGGCTGATGATAACAATCCTATATTTCCTGATTCGGTTGATGATGTCCGTGACTTTGACGATCTCTTAGATCTAAATGCTATTCCAGCGTTATCCCCTACTCCTCATGACGTAGTGGAATTACCCGATAACCTTAGAAACATAAACATCGACGACCTAGAAATTTCAGAACGTCCAAATAGTAATAATAATTCAAACGACGACTTACCTTTAGTGAATCAGCCTCAGCTGCAACCTCCTCTTCTCGCCGATCCAATAGACAGCCCAAACGTTAGATCTGAAAAATACATAGAATTTCTTAAAGTCATTAGTAGCAGAAATCAAACAAATTCTTAGAGATAATCACGACTTACCTGTTGCTGGTCATGTAGGATCGACTAGAATGTACAGTAGAATAGCTGAATGCTACTACTGGATGGGCATGCGATCAGACATGATCTGGGACTATGTGAAATCAGAAACTATGCCAGACTAATAAAGCACTTCGTCAAACAGATAGAGCTCCCATGCAAATCACTAGTACTGCAGACACATCCTTCGAAAAGGTATTTCTTGATAGTAGGTCCATTGCCAGAATCTGGTAGTGCTAAGCTAAAATACATCCTTACATTACAAGACGACCTAACGAAATACTCAGCAGCGTATCCCATTAGGAACACGACAGCAGAGGAAACCAGCGAATGTCTTATACATTTCATATACGTATTCGGTATTCCTAAATATGAGGCCATCAGCGCAAAAGCGACCTAACCTTGAGATAGGTACATTAGAGAAATTAAACATTCTTAGGTAGACATTATTTGTGATATTGATTTATGATCAACAATTGGATACTAATGTAAACTGTGATGATTTTCTTGTTGTTTTACTTAATTGCCTTCGTCATAACATTTAAATTTGTTAAAAAAATTACCTGTAAGTAGTATTTTTGAGGGTTAGGCCACTTTTGTATTTTGTTTCAGGATTTATATTGTAAATTAAATACAAGGTTAGGCTAAAATTAAAACAAGGTATATCACTGAAACATAATATAAATTTTATTAAAATAACATAAATTAATAATGAAATGCCTTAGCAAATTAGGAAATAACATTTTGAAGTAAATTTTTATTGATGATCCTTTTGATGAATAAAGTTTATCCCTATTTTATTCATCAAGAGGGTCATCATTGAAAATAACATCACTTGAAGTTGCTGAGGTCTTTAAACATGGTCTGAGGGTGGAATAAAGTTTAACAATTCCAATACCTAAATCTTTTTTTTTCATTTCACTAATGTCATGGTTATTAGGATATAAAGGTTCAAGATTTTCAATTATAACTGAGTTTCTTTTTTTTTTTAATCTACTTCCTAGAAAAGAACTTCTGGATTATTAGAATATTTAAAATAAAGTTTGAAGGGATGCATTTCATGATACATAATCCATTGCATTTTTAACCACTCCACTTTACCTTTATCTGTAGCAATTTTTCTGTTAGTAATGTTTTTTTCTAAAGTTTGACAAGCAAAAATAAATCTTTGTTCATTGGTACTATTTTAAATGATTTATTCTTTCTAACGGCTAAAATTACGTGTTCTCAATCTTTAGCTACAAAAACGTTTTTGAAAAACCTCTTTTTCTTTTCGATAAGGCCAAAAGTCAAATGGCCCAATCGGCTTAGGCCACTTTTGCATTATGGCTGGATGAAAAAAAAAATTGCAGAAACGAATTTTGTGACGCCAACTATTATGAAAATAACAAATCAAAGTTAGGCCGTTTTTGTGTTAAACTTTTATCAATTTGTAATCGTATGCGAGTGTTAGATTATAAACAAAAAAATGTGGATGAGGCCGTTTTTGCGCTGACTGCCTCATATATAGTATCAGACCAAGGAATCAACGTTACCGCCAAACTATTCAAACAGACATGCGCTTTTTTCAGAATAAAACAAATTTGGTCGACTCCTTACCATCCTCAGACACAATGTGCCTTAGAGAGGAACCACTCCACTTTGAAGGAGTATCTTAAGTCATACATTGATCAGAGCCCAGAATCCTGGTCAAAATATGTATGAAACGCTTTGTAAGCCTACAATACCAATACTCATTGCACAACAAACTTTATGCCACACGAGCTTGTTTTGGAAAACGCCTTAAGTACCTAATTCAATTTATGAGAATAATGTTGTCGCAACTTACCCTGAGTATGTAAGAATACTTCAACAGCGATTACAGTATTCGCAGCAAAAGGCTTGTTTGAAATAGAATTAGTTTTTATTATAAGTCAAATCGATTAGATCGATTGAGTAACATTTTGTTTAGTCTATTGAAAATTTCTGACAATGGTCACACTGAACTGTCACTTCCGTCCTTCCGCTTGAAAAATTAACACGCCCTTTGCAAGCTCGCGTGCCTTGTACCTAAATTAAATTGATCGCCCTTTGAATTAACGCGAATTGAATCAACTTGTAATTAACTTAATACGTAATTGCCGCTTTTGACTTCCGGCAAAGTTTGTTGTAAATTGATGACATATTAAACATTTTTGTGAAAAGTTTTGTGAACCGCAACGTGCATCGTGGTCTGGAGAAGGACTTCGCCGAATTGTAAACTGGTATCTAGTGATTCTCTTGTTATTTTGGCCAAAATTATAAGTTAATCTATAGGTCCACTTCAAGAACATCACCAGGATATATAAGGTAAAATTTTCATGTACCTACTCAATACTTTACTCACTGTGCAACGCAGTGCATTGTGTCTGGATATATTGTCTATCGTGGTCAGGTAGATGTATTACACCTTCCACTGCGCACTTCTGATACACCTTCCTGCCTGGCTACGGTAATTCTAGACATATTTTTGGTGCAGAGCTGTAGTTTAAATTTAGCCGCTGTTGCATTACTGAGTATAAACCTATCTAAATGTAATGGCTCACTACACGTTTTGGGCAACTGTAAGTGAAGTGAGCAGTTGTACTACATAAATAAATAAATAAATAAATAAACTCAGATTGGTATGAGCTTGTATCTTATCACCTTGTAGACAGTATTGTAGTGCTTGTCAGATCAGTTATTGTCTAAAATACATAATATTTAATTGTATAAGTTGACCTAGATAATTTGAAACACATTGTCACATAACCTCAATCAGTAATTGTTGATTTGTATTGTTGAAAAATCTAACTTAAATTTGTTGTTGCATTAATAAGTCAGTTTGTTTGGATACATAACAGCTGTATGTATCAATAAATTAGTAGTAAATTTAGTTTATTGCATATATTCATAAACATTGTAATAATCAAATTTGACGTTGCATACTTAGGCGGGTCACATTAATAAACTTTGTTTTGTTATAATATAGATAATATTGCTAGGTAACACATATTCTGTGCTTACTTCCTATTGTATATCTCAAATAACACAGCCAGTCTGTCTGTTGCAAATAATTAGTTAATTAATTTGAAGTTTCAACTTTTAATTTGTTATAAGTTATAACTTTTGATAACTTTGACTTTGTTTTGTGTCAATATATATTGAAACTATTAATTTTGTTGGACAGTAGATACCTGTCACTTGCCTGCACTTGCAGTAAACAGGCTAATACTTGTTGGTTTCAAAGAATTGAGAAAAAATAAGTTTTGATTGTTAATATTGTTTAACCCTAGAAGCCTAATCTATTTTAGAGGTGCACAAAGCCTAAACATACGTCTCAGAGGCGTACACATATAAATGACAACCTGTGTGCTCACATATACTTATTTCAGTAGGTACTATTATTTAAGGATATTCTTAGGGTGGGATATAAACTAATAATAAAACATACCATTATCAATTAAAGCTACAATTTCCGTTGATTATTACATCGAAAAAGAAACATAATTTTAGCCCATAAAAATAAGTACTTATTAATCAACCGAAAAAAATAAAGTTAAAAAAGAAATACTAATATTTTAAAAGTATTTTATTATATTCTTAGGCCTCTTACCTTAAAAACAATCAAACTTTTAACAATTAGGTAATGTTTAGAAGCAGTCTACACTTGTATGAACTTTGTTCTAGCAAAATATAGATTTTTTGTATTTATATCACACTAATTTTAACATTATCTTTTTTTGTAGTTGTAAAAAGTGTATTATTTGCGTGTTATAGGCTTGGGTTGTTCTTCTGATAAAAATAGTAACATAATTATTCTCATCTTCGCTTTGAATATCGTCGATAACACTAACTTTGTCATCATCAACCTCAGAAGTTGAAACTTGCGAAGAAAGATTATCTTTCTCGTTTAAAAATGCCAAAATATTGTCACTGACAAATTTTCTTGAGTGTGACATAATTATTTTTGCTGAAATAAAGTCAAGGACGAAAAAAAAAAGAAAAATTAACAATATTTAAACCAAATAAAACTTACTTAAAAGTTACACAAAGCCTAAACATACGCCTCGCAGGCGTTCTAATCTTCGATAACTCAAAACTGGTGGGACTTACCTTAGCGAAATGGATACCAATCGTTAGCTCCTAGTGGCCACCGAGTTGGCGAAAGAGCACAATGCGCTAGCTTCAACCGTTACAAATTTTTTATAAATTTTTGTTTATGTGTGCGCCTCACAGGCGTAGATTAGGCTTCTAGGGTTAACGCTTGTCCGGGCTCTTTTGAAATTTTGGATTATGTCAGCTATCAAGGACTTGCGTGCGGCTGCTGGTGCCATTGCATCAGATTTGCGCTGGTTTGCCTCGGCCAGTGCCTTAGTGAACCGGCCTGATCGCCAGCAGGCCTTACTACAAAGGTACGAGCGGATTGACGATCGCCTGGCAAGTGTGGAACAGCAATTCCGCACTTTCAGCACTTGCTGTCTTGAAGTGTCAATCAATGATTTCACTGCTGACCAGCGAAATAAGGTCAGCGAAGACTATGCCCAGGTCTTAGACCTGTATGATGCTGTCTCCAATACTGCGAGACAACTAGTTGCCGATAGGGAAGGGCAACCCGGCCTGAAGCAGGAGCTTCCTAGGTCAGCACCGGGGCTGGTGAGTAGGCTCCCTACTTTGGACCTCCCCCATTTTGATGGCTGCCTAGGAAGCTACCTGGGCTTCGTTAATTTGTTCGACAGCCTAGTCAATGATAGGGCTGACCTTCGGCCGGCACAAAAGTTGGCTTATCTAATGTCGGTTCTGGATGGGGAGGCTCAGGGCCTCATCCAGCATCTGCCCGTGTCTGACGAGGCGTACCAGATGGCTCGGGACCTAATCACCCGTAGGTACCATAATAAGCGTGGCCTCGCCGACACGCACATCGAGCAGATTTTGGGTTTGCCGACGCTCACCCGGGTCTCTGGGTTGCGCACCCAACTTTGAACCCGCTTTTGGTGGCCATCAACGCACTTAAGTGCCTTGACCTGCCCGTGGACCAATGGTCCTATCTATTGGTGCACATTGTGCTGAAGAAGCTGCCTGCCGACCTGGGGTCGCGTTTTGAGCAGCGCTTTGGTGGGGATAGCGCGACCCATCTGCCCCCCTTTGCTGACCTGGAGAAGTTCCTGGAGGATGAGTGCCGGGTCTTGGACAACTCCGGTGGTGACACGCCGGCTAAGTCGCAGCCGCCCAAGGTCAAGGAGCAGGCTCGCGTTCACACCCGAGCCAATGTTGACCGGCGCCCTCCTCGCTTTGCGGTCACGCAGAGCCCAGCGGAGTGCTCCTACTGCAAGGTCACGGGGCACAGAACGGCCAGTTGCAGGGCATTTTTGGACCTTCATGTCGCCTCTCGTAGGCGCATCGCGAATGCCCGCCGCCTTTGCTTCTCTTGTTTGGGGTCCCACTACCAGCGAGACTGCCCAAACTCTCGCCCCTGTCCTCACTGTGGAGGACAGCATTTGGACATTCTCTGCATGAATGCCAGAGAGGTAGGCCGCTTGTCCAACCAGCCGCGCACGGGCGGGTGTTTTGAAGGTGGCAGCCGAGGCTCACCGGCACGCAGCCGAGAGTCGCCTCGCTTAATTGATCGCCGCTCACCCCGCTTGGAGAACCGTAGCGTGCGCACGCCTCCTCTCTCTCGCGCACCTGAATGTGCGTCCGCTCAACGTTACCAGCACCATGACTGCTGCCCCAGGTATTCCCCTCCTTTGGCGGAGCGTCCCCGCCTTGACTCGCGCCCACCTCGCTTTGGGCGGGTGCGTCATTATGACTCCCCACAGATGGCGCGCGGATCGAGTCATCGCGCTTTTGAGGACTTCAAGCCGCACCCCCATTTTGACTTGCCTGGTCCTGGCCAACGGTCGCCGCCCAGGCAACAATAGGTCATTAACCTCTGCCCTATAATGCCAACCTCCCCCATTGAGACCGTTATCCTACCAACGGTTGCTGTTAGGGTCTGGGGACCCACGGGGACCTCTGTTGTTGTCCGTGCTATATTGGACACAGGTTCACAAGGTTGCATTGTTTCCACTTATTTGGTAGGGCAGGTTAAATTAAATATGGGCTCTTTTCCGAATTGTATACGGGGCATAGGTGACGTAGCTTCTAATGTTGAAGGGCAAGTTAAGGTTTTGTTTGGCCCTGTTGAATCTTCACACCCGAGGATTAAAACCTCGGCTATTGTGCTGAAGAATATCTTGGACATGCATCCACAGAAACAGCTACCTGCTGCTGTGGTGAATTTGACATCGGGATTGGAACTGGCGGACCCCAAATTTGACACATCGGGACAAATCGACTTGTTGATTGGCTCTGATGTCCTCGGTGGAATTTTGATTGGTGGGAAACGGGTCTTGGTGCCAAATGGTTTGACTGCCATCCCGACCATATTTGGATTTGCTTTGATGGGACCTGTACCTAGGGACCCCCCTCCACCCGAACTTGATAATTTGTTGGCTGTAGGCTCCGCTCTCTCTGATGCGGTTCAGAGGTTTTGAGAGGTAGAGGAGCCCCCTCAAGCTGCCCGTTTGAATCCAGAACATGAGGAGTGCGAGCTGTTCTTCCAGAACAACACTGGTCGACTCCGTTCTGGTAGGATTATTACGAGGCTACCCTTTCTGTCTGTTTGGCCTCCGCTGGTTATGAGTTGCGTAAATGGATTTCCAACTCACCAGCGCTTTTGGAAGGCTTGCCAGAGGATCATCAGCAGGATCCACATTTGTTTGAGATTGTTGACAACCCCGCCATGATGGCTGTTCTCGGCGTTCAGTACAGACCAGTCCAAGACATCTTTACGTATAACGTAGACTTGAAACTGCCTTGTTCTTGGACTAAACGTCTCGTGTTGTCTACTGTCGCCAGAACCTTTGATCCGAACGGTTGGATCTGTCCAATTATATTTTGGGCAAAATGCTTCTTGCAGAAGCTTTGGACAGCAGGATTGACCTGGGACGAACCTCTGCACGGCACTCTTGTTGAGGAATGGACCTCTTTTGTATCCTCACTTCCTGCCGTCAACGAGATCTCCTTGCCTCGTCCCATCCTTCCTCCCGGGAAGTACAAGGCCACCCTTCACGGGTTTTGTGACGCCTCGGAACGTGGTAACGCCGCCGTGGTGTACTTGCGCACAGTTAGTGCCTCAGGTCAGGTGAGGGTTTCCCTGATCATGGCAAAGAGCAAGGTGGCACCCCTTCGGACATCTCTGACCATTCCAAAATTGGAGCTCTCGGGAGCAGCCCTACTTGTACGCTTGTTGAACCACGTGTCCAGTACCTTGGGTAAAAGCATTTGCATTAATGGGACCTACGCCTGGACAGACAGCCAAATTGTTCTTTGTTGGTTGAAGGCTTCTGTCCACACCTTGGAGGTATTTGTCGCTAATCGCGTTTCCCAAATCCAGAAATCCGAAGTCAAACTTGTTTGGAGACACGTGCCAGGTGAGCTCAACCCCGCTGATTGTGCCTCGCGCGGATGCTTGACGCCTAGTTTGATAGGTCATTCGCTGTGGTGGGGTCCGGAATGGTTGAGTTGACCAGAAACTGATTGGCCTCGAACGCCAGTTTTGAATACTTCTAATTTGCCGGGTCTACGAACACTCGCTCTTGAGAAGGTAGAATGCGCCTTCGACCCCGATTTTTTGTTGAATTGTTACAGCTCCCTCGACAAGTTGTTAGGTGTTACTGCTTGGATAAAGCGTTTTGTTTTTAATTTTAGGCACCCACAACAGAAACGACTGACACCGTTTATCTCACCACAGGAACGACAGGAGTCCCTCACCTTTTGGGTTCGTTCTGTGCAATTGGCGCATTTTGAAAAGGAGATTGCTATCCTTAAATCAGGGAGATCGAAATTGTCGGGAGCTGTCTCTAAATTGAACCCCTTTTTGGACGATACGGGTCTCTTGCGCGTTGGAGGGCGTCTCAAGAACGCCAACCTCCCTTACGGGGCTCGTCACCCCCTTTTGTTACCTAAGGACGGTCATTTGGTACGCTTGTTGGTAACTGACCGTCACCTTAAAAATTCGCATGCTGGTTGTAATGCTTTGTTGGCCATTTTGCAACGCGAATTTTGGATCTTGTCTGCCCGAAGAATTATTCGGAGTGTAGTCTTTCGCTGCATCCCTTGCTATAAGCTCAAGGCTTCTACTATGCAGCCCTTGATGGGGGACTTACCGGCAGATCGCGTAACTGAAAGCAGGACGTTTGACGGTGTTGGCACGGACTTCGCTGGTCCCTTTTTGGTAAAAACGTCGACACTTTGAAACAGCAAGACTGTCAAGGCCTACTTGTGCGTTTTTGTTTGTCTCTCCACAAAGGCCGTACACTTAGAACTGGTCTCCTCGCTTACGACCGAGGCGTTTGTAGCCACATTTGACAGATTTGTATCCCGCAGGGGGCTGCCTTCCTTGATCCGTTCTGACTGCGGCACTAACTTCAAGGGCACCTATAATTATTTGAATGAAGTTGTTAATTTCCTTGAAACCAACAAAGCTGATATAGGTGATAGGCTTGCCCAACGTGGGATAAATTGGTTGTTTTCCCCACCAAATTGTCCACACTGGGGTGGTATATTTGAGGCCGCCGTAAAATCGGCCAAAACACACTTGCGCAGGACAATCGGTGAATCTGTCCTAAGATTTGAGGAACTCGCAACTGTGTTTTGTAAGATCGAGGCCGTTTTGAACTCTCGGCCGTTGTGCCCGATCTCCTCAGATCCGAATGATTTGGAGGCCCTTACGCCGGGCCATTTTTTTATTGGTCGCCCACTTGTCGCCTTGCCTGAGTACCCCTATATTGATACGAGACCTGGTCGTCTCTCGCGTTTTGAATTGGTACGCCTGATTACTCAGAGCTTTTGGAAACGCTGGAATTTGGAATATTTGCACATAATCCAGCAACGCGTTAAGTGGACCGACAAGACCGATCCACCCAAGATTGGTGACCTCGTTTTGATCAAGGAGGCTAACCTTCCGCCACTCAGATGGCGCAGGGGGCGCATCCTTCGTTTGGTAACTGGGCCTGATGGAATTCCCCGATTTGCTGAGGTCTTGGTGGACGGTTCGATTCTGAGGAGAGCGGTTGCAACATTGTCACGTCTGCCAACCGATTAGCGGACCGGTAGGCCGGTCCGGGGCGGGTGGATGTTTGAAATAGAATTAGTTTTTATTATAAGTCAAATCGATTAGATCGATTGAGTAACATTTTGTTTAGTCTATTGAAAATTTCTGACAATGGTCACATTGAACTGTCACTTCCGTCCTTCCGCTTGAAAAATTAACACGCCGTTTGCAAGCTCGCGTGCCTTGTACCTAAATTAAATTGATCGCCCTTTGAATTAACGCGAATTGAATCAACTTGTAATTAACTTAATACGTAATTGCCGCTTTTGACTTCCGGCAAAGTTTGTTGTAAATTGATGACATATTGAACATTTTTGTGAAAAGTTTTGTGAACCGCAACGTGCATCGTGGTCTGGAGAAGGACTTCGCCGAATTGTAAACTGGTATCTAGTGATTCTCTTGTTATTTTGGCCAAAATTATAAGTTAATCTATAGGTCCACTTCAAGAACATCACCAGGATATATAAGGTAAAATTTTCATGTACCTACTCAATACTTTACTCACTGTGCAACGCAGTGCATTGTGTCTGGATATATTGTCTATCGTGGTCAGGTAGATGTATTACACCTTCCACTGCGCACTTCTGATACACCTTCCTGCCTGGCTACGGTAATTCTAGACAAGGCTATTGAGAACATCCAGAGATCAAAAGAAAGATCTAAGAACTACTATGATAGTCAGACACGTCCCGTCAACTACAGAATAGGCGAATATGTACATACATACATACATACATATCGTCACGCCTTTTATCCCCGAAGGGGTAGGCAGAGGTGTATTTCTGCACCCACTTTTCGCCAGATATACTTTAGTCCCACGTAATAAGGGGCGAGCCTATTGCCGTACCGGGCACACTTCCAGACTCCGTGCTGCTACTGAGAATTTCGTGACAGAAAAACCCAATAACACTGCCCGACCCAGGAATCGAACCCGGGACCTCCCGGTACCACGTGCACATTTATGCCGCGAGACCAACGAGGCAGTCGTATAGGGTTTGATGTCGAGTTTTCCGTCTCTACACAAAGATGGTATTTGCATCGTGTTATCCCTTAGTCGCCTCTTACGACACCCACGGGAAGATAGGGGGTGGTGACACTTGTATTCTATGCCGTCAACCACACGGCTAATATTACGGCGAATATGTTTATTTAAAAAACCACTTGAGAATGGGTAAAGCACTATCTCCCGTTTGGAAAGGCCCGTTCAAGATAGTTAAGTTGCATGGCAACAATAATGCATCCCTATTAATAAATAAGAAACATGTAAAACACCACTTTGACGAGCTAAAATTAGCTCATATAGGCCCAAGATCAGTTTAGTCTTAAATATAGAAACTTAAGTATTATAAAATATAATAATTGTAATCTTTTACAGTACCATTGCTAAAAGCTTTCCGGATATAATACGTCCAGTAGAGAATGGTCCCGGAATCTATTTTGACCAGATTGGTTCCGTATAATTATTTAATGGACATTTAAGTGTAGTAGTACCCACAGATGTATCTTTTATTAGCCCTCATCTCAATAATATAAATGAGATTTAACATTCGATTGACAATATATGTATCCAAAGTAATGTATTTGATACTACAGTATGTAATCAAATTATTCAACCACTCCAAGTCAGATATACTGATATGACTAGAGACTTTAATACTATTTCCCACCTGCTCACTCAGAGAGTAAAACGATCCTCATGGTTTGGTGGCGTCGGTACCGTTATGAAACATCTCTTTGGCACATTGGACGATAACGACGATATTTAATATAATAACGCCATTCAAGAACTTAACAATAATCAAAAACAATTAGCTACTTATATGAAGGAAAATATATTTTTAACGACTTCAACGCTTACTGCATTTAATGAAACAATTAATCAACTCGTTGAAAATGAAAGGTACTCGAATAGTGCTATTAGCTACTTATCTGATGATCTCGTAAATTTGACATAAGTCAAATTTACGAGATTATCAGATAAGTAGCTAAATTTTCAGATATAATAATATCTGAACATTTAACTATTAAGGTTAAAACTAATGGAAATTATAACCATGTTAGAAAATAGTATACTTACCTTATCTTTTAAGTAAGAAGATATATGTAATGGGTTAATGTTTAGTAAAAATAATGTACTTTATCCCGCTATATGTTCTCCTGAAGAACTGTATAACAATTTAGTTACTAACTTTCGTTTATTACCAAGCTCTAAGGAATTGCTTATTATCCTAAGTATAAGTAACATCCATGTACTTATGCAAATGTCTAGAATAAGTTCATACTATTCCAAGAGTAAGATCATTTTTGTAATTAAGATCCCATTATTTAATCCTTTAGAATTTAATTTGTATAATACATTACCCTTACCTATACCACAGTATAATAATACTTATATAACTATTATTCCCACTACGTCGAACATAGGATTCTCTAGAGATAAGAATCAATATTGTCTTGTAAATAATCCTAAAGAATGTCAATCTATAAACCCATGTTATATTTGTGATGAGATAAATATTCTATCCAGTGTAGCTCAGCCTATTTGTGATGAGCGAAATAGTATCTAAAACTCTGTTTAATTATCCCAAAGAATGTGAAAGGTAACATCGAAATTTGGCAAGAACTGTACGATAGTAATAATATATTTGTTATGTCAAGAATTATAAAATTCACACTTGGTTGTTCAAATGATCATGTTTACGAAACGAATATAAATGGCACAGGTATAATTAATATTCCAGATGGCTGTATTGGCTACTGTAAAAACACACAGATACCATCGAAACAAAATATTAAAATAAATGTAACACCCATAGATTTAGATTATAATATGATTAAACTAAATAATATAAGTATACCAAAATTGTTAGACCTTAAGTATTCTGAAGTAAACATTAAACACACAAGTTTTCAACCTTTAATTAATTATAAAGAAAATGTTGATTTACTTAAACAAAAATTTGAGAAGATCATTAAAAATAAAAAAAAATAAAATCGTGTATTGCCAAAATATATTACAACAATGAATCGATATACGGTGGCCCCACACTAGGCAAGCATGTCCTGTGGGGCCATTGAACAACCAAGCGTTTAAACTTATGGACATTACTTTGTCCCATTCATATGCTATTTTGTTTTAGTTTGTATTTCTATTTTATGCTATAAATTGTAAAAATGCTAAAAATGTAAACCGTTGCACTCTCCCCTCTCAATCACTCAATATCACCAATCCTCACCCTCCTTCCAAAATTGAACTTACCACTCTTGAAGAACTCCCTCGGCTCCGCATCTTAACATAAACTTCACCTTAGGGTGTAAGTTTAGTCTTAAACGGGGGGCTGTTATAGGCCACTCTAACCACTGAACCTGCTATCCCTAACAAATAAAATCCTTACTCAGCATGTCTCTTAGTTATCGTAATAGACACTACCATAATCCCCGTCAGTCCGTTCCTATCCTCCACGGTGTGCGGTAGTTCCAAATCACTCTCATCATTGTATTTAATTGTCAAGGACAAAATAAATCATCTTCCAATTTAAAAACTCTTTTTTTAAAAACGCTTTCTCAAGTCGCATCGTAACAGTGTCCTCCCCCTGTCTTCGGACTTCTGATAACCCCAGTATGTCCCATTTTATGCGACTTAATTCTACCTCGAGCTCGGTGAGGTGTTCATTGAGCTGTAGACTGCGTCCGTTGTAGGTCGCCAGGTGTATTTGGCTTTGGTAGCCTACCATAGCCCGGTGATTCTTCGCATCCCCTGCCTCGCCGTTACTGCGACCGCTACCTTGGCCGGGAATTGCGGAGCTGCCGGGAACTGGGGGCCTTTCCTTATGGTGCTTCATCTTGGGACGAAAATGCCGATAGTCACCACGCTTGGCAGGCGGGTTCGTGACCGCAGAGCCTGACTGCATTACATCGACACCGCTGCTGCCCAGTGCCGGCATGTACATATGTGTGGAGTCGGCCAGAGCTGTTACACTGCTCTCATTTTCCCATAGTCGCCTCGTACGACACACTCGGGACAGAGTGGGGTGGTGACATATCGTATTCTTACTCCGTCACCACACGGAGAGTTTTTCACTCAATTCAATACTGATGCAATTTAACGCATAATAAAAACTGCCTCATAGCTACTGTATTATATCGAATTAAAATATAAACGTGCTTTCGTATAAGTTTAATATTGCGTACAGGTATTGCAAGTAACAGTATATCCGTCGCACCATATTAAATTTAATCAATCAGCTAGAACATAAAAATTCTTTATATTTTTACTAGCTTTTGCCCGCTGCTTCGCACGCGTCAATTTCGTTAAGATCAAATGTTTCTTACGAACTCTCCTAAACTCCTCAAGGAATATACATGCCAAATTTAAACTACTTGCGCCCAGTAGTTTCAAATGTAGCGTCTCTGTCAGTCAGTCAGTAACGCAAGGATTTTATACAGGATGTCACAAGACCCATCACCTAGCCGAAGTCTACTCGTTGTGGACATCATGCTAAGTCATACTAACCAAAAATAATACCTGGGAAACGATTTTTTTTTAGATTTCACATTTTTTAAACCGCAATTAAAACTGCGCGCGTGCAATGCTCGAAATACCTACTTATCAATGGATAAGTAGGTATTTCGAGCATTGCACGCACCCTATGCCCCATGGGGATTTCTTTAGAGGGAGTTCTTTAGATGCCCTATGCCCCATGGATGCGTATACTGATAGGGCATCTAAAGAACATATTGGCGGGGCAAATGCATCGATTTTGTACCTAATTAGAAAAAATCCCTACTAACTTTGAGCCTCAATATCTCCTGAATCAGTTATGTACCAGGTATGATGCCGAAGTCAAAAATGTTTGTAGTGATTGGTACCTACAACCTACAACATGGGATTTCAGTTTTTGTTAAGGGTCTTTTTACACCCTGTATATAGGTACAGATAATCAGTCAAATTGAAACCTCGCTAATTACTACATCAAACGCCATTTATCAATACAAACTTAATTGCTTAATCTTCAGATCACCATAGAGACAGTAATTATCCACACGAATCGACTTTATTAATCTGCCGAATTTCTATGAAAATAAATTATTAACTTATAAATCGAAAAAAAGATAACATCTTTTCATGAAAAAACAATTTTCCCCTAAGATCAAATCGGATTAGAAATCCGTTAGGCATTATGCTGTGTACATCGGGACTAAGGTCAAATATCTAACTGTACCTAGTAATACAATTATGTGAGTGCGGACCTTTGCAACGGTATTATTTTTTTAACAACTGGTATATATTGACAAGATTGTAGGATTGGTTTCGGGTGAGCAGTCAAAGAAGTATTTTCTAATTATGTATAGCCCACACCTGAGATATAATAAGTAGGTACATCATCATTTATTTACTATCTTGAGCTAACTTTATAGTTCATTTTATGGAAACTCCTAAAATATATTAAAATTTTGTATTTAAAACATATTAGTTTACGTTCAGAATTATTTAATAAATACTTAATTGGCATAGATAATGGTGCCTTGTTACATTTAATGATATTTAATTTAATGCTGAGACCCACGTCAATAAGCATTGAATATAAAAGTAAAACGTTTCACTGAGGTTATTTCGTAATATAAGTACCTAAGTCTTTACTTAGTTTCAATGTCTACTTAGAGTACCTACTTAAAATCAATACATATAAAATTATTTAGTTACTTTGAAGATGTTCTGTAGATCAATCCTACAGACCATCCTCTCAATTACTCCCTGACACGAGGCACATTGAGATGATTTTTGGAAATTATTAATAATTATGTCTATCAGCCTGTTAATTTTGGCAAACAATGTCAAAGTCAAAGTTTTTTATTCATCTAGGTCTTAAGGTGACGCTTATGTACGTCAATTTTTTTATGTAAATTACTTAATGCTTCTAAATTTACATTAACTGTTTACAAAAAATGTTTATCACGCAAAATAACAAAGCGATAGTTTTTCTTATTGTAAACATTTAAAATAATCATAAACAAGTTTATAATGATTACTACATCTATTTCGATAGTCTCAAATTAAAAACGGCATACCAAATCATGTGTATACGATTATAGGACAATGTGCTAAAGAGATGATCGCATCGTAAAACAATGGCCTCTAATAAATGATGTGACGCTGATTTCTGATTTGAACATAAATTTTACTCTGTCAGATACAGCACTGTTTTGTGTTTACAAAATGACGTGGAAAACGTGTCTTTAATATAAACAATCGCGATCGTTATGACTTTTAATTGTATTGTTTTGGTTTGGAAATGTTATGAAAACTGATTATGTCATTCAATGTAGCACCGCTGTCAATGTACAATGTGTACATTTAAAGATAGTACATTTCGGATATCTTGTACAAATCATATAATAATAAGGGTTGTAACGTGTTTGCACCAACTTGTGAATAAAAATTATCAAGACTCGAAGTAAAGTTTTACCTATAGATACGTCTATGTATAATTTTAAAAGCAAGAATACAACTTTGAAATAAGTAATCAGGATTAACGAGGTTATACAAAATGAAAGAACTAGTTTTTTTCTTGAGAAAGGAAAGTACCTTTCTCAAAAAAGAAACTGGCAACCATCATCATCATCATCATCAATCATCATCATCCTAGCGCGGTCCCGGTTGCGCTCCAAAACCCACGCCTAGGGGCCCGGGGTCCGCTTTCCGACTATGTCTATGTATACTTCGCACGGTCTTCAGCATCCCTGGTGGTTAGTTGGTTGGCACGCATATTATCCCTTACGACGTCAAGCCAGTATTTCTTTGGCCTTCCCCGTTTACCGGGGCCCGGTGGAGGTAGCATGGCAAGACATTTGTTACCCACGTAAGATGCCGGTTGACGTAAGACGTGGCCATACAAGCGTAGACGACACTCTTGCAGTTTGTCAGCAATGTCACGGACATGAAGGCTACCCCGGATGTGGGAGTTCCTAATGCAGTCCTTCCGCGTGACACCACACATCCAGCGCAGCATGTTCATCTCCGTGACACGCGTACTCTGCTTGTGTCGCTCAAGCGCAGGCCACGTCTCAATGCCATATAACAGGACAGGTCTAATGATGGATTTATAGACCTGTCCTTTGAGCTTAACCGGCATTTTGGGGTCACAAATGACACCGCTCACCTCACGCCATTTGGCCCAGGCTGCCGAAATGCGTGCCTTGACGTCGCAATCGATGTCACCAGACGCGTGCAGTACTGATCCCAGGTACTTGACCAGGTCCTTTCGCTGGGCAATGTCTCCGCCTATACGAATTGACGCGGGATCAGTACTGTTGCAGGCCAAGTACTCGGTCTTCGCCCCGTTTATTTTCAGACCGCTGTTCTCAAGCGACTCCTTAAAGGCATTCACACGCCGCACCAAGCGTCCCCTGTCCGTATCCGCCAGCGCGATATCATCAGCATACATGAGCAGCCATGGGGGCTGCTCATGTGAGTCTCTGATGCTGTCTGACAGTACGTCTAATATGACACTGAACGGAACCCTGGTGGACCCCGACGGTGATGGGAAAGGTTCTTGTGTCGCCAACAGCAGTCCGAACTAAGGAATCGGAATTGGAGTACATGTCTCGGATGATGTCAATATAATATGCTTCTGGTACACCTTTGAATCTTAGCGCCCACCAGATCATCTGTCGCGGCACTCAGTCGAAGGCCTTCTGCTTGTATAGAAGCAGAAGATGCAGAGGCGTGTTCTTCGACCTGTACCGCTCCATGACGATCCTGAGGGCGAAACTTGGGTCCATGGTGCCGTGACCAGGGTGAAACCCATATTGATCCGGGAGTCGATGATTCGCTCAAAGAGCTTTAGGGTATGGGACATCACCTTAATACCGCGATAGCTACTGCACTCCTGTACCGATCCCTTGCCTTTGAAGACTGGAGTGATGGTGCTCAGTCTTCATTGGTTCGGGATTTTTCAGGTAAGGAGTATGCGGTTAAATAGATTAGTAAGGGTGCCCACACCCCGCAGGCCCATTGCCTTCCAGGCCTCAACGGAGACTCCATCAGTTCCGACAGCTCTCCGATTCTTCATGTGGCGAAGAGCCCTCTGGACTTCTTCAGGCGTTACCAGCGGCAGTAGTCCTTGGTTCGGAGGGAGTTCCGGTGGCTGAACTTCTTTATGCTGCTTGTTAAGCAGCTCGTGGAAGTACGAGCACCATCTCTCCTTCACCGCGCTTGACGTGCATAATAGATTGCCCTCAGGGTCTTTAACACAGCGACACTTAGTAATGTCCTGTGCCGCTTTGACCCTGGAACGTGCCAACTTGTATAAGAGCTTCTGCCCCTCAGACGATTCCAGCTTGGTATAAAGCGGTTCCAAGTGGTCTTGTCTGGCTCTGGCTATAGCCCTCTTAGTGGCACAATTGGCAGCCCTGTATGCGTCGCGGTCTTCAGGAGATTTGGACGCTTGCCACGCTTTAAAGAGGGCTTTCTTCACCCTTGTCTCCCTCTGGACTGTGTCGTTCCACCATCAAGTCTCCTTGTCACACTTGCGTCCGCCCTTAGACATGCCCAGCACTGCCTTCGCCGCTCCAGTGATGACCGCCTGGATTCTATCCCACTGGATCTGAGTTGGTTCGCCTTCAGTAGCAGCGCACTTGTCACCGATAGCTGAGGCAAACTCCAGGGATTTGGTATCCTTGAGCAGCCACCACCAAATTTGACGTTGACAGCGGTCGGCGTGCTTGCCTTTGGGCTTCACGCGGAGGTCCATGACAAGGAGGCGGTGTTGTGCCGTGAGACTCTCACCGGGTATGACCTTGCAGTTGGCTACTTTGCTGATATGGTGTCTCCTGGTAAGTAGGAAATCAATCTGGGTCGCGTGCCTTCCGCTCCTGTAGGTGACAAGGTGTTTGGCTTTTTTTTTGAAGTACGTGTTCATAATGGCAAGGTGGGCAGCCACACAAGTTCGGAGGATATACTTCCCTCCCTCATTACAGCCAAAGCCACCGTGAACACGCTCAAATTCCTCACACCCCTCACCCACATGACCGTTCAGTTCACCACCCAGAATGATTCCCTGTGAGAGCGGGATTTCACGAAGAACTTCGCCGAGTTGATCCCAGAACGACATCTTGACGGCGTCGCTGCAACCTGCCTGTGGTGCATAGGCGCTTATCAAATGGGTCACAACCCCTTCAATAAGCACCCCTACAGCCATAAGCCGGTCACTGTAACGCTTCACCTCCAAGATCCCGTCCTGAAACTCCTCGGCGAGCACTACCACTACCCCGCTCTCCCCGCCAGTTCCACCCGTGTAGATCAGCTTGTAGCCACTCCCAATGAACCGGGAGCTGCTGCCTTTTCAACGAGTCTCCTGCAGTAATGCTACGGCCACTTTCCGCCTGGAGAGTACATCGGCCAGCTCTCTCACGCGTCCGGTTAGCGTACCAATGTTTCAAGATGCGAAGCGGATCTTCTGGGTTGGGGCTAACTTCTTTGGCCGTGTTCACCCCCGACACGGTAGCCCTTGCCCACTTGCCACAAAAGTCGGGCGAGACTCTTTTTTGGATTCAATAACTGTATTATTGATAGGTTTTGTCAACTATGCGAAGTATGGATGACCGCAGAAGACTTACAAAATTATAATGAAAAGATCTGTTTCGGATTATAATTGTTATCTTTAACACGATATATTAAAGTCGTAGTTTGAAAGTTCTAATAGTTCAAGAGATGATGGCCTTGGCCTATTGATGTTAGTTCAAATTTTATATTGACCTCGCCTGTATTGATTGCGTTCATTGTCATTGATATACAAACATTGGCGAAGTGATCATCTAACCTACTAGGTAATTTACAGAAACTTCGCGACGGTTGCTGCTAATTTCAGAATCCAGTTAATACTCAAATCTAGCCTTCATATTTCTTCCCATAATTCTGGACAAACAAGCAATTTGAATCGATATCTTAAAATCAAATCAAATTCAATTCGTTTCATTTACAATAGAATCTAAATTGACTTACTTTCTTATCGAATTGCGTTCGACGCCGTCGTTTTGAAGTTAGGACCTTAAGATATCTCCTTAATGATAAAAACAAACGCCGCAGAGTGTCGTCCTAGTCTACCAGTTTAAGTAATCACGTAATTTGTGACGTAGTATTACAGATCAGGAGAGTGTGGTCGATGGTACGATACGGGAGGTTAGTGAGGATACTTAAGTCTGAGAGCATACTCTCCGAATTACTTCATTAATATCCTATAGTGATGGCATAGTTTTATGGCCACAGATAACCCAATATGCCTTAAGTTAGTCTAGATTGGTTTCTAGGTAGAGTCGAGTTAGGTCCTCTTCATTTGAAAATTAGGTCCGACGGCTGTGTTATTTATATAGGCAAATATTTTGAACCACTTGGATATGAACGACGACGATGATGAATAATTGTGTTTCTTTTTCTTTGATGATGACGATTTTACTGAGATACGGAATATAAAACCATGTTCAATTAGCAACGATTTATCCTGAGTCGAAATCGAACCTACAAGCTTCTAGTTAGCTCTAGCCTCCCCTCTGCTAGGTCTAGTAGTCAGAGTGTCTACCCACTGGGCCAACAGGAATATAATATCTTTGAACACGCAACAAATGTTTTACACAAACATTTCTGATCTCTTGCATTATACATCAAGTTTTTATAAACCACATTTAACTCATTCTTTCCCTCTAAACAACGGGTATAAAACAATAATACAAAAAAGGAACATATTTAGTATATTTTTGGCACATTCCGCATTATTAGAAGTATCGTTTTTGCCAGCTTTTGTAAGAGATAATCATGACTTTTTGATGTCGTAAACTTGAGAAAACAGAGTTATATTCTTTATGGTAGTAGTAGTAACCCTTTATAAGGCAGAAGAAACGGCTGAAGGTGCAGAAATGAAACTTAGTGGTATACATCATGTCATCATCATCAGCCTTAAATAGTCCACTGCTGGATTAGGCCTCTCCTTTGAAAGGAGGAATTGGCCTATTGTATCTTCTATTTTTTGCTGATAGCATTGCTGCTGCAAGCCCTGCATCGTCTGTAAGAGTCTAGTGGACCAGGGAGGTGGAATCCAACGTCTGAAAGCCGTAGATCATCTGGAAGACCATACATTGCCTTCTGCCGGCTATCAACTTTTGGTCTTTTGCATACAAAAGATGGCAAGTTCGATATGATCCCTCTTCCTTCTTCTCGTAAAAGTGCCAATCAAGTTTCTTCCAAGAAGTGTACGAAACTGTAAAGTAGACATTGGGTAACGCACTTTTTGAGCATACAAAATGTAGGCATTCGTAATTGCTGCATCCACCATAAAATAAAATAGTCTCATCCACCACCGCCTGCTCCTCCTAGCTACAGGATAGGTGCCTCGCTTTTGATCAAAGCGATCGACACCCTCCATCCTTTTGGTATACTCAACAACACCCAGAGCGCAAGGCACTTCTTGCTTCCTTCCATCTTTTTGCGTTCTCATGCATGTTACTTTTTCCTTAGGATGAAAGGCGGTACTAAGAATGCTGACTAATTTTGTGTCCATCCATGTAAAGCATGCTACATTTCGGTTAACCCGCCACTTATATTGACCCCTAGAAAGTTTAGGTTTACCTTTCTTATTTATTTATTTATTTATTTATAACTTTATGCACAAAAATAGTACAAGGCGGGCTTAATGCCGTAGGCATTATCTACCAGCCAACCTTTGGGTGATGCAGAGAAACATGTAATAGGTGCAGTTCTTAAATTAAAATGAAAGAAAAAGACAGAAACCTACTTATTAATATAAAATGAGATACATATATATTATTATATGCCCAATATACATACTTACATATCATAAATATATATTCATTATAAAATACACAAATATATCTTTATTATAAACTACATAAATATACATACATTTTATAATTCCAGTACATATATACATTAATATATAAAATCAATAAAGGATAAAAACCTATGTCGATTCAGTTAGTGCGTCTAAATAATACTGCCGAACTCTAGTTTTGAACGTAAAACGGTTAGTGGACATCCTGACCTCAAGAGGGAGAGCATTCCAGAGAAGGATAGATTGTATATTAAAGGATGAATGTACCAGGCTAGAACTGTGAGAAGGACAAAGAAGCAGAAGATTATTAGAGGAACGAAGATTTTTCTCATGAGTATTACAGAGAAATTGAAAGCGGGAACTTAAATAGACGGGCGCACAAGGAGAGTGCAGTAATGAATGAAGAGTACACAAAGTACGCAAGCTACGCCGTTGACGAATGGGTAGCCATCGTAACTTTGATCGGTACTCAGAAACATGATCAAATTTGCGAAGATTGAAAACGAATCTAATGCAATTATTGAGAAGACGATCGAGCTTATTGAGAAGATCTGCATTAAGGTCGAGATAGCACACATCACCATAGTCGATGATGGGAAATATTAAAGACTGTACTAGCATTGTCTTAGTCCTGAATGGCAGAAAGTTCTTCAGGCGATAAAGCGACCGCAAGGCGCCAGTGACTTTACGACTCACATCCTTTCTTGGCCATCAGATGTTTTAGTGTCCGGGGTAAGTTAGTTCTATTGGATCTAACTGTTGCTGTAGAATATATATTATTCTCATACAAGCTTTGCATAAGTTGGGTGGAGGCAAAGAAATTATCAAATGTTACATGTGCGTTTTCTATCTTTTCTTCAATAAGTACTTTGCAAAGACTATTCACCACAGCTGCTCCTAAACCAAATTCAGTATCATTGTCTTTTTTTCCCGTGTACACCTCAAATTCAAATAAATAACCGGTGGTACTGTCATATCTCGCCCATATCTTGAAGCCTCTTTTTATTGGCTTGTTTGGTAAATATTGCTTTAATGTACTGCGCCCTTTGAACTTTACCATACATTCGTCAATGCTTTGGGATGACGAATTCCTAGCTCCCTTTTGAAAAGCCGTGTTCATTGAGGTTATAAGGGGCCGAATCTTGTACAGTTTATCGTATTCAGGCTCTCCTCTTTGAGGCATTTTCGTATTGTCGTTTAGATGTAGATTTTTCATTATCATTTTAAATGTTTTTACAGTCATTACGTCTGCTATTTCTCTCACACAAAAAAATGGATCTGTTGAACAATACAAGTCAATATTGGGTAGAGGGTGCACCCCCATCAAAACCAACATTCCTAAAAAAGCTTGTATTTCCTCATTTGAGACATCTACCCAGTTTTTTTGTTTATTTTGGGCAGCATATAAATTTATCTGCTCTGCAATTAGAGATAAAACTTCGTCAGTGAGAAAAAAACGAAAATAAACGTGAGGTCCACTTTTGTTCGGAATATTCTGGTGAGATTTTAGAGGAATATCATCAAACTTGTTTTTTGGTACATCGTGAGGGAAAAGTACTTTCTTCCAATCTTCATCTTTAGAAGAATCAGTTTCAGAATCAGAAATGGATAACGACACAGGACTATTGTTTATCGGCACATTGATGTTTGGACCATCAGTTGTTTCTGATTGATTTTGTCCACTTACTGAAGGGACTACGGAATCCTGTGGTTCAAAATGGTTCAAAATTGGCGGCATTCCCGTTATTTGAAGATGACGGAGAAGCTAAAATATCCTCAAGCTCTGATGAATTTGGTGGCAAGAATATGGCCTTACTTTCCCTTTCATCACTTTCGTGACCATCTTCAGACTCCTCGCCATCCGATAACGCAAAAAGACTCTCTAAAGTTTCCTCAATTTTGTCTAAAGGAATCACTTTTCTCTGTAACAAAAAAAAAATGTTTGACTCAGACGGGCTCTGGGCAATATATGGACGTCATAACAAAACTCCCAATTAGTATAAAAAAGATTCGTATCCGCAAAAATATACTGTATTACATCAGATTTAGAATATATCTAACAAATTTTAATTCAAATCTTACCCGTCCACTCATTTTTTTCGAAGATTTTTGTAGATTTACGTAGCACTATTAAAACCGACACAATTTTATCAGATGACATCAAACATTTGTTTGAACTAACTTGGCGCCATATTTTTTTTTTCTACGTTCCGTTTCTCAAAACATTCAAGAATAGATCACCGCTAACAACAAACTGTGTTGCCAAAGTATTTTTTAAGATATTTCGTCTAATGTATGATGTCCAATATATGGCCAGAGCCTTATAAAGGGGTAAGCAATGCAACTGTTTTTATTTCTCTTTTTCTCCTAAGCATTTATTTGTCTCACCTGAAAGAGATGTTATCTTTCAGGAGCTTTCAGGTCTTTGCTTGGTTTAAGTAGCAATGTCAGATACATTACAGCTGTTTAGAAGTTTTGTGATAGTATCTATGCATCTCATCTTCCTCATTCCTCTTTTTCCGGATGTTTCGGTTTTAAATAGTCATTTTCACTATTTTTATTTTCTTCTAGTCTTTCGTTAATAAGTTATTTAGATTTAAATATTGCCATTTTTTTGAAATATCTAAACTTTAAGTCTTTCGTTTCTACTACTTCTACACCGTTTGTTTGCAATATTTTGATTATTTTAAGGTCTGGCTGTCTAAAACTAAAGACAATAAAATAGAATTACACATCATAACCAAACGATATTAAGTGTCAACAGCCCCTTCGCGCAATTTAATGACGTCAAATGTCAGTAATGCGCATAAAGTGATTACTTGATGAGCTATAAAACGTTATTATAGTTGACGTTTTAACTAATAAAGCTAGTTATCTGGTAAAATATTAGCAGTTCAATCGCAGACCTTGAAAATTCACGCTTATATTGTAAGTTTACTTTGCAGGAGCAGAAATAGTGGTTGTAGCAGCAAATATGGATGAGAACCGATAAATGAATTAAAAATATGGTTTAAAAGCTTAGCAAAGCCTAATAGATAATTATGATGGAGTTGTCATTCTCAGAAGATAATTAATTTGTATCATATTTGCTGGAAAATATTCCTGTGTAACCCATAGTTTTTGGCAGCGCTCAAAACTGTTGCTCGTCCAATATATTTTAGCCTCATTTTCGTCATAATGGTTGGTAGTGTCCCTTTTTTACATCATTATTTTCAACTTCTTAACGAGTAATCTAACAACAAACTTAAGCACATAATACACAATCGAGCATTTTTTACCGTCTATAGTAAACCCAGCTCACGCAAAACTGTACCATAATAAAGTTAATCTTCTAAAAAATAACCTAACTAACCAATTGTACGTCACATGACAGCCACAAAAATCTCATCGCGTTCGCACGCAACTGATTTGCGGTGACAGTAGCCGTTAGCGTCGGTGCACACTGACAAAATGTTGGTTATAGGCCTGCGGTGGACGGCGCTGTTTTTTCACGACTAGTAATGGCGCATGTGTACCGAGATTTAAGTGGACAAAGATTATAATATCGGGAGAGTTGGTGGGTACGGTAGTTCCGTACCGTTGTGATGTTACTTGGAAAATGTTAGTAGATCCATGATGGTGATAGGGAGACATACGGGTTTTCATCGTTTACATACATACATAGACTCACGCCTGTTTTCTGAAAGGGTAAGGAGATACTACGGCATGCCATTTGCAACAATATTTTGATCGGTATAAATAACTAACTGAATACCGAATTTAAACCAGTTTACATAGGGCTTGGTTATAGTAAGTCTGTCTTTACCACGACTGACGTAAACTTTTTCATTTAAAAGTTGAAAAAAGTACCTGTGATACTTTGTGATTTAGGAGAAATTTATTGGAGTAATACTTCTTTAGGCGCGCGTTATGAAAAAAATATGAGAGTGAAATTTTACGATGCACGCGCATGAGTGACACAAAATTCTATAATTAGTAACTTGTAGTAACGTGATAAGAAAAGTAAAGATTTTTAATGATGCCAAAAAAGTATTACTTCTCACGCGCGTATATAAGTACACGTTTGCAATTTTTTTTAGATTTAGAACCTATTTAACACAAAAAATAATTATTGAGAGTACTTTCTTTTGGCTTCAGTGCAAAAAAATAAGTCAGATGTGTCGGGTAAAATTCGGTTGTAAGGCCTTATCAATTTCAATAATGATATATATTCTCACTGAGGCTCATTCCAATAAGCTACAAAACTGGCAGCACAGTGCTAGTAATATTTGATAGCCATAGCGCAAACAATCACGAACTGTAACGGTTTATAGCTTGCACAAACATGCACTATTATTAACTATCAGTTTTACGGAGCTTCGCCCTCTATGTGATGGTGGGACGAGGTGGGTTTAGTTATTAGGGTAGCATATAGTTTTATATAGGTAACAAAGTCCAGTAACATACGCTCTCCGAAGATCTGAAAGGATAGTTGTTTAGGAGATATTATAATTTATTAATTTTAAATATTTTTTTAGTTTCACCAAATATAGTATCGGAGTTTGCTACAGACAATTTCTAGCCAGCGCACTTAATAGTATTTGGACAAATTTAAGAACTGAGACATCAACCAATAGTTAACGCAGGTTTCACCTTATTCAGGACTCGCAAATGTATTGGCTTAAAATATAAATAATTTGACATCCCTATTTTAAAACTTGAATGATTATAAGTGGTTACTTATTCGACTTTGTCGGATTGCTCACGAATTAACTTTACTATACAATATATTGTTTGACCCTTCAGCACCCTCCTATCTTAAAGGACAATTCGAGTTTCTTCATGATACGTTCGCATAACCGATATTTCGCCACGCCCTATCAACAACGTAGGATCTGCAAATCTGCAACTTTTCAGTAGAGCAATTTAAAGATTGAACTTGGAATTAAAATGTAACCAAAAGTCGTAACTTTACAAATTTTGTAATGAGTATTAAATAGAGCGGTGGTAGCCCAGTGGTGTACGTAACGGACTGCCGAGACGATGGTCTCGGGTTCGATCCCCAGGTACCTCAGGCACACACCTTTGACTTTTCGAAGTTATGTGTGTATTAAAAATGTTCATTATCGCTCGCTAAATAATGTGCCCGGTAGATGGCAATAGGCTCGCCCCCTATTACATTGGGACCGAAACATATCTGGCGAAGTGTGGGTGTGTAATACACCTCTGCCTACCCCTTCAGGGACAAAAGGCGTGAAGATATGTTACGTTATGTTATTAAATATATCATTATCTATAATACGAAGGTAATTATTTATACACCGCTATTTTTTAATTAGTACAAAAAATTTAATGGGGCTCTAGGCATCTTTAACTAATCATATATATGTATGTAAAAAATAAAAATACTAAGTTCCAAAACTGTCCCAAAACTGTCCACAAAAATACGTAATGTTTGGTAAATGCATAACTAAATACTATGTTGTCGTAGTAATTTTACGCGCCACTACTCCATTGATAAATTTGTGCAAACTCGAAGCTCGCCACCCCCTGTCCCTCTGCGCGCGCGCCGCAGTGCTAAATTGAAGGCGATAGCGAGCGGATGTTTTTTCGTGGAAACAATTATTTTTTGTTTACGTTTGCCCAACGGGATGGCTTATTAGTTCACTTCACGCGAGTGCAGCTATGCGTTTGTACAGGGAAGTGTTTGGAAGCCAGTGGATCGGTCGAGGCGGGTCGTAGCTTGGCCTCCAGGCTCACCACTGTGTACAGAAGTGAGCCGTTGTGAGTGTGAGTGTCGAATAATTTAAACAGTGCATATTGGACGCTTTTGACGCAGTGAAAAGTCAGAGAAGCTTAATTACCTCGTTAAAAAACAATTAAATAAAACGTGCTGTGTATTGACAATAGCGATGGATATTTCGAAGAACAATTGAAATACTTGTAAGTAAAGTAAATATTACCTACTTAACTAAATAATAATTTGATGCGGGCGGCTCAAAATCGGTCTGTGTGGAGAACCTTGAGGGAGGCCTATGTCCAGCAGGGGACGTTTCTAGGCTGACGTGATGACGATTTAATAGTAATTGTAAATAGCAGCCGATTCTAACTTCATAAATACGCCAAAATTACTCTTTTCTTTTATTACAGAATACTTTCTTTTATTTTGATATGACGTGTTTGCTTTCTAATTACATACCTACCTCCGTATTTAATTACTTGTAAAACGGTAAATTTTGCCGGTCCTAAGACAGGATGAAGTATGAAGGAGTGGGTAGAATTTAAAAAAATAAAAAATATCTACCTACAGTTATTATTTTGCTTCATTTTATTATCTACGGCTACCTGCATTATAAGTGCGACGGAAAGAATGCGTAAGAGTAGGACGAAAAGTAAGTACTATCAATGAAGTAGTGAATGGATTGTAAAATATGTCTATGATTTGGGTGAGATTTTCTACAAAAAACAAATGATTATAACTTTGTTATTTATAGATATTATGAAATTCTTACGTCACTTATATGATAATAATGTCTTCGCTAATATGTCCTTAAAGTTTTTGTACTAATTAAAAAATAACGGTGTATAAGTTCGTTAAAAAATATTTTAAAATATCACATGTCGCCATTTTCATCGGACAAATTCGATTATGTTATGTCGGATGTGGTATATCCAACATTTTTTTTTATACATACATACATACATATCGTCACGCCTTTTATCCCCGAAGAGGTAGGCAGAGGTGTATTTCTACACCCACTTTTCGCCAGATATACTTTAGTCCCACGTAATAAGGGGCGAGCCTATTGCCGTACCGGGCACATTTCCAGACTCCGTGCTGCTACTGAGGATTTCGTGACAGAAAAACCCAATAGCACTTCCCGACCCAGGAATCGAACCCGGGACCTCCCGATCCCACGTGCACATTTATGCCGCGAGACCAACGAGGCAGTCGTATATATAGGGTTTGATGTCGAGTTTTCCGTCTCTATGCAAAGATGGTATTTGCATCGTGTTATCCCTTAGTCGCCTCTTACGACACCCACGGGAAGATAGGGGGTGGTGACACCTGTATTCTATGCCGTCAACCACACGGCGTTTTTTTTTATTTGGCAGATAAAACTATTTTTATGGGAAGAAATATAATAATATTGTTGGTTCTACTGCTAACGTAACTGACTAAAGTTCAAATGCCTTAAGCATTATCAATTATTTTATAAAGCGTTTTCCCTGGTCCATGGGTACACAATTTTATGCAACTTTTTGAACAAAACAATGAGTGGAATTCGAAATAAATTTAAAAAATCGTCGACAACATGCTCATTTATTCATTCTTAGCAAATGCTAACAAAATTATGAAAATCTAAACAAAATTAAAAATCTTATAAATCTGAAAAAATAAATAACATAAAATTTCATAATCAATCTAAATAGACAACTCTCTACTAAAAAACAAAAAAAAAACAATGTTGTTCTTTTTACTCTTATTACTGAATTACAGTCTTACAGCATTAGATAATCAGCAAATCAAACAAAAATAAAATTCTAATATGTTTATTTTGTGTCCGTGTGGTGACGGATTAAGAATACGGAATGTCACCACCCCATATCATCCCATGGGTGTCGTAAGAGCCGACAAAGGAAGCATATTATGCAGAGAACAGCACTGTAAGAGAAGGCTGTAAGGTGATACAAACCCTATACCAACCCGTTTGGCCAGAGTGGTATAGTAGGCCAATTCCTCCTTCCAAAGGAGAGGCCTAGTCCAGCAGTGGACTGTTACAAGGCTGATTGATTAATTGATGTTTATATTTAATGAATAATTAAGTTTCAGTTTCAATAAGTACGTGTTCGTCCACAGTGAATGCGCGGTGACTGGAGCCTGAGGCAGGCGCGGCGAGCGGGGGCGTGCGGTGGCCACAGTACTGGCGCGAGCTCTTGTAGCGGTTCGTCGTATATCAGGTGTTGCAAACTATGGACGACGATTTGTTATTTTTACTAGACAGTCCGATCCTGAGATGGGAGGTGTTGAACACTAGAGATGGTGTGCACGAAATAAATAAAAACAGAGGAATAACTGATGATTTTTTTAACTTATATGAAGAATTGAAATTATATCCTACAAAATTCTTTGAGTATACTCGAATGCCCTCCATAACTTTCTTGTTATTGTGCGATTACTGTGGTGTGGATGTTTGCTTTGCCATATAGGTGGTTTAGATTGAATTGCACTTATAAACGATTCAGTATTTACCGCCATTTTACGACAATTACCAAATACAGACACGCATACGCCGAGCGGCAAGACCGAACTGGTTTGTTACCCCCGCCACTCGCGCATTGGGTCGCTCGCTGACTAGGCTCGTAGTGTGGCCATAACGCGCGGATCTGAACGTTTGAAAACTACGCGCGCTATCTCGCTCGGGTCTGTCGCACTAGGCGCCCGCCTTAGTCACTACACTATGGACGCAAGCGGCGGTTTCATATGTTTGATACTTCGCGCCCGTTGTCGCAACCGCGCTAGGCTCGCAATGTGGACGCACACTAAGGATAACTGGGATTAAGAATGGGAAAGCGTTAGGACCAGATGGAATACCAGTAGAAGCATGGAGGGCGTTAAGAGATGATGGAGGGGCGTGGCTTTCATTATTTTTCAATAAGCTGTTGCATGAGGAGACCTTATCCGATGAATGTACAACAGTCACCTGGTGCCCATTTAAAAAAATAAGAACTGTATCCAAGAATGCAACAATTATCGGGGATTAAAGTTAATGCCTCATAGTATGAAGGTATGGGAAAGAGTAATGGATGGACGGATGCTGTATCATCGGACATACAGGAAAAGGCACCCTGTTGCATGCTCTTTGCCGATGATATCGTTCTGGTAGCAGAGAGTGGACAGGAGGTGCAGAGCAAGCTGGAAGAGGGGCGGGAGAGATTAAAGAATTTAAGCCTGAGAATAATCAGAACCAAAGTAGAATAAGTAATTGTTCTGTGACTTTGGCGGTCTCTCCAAACCTATACCGCTTAAAATCAGCAGTATAGCCCTACCACTATGCTCCGATTTTTGCTACCTAGGTTTAGAATTGCAAAATGACGGCGAAATTAATTGGGCTGTTAAGCAACGAATCAACGCAGGCTGGATGAAATGGCGATAGGTCTCAGACAAAATATGCGATCACAAAATGCGTGTGAAATTAAAGGGCTGCATGTATAAGGGGTTATAAGCCCTGTCGTACTGTGTGTAGCTGAGTATTGAGCTACAAAGAAGATGGATGAAAAACGCTTGCATGTGGCAGAGATGAGAATGTTGCGATGGCTATGTGGAGTAACAAGAATGGACAGAATTAGGAATGATTACGTAAGAGGTAGTATGAGAGTGGCGCCCATAGATGAAAAGGTAAAAGGGAGTCAATTGGCATGTTATGGACATGTTATGTGAAGGGATGAGATGTACGTAGGTAAAAAAGTGATGTATATGCACGAAGAGTGAAGAAAAGAAAGAAGGTGGCCAAGGAAAAGTTGGATAGACTGTGTGTGGATGGTTATTAAAGGTAAATGATTTGTGGACGCTTTGTCGCTTTGACGCCTAACTATGTACCTATACCTATGACTAAGTCACGGGAAAAAACAGAAAGAAGTCAACGATAGTATGACTGGCGGCAAAGAAGTATGGAAGCGAAGGACATTATTGCTGGATATTATATTTGGATCTAAATTTTCGTCAGTTTGTTCATTACAAATATTGTCATTTTCTATCTCTTTTATCTTAGATACAGGTTCTTCGTCAAAAACATATTTCAATAAAATTGCCATTTTTCCAAATTATGACCTTCAGTAACAGGTATAGGCGACTCTCGTTTCACCCCTTAAACAAAAACTGCACCATCTGGCCGTCCAGTAAAATTAATACAAGTACCTACTAAAATAAAACGAATACTTAAATAAGTATATAAAGTAAATTTATAAGTATTTGTAGATCAAACAATAATAATTATGTTATGATCGCCAGTCCATCGGACACAACCTATTTATTCATTGCCGATCATCAATGATGGATGTAACATATTCTACTTTAAACATTTTAAGATGACCCATCAATAACGTCAGGTGTGTCATATACTACAAGAAACAATATTAGGTTTGCAATCAGTAACGCCGGATGTGGCTGATCCGTCAATATGAATGTTATAATATACATTATTAATGTTGGATGTGCCCGATACTCATTTTTTACATGGAATAACAACAACAAATTGGTTTAGCAACCAAATTTATCTAAAAAGATATATAGTACCTATTATACATTTTGAATGCTAACAATGATACGCGTTGTGCTTCTCCCGCCTTTAACTCGGCAAGTGGCAGATCGGGCCACGCGCTCGCTCAGTTCGCGCCATCAATATCGTCGCAAAGTAAGTTCCTACTATTTTGAACGATCATAATTATCAGTTATGACAATGTTGACGTAATTATCTTCGTTAATAGATGCAAATCTAGAAATTTTAAACAATGGGTCTGTTCGTTACGCTATTCTAAGTGATTTAGATTAATAAAACAAAAAATGATTTTTTTCAGATCCTACTTTAATGATAGGGCGTGGCGATATAAGGTCATCAGAAAATATACGACTGAAAATGCCGGCACATTCCACAGCATTCTATGATAAATCTTTTTCTGTAATGGCTGTTCGCTTGTGGAATGCATTACCTCTAAACATAAGGCAGGCACAGACGGTCACTACATTCAAAGCTTTAGTTAAGGCATATTATTTGTCCGTTTAATTTATTTCCTATTCAAAAAATATGTAATTAGTATTAGCCACTAGTTAATTTATGTATGTCTATGTTATTTATGTATAAGTATATGTATAATTATGTATAATATAAATTTATATGTTTATAATATAAATATTAAAACTGGTACACCTACAACTACCACTTCTTTTTCCTACCAATATCTCCATCCAAAGGTTGCCTGGTTGATATTGCTTTAAGCGATAAGGCCGCCCTTTGTACTGTACTTTTTTTTTTGTTTTACGAGGTGGAAAATCCCTTCGGATCTCCGACTCTTGGGGAAATGAGAGCCGGAGTATGTGGTGTTACCACTAAAAACCACCCCGACTTTCTCTTGTACCAGTGGACTGGATGGAGGATGGACAAAGAAGAAGAAGGTTATTAGACGATCGCAAGTTCTTAACATGGTTGGAGCAGAGGTATTGGAAACAAGGCGTTAGATAAGATGGGGCATTAGCGGAATGGAGAAGTGAGTATAAGGTCGTCAACGTACGCAAATTTCGTCGTTGACGAATTGGTAACCATTTTAATTCAGTACGGAATTTCGAGACGTGGTCGAACTTACGGAGATTAAAAACGAATCGAATGCAATAATTGAGAAGTCGGTCAAGTTTATTGAGCAGATCTGCATTCAGGTCGAGATAACACACATCACCATGGTCAATTATGGGAAAGATTAGAGTTTGCACAAGCATTGCTTTGGTTTTTGATGGGAGAAAGTTATTCAGGCGATAAAGTGAACGAAGAGTCCCGAAAATTTTCTGGCTAACTGCTGAAATCTGAGCCCGCCAGTCAAGAGTTGCATCTATGTGTAAACCCAGATTTTTCACGGTTGTGGCAAATGGTATTACACATCCATTGAAAGTGACAGATGGCAGACTTGTGAAGTCTACTCTCGAAATCATGCGCGAACTTCCCACAACGATAGCCTGGCATTTGGATGCATTCACGGAGAGACCGAATCGATCAGACCACATCTTTATCGCTTGTAAATCCTGGTTAACTTTGTTGATTGCATCTGCCAGCTTGTCCACCCGTGCCTGAGAGTAAAACTGCAAGTCGTCAGCATACAGGTGATACGCACACTGAAGTTCATGAGTTAAGAGATTAATAAACAATGAAAATAGAATTGTAGAGAGAATGCCGCCTTGTGGAACCCCAGCAACCAGATCACACCAATTCGACGATGTTTCATCAGTGCGAACCGACTGCTGGCGTCCACAAAGATATGAAGAGAACCAATCCCGAGCCTCAGATGAAATATTTAGATGTGAAAGGATAGCCAGGAGAACATCGTGACTGACGGTATTAAAGGCGTTTGAGAAGTCAACCAAAGTGTGGTGTGGTGTTTCCACTAAAAATCACCTCGACTTTCTCCATGTACCCGTGTGTCAGAGGGTAGGGCATCGCCGAAGCACTCGTCACTACCCTCCGACGGGTATTGGCCCGCCAGATGGTCAGGCGGGCCCCGAACAAAACCCCCTTGGCGGTGGATTAACAAAACACCCAGTGGCCGCAGAGGATAGGGAGGGCGGCAACGCAACACCGCATCTCCTCTTCCTCTGCGGCCCCACCGCGACGCATCGAATGGTGCGCCCCCATTTGATCTTAGGAGATAGGGCGCGCGGCAACGCAACACCGACACGCCTCTCCTCCCGCGACTGCGCCCGACTGCAGGGGAAAGACAGAACTATCCCCCGCACCCGCACCGTTGGACGCATCCTGCGCAGGCCCCTGTTGATACTGGTGTACAAAAAAAGCTTTAATAAATTGTAGGAAAAAAATGCACGTGTTTAGCATTTCCATTGCTACCTTCTCAAGAAATAAATATCTCAATTATTTCAAGCACGACAAAATGTTAAAACAATATATGAGACCAGCTGCAGTACCAACGGGTTCGACCGCAAATAAAAAAATATACGCCATAACGTTTGTAGCGCTCTCCGATGAGAATTATTCAATAGTGTTTCAAAGTTAAGTGAACGAATGTGTTAGGCTGCAGAAAAACGTAAGTGAAAATTGGGATTTAGAATAATTATGTGATTGTAATCAGTTGGAATTAGGTAGATCGAGTTATGAATGAGTTCAAAAATGTAATGCGAAACATGTTTTTTTCTATCTGGTCTCGCTTTTTGCACTTAGGTGCGATATTTCGTGCATCAAATTGGGTCTGATTGTGGTGCTGTGAGACTCCCCTCATTAAAACCAACGCGGTGTTCTTCTAAAGACCTATCGTAAGACAAATTCGCGACACAGCGTTCGTGATACAGTATTGTATGGTCTTTCTATGTAATGCGCCATTTGATACACCATATAGCATTTTCTTTTTAATGTTGATATTGGTTACTGGATACACTTGCGTTTACTTTCAAGTTGGAGATGAAAATACTTTTAATGACTATTTTCAAGTTAAGTTTACAATTTTATCTCCAATCCGAAGTGACGATAAAATTTGTCGCAGTTCTCTATAAAAACTTACAGAACTTGTACGGATATAAATACAAACAATGTACTTACATTTTCCAAACTTAATCCTTTTGGGATTTTACTCGTTGACCCTTTGTTCTGACCACTGGTTACGCAATCCTAATCGTTGGACATATAAACAGATTACAAAATTCATAATAAACAGATTGGAAAGGGCACTTGTGAATAGTGGAAACTATTTTATATGTATACGCTTATAAATATATATCTAATCATGTTCATTATTAAAAACCTTGAAAATCATTTATTTAGTGGCATTTGTGGTTCAGAATTTTTTTTTACCTTGACCTACATTTCACCATTGAATTTCGGATTTTGTACTCTAAAAGCTGCCTGCCATTGATGCTAGTAGCTAACATATTAAATCCTTGAGTAATAAATCTTCGCAAGGACGAACGCGAAACCAAATTAAATTAAAAGGATTTCAAAATTTGGACTTACATCGTTATTTACTGAACGTGTGGCGGAGAGTTTCACATCTACTCATGTGGTTTCACTCGAGATCTCTTCCCACAAATTAACCTGAGGACTGGTGAGGACGCACATTCATAGGGGAGCATCTATTAAATTATTTAACTCCTAAGCGTACGAGCTTGTAGGATTTCCAAATACTGTCGAATATTAACTTGGCGTTTTAGGATTTTGGTTTAAAACAATTTATGTTCATGGATGCTGTTACTGAACTATGTACTTGTATTAACAAGTTTGATTTGATTGATTGTGTAATAGTGGTTTATTGGATGAAGGAGGGTTCTTAATTAATACAGGGCATAACTTTGCCTTTATGCTTCTAATTTTCTATAAGTTTAATGCATCCACTAGTTGAACAGTACCTGTATTTTTATTTGTAAGTAGTTTTTCTGAGTAAAATTAATGTCATAATATATATTCTTTGACACCATATACTCAGAGGCATGATAATATCTAAAAAAATCTAGTATATTTGTAAAATATCAGAGACCAGTAATATTTGGCGATTGATCAACATTCTACATACACAACGAAGGTGTATAATACTGCTCATAATTTGTTTTAGTATTCGCTCTCTTTAACTTTGAGCGATTATTCACAGAATTTGTGCAAAAGGGAGTAAAAATCTACTTTTACTGCGCATTGTAACAGGGCCGGTGTTAAAAATGGCATGTTTTGGCATCTAGTTGCCACGAGTACATTCAGATTTTCCGCTCTAGTTACCTTAAACAATTAAGCTACTAAAACTGCGCTATTCTATTATATAAGGCAGATTTTATTTTATTGTTCTTCACTTTTATTTTTTGTTTTACGAGGTGGAAAATCCCTTTGGATCTCCGACTCTTGGGGAAATGAGAGCCGGAGTATGTGGTGTTACCACTAAAAACCACCCCGACTTTCTCTTGTACCAGTGTGTCGGAGGGTCGGGTATCACCGAAGCATTCGTCGTAACATATTGTTCTTCACTAAACAATGCTAAATATTATAAAATAACTCTGAGCAGCTGCATATAGATACCTAAATCAAAACGAGGTTGGAAGACAAATTGTCAATATTTCAAGGTAAAATATTACAGATTTTAAAATAGACGTTGCCCTCACATGTCCACTTGCTAAACGATGAAAGATTAGATCAAGAAAGAGAGCTACATGTCTGAGAGTTCTCTAATCCAATGAGCTGAAAAGACATGAAGTTTGCCATCCCTCTAGACAGATTATACGATATTCAATTTAATAGTCAAATGACAAATTAATCGCTGACTAGAAGCGGAGCCGTTGCTATGCATTTATAATGCGCCATAACTTGAATCCTGCTTATACTTAACTGAAGCATGCAACCAGCAGTACGACGGTTTATAATTAGGGCTGGTATTATTATTATACACAGAGATTTACACGACAAATCTTTAGCATTTTTTCGTACCTAAACAAAATATTATTTAGTATTTTAGGTTGACTGAAACTTTGCACTGATTGCCGTTTGCCCGTCCTAACGTCATTCAGTTGAAAGTTAAGGTCGATTTTTAGGCCAACCAGATTTTTTTTACTCAACTTTTACTTTCTGATTGCCTTGCACCCTTAAATATTATTTTTCTTAAAATAAAAGGCTAAGTGTATATTTACCCAGAATTCACACAAGAATATTGAAAGCGACAAAAGTCACCGTTCCAGCTAGTTGTGTATAAATAAGAACTGACTGAAAGTACTGTTGTTGCAATATTTTGTTCTTATCCAAATGTCTACAGAGTGAGATTGGCGCCTAGGGACGTGTTGTAGTTTGGAAATAGAAAATTCCGTGTAGAAATTCTAGAAATTTCGGCGTCATAAGGTGTCTTGGGTATAACACAAACTGTTGTTGGATCTAACATTAAACCAACGTGAAATGTGTTTTATTATCAAGTAATTCATCATATTTCCACACAATTATGCGGAGCGAACAACCCGCCACTTGATCCACTACGTCATACGTACAGTCGAATTAATTTTCAGCAACAAGGTACTAGGATTCACGGTTTGACAGTGATAGAAGAACCTCTTTTTGAAATATTCCAGAGGAAATTTCAGATTAGATAAGGAACTAAATAGACAAGCCAGACTTGCAATTTCACTACTAAATGCAAGTAAAGATGGCTATCTTTTTAACAATTGGCCCCGAACACGCAACTTCCTTTCATGAGAAATCAGATCTTTCCAGCTAGTAAACACGTTTTTTTTAAATCGCCAAGCTTAAGTTTCGCGAAATATTTATAAAGCTTAATTCCGTTCCGTTAGTTATACAGAAAAAAGGTTATGCTAATTTGGGATTAAAACTTAATTTAATACGTACTTAAGAGTTTAGTTTATGGAAGATTGTTACAAGTAGATATTGTATAAAAAAGAAAATCTTGCTTTATCCCTTATGCGAGAATAATATTATATACTGAGATCGCATAATAATGAGGGGTTCGTGGCATAGTGGAGACCACACGAATCTGTCGATTTGTAAGGTAAACGCGTTTGTCGCCGTCTGTTTCACAGATGGGTTACCGGTTGCAAAAACCACAGACCTCCGTGACTCCGACAACAAGTAAAAGCGTCTATCCCAGCTATCGTGAAGGTCAATATGTTTTTAAGTAATTCTCCTTAATTATTCTGACACTATCTTACTCAATAAAATACTTTCCAACATATGATTTTCAATTCGTAACTTGGGGTGCCTCAAGATCATTTCAATGTTAATTATCAACGTTGCATTTGATGGCCATATTAACACTAATGATTTAACAAACCCTTCGTATGGCAACGCTCTACTTTTATCCCTTTAGTGGTCAACTAATTATTCTCTGCCCACCACAATGCTTACGTTTAAATTATACGTCGTTCAATTTAAAAAATAACTTCGTTTTATAAAATTTTTGGGATGAAAGATATCATAATCTAGTAAAACGTTTGTTCTGAACGTGAAATTCAATTTGAATCAATTTCAAGCGCCGGCCTGAGCCAAAAACTTATTCGGTGGATTACAGACGTACCAGTTATATCATCATTTAAATATAAGAAAATTAAGAAAGATATTCCTCGAAGAAAATAATCCACATTCATTTTTTATTGAAATTTGATCTGGGAGTGAAAGCAAAGAGATCTTTATAGAAACATCTCAGTCCGGAATTTAATAGCCGCCAATAATAACCGGATGAGGTCTAAAAATTATCATAAACCTAACACTGAAGTCGTCCTTAGGTAAAATATCGACCAGGCAAATGATGCACACACAGCCTTTGTATCATTTCTTTATTACAAAGGCACAAGGTATAATATGAACGCAGCGCAAAGGTTGTATCTGGAAATGGGACAAGCAAAAGATGAAATTATGAACATTGAAAAACAGCCTTATCTTCTTGACTTAAAGTACTCGAGAGATGCATAAAATATATTTGCAGCTGACAGCTTGCGTATATCGATAGGCAGTGAAGGGATCGATGGACCTGCTTTATGTATTATTCATGGCCCGAATTGGTGTTTGTTTAAATTTGTTGTACAATATCTTACACGGATTGAAATTTTGTTCAAACTCTTTATTTGACATGTTAATAAAATGGCCCATTAGACTTTGGGAAACGTTATTTATTGCGTTGGTATAAGAGTATTTTGAAATTAGAGCTGTAAGCGGCATATTAGGTTTTAAATTTTATTAACAGCCAGTTCGACTTCGTCCTACGACTTGATTGGTATTTTTAAATGGACAAATATGTATCCTTAAACATTAAAAAATATATTATAAATTAACATAATAGTATCTAATACCCTTTTTTATAACTTAACAGTTTTTTTATCTTTCAATCTTTTGATCTTTCAAGTAACTGCAACTTTATCACATTGTTTGCATTAGTCGTCAAACAAACATCGTTTGCAAACTTCAGTACAAGAAGCTTACTTAGGATTCTCAAAATACTGTCGCGTAACCAGCCTTTCGGCGTCTTATCCAAAAAATTCAGTACAACACTGACAAAGACCGCATCAAAACCGTGTTGTTGCTTCCAATGCGTATTACTTTTCCTTACAGTTTCTTTCACGCAATGTAAAGAAGCAATGGAATCTGAAACATACCGAGTATCATTTTAGGTATCTTGGTAAAGGTCTCCCTGATCAGATTGACGGGCATTTATTTTATTTATCACTGGCTCAGCGAGCGTCAGTGCCCGCTCTGCGACTTTTATTGCGCCTCCCCGCGAGCAAAGTGAATTTTGATGTGGGCCTTTATGTATTTCAATGAAACGTTTACAGTTTTTTTGTTTCTTTGTTTCTCCCTTGTTTTGGTGTAGCTGCTTTCTTTAGCCTGTTAATTTGAAGGTCTATTTGATCGTCGTTGTGTTGTGAAGTGGAATTGAATTTACCTTTGGGATTTAATGAGGTTTTATGACTAGTCGTTTTATGATGATTTTTATAGGGGTAATATATCCGATCACAATATTTTTTGAGTAAATGTCGCGTTTCAATGTTTTTTGAAGTGTGTTATAATGATGATATACTTTTTTATATTCATGGGCAGTATAGTGTATATATTGGCTGCGTATATATATCGTGCAGAGAGTCTCGGCTCTAACCCATCACAGACTTTTTGAGGGTATGAGTGTATTAAGTTGTAAATATATTTTATATAACTCCACGGCTCGGAGTAAACGGCAAGCTGTCGTTACCTGTTAATATGAAAATCTTTGGTCTATACTACATGAATACGGCTCTCCAAATCTCTTTTGATTTTGGAGGTCAGGAAGCAGTCTTTCTGTTGAAAAATAAATCAAATCTCTTAGGATTATGAAAGAGAACTTGTACCTACTTCAAGACATAAGTAATATATGCAACTGAAATAACGCCTAAATGACGATTATGATAACCAGAATGAAATAGGTATATATAAATATCGTATACACACAAGTACATGAACAAAAATCATATTGTGTGCCGTATAACAATCTATTACGGTGAATATTCGGAGCAGCCTGACAAAAACATTCACCATTGTGACTGACGGACATTTCTCATCCCCGCTTTCACGTGGAATTTAATTTCAATATGTTTTCGCATCGGACTCATGCCATCATCAGTATTTGGGTCACGGTGGTGAAACAGGAAGTCAATATGGTTGGTACGCGGTGAAAAAATTGTACATTATTATATTTTAGGAATCGCGGCGGTAATGTATAGATATATGTACATGATATTGCTTCACTGGTATAAAATACTATTTCCTTTTTTTTCCAAATCCAATAAAAACGTTTCATATACAGTCGAACAAAGAAACTCCAGCCCTTTTAAGCCAGTAAATAAAGTGCATAATAGTATGCACGGGCTTTTCTGTAAGGCAATTGTCTCACCATCAGCGAGGAAGCAAATTTTCCGCAATTTTCTCGCTCAGGAAACATACAAATACATAGACATTCTGTGTCATCAAAGAGATATACATATATATTAATAGTTGATAGCCGAGCGTTAACACCGCTGGCGAGGACTCGCTCTATAAGTTATTTGCTGGGCGACAAGAACTACGAAAGATCGACGACCCACTCGCTAAGCGGTATTCGCCCAGCGATGTTCGCTCGTGCGCATTGTTACGTAGTAGTAACTTAACCACCCTGAGTGAGGTGGGCGACTAATCGACCATCGTCACGACAGAACTAGCATCACCGAGCGACACTATCAAAAGTACACACTCACTGCTCATAGCTTGACAACTCGTTTTAGTTCCTAGTTTCACTCGCTACTCGCTAATCTGTGAGACAGCTGCCTTAGTCTAGTATTATATTTTTGAGGTGAAATTCGTGATATTAATTGTATCATAAAACATATAAATTTCAAATTAATTTAATATATTTATGTATATTTATTTATCTTTACGTATATATATATATTTATATATAATATTATGTACTAGTCATGTATATTTGTATGTAGGTTTATAATTTGGATATATATATTTGTGTATAATTTGTAATTATGTGTTATTTGTTAAGTATCTATATAAAATATGTTTATTTGTTTGCATATATTAACCTTAAAAATTATGTAATTTTGTTAGTTTAAATTCTTTTTCTTTAGTCATACATTACACCTACTTCATTTCTCTCTGCACCACTTTAAGGTAGACTGGGAGAAAATGCCTATGGCATTAAGTCCGCCTGTATACATTGTGTATGTATATGAAGTTTAAAATAAATAAATAAATAAATATTATATAATAATATGGAACTGGCAATTGAAGTAAGTCCGTGTACTGCCTGTGGCGCGTATTGGGAGAGGCAGTCCAGCAGTGGATGACGATAGCCTGATTTGATCTGAATATTAGTATGATTTTTGTAACCGAATCAGTAGCAGCGCGCGCTTTATGGGTTTAAAACTAGATAGTATTTCCAAAATATGTGGCCTGAACTCTGTGTTTTTGGTTATTCATACCGATATTCAATCTACGTTGTATTGAAAGAGTATGTTTTGTGCAAAACAAAATATTTCAAAATTCTTTATTTTCATACTGGGCACATCAGGTAAGGGCGTGTAATCAATTTTATTTTCAGTTGTGTTAGTTTATGGAAAAGTATAAAGGGTTGTCTGATCTCATTCCTGAAACTAAAATATAGTATTTTAGTCAGTGTTTTTATAGAATATTAATTAGCCGCTATTTAAGACATTCTGAGCAAGATGAACATGTTATCTGCCTTGAGATTACAAAAGAAAAGCTTTTCCAGGTATATATATTAACCCCCCCGTGGGATCTCCACCTTGTCGTGGTGGGGGGGCTCAGTAACCGTGGATTGGTAACCCGCGGTGAAGCTAAGAGGGATCCAGGAGGGGACGCTCCGCGTGGGCTTGGAGGGGCCTGCGCAGGATGCGTCCAACGGTGCGGGTGCGGGGGACAGTTCTGTCTGTCCCTCGCAGTCGGGTGCGGTCGCGGGAGGAGAGGCGCGTCGGTGTTGCGTTGCCGCGCGCCCTATCTCCCGCGACCAAATGGGGGCGCACCATTCGATGCGTCGCGGTGGGGCCGCAGAGGAAGAGGAGATGCGGTGTTGCGTTGCCGTCCTCCCTATCCTCTGCGGCCGCTGGGCGTTTTGGCGGCGGAGTCCAACACCTTAATCCGTCGCCAAGGGGGTTTTGTTCGGGGCCCGCCTGACCATCTGGCGGGCCAATACCCGTCGGAGGGTGGCGACGAGTGCTTTGGTGATGCCCCACCCTCCGACACACGGGTACATGGCGGAAGTCGAGGTGGTTTTTAGTGGAAACACCACATACTCCGGCTCTTATTTCCCCCAAGAGTCGGAGATCCGAAGGGATTTTCCACCTCGTAAAAAAAAAAAAAAAAAAAAAAAAAAAAAAAAAAAAAAAAAAAAAAGGTATATATATTAAAATTGGTAATATTCGTCAGTCTATGAAGCTGAATCAGAAGAACCTAAAGATTAGAATAATTGACTTTACCAAGTGAGCAGCGATATAATGATAGAGAGATCACAATACAACGATAAACTGACTGTAGTTTTGCAGAATGATTATTGCACTGCAGAGGAGTATACCACTCACTTTTCGAAGTTATGTATGTATTAAATGGTTAATTATCGCTTGCTCCGTACAGAGAACACGTCATCAGCCATCGGTCCCAGATCCTTGACAATTATTACGGGGAATCTTAAATCAAAGCATATAAAATGGCAGTCCAGCAATGAATCAGTTGCAAATTATTTGCCAAATCTGTCAGCGGCCTGTATTCGCATAACAGACAATATCGCTGTAGGGCTGTTTGCATTCCTGTTGCCCCTTTTTGTTACTAAAGCTTCTGTTTTGTGAATGTTAAAATTAACCTGATACACCGTTGGCAAATATTTATCCAGGAAGTGATAAGATATATTTTGCATTGCAGATTTGTTTCATTTACTTGATTCGATAATTTTATATAATTATGTCAACACTTTTTGCCTTTGTAGTCCAAGTCTATTGTAGTAATAATCATTTGGCAGCGTTATTAAAGGTTCTTATATACTTTAAAACAAAATTGATTAATTATTTGGACGACCGGTTGGCGCAGCGGGAGGTAAGCGATTGCAACGTTGAAGGTCGCGGGTTCGATTCCCGCTCAAATCAAACATTTGTGTGCATGAACATGGATGTTTGTCTTGTTCTGGGTGTTTCTATGTATAATATGTATGTATTTACAAAAAACAAGTATACAGGGTGTCACAAGACCCATCACCAAGCCGAAGTCTACTCGTTTTGCACATCATGCCAAGTCATACTACGCGAAAATAATACCTGGGAAACAAAAAAAAATTTTATGCTTAAAAAAAATTACAACTTTTATTACCGGTAATGTATAGCGCGCGCTTGCAGACATCGTACCTACGCCGGCCGTATCTACCTACACCGTGCGCCGCGGTGGCGGCAGTTTATGATCACGTGGTCGCGCGGCCGAGGGGAATGACCTCGCAGCTGATTGATGTAGGCATACACTACGCGACGGAAACTTTAAAGCCGTTTATTTTAGGGAAATATTGAAAATCTTGTTTATGTTTATTTGGCAGAAAGTGTACATTTATCATTCTAAACACGATTTTGGAATAATTTGAAAAAAAAATTCGTGACTTTGAGCCTCAATATCTCCTGAACCAGTAATTTCCCAGGTATGGTCTTCTTCTTTCTCTTAGCGTTATCCCAGTTTCAATCTGGGGTCCGCTTCCTAGTCTAACCGGATTTGGCTGAATATTAGCTTTTCCACAGAGCGACTGCCTGTCTGACCTCCGCAACCCGAAGGGATAGCGATATTCCATGGTTTAGACTAGTGTCAGTTTATTTAGAAGGTACTGACACCCTGTAACGACTGTCAAAGATCTTCATGACAACCGGGACCGACGGCTTAACGTGCTCTCCGAGGCACGGGACAAGCGATAATTAACAATTCAATACGCACATAACTCCGAAAAGTCATTGGTGCGCGCCGTGGATTCGAACCCGATACCCTCTGCATGGCAGTCAGTTGGTATATCCACTCGGCTATCGCTGCCTTAATTTCCCAGGTATGATGCCGAAGTAAAAAAAAAAAACGTAATAATTGGTACTATATGGGGTTTCAGTTTTCGTTAAGGGTCTTTTTACACCCTGTATATGCCTCATTGGTCTCGCGGTTTAAATGTTTGCGTGAGATTGTGAGGTCTCTGGTTCGATTCCCGGGTCGGGCAAAGTGTTATTAGGTTTTTCCGTTAGGAAATTCTCAGTAGCAGCACGGAGTCTGGTAATGTGCCCGGTACGGCAATAGGCTCGCCCCCTATTACGTGGGACCTAACAATTCCTGGCGAAATGTGGGTGTAATATTACACCTCTGCCTACCCCTTAGGGGATACAGGCGTGAGTCTATAAAAAAAATATGTATGTTTATCCATCATCTAGTACCCATAACACAAGCTCTGCCTAGCTTGGGACTAGATGGTGATGTGTGTATGTGGTAGAGTATTATTATTAATTTAATTGATTGCACAAGACTCATCACTAAACCGAAGTCTACTCGTTTTGCACATCATGACAAGCCATCATTGCCAACAAAATAAAAATAGTGCCTAGGCAACGATCTTTTTTGGTGACTTAGAGCCTCAATATTTCCTGAATTATTACGAACATTTTTTACTTCGGCAATGATCGTAATAATTGGTACAATATGGTTTTTTATATTTTCGTTATGCGTCTTTTTACACGCCTTATATTTCCGACCATACTGGCTCCGCGTGAGAGTGTTTTTACCCCCAAGGAGGAAATCTATGTCAGTAAGAAGCTGCATAAAGGTGCAGTTTATGATATAGATTACAACATACCATATTAAATAGCATAATTATAAATTATTAAAAAAGCAGTATTCGCTGTGTTCAATAGTAGGATAGGTTCATCATCAGCCTTTAACAGTCTACTGCTGGACTAGGCTTCTCATTTTAAAGGAGGAATTGGCCTACTATGCCATACTGGCCTGACGGGTTGGCATGGGGTTTGTAACAAGTTTCCCTTATTTTACAGTGCTGTTCTCTGCTTGTTATGCTCCCTCTGTGGGTTCTTACGACGATATGGGGTGGTGACATTCTGTATACTTAATCCGTCACGTCCAGATAGATTATAAGACTTTATAGCCTTGAATAGCTACACACACTGACACATGATTTTGTTTCTAGATGTGCTGAACACAAAGTTATACATTTGAACTAAAATGAAGATAAATACAACAAAAAAATTACATTATGTAACACCCAATAAGTATTCAAGCTTACCGTTGCTTATTTTTCGTTGAAACTTGTTTTATACAATATATTTTAACAAATAATTCAAAAGCCATTCATGACTACAATCTTTCATGGAAACATTTTCAGTGATACTGGCAAGCAATATACTTAAACATACACATGGAAATAATATGTAACAGTAACAGTCCAATATGTATTTTCCGGGAAAGGGAGTGTGTCAGTATAAGTCGTGGTGTATATTTTCCAAAGTCCGTATTTCCAGGTTGGTGTAGAAAGGCTGTATTTTTGCATACAACTAACGAGTGACGCGTAGAAGTGGCGTACGTACGTAACGAACTGACCGGAACGGACACTGTTTGTTGGAGCATTGAGCGGTGTAGGGCGGGAGCCGGACGATGTCCTGATTTTGAGAATGGGTAGAGTAATCCTTGAATTATTTTAATTTAGTAGGACTTTACTTTGATAGAAAAAGCATGCATAGCAGCCTCATTTTACACTTGTATAAACAAGCAAGCACGTGTTTAATATAACTTTACTTTTCTATTAACTTATTTTTTTATTTTATCGTTTTGAAAATCTAATCATAAGAGTCTTGTGTTATATTCATACAACATTTAGTTGATAAGATATGGAAAAATGTAGTAGGTGTGTATTGCTCCATAGGGTACCTAACGTAATAATGGTACCCTAAATATTACAGTATTTTACAACGATCACCATCATCAGCCGGTTATATAAACCGTCTCACTTCTGGGTATTGACATATAATCATACAGAACATTCATAAGGCAGAATAGTCTTACTTTAAGACGGATTAGGCCATTACATATACATACAGATAAAAGTATGGAGAACACTCAGATATGCAGGTTTCCTTGCGATGTTTTTATGCACCCCTTCAATTTAATACGCACAGTCATAACACCGAAAAGTCAGTGATGCGCACTGTGGGTTGGAAACTAAGACCCTATACGTAACAGTATCTTTGTCTGTCCAATACACTATCGCTGCTTGCTTTTATTTATACAGGGTGATGATATGCACTTGCAAAATATTTTAAGGGGTGAATTTATTACTATAATTGAATACATGAAAAAATAACACACTAAAAATTTAAAATATTTTTTCGTAATCATGCATTTCAAAAATCAGCTCGATGTATTGACTGCCGCCGCCGAACACACATACGCACACGTACCTACCGTGCAGTCTTATGCGGCACCAGCAAACAATTTATTCTGATTTACTACCTAAGTAACATTTAATGAAAATAGGGTCTCATGTCATCGCACAAGGTTTAAAATAACTTTAGATTAAAAAGTATCCTGTCTATGTTGTATTTTCAAAATATTTTGTATGTATTATATCAACACCCTGTATATTTATAAAAATACTTATACCATTTAATACCCTTACATGTTAATTATATTAGCAGTAAAAGTGACAGACAGCGAGAAGCCCATGTATGTCCCTAGAGACGTACCCAAGGGTCACGACAGTCATAAAACAGAGGTCGATTAGGGTCATGAAACACGACTCATTAAGGCTCTGAGTTGGTTCCGCGGTGTGCAACAGTTCTAGTTTTGGTTAACTGTTGTTATACCTGAGCGAAAATGGTCAAGTTTCTAATGCGCATCGGTGGACATTGATAATGTAGTATCTGTCTTATTTTGGAGTCGCTTTGTATTTGTATTTACATTGTTTTGGTTAAATTTTGTAAATGGTTATTTGTTTCGGTGTCACAGAAAGTTTCGTCTAATATTGAGGGGTTATATTCTAGTAACAGTTTCATTTGTAGATTTTATGTAGTTAAAGTTGAATTATACCTCGCTAATAAATGGGTAAGTACATCTAAATTCGGTACATGTATTTACTATGGACGTAAACACTTTTATAACTTTAAACTATATTCTCAGTAAAGCTGATGCCTAAAAGCGGCGGTAGCCTAGTGGTGTACGTAACGGACTACCGAGACGATGGTCACAGTGCCCGGGGCAACTGGGTATCACACCTGTGACTTTTCGGAGATATGAGTGTATTAAAAATGTCAATTATCGCTCGCTTAATAATATGCCCGGTAGACGACAATAGGCTCGCCCTCTATTACATTGAAAACGAAACATAACTGGCGAAGTGTGGGTGTGTAATACACCTCTGCCTATCCCCTCGGGGATAAAGGCGTGAAGTAATGGTATGTGCAGATGCCTGAAGTTAGTAATAGTGACAAGTCGAGCATTTCATTAAGAAGAAGACTCCCTTATTTTAAGAGGAGAACCTATTTTTTATTACAAAAGGAATATTTCCTTTCATAATGAAATTCACATAAAATAAAAAAAATGGTTTTATCAAACCACTTGGCACTCTTAATGAAAGCGTACCATATACATTCACATTTATCTTATAATACTCTTGGATATTAAAAATAATGTCATACATAATACCTACTTAATATAAATGTAAATTATACACCCATACGAGATTGTACACATTTTCATCATCATAACTGACGCTGGAATTGACAACTAACAAACGGATTTGCCTATTGGTTTCATATTTCACTTCAGACACTCGTCCTGTCCCTCAGTAGGTACCCCGAATTTAAATATCTTTATTGATATTGCTCCACGCTCCCGGGCTACCTAAGACAAGATATACACGACGAGGGCACAAAGAATCAATCGGACAGCGGGGAAGCTGTTTTCTTTTTCAATCAGTGGACGACCTTTGAGAATTCATGCGTACATTTGTGATGCAAGCCACATCTAACGCCACAGCTTAAAAAATACAGAACGAAAAGCTTAGTAGACTCTCCTTTTGAGTAGAGTCGGTGAGGTATCTTTCTGCGCTGTGGCATTGAGTACACAGTATCTGTACAAGTAGCCAGTGTAGTTGTTAGAAAATAAATTGAATATTGGAGAGTGGCTGAGATCCCTTCGTATTTCGCTCTCAGATTCAGCTCAGCTTTATTTTAAGTCGGCACATCGTAAATGTTAAAGTAAGGTGAAATTATAGCCACTGGGCAATAAATACGCTCGGGATAATGGAAGGCAGAGAAACATTGATGTGGTTTACGAGCCACCGTGAGCACAGTGTGGAAACGGCCTATTAATGCTCAATTATTGTTGAAGAGGCAGCTATGTGCCACGATTGAGTCTGTGTAGATAAATGGAAACCGCTTAGACGTAAGATTTTATATATATACGTGGTTGTGCTGATTGCCCATAGATCTGACAGAGAGATAAAGAGAAATTATACGCATTTGAATTTGTTTTTATTGTTCTATTTTGTCCCTCAGTGTAAATCATTTTTTTAAAGATTTTATTTTATTTATAGTCTCACGCCTGTATCCCCGAAGGGTAAGGCAGAGGTGTAAATATTACACCCACACTTCGCCATGAATTTTAAGGTCCACGTAATAGGGGGCGAGCCTATTGCCGTTACCGGGCACAGCACAAGACTCCGGGCTGCTACTGAGTATTCGGAAAAAAACCCAGTAACACTTTTGCCTAACCCGGGAATCGAACTCGGGACCTCCGATTAGCAGTTGCATACGCTAATCACTGGACTTTTTTAAAGATAAGAATCCGTATAGAAAAATCATGCTTTATACTCGTACTTTAAGAATGAATAAAATAAAGATATTCCAAACAACCTTTCATTCATATTGAGGTCTACCCAGTGCTAGAAATAGATTATCCAATTACTAACGGACCAGTGTCCGTTAGTAATTGGATAATCTATGTCATAAATCATATCTAAAGATGTCATATTCTGAAAACTAATGTGTGGTTTCTTCGAATTAAAAGTCAACAGTAGCGGCATGTCAGATCGCGCACATACAATACTTACATTTTGATCGATAGGGACCAAATCGGTAGAAATGCGATAGTTTAGCATTACTGTACTTGCTTAACAGGTAGAAGAACAGTAGGAAGTTGTGCTCACATAGTTTCAGTTTTGTGGTTTTTAGGGTAAAGACGGCACGAGCCTTTCATTGCACCCGCAGAACATTTATTAGATGTTATAGTTGATGATAACCATTGATATTTAAATAAAAGGTATCAATATATAGTAGTTTTTAACAAATATGTGTGTTTTATTTAACCAATCTTTGGGATTTTTTGCAGTGATACCCGGTCGATATTGGGGTTAACAAGTATATAGGGGGTATTTAGAAGTACAATAAAGTAAATTACAACATATTTTATTTCTGTTGGTTTTACGCCCAGCTCTCATACAAAAATGCCCATGATCCTTTAATCAATACAAAATTGCAGTAATGTTTTCATTCTCAGTAAAAACTGGCAGTCGTAGTAAGGTTACGGGAACAGAATATAATAATACACTTTTGTTACTTCTATTACGTTGGTATCACGTTGTTCGTAGTTTCATCAGGTTCAAGTATAAAGTTACACCTACATTCCCAGAGTGTGTGATTTTTTAACTTTATGTGTTTTAAAAATATACAACGGAGCAAAGTTTTATTATTGTTTGAAGCGTTTTGTTGGTTACATGTCCCCAGGCATTTGTGGAGTCTCTTATTTAGAGAGCAGAAGTTATAGAATTGTTTTAGTTTCTGTAAATATATTGGCAACTTTGTTTCGTGTTGGTAAATTATTTCAACATATTTTAGTAGTTAAAATAACATTATAACTTTTAATAGATACTTTTACTGAAATTGTAGCTACGTGAATGGAAAGATAGGTATTATAAAAACGAAAGTGTTTGTTTTTTCTGTCCTTATCTCACGTCGCAACGAAGCGATTCTATGGTTTTATTTTTGCGTGTGGAGATAAGAAGGAAGCTGGAGACTAATTACTTTTACCGATATAATCGATACCCATGAGGATGAAGGCAAAGTCTAGTATTCTTAATACATACATACATAGTCTCACGCCTATATAGGCGGCTATACCTCTGCCTACCTCTTCGGGGATATGCCCGAAGAGATAGGCAGAGGTATAGTGCTACACCCACTTTTCGCCAGATTTATTTTAGTCCCACGTAATAGGGGGCGAGCCTTTTGCCGTACCGGGCACATTACCAGACTCCGCGCTGCTACTGGGAACCTCCTAACGGGAAAACCATATAATAACACTATGCCCGACCCGGGGATCGAACCCTAGACCTCCTAATTCCACGCATTAATCAATTCTTAATAAATCATACAATACTATTTAGCGACTTGAAAGTAGAATAAATGCTGTAGAAATGAGAGCATTGAGAAGTATGTGTGGTGTGTCTTTGACCGACAGAGTAAAGAATTGTGTGATACGAGAGTGGTGTGGGGTAAAAGAAGCTGTAGTGACAAGCATCGAGAAAGGCATGTTAAGATGGTTTGGGCACATGGAGAGGATGGATGACGAAAGACTGACAAAGAAGATATATAAGGCAAGTGTGAATGGGACAGGACGAAGGGGAAGACCTAGGCGGACGTTCTCTGACCAGATTGGAGACATCATAAAAAAAGGACAGGTCAGAAGTACCCTAAACAGAAGAGCATGCATGAGAAACTTGATGGGAGTGAACGAAACAAGAGAGGTATGTCAGGATCGCTGAAAATGTCGTTCCGTAGTCTCTGCCTACCCCTCCGGGAAACAGGCGTGAGTCTATGTATGTATGTATTATTTAGCGGGTCTTAGTCGCGATAATTCATTTATTTAAAGGCATAAATACCTCTGTTATTCTCTTACGTTTCTACTGGCTTGCAACCAGCGTTGTCCGTATCGCGACTAAGACCCGCTAAATAATATTGTATGATATATACAAATCGCGAAAGTTTAAAATCGATTATTTTTTAATAAATATGACGAATATAGGGTAAAAGTACGTACATCCATACATTGCTATAATTTTAATGAGGTTTCATTCCGCTTATTTCTGTTGTTTCAAGCTATTTATACGCATTTTCATTCCTATATAAATAAATTCACTAATCCCTATGCACACATACTATATTTAATTATCATTATTTTCCTATTATTCCAAGACGTTTCCCTACACTAATCTGAAGTTTAACTACCTTTAGTACGCACATTACATAGCTGATACCCTACAGTCAGTTGCAGAAAGCTTCAAATTAACTCATTATTACTTAAAAGGAGATTATCGCTAATGTGTGTCATAATTTAATGTCGTTGCACAAACCAAAGTCATGGTCATAGAGAGGGATGATAGTGTAACTGAATGTGAAGTAATGATAGGAGATGAAAAAGTGGAGCAAGTGAACGAGTTTGTGTATTTAGGGTCTTTGTTTACGAGAGATGGAAAATGTGAGGGAGATATTGAAAGGAGAGTGAAAGCAGGAAATTGTGTGAATGGCGCCTTACAGTCCATCATCAGCAATGATATTATCCCAAAGCAAGCTCGCCTTGCTATACTGCAGGGAGTTTTGGCGCCAACACTGATGTATGGTAGTGAATCATGGGTATGGCAGAAGAAGCATGAAAGTAGAATCAATGCTGTGGAGATGAGAGCTTTAAGGAGTATGTGCGGAGTAAGGCTGATTGATAAAGTGAAAAACAGTGTGATACGAGAGAAGTGTGGTCTAAAAGAAGATGTAGTGACAAAGGTTGAAAAAGGAATGTTGCGTTGGTTTGGACATTTGGAACGGATGGATGAAAGAAGGAATACGAAAGGAGTGTATCGTGCGAGAATGAATGGAAATGTCGGTAGGGGACGCCCTAGGCGGACGTACGCCGACCAAATAGGTGACGTACTGAAAAAGGGCCAAATTAAAAGTACCCATAACCGACGCGCATGCATGATGAGGTTAATGAATGTCGAGGAAGCGAAAGAAGTATGTTTGAACCGAAGCATGTGGCGTTCTATAGTCTCTGCCTACCCCAATGGGAGACAGGCGTGACGATATAGATAGCACAAACAAATTTTACGCTTGGTTAAACATCATTTAACTAATTAATAACTAATGCCTACAAGTGAACGAAAAGAGTGAACGTTTCCGTTTAGTTAATGCAACATAATCTATGAAATGTACTATGGGTAAAAATTTCAATAAACAAAACGTAATGGTCACATACATCAAAGAGGTATAATTCTAAATATACATATTTAGTAAATCTGTGGTCAAGACAATCAAAACTTTTGTCAAAAATTGACATGTTTATGTTATTGTTGTATTGAATCATTTTTACGATTTTAATTAAAATTGTTACGTTTTGAGCTGAAAAGTCGAGAAAATTCATACAAAGAGGGAGCCTGGCGCTAATAATAATGATTGACCATATAATGCAGTTAATACCATACATGAATGCTGATTTTCTAAAACTTGAGTACATACGCTACTATTGTATTTGTATTAATATAAAATCAAATATGAAAATGCCCAGTTATTTTATTTATGTGGAAGTCACAAAATGAGAGAAGGGAGAAGGAAATAAGTTGTTATACTATTCAAGACATATTGGTTAAATTGCATACGATAAAGAAATATTTTTATATCTTTTGTTTGTAATGAGTTTTGTTGTCATAATTCAATTAGATATAATAAATACAATTAGACAATTATTTTTACACATATGGAGAAGTATCTCTTCTTGCACTGGTATAGCTTGGATGATGACCTCCTCTGCTAATAATAATGTTATTACATGAATACAATCCAAAGCGCCTACGACATGTGGATATCTATCAATTTCATAGAAGCTAGCTGCAACTCGACGTAGATCTTAAATGTAGACGTAGAACTTTCCTGTTTGGCAATTTAATACATTTTGAGCTTAATTTTACAAGGGCTTGAGAACTTTTTGCACTAATCTACACACTGGATGTGTGTTTATTTGATAATCACCCAAGACCTGTTCAGTTGATAAGCTCCTGTGGCACCCCTCCAAACCCTCAAACAAATTAAAAACTGTGCCATACCATCAACATAATTATTTATTTCTTTGAGACATGGGTTCCTTATCTACAATGTTTCGTATTTGGTCATCTGCTTCTAAGGATACTCTGTATGTAATACGTAATTCTCTGCCGTCGGGCTTGGAAAATAAATTCATCATCATCATCAGCCTTTAACAGTCCACTGCTGGACTAGGCCTCTCCTTTGAAAGGAGGATTTGGCCTACTATACCACGCTGGCCAAACGGGTTGGTATAGGGTTTGTATCAAGTTTTCCTTCTCTTACAGTGCTGTTCTCTGCATAATATGCTCCCTCTGTCCCACGTAATAGGAGGCGAAGGGGTAGGCAGAGGTGTTATATTACACCCACATTTCGCCATGAATCTGCCTCGTTGATCTCGAGGCATAAAGAATGCGTGTGGGATTGGGAGGTCTCGGGTTCGATTCCCGGGTCGGGCAGAGTGTAATTGGGTTTTTCCGTTAGGAAATTCTCAGTAGCAGCACGGAGTCTGGTAATGTGCCCGGTACGGCAATAGGTTCGCCCCCTATTACGTGGGACCTAAAAAAAAAATATATTATGGAACAGAGATAAATTCAACAACAATAGAGCTTTAATACCTCACTGATCTCAAATTAGATTTTAAAATTCACATCTGTCATATTTAAAATTCTCACATGTCAATTCACGCTAATGGCTGTTTGTGCAACGTAAAACGCGCTGTAATGTAGGCTTTGACTCTTCTTAAATTAAATTTAATAAAGGATTAAATTTTACAAGAATTTGGCTTTGTGCAACGACTTAATAATAGATTAGGTATTAATCTCGTTTAAAATTTTTAAATATCGTTTCTGCAACCGGCTGTAGTATCGTAAATGGAGGCTAAGGCTGTTTCTAGAACATTCGGCTCGATAGCTTATGTTTATCTTAGTCGGGTACACGACGATGTGAATTAGACTAGAGGTTCCTCATTGTACTTGACAAGTATACTGTTTGTTTTATTGTATCGCTTATAATGTGGGGCTGAATTAATACTTTACTATACGGACGTGCTGTAGAAATGGATTCAAAACTTAGTATGTAGAGCTGTTAGTAAACATAATTGCTGAGTTTTGTGATGATAAAATGGACAGAAATCGACGTAACTCAAGTTTTTACATAATTTTTTACAAGTTGACCTTAAAAAAGCTGATAAAGGACACCTCAGGCGGGGTTGCAGAAGTAATGCTAACGTAGATCCCGTGACCCCGCCATTCAATGGGATCGGATAGAGGAACACCATGGTGGTTTTAGTGGGTAGTCCCGGCGCTTCTCGTCAGGGAGTCACCAAACTTTCCCTAGACTGAGCCCCTTTAGAATTATTTAAAGTTTCCCAGCCTGGGGGGTCAGCACGTAAATTGTTTGGTTTCCACCATGAGTCAAAAAAAAAGATAAAGGACACCTACGTAACGTTAGGTTTTTTATCATCAACATGTATAGAAGGAAAACTAATTTAGCTGAATGGATTTAGCGTATCACGAAACGATGTTGTGTAATTTGTTTGTCCATATACATTTTTAACTGCACTGCGACTTTCAATACATTTGAAATAGGCATAAATGTAACTACATTTGGAACTATTTCAAATAAAAACAAACGGTTGTAAAGTTTCATGATTTGTACATTTTATATAAGTTAATTTAATGGCAATGTTAATCTCAGTAACTTATATATTTAAGTATAGGTACTTCTGGACCGAAGCATTCAGAACCGGCCATGTATGAAAAGAATTATAAATGTGGAGGTAGTGCGTGAGGTTTGCAAGGATAGCAGCAAGTGGCGTTCTGTTGTATCTGCCTACGTCGACGGAAAAAATAATGTGACTGTATGAATATTTTCTGTTTTCTGTGATGCTACGGCAGATTATCTAACCTAGTAAAAACAAGGTAATGCAAGGCAAAGGAAGGTAAGTCAGTTTAACAAACTTGTATTTATTTTATATAGTATTCCACCGCACACACAACATCTAGTCCCAAACTAAGCAGTGCTTGGAATATGGATACTAGACTATGAATAGACATACATAAATACTTTTTTTTGTTCATGCAACAATTATTAATGTTGTTTGATAATTTTATGACAACAAAATATACTACTACCACATTGTAGGCGGTGTAACTTACACCGCAAAAAACCTGGGTCATCATCATCATCCACAGCCCGACTGTGTCCACTGTTGAACATAGGCCTCTCTTTGTTCTTGCCATTTCCTTCGATCTTGTGGTAATCTCGTCCAGGTTCGGCCCGCGATTGCAACGATATCGTCGGCCCATCTTGCTAAGGGACGGCCGACACTTCTTTTCCCCATCCGTGGTTGCCATTCTGTTACGGCCTTACTCCACCTGTTATCACTCCACCTAGCCAGATGTCCTGCCCAATTCCATTTTGACGTTATTATTTGAGTTCCCACCTCGCGCACCTTTGTGCGTTTTAGAATTTCAATGTTGGGAACTCGGTCAATCTGACGGATACCAAGCATGGAGCGCTCCATGGCTCTTTGTGCGACTCTCACTCGGTATAAAAACCTGGGTATTCTTTTGCAAATGATACAGATAAATAATACAGATCTGTTTTTGGGCTGTTTTTGTTAAATACAATGGTTGTAATGCTCATTAAAATAATGGTTAGTATTTAGAGAGGAATTTTGTAAACAAATTGCCAAAATAACATAATGTACTGTTTTGAATAAAAATATCTGAATAAATGAAAATTTAAGGGTATATTATCTACATACGTATCATTAATTAAAATAGTAATTATTTTGTACTACAGTTTTAATTTTCGAAGTGATAAATGTACCTACCGTTTAATGTGCTGTGTACGGGTCAGGCAGCAGGATGAGAGATTTTCACCTACAAACATGTCATACATTTATAGCATGTATTGCTGATGTCACAGTATTTTATCATACTTTTCATATGATAAAAAAGCGAGCGTTATTCTTGTTGCAACCAGGATTCCACTTGATAGAAAAATCTTAATTTATGAAATTATAGATTCGATTGCATGTCTGACCACCGCAACCCAAGGGGATAGCCATATGCCATGGTTTAGACTAGTGCCAGTATTCAGAGGTACTGACTTCAAAAAGCAACCGTCAAGTTATTAATATGACCATCATTATATCGACGGTTGAAAGGCTAATTGGTACAAGCGACATTTTTTGCGATATTGAGTTATATACATATTCGGAATCAACAAATTTTGCTCCGCCGTTTGAGGCAGGTTTCAATTTTTTTTTACTACTTTTATGGCGCTTAGCACCTACAGGAAAACAGACTCAGTTCTAAGCTCATTGATCTATATGACACAAAATTAGTCAAATTTGAGGACTGGAATGTAGAACACAATACGCTCCTTCGTAAACTAAGGCACTACGGACTCACGGATGTTGCACTCGACCTTCTTGCCTCTTACTTAAGTGACAGGGTACAACAAGTGGATATAAATGGCTCTAGATCTTCAAAATTAGCCATCACAATGGGCGTGCCACAGGGTTCAATTTTAGGCCCCTTTTTGTTTCTCATTTATATTAATGATTTGCCGTTCTATGTTCAGGATTTTTGTGACATTGTATTGTTCGCAGATGACACGTCGCTTATTTTTAAAGCTGATCGTAGGAAGACTAATTTTGATGATGTAGACAAATCAATTGCTAAGGTCCTGGATTGGTTTACTGCCAATAATTTATTGTTGAATGCAAAAAAGACTAAATGTGTTAGGTTTACTTTGCCAAATGTGAAAAATCTCAGCAGTAATTTAACTCTAAATAATGAAGTTCTTAGTTTTGTTGATACGGCAGTATTCCTGGGCATAGCGCTGGATAGTAAGCTTCAGTGGGGTACACAAATAACTGGACTCGCAGGGCGGCTCAGTTCAGCAGCATACGCAGTTTTTTTTTTTAAGGCACCCGCCATCGCAGGGTGTTGAGCCCGTGTTCCCCTGACATATTCAGAGGCCTTTCTTACGTCCGCACATCCGTCACGTCATTCTTTGCCTTGGTTAGAATCTTTATTAATTTTCTTATCTACATTTTATATATTACATACATCGAAATACATATTCTTAAATTGCACACTTTAATTAGAAACTACTATGGCTTAGACTTACTGCGAAGCGAACCATGCGCAGAAAGACCTATTAGGGAGTCCGAAGGTCATATTTTAATCAAATAAGATTCTACTCCCTACTCTATCTATTTCTGCGCATGACTCGCTCTGCAATAACAGTAGAGAACTTAATAATTTTATCTCTTGTTTTGGGGTCCGCCATAAGGGTGCACAAGTTGTCCACCCTTATGGTGTCCCCCATTTCTTGTTGAAGGTTATGCCGGTCCTCACCGTGGATGGGACAGTTTAATAGCACGTGGAGGACGGACTCCGAGGTTCCCGGCTCGCAGAGACACGACGGGTTCTCTTTACATTTGAATCGGTGTAAATATTCAGAGAACCCACCGTGTCCCGTTAGTACTTGGGTTAGTGTGGCTGTCATGTCGATCTTACGGACTAGCCTGTACGCCTTCACTGCGTCCGGGAAGAAGACCTTCGTCACAGCGGCGGTGTCCCCTTCTTTGTACCTCCAGTTCCATTCGTGAAGCGACTCCTGACGGATCTGTCGCTTCACGAATAAAATCGGGCACTTGTCGTAGTGCGGCGCTGTTTTTAATTTCAGAGCGGCCTCTCTCGCCAGCAGGTCAGCCCTCTCGTTCCCTGTATGACCTGCATGTGCTTTTATCCAAAACAAAGACACAGTTTTGTTCTGGATCCTCGCCTCATGCAGGTTTCTACGAGCCTTGACCGCTAGCGGGTGAGTCGCCCTGTTATTAACGACAGTTTGAAGGGCCGCGCGTGAGTCACTGAAGACTCCAAAGCTCACTTCAGAGCGGGCCGCGATCTCCGCTGTGGCCTTCCATATGCCAAGCAGTTCCGCCTGGTACACCGTACAGTAGGATGGCAGTTTGAGTTTGAGAGCCCGATCTTCGGCCTCACCAGTCCACACGGATAGTGCGGCTCCGATCTTGCCCTCAATCCTACTGCCATCTGTATATATTTTTACTTCTTGGTTGGTATTTGCCAACACGTCCTCTGGGTGCACCAAGTCAATGAACTGCATGCTCATATGCAAGGCCGGATGCGGCTTGCTTCTGTAAGGCTCCATCGTCTCTACCTCACTGCCCCCCAGTTCCGACCGCGACATCCCCTTCCTCACCTAGAACAAGGCTGCAGCTTCCTGCACCCTTAGGTCGAGGGGGAGTATCCCGGCCAGGACTAGGGCCGCGTTCAGGGAGACGGTCCTGTATGCCCTGCAGAGCTTTTGAGCAAAGCCTCTCTGAAGGAGGTTCAGCTGCTTCTGCACGCCCTTCTTTTTTACCGCCGGTGCCCATGCACTTGCCGCGTACAACATTATAGGTTCCACCACCGCCGTTTACATACTTCTGATAACCTCCGGGTGGAGACCCCAGCTAATCTTCGCAGCTCTGGACAGAGATTTATAGATGGCGAAGCACTTTCTCACAGCGTCAGTTATGTGCGCGCTAAACGTAAGTTTATCGTCAATAGTGAGGCCCAGTATTTTTATACTCCGAGACATCTCGATGTCGATCCCGCCCATGTTCAGGTGTGGAGTGTCGTATTTCAGTCGATTTGAAATAAGCATGGCCTTGGTTTTGTGCGGCGCAAATTTTAGTTTGTTCTTGACACCCCACTCCCGAACATGTGCGAGAGCGGCATTCGCCTTGGTCTGGATTTCCACCGCCGAGTCGCCAAGGAAGACGAGAGCCACATCGTCGGCAAAAGCCTGGCTGTAGTCCCCGCGCTCCCCCAGCTCCCTCAGCAGTGGGTCCAGCAATAGGTTCCATAAGATGGGCCCCCCTATCGACCCCTGAACACACCCCTTGGAGGTTTCCCTACTGTGCTCGTGTCCCGCGTAACGCACACATACCTCACGCTGCCTCAGGTAGCCCTCCAGCATCCTGCGAATATTCACCGGACAGCCCTCCTCTGCCATCCTAACTCTTATTGCCGGCCACCAGGCACTGTCGAAGGCGCCCTCTATGTCCAGCGATACCACCGTGACCAGTTACTTTAAACGAAGCCCGTCACGGATGTGGTTCACTAGGGCATAAAGGGCGTCCTCGGTCCCATAAACCCGTATTGTTTTGTGCTCATTTTGGGCAGGAGATGCCATTTGGCTCTTTCTACCCTGAGCTTTTCTAGGATCTTTCCCATCACTGGCAACAGGCCTATCGGTCTAAAGGATTTGGGGTGGTCGTACGTATCCTTTCCTGGCTTGCGCAGCACTACTACCACCGCTTTCTTCCAAGCCTTGGGAAAGTATCCTATTTCTAAACACTTATTTGCCAGTGATAGGTAAGCTCCCGGATCTTGAGCTATGGCCTGGTGGCATATGTCCGCCGTGAGCCCATCTTCTCCCGGTGCCTTTTTTGGATTGAAGGAGGACACTGCTGATCTGAGTTCTTCCTCTGTAAATGGCGGGTCCAGAGTTTCATTTTGAATCCGCTCATTTACTTGCTCTGCCAGTTTCCGGGTCTCTCTATGATCATCGGTGTCCTCCTTCCGGTCATCCTCTGGGTAGAAGATGGTGGCTAGTAGTGTGGCTGAATCGCCTTCCGTCAGGCGCTTGCCCATCCAAAGAAGTATAGTAGCAAACGCTGTTAGGAAAGTAAGACAGCTTACTGATGTGGATACAGCTAGGCTGGTTTATTTCAGCTACTTCCATAGCGTTATGTCCTATAGCGTATTGTTGTGGGTAGGGCGGCAGATATTGAGATCATATTCAGAATTCAAAAAAGAGCGTTACGTGCAATCTATCAGTTAGGTGTACGTGACTCCCTTAGAGAAAGGTTCAAGGACATTAGGATATTAACAGTTGCATCAGAGTACATACTTGCCAATATTATGTATGTAAAGCGAAACATACATAAATATGCCAGAATCAGTGATAGACATACAATATATACTAGAAACAAACACAAATTAGAGGGTAAATACCATCGCCTACATAGAGTGCATAACTCATTTGCAGGGCTCGGTGTGAGATTATTTAATAAAATTCCTACTAACATTATCGATTTATCATTAAACAAGTTTAAGACTAGTGTTAAGAATCATCTTATTAAGAGGGCCCACTATACGATTAACGACTATCTAATAGATAAGGAATCATGGGAGTAATTGTCTTTGAAATTTATAGTGGGTCTATCTGACATATGTGCTTTTTATGTAATTTTGTGCTTTTAATGTACCTATGTACTTTTGTGCTGTATTGTAGTTTTGTGCGTTTAATGTCATGTAGTTTTGTGCTTTTGATGTTGTGTAGTGCTTCTAATGTATTCTAGAGCTTTTAATGTATGTTTCGTTTATTTTTTTTGTTTGCTTTTAATGTGTCTATGTGCCCTTTGTGCTTGTATTTAGTTTGTGTGACCCTAAGCAATGTACCCATATTAATTAATGTAATTATGTATGCAATATTATGTAATTTTTATTAGAAAAAATTGCACATGAGTTTCTCACCAGTTCTTCTCATAGTGTGTTACAACTCGGAGCTGGTACTTAGATTGATTTTAATTCTACCCAAAACAGTGGGATTAAAATTAATCTAAGCTTCGGTACATTATTTTCTTAAATATTTATAAGTATCATATAATTTTTATATTGCATTTAATGTAATGTAAGCTTTGACGGTTTAAGCGCCCTTTGGGACCCAAGAAATAAATTATTTTTGATTTTGATTTTTGACTCAATGAATAAGAAGGACATTTTGATTTCCCAAACTTTTATAACGAGTGTCGATTAAGGCATTTGGCTTTTACGCCGTAGTTGTGGTTTTGTCGTTGGGCCTATTTTGCATTAAACCAAAACAATAAGCTGTGTCGTTTGGCCTATTTTGCAGCATTCAACTACATTAAAATCTTATGAATGTAGCTGAATAATGGTCTAAGCTTCTATATCTACGAATAATCTAGTAAGGAGTCTCGGGTGGGGGTTTGTTTCATCTTGCAGTCCCTCTAAAGGGCATCTGTATCATGATGTTGCTTACAATCGTTGTGCTTATTCAACTGTCAGTTGACATGGCGCTAAATCCATTTTCTCTTGTATTGTTTTATTCTAAGTCGATGCTTGAGCCAGTTTACTGTCAGCTATTTTTTTACGGCAGGTATTTGAACCATTTTACCTTTCTCAAAAGAATACTAAAGAACATTGCCCATTTCTGGCCCACTAAGGAACTCATGAACAGCACTAAAGAGTTTCAATTTGCTGTTAAATAATCATTTTTATTTATAACTTAATTTATAGGAATTACTAAAAGTGTGCCAAGAAACTTATTCAATAAAGATGTTTAAAAAGTTGTGTTAGCGTCTAATGTGTCCAAAACGTAATAGATTAGAAGTTGCAAGTAAAGAAATGATAATATTAAATGGATTATCATTTTATTATCACTTCTTCTTAATCGATTTGATATTTTTTCGACTCAAAATGACTTTAGTGACTTGCAAATCCTGACTCGGTCCTTAAACATTTTTGACGTGTGTATTTTTAAGGTATTGATGTGATTAACTACAAATAACTTCGATTTTGAACCAAATATATAGATTGAACCTTGTCCGAAATCTATATCGATTAATCAGTATCATTTAAAAATTGCAAAATAAACTTTTTTGACTGTTAGTAAATGTCAATAATGTCAAAGTCAATTTATTTTATTATGTTTGTTTTTGGTCGTGCTCATTGTGAATGCTTTTTTATGTTTTTGGATCTGTTTAACGACTTTTGGCTTTTTCTTTCGGATTTCTACCCTCACCAAACGATTAACTCATTCCTTTCTACTCAAAAAAAACGAAATACTTTAACTATTCTAGCAAAAATATGTACACACCTAATATTTTTTGAGTTTATAAAAGTACGTCTTGTAATAAAATTATGAATGTGGCGGACCTCTAATCAATCTCAAAATTCTAGTTTAACACTCTTTTATCTAATACAATAATAACTATTACAATTTTTTAACTGTCTGCATCAGGGCATGGGCTGGTCATCTCTAAGAAAAATGGGCATTGTTCTTTGATGCATTTTGGGCTAACCAACATAAAATTTTCAAAATAATACACAATTAACAAGAGTAATAGCTTAAAAATAATCCTTACTTAATTAAGGATATACTGTATAAAATAAATTAAAGTCTATCAAATAGTTTTTTTTTATGATTTTTATTCCAATAAATAATAATCCATCCTCGTGCAAGTTTCACTAAATGTCGCTTAGATCAATATTAGCGTTTCAACCGTCGATATCAAGGCAGCTTTTCTCAGTAACACACTAGTTGTTTTTCTTGCAACTATCTGCCCATTTACATGTTCAAAACAGACCACGAACTCCAAAATGAAAGTCTAGGTTTGCAATCGGAATTAACTTTTAGGATGAAGGGTTCAAGTTAAAGTTAAATTATTAAAATTCAAAATTGTGTTGACATATTATTATCGAAGTCTGTTAAATATTGATTGATCCTTTAAACAGGACTACAAAAGAAAATATAATTCACCACGGGTTATTGTTTGTTGATGATAGTGACGATGTTTTTTTTAAGATTACCCTATCTGTGGCTGAAACGTAAACCAATTAAATGAACAGAAAACTCAAAAGATTAGTCAGTATTATGCAATATCAAAATACGAGTACCTACACAACATACAAATAGGAACCGTTCAGACGTGCCTACCATCAATAACAGATCGCATGAAAACATAGGAATATTTTATTTATGTCTATCCGTATCGAACTCAGTCTCAAACAAATACAGATTTTATGTTTACATACTACTAGTGTTTGTCCTGGATTTACTTGTGCTTTCCTACTGTTTATTCAAAGAACAAACTTTGCATAAGAAACGCAACCCTGGGTTGTGAGGGAAAGAAAATACAATTGTTTTACTGGGGCGTTTGTATTTTTCATAAGTTAAGGTTCCTTATTCAGTTTTTGTAAGATCAAACATGGATGTTGTGATTATGGACAAAACTTTTGAGTCCATTAAACCGTGGAATGAAAAGGACCAGTAATGACTGTTTTACGGGATAATTATTTAAGCCGTGCGTTTTCTTTCAACCACGTGATACCTATTGTTGTCATAAAACGTCGATGTGATGTTTTTTTAAGAACTGTTGATTTATTTCAGGCATTGGTATTATACTTAGTATCGTATATTTTAATGCAGCAATTATTTACAGGCGATGTAAGGATTATTATATGTGAATCTAATTTCCGCATACGTCGCGACGTAGTTATAGTAAATCAGACGGTAAATCATTTCTCAGAGGAATAATAATTAATCACTATTGCTACGTACGTACGTAATTGGCATAATATTGATACCATACGAAAAGCAATCGTTAAGCTTTTGAACACGCGAATAGTAAAACTATATTCCATAATTCAAATAGGTATTGGAATAAATCTAAATATAGGTCAAAGGTCAATGGTACATTTTCCAACCATTGCAAAAAAATAAGTATTTTTATACCGACATGTAGTGAATTTTGTAACATTCATGGTTTATATGGATATAGGAAAAGTATAAAAAAGTGAATAAATCTTTTGGTAGGTATAGGTATAACCACTGTGGTACAGAGTATTAATGAGTTTGTCATTAAATACGTAACGATATCCCGACAATATTAACATAAGAAATAGATTAATGGCCCCGAAAAACTGAACTTTTTGTTTACAAGCATTGAATGATCATAAAATTCTGTAAATACAGCAGGAAATAACTGTGAAATCTTATCAAAAGTCAAGAAACATTATAACTAAGGTTAGAGAAGAAAACCACAGCAAATTCTGCTCTTGTACACAAGTCAGCTTCTAGAATGTTTGTCGAGAATTGAATGTATGCCACAACGAATAATTCAACCACAATAATTACTGCATTTTGTTCACAAAACATAATACAGCAAAGAAATGAGTCAGTCCCCTCGGTAAGATTCCACAAGGGCTATCATCCGAAAACGTTTCCACCCCAATTTTCTACAACAATTAAAAATATAATAAATCTTTCAAACTGTAACAGAGACGAGTGGAGCCGAAAGTCGAAATAAAGCGGGACACACACGAGACGTAATAAACACGGCCATAAAACCGCGGCCGTGGCCTGACAAAAGTAAACAGGACATCCGCTTAAAAACAATGCAAAGTGTACAGGGTACGGACGAAAAAAAATTAATAGGTATTTGTTCAGCAAACGAATTTCGCACAGTCCAAACAAAGTTTTTGAACAGAAACCGCGCGGAAACGCGGCCGGAGGAGCGCAACGTGAAACGGATGGTTTTTCGAACGAATTTTTTTACGAAACGGTTTAGAAAACTTTTTTTGTGCAGGCCGTAATTCGGTTTAAAATTTGACGCTCGAATCGTTCGCTTCAGAAGTGATAGTTGTACCATAAAATATTGTTTTTATAAATGGTGTGCCTCCATCGCCACATCTGCTGACTGTACCCTTGTGTACTGAAATAATTTAACAGTTTTTATGCGACCACAAAATATATATTTTTTTCACTAAAAAACTGTTATTCATTGGCGTAGAACATAGGAAGTTGGGTCGACGATAAATGGAACTTTATATATAGTATAAATATTACGACCTTTGATTTTATAGCTCTTTTGTGTACGTGTGAAAAACAACATTGTGACTATTTCTAATAGCGGTAGAGATTTCACAATTCTGCGGTGGTCACTATTTGGCAGTTATATCCATGAATACGAGGACCGTTAAAAAGCGCATTCTCTACACAGGTTAATAATTACTTAATACCTCTATAAAGTCTTATATAATGTTTCATCCAATTCCTCAGTAGATTCATATTTGTTTGATCACTACAAACGATTATGTGCCTTTATGTATAAAAATATAATATTGTGACCTGAAATACAAACATCCTCGTTTAGGCATCACTCATCCACAACATAATTGAATCAATACTCTACCTAGTCGATGATTAAAAATAATTCCTTTGTTCCTTGACGCAATATATATAGAATCCAATAAGGTTTTTGACTCATAAATTACCAGTGTGAGAATATATTATTATTTATTTTCCATATACTGTAAAATGTGTAGGAGACTTTTGCCCAGCAATTAGACGGTATTGGGCAATTAAAAAAATATATGTAATGACATCATCCTCCTAGTGTTATCCCAGTTGCAAGCCTGGGTCCGCTTACTCCATAGAACAACTGCCTGTCTGACCTCCGTAACCCAAAAGGATAGTGATATTCCATGGTTTAGACAAGTGTTAGTTTATTCAGAGAATCTGACTTTCTGTAACGACTGTCAAAGATCTTCATGATAACCGGGACCGACGGCTTAACGTGCTCTCCGAGGCACGGGTCAAACGAGAATTAACTATTTAATGCGCACATAACTGCGTAAAGTCAGTGGTGCGCGCCGTGGATTCGTATCCAATACCCTCTGCATGCAAGTCTGTTGGTATTTCCACTAGGCTATCACTACCCTCACTGAAACAAAATAAATAACTTAAAATCCTTGAAGCCGGACGATAACACCGAGGACACAACCATTTCTAGAGGGACCAGACACATAACTTTAGTGCGTACTAAATATTTCAGTAGTGTCTGGACACATACGGCCAACCAGATTGGATGTAGCTGTGTTTTCAAATTAATTGTCTGCATAGTTTATAAGGTTAGTAATAAAAATGGAGAGCTGGAAATTTGAAGTAATTATTTACTTATCAGAAATGAGAAATGGCACACCTAATATGGCTGTTCTTGGCACCCGTTGCATGAGTATTTGGAAAGTCTCCCGTGACTCAGCATTAATTTTTTGTGCGGTAATTGTAAAAGAATAAGTATTAAAAAATAATTCGAATAGAACCAAAGATGGAGTTCATACTTTTGTAAAAATTATTTCTGAAGTATCGGTGAAGTATCGGGAAAATTAAAATATTATGTATGTTACTGATTTGTGAGCGTGACACTAGACGGAAGTGTAGAATCTTTTAAGTCTTTCAGTCATTATTTTCTACATTTTTGTTCATAAGCGTCTCATTTTGACCTAAGTGAATAAAGGATTTTGACTTTGACAAATGGTAGCATATAGTGATATGCTAAAAAATATTTTTTTATAACTGGGTGTATTTAGCTTTTTCTATAGCATGTCAGGAACCAATTTCCTAGCAATTAATAGCTGTCTAGAATAGTAACAAAATATCGAGCATATAACGTCTAGTTTCACAGTATGAAATTCAGTACGCGTGCAAAAGGCGGTAGGTGTAAAAAAGCGGTGCCGTTAGATGCGAGCTCAAACGCCGACGTCACAAGACGCTGTACCTAATGCAACTTAACATCGTCTCGACGCCTGGATGGTAGCCAGCCGACACGATTTGTAGTACGGGAGCTGGGAGCATAAAATATAAGCCAATCTCTTATTAATCTTTTTTTCCTATAGAGTCTTGTTCTCTTATTCAAGCATTTTTCTATACATTTTTGTTTCATTGTAATTTTACTTACACAAAAAATTACGCTATGTTATTAGCGTAATTTTTTGTTCCAAATTATATTAAAAGGAAAATGAGTTGCTGAATTATATAAGTTTTGAAGTCGTTGATCCTTTATTTGGTTCTCCAATTATTTGAATACGTTGTATTTTGCCGTCGATAGTGTAAACGGCGAGTCTATAATTTTGATGAAAATCCAAAGGGATAGTGCAATTTAATTCTCTGGACCAGTGTCAGTTTATTCAGGGGTTCTGACTTACCATAACGTCTGTCAAGGATCTTCACTATAGCTGGGACCGATGGCTTAACTTGCGCTCTAAGGCATGGCGTAATCGGTCATTAATTATTTGATGCCCACATACCTCTGAAAAGCAATTGATGCACGCTGTGGGTAGAATCCGCATAGCATCCGTTTTTCCCTCGCTACGTCCGCGGACAAACGGCATTCATTCATGAAAAAGTTAATACCAAATCTGGTTAGAGTAGTACATGGGCACCGGTGACCAAGGCGAAATACATGGATACGATTACGCTAGAGAATAGAAGAAGAAGAAATAGCGCAGTTATTGCCTATATTTTCGAAATCACAATTTTGTTGCTATAGACAACTTAAGCCCCGTAAATCCACATCCAAACTCTCGACCTAACCTCTCCGCTAGTACCCAGACAGGAGCGTTCCGTCAACGTCCTACCGTCTCCAATTTAATAACATTTCCCGTGGGAACCTCGCAAACTTTATTAGCTAGCCATAAAACTGAATGCAGACCGCTAGCCAGGAGCCAAGGAAACTACCAACCAGACTAGAGCACCTATCATATTTTACTACCTTTGACGTACCACCACTTTTAGTTTAACTGCAGTTTGAGGAGATACTAGTCAAGATAATGGCGTAGACGAAATATTTAATGGTCACTAATAATATTCTTGGTTATCAAACATGAGCCCTGCAATTTTATTTCCTTGAATCGCCGGACTGTCTCAAGATTGGCTACGGACTGAGAGCTTCTAATTTTTTTATCTTTAAATCTTCAAGGACCAAAACCTTTCTAGATCCCTACAAAGTACATGTAGCCTTCCGTCTGAATTTTCTAAAGCGTGAATTTACAAGCACGTGGCATTATTTTGAGATACTTGATATCTATACAAATATTATAAAGAGGGAAAATTTGTATTTTGTATGTTTGTTACGAATAAACTAAAAAAGTACTGGACGGATTTTAAGAATTCTACCCTAACCTAACCATTGTAATGCGACATTATTCCTGAGTAACATACGCTATATTTATTTCTAGAAAATAATGGGTGTCAATCGCCGTGTGGTTGACGGCATAGAATACAAGTGTCACCACCCCCTATCTTCCCGTGGGTGTCGTAAGAGGCGACTTAGGGATAACACGATGCAAATACCATATTTGCGTAGAGACGGAAAACTTGTCATCAAACCCTATACGACTGCCTCGTTGGTCTCGCGGCATAAATGTGCGCATGGGATCGGGAGGTCCCGGGTTCGATTCCTGGGTCGGGCAGTATTATTGGGTTTTTCTGTCACGAAATTCTCAGTAGCAGCACGGAGTCTAGAAATGTGCCCGGTACGGCAATAGGCTCGCCCCTTATTACGTGGGACTAAAGTATATCTGGCGAAAAGTGGGTGCAGAAAAACACCTCTGCCTACCCCTTCAGGGATAAAAGGCGTGACGATATGTATGTATGTATAAAAAATAATGGGGATCCCTACAAAAACAGCAATAATGTCTACGACACATAGTCGTAGACACGTTACTAATAGTGATTAGTAACACCTTCACATCACTACAATCGTGTCACAGCACTACGGCGCCTGCGCACCGCCGCGCGCCGTCATAGTCAGTGTCAGCGATCATGTCGAAGCCAGTTCCAAATGAAAGATGGTATGCAGTGGACTGTAGATTACATTTGGTAGTAATACTAGTTCTTTACAAATGCGAAAATGCCCGACAATATTCAGCGCAAGATATAGGATTTGAATACGTGTTTCTCGTTGGGCTTCTGATGGCTAACAACTACGGCGCTTGCGCACGGCGAGCGCGCGCCGTCGGCTGACACAGTTAAGAAAAACCTCAGTGCATTAGCCACATAAGGTGAAAAAACAGAATACTGGGATACATTAATCACACATTTAGTGTCTAGTAAATTCGACCCGAACACATTAAGATATTGGGAAGAACACAAAAACACACTCACAGACATGTCCACACTTGAGTGCCTGAAAATTTTTTTAAGAGATCGCGCTGATGTATTAGAAGTTTTAGAACAATCAAATACTAAAAAAAACAGCAACCAGTTCTAAATGAAAAAAAATTAGGTTGGTTGATAACAGGCTGCATTTCAGACAGTCAGAACACACTGACCAATCAGAACACTCAAATTCAGAACACATTATTCAATCAGACCTCAGACAACACACACAGAGTTAGGGAGATAGAAAACATTTCGACTCCTTCAGACATATCACAGACTCCTCATCAATCATGTGAGGAAATGGTTATATTAACCACACCGCTTAAACAATCGGCAGATAGTTTAAGCTGGTCAGAAAAACAGAAAATGAATTGTTTTCTGTACAAAGGAAAGCAATTCCAATCAGACTCAAAAACACATACACACAAACAAACATGGCAACACACTAAACAGAAACCCCCAGATATCATATCTAGGGTTGTCACAGGTGGCTCTCTGGTCCAGGCCTTCTCAGGGATGATGATAGCAGCTGCTGGCCAACATCACCTGGACATATCAGCAATTGTTTTGACCTCCAAGAACCGCCACAGAACCACAAACACAAACACAAAATCATTAAATCATACACACACTCAAAAAATTCATACAATTCAGAACTTCAAGAACCCCGTCAGAACCACATACACAAACACAAGTTCAAACACAAAAACATTGAATTAAACACACACTCAGATAATTCATACATTAAGAATTACTCAGATCTTCAAGAAACCACCTCAGAACCACAAACACGAAAATACTCATCACTTTCACACACACAGACAATGCATAGATTTACAGACAAATCAGAACCTCCAGAAACAGTAACAAGTGTTAGGAAATGGTTTTAAGAACCACACCGCTTAGCAATTATCAGATTGTTTAAGCTAGTCAGACAAAGAAACGTTTTTTCTTCACATAGAAAAGCAATTCAAATCAGAACTTTCATAATCAGAATTTCAGAATTGGTTATATGAACCACACCATTTAAACAATCACCAGTGTTTAAGTTGGTCAGACAAACAGACAAAGAATTGTTTTTTCTTCACATAGAAAAGCAGTTCAAATCAGAACTTTCAGAATTTCAGAATTCCTAAAACACTAATCATGTTTTAGGAATTGGTTATATGAACCACATCACTTAAACAATCATCAGAGTGTTTAAGCGGTCAGACAGAATTGTTTTCTTAACATAGAAAAATTACATAGCTCCGTAATTTTAAAAGTTATATTTAATTTCAAATGAATAATATACGTTTATATCTCATTAATACTGTGAATAAAAGTGTGAAAGACATTGAGTTTGGTGTTTGAAACCTCGATACAAACAGTTTTTGGCGGACAGATCTACTACCAGGTGTTAACGGACGGATTTGAAATCGTCTTTAAACCCGGGGAGTATTTTACTTATTAACTTACACTCCTCGTCGCACATTTACTCGGCTCACACCAACGTGAGCTTCGTCCATCACACACTGGCACAGTTTCTGTCTCCTTTTGCTTGACAAAAACGTGGAAGCAAAATCGAAGACTGAACAAACGCCCCATACAAACACCTACTACACTTACACTTCACATTAATTTAAGTGTTTATATCTTTAACAAGGCCCATATATATAATATCTTTATAATTTAATATAAACATTGGTATAAATTAGTAAATTTGCCAAGATATATTATATATTTTTCTTTTTCTACCTACATATTTTGCCTTATTAATAAAAAAAATTACTAACACCTTTAATTTCTGTCCTTTAAATAATATTTTCCGTTTCTGTTGTTTATCTACTGTCCTTCTAGCTATAGTATAATTAATTTTTTATATTATTATTTATTTATTATCTATAAACTTCTACTCGTTACTGATTTATCTCTTCTCTAACATCTTGAATATTTTTCTGTCCATAGGTGTTTGGCATATCCTTGGCTATGAGCCATTCCATAATGAGCACTATGATGACCAGGAAGGCCACAGCGAAGGATCTAGAAAACAAGCTGAGAGTAATCTTGGTTGAATTAAAGTGCCAGGAGGAGAATAATCATCTACTGAGGGAGCGTGCAGACTGTGAAGAGGACATCAGGGTTGTCAACGATAGGGTTTCCAACCTGAAGGCTCAACTCGCAGAACTCCATATCGAGTATATGGACACACTGGCCCAGCGAGATAGGTTACAGGAAGAAATCCATTTATTGACCGCTAGCAATGATGCCCATTCATGGTCTATGAATCGCATTAGGGAACTAGAATGCTGTTTAGAACAATCATTTACTAAGATTAATTCACTAGAACAAACTGTAGAGATATTAAACAGTAATAAAACTCAAAATATTTACTCAGAGGTTGTAGGTAATAGATAAGGCTTAGATTCAAAACAATTAAAAATAAACATGAATTGTCTGAAACGGCATAGAAAGTATAATAAATTAAATAAACATATTAGGAAACTCATTCTTAGTCTAAAGCAATATAGGAAAACTAAGATAACATCTCAGCAATATAAATGTTTAGTTTCTGAGCGTTCAGATTTGTTAATGGAGTTTACATTACAATGCAGAGTTGATTAATGGCAATATGTTATATGACCAACATACTAGGGATCTTAAAAGTCAAATTACTTCCTTACAATCTCAAATAAGTAGAATGAACACGCTATATGAAAATGAGGTTCAGGAGTATATTAGGAAATATGATGAGATTGCACAAGTGGGGAGGCAAAATTTAGAATATGTAAAGGCCTTAACTTTCACTCACTTTTGGCGTCGGGACGTGACGACCCCACCGCCCACTGGGGGAGTTACTCGGACGAGTAGTTACTCGTCATAGTATTTCCCCCAGCGCAAGCAGTCAACCGAAAGATGGCGGTCAAACTATCCGAACCTGGCGGAAGTAAATATCAAGGTGCTAGATGGGCAGCAGCGTCCAGCTCTAAAGACTTCTGCCACTGCGATCGCCAATACGCCTGCCAAGCGTGGCGATTACGGCAAATCACCCCAAACATGAACCACATGAATAAAAACCGGTCCCTAGTCCCCGGCGGCCCCGCTAGTCCTGGTTATGGTAGCGGCCATGGTAACGGCGGGGCAAGGGGTGCGAAGAATTTCCGGCAGAGATCGGGCTACCACCACCGACGAAAATTGGCCCTGGCAACACTAAACACGCGCACACTGCGTACTAACGAGAAGATTGTCGAGCTGGAGGAAGAATTGAGCAAGTTGCGATGGGATATCATAGGCCTATCTGAAGCCCGAAGACAGGGGGAGGACTCGATAGTTCTCAATTCCGGTAACTTGCTCTTCTACCGGGAGGGCGACCAACAGTCCCAAGGTGGTGTCGGGTTCCTCGTCCACAAATCTCTTGTGACCAACGTGGTAAATATCGGGAGTGTGTCGAGCAGGGTAGCGTACCTTATACTCAGAATATCCAAGCGGTATTCGCTGAAGGTCATACAGGTATACGCTCCGACCTCGACGCACCCGGATGAGGAGGTGGAGGCCATGTACGAGGACATATCTCGGGCTATACATGACTTCAAAACCCATTACACTGTGGTCATGGGAGATTTTAACGCGAAACTGGGCAAACGCGACGGTGATGAGCTGAGTGTGGGGCAATTTGGATATGGGCATCGGAATTCCCGGGGTTACTTGCTGGCTAGCTTTATGGAAAAGGAAGGACTCTATATGATGAATTCCTTCTTCAAGAAGCGAGAAAGCGAGAATGCCGCAAGTGGACCTGGGTAAGTCCAGACGGTGCCACCAAAAATGAGATTGATTTTATCATGTCGACGAAGAGGCAAATATTCAATGATGTCTCTGTGATCAATTCGCTTAAAGAGAGGAGCGATCACCGAATGGTAAGAGGCACATTGAATATCTGTACAAGCCTCGAACGGTCGAGGTTGATAAAGTCCACGCTCCGACCGGCACCGGTTCATATCCAAAACCCCAAGAGCTTTCAGCTCGAACTCAAGAACCGTTTCGAATGCCTGGGCGAATGCGTAGATGTGGACAAGTACAGTCACGGGTTCGTGGATGCTGTGCATACAACAGGGGCTAAATTCTTTAAGCCCCAGAAAAGCAAGAGAACCAGCAAGATCTCAGGTCCGACCCTCGAGCTGTTAGAGGAAAGGCGCAAGATGGTTCTGCTATCCTCCGAAGACATGCCGAAATATCGGCACCTCAACAGGCAGATCTCTAAGTCTCTGACTCGCGATCTTCGCCAATACAACACAAAATGTGTTCGTGAAGCGATCGAGCAGAATAAGGGATCCAAAGTGTTCCAGAGAGATCTGTCTGTTGGGCAGAGCCAGCTGACAAAGCTGAAGACGGAGGATGGCAGAATCGTATCGTCCAAGTCAGAGCTCTTATAGGAAATCGAAAGGTTCTATGGACAGCTATACACGACAACGCAACAACCCGCAAGTACTCCCATGTCAGACCCTAGAGCTGGATTGACCCGACACTATACCGAAGATATCCCGGACGTCAGCGTGCACGAGATTAGTGTGGCTGTGTCTCAAACAGCTCAAAAACAACAAGGCGCCGGGTGATGACGGAATTACGAGCGAGCTTCTGAAGGCCGGCGGTACACCCGCTATAGAAGCCCTTCTGAAGCTATTTAATTCCGTCATTCTCGAGGGTAAAACGCCACAGGCGTGGCATAGAGGTGTGGTGGTGGTGCTTTTCTTAAAGAAAGGGGATAAAACCCTCTTAAAGAACTACAGACCCATCACACTTCTGAGCCACGTCTACAAGCTGTTTTCGAGGGTCATCACGGATCGTCTCGAGAGCATGCTAGACGACTTCCAGCCTCCCGAACAAGCCGGTTTCCGTAAAGGCCATAGACCACATACATACGCTGCGGCAGGTTATACAGAAGTCCGAGGAGTATAACCAGCCTCTATGCTTGGCGTTTGTGGACTATGAGAAAGCCTTCGATTCGATCGAAACCTGGGCGGTGCTACAATCTCTTCAACGGTGCCAGATTGACTACCGATATATCAAAGTGTTGAAGTGTTTGTATGAAAACGCCACTATGTCTGTCCGCCTCCAGGACCAGAGTTCGAAACCTATTCAACTCCAGCGAGGGGTCAGACAGGGGGATGTCATATCCCCGAAACTGTTTACCACTGCGCTGGAGGATGTTTTCAAGCTTTTGGACTGGAATGGACTCGGCATCAACATCAACGGCGAGAACATCACTCACCTTCGATTCGCAGACGATATTGTAGTCATGGCTGAGACCATGGAAGACCTAGGCACAATGCTTGATGGCCTCTGTAGAGTCTGCCAACAACTAGGTCTTAAGATGAACATGGACAAGACGAAAATCATGTTGAACGTCCTTTTTGTCCCTGCTCCTATTCAGGTTGGGAACTCTACGCTCGAAGTTGTCGACAAGTATATCTACCTGGGATAAGTAGTCCAATTAGGTAGGTCCAACTTCGAGAAGGAGGTCAATCGTCGAATCCAACTCGGTTGGGCAGCGTTCGGGAAGCTACGACATATCTTCTCGTCCGATATCCCGCAGTGTCTCAAGACGAAAGTCTTTGACCAGTGTGTGTTGCCAGTGATGATTTACGGATCAGAGACGTGATTGCTCACTATGGGCCTTATCAGAAGGCTCAAGGTCAGTCAGAGGGCGATGGAGAGAGCTATGCTTGGAGTTTCACTGCGAGATCGAATCAGAAATGAGGAGATCCGCAGTAGAACCAAACTCACCGACATAGCTCTCCGGATAGCCAAGCTGAAGTGGCAGTGGGCAGGGCACATAGCTCGAAGAACCGATGGCCGTTGGGGCAGAAAGGTTCTAGAGTGGCGGCCACGTACCGGACGACGCAGCAGAGGTAGGCCCCCCGCAAGGTGGACCGATGATCTCGTCAAGATCGTGGGAGGCGGTTGGATGCGGGCGGCTCAAGACCGGTCTGTGTGGAGAACCTTGGGGGAGGCCTATGTCCAGCAGTGGACGTCGTTTGGCTCCAATAGCAATAACAAATACCAATAGTTGTTTGAATATCATAAAACCAACATTACCCACTTGTGAGTCCCAGATTATTTGCGATAGTGATAAAAGTACTTGTTCAGTGAATAATAGAACAGGTAAGTCTTCTTTAGGTAAGAATTCTGGCACAAATAAAGTTTATATGTTCTCAGATAGGCTTGGTGTAGGTTTAGGTAGTTTAATAAATTGTGAGCTGACACAACACAATACTATCAATTATTGTTATCCAGGGTCTTCGTTTACATATCTAATTAATAAATTAAATACAACAATATTTGATAGGCAGTCTACAATAATTATCACATATGGTGATAGCCCAACGGTGACTAAAAAGGATATATTTAATTTGACAGAAGTTATGTTACCGCTTCACAGGAAATTTGAATGCAAATTTATAACTCTTGCTTTGCCTTATTTTTATAGCTTAAATGAAACAATGAACAGTTATATTCATGAACTCAACTTGTGCTTATACAATTTGACATGGCAATATAAAGATTTTATTTTATTATTTGACACTAATAATTTTATTAGTAATTTTACATTGACCAAAGATACCATGTATCTGCCACTATTTTATAGAAGACAAGTTGCAAAATTATTAGCATTTAATTTACAAAATGACACGCAGGTACATGTAGCGTATCCAAGAATTTAGCTTCTGTAAATAGTTCCTATCTTAATAATTCTTCAATTGAATATACACACACAAGTTCTTTAAACTTAAGACTAGGACAAAGGGTAGACAAATTCAACTAAATGTAGCACATCAAAACATACAAGGTCTATCTGGCAAGGATTTAGAATTCAGTTTATATTTAGAAAATCACAGTATACAAGTTATGTGTATTACAGAACACTGGCTAAAAGAGTAAAAAATTAAATTCTTAAATAACTCGCAATACACGGTACACAGTGCCTTCTCTAGGAAACACGCTATTCATGGTGGATCCATGATTATTGTTTCAAATAGCTTAACATGTAAAGAACGGAAAGACATAGCAAGTTTGTCTATAGAACGCACCGTGGAACTGTCATGTGTAGAACTTGAGCAGCATATTATCATATGTGTATATTGTCCACCGTTAAGTAACTTTAGCTTGTTTGAATCAGTTATCGAAGATGCAATTACTAAAATTAGGAGCAATAAGAAAGGTATTATAGTTTGTGGTGAATCTAATGTAAGTATTCTTGATCATTCAGTAATTACTAGTAGATCTTTTAATCTATTTAAATCATTAAATTTTAAAAATTTGTTCCTTGAACCAACTAGAATTACAGCAACATCATCCACCTGTCTTGACAATATATTTAGTAATTATACAGTTTCGAATAAATTAGTTAGTTCTGAATTAACTTCGGATCACTGTGGTCAATTAGCAAGGTTTCCATATTATAGTGATAGCATTATACAGAAAGTGTTAGTTAGGCCATTACCTAGGCATAAGTTTAATGAATTCTGGAATAAAATTTTGATTGGAATGAATACTATGAGTCCTGATTTAATGGAGATTGATTCGCCAAATGAAAATTTCAATAGTTTATTTAATGTAGTTAACAAGGAATTTCAGAATACTTTACGGACTAAGGAGAAAGTAGTTAAGGAATCTCGAGCTTTTAGTGAGTGGGCTACTGCAGGTATTTACAAAAGCAGAGCAAAGATGTACGAGTTGTACGGTATGAAGAGATACAAATCTGATTTGAACTTCACTGAGTATGTTAGGAATTATTCTAAGATATTTAAAAATAGTGTGCAATACAGCTAAGGCATTATTCGTTAGGAACAAAATTGAACAATCCTCGAATAAAATTAAGGCAACCTGGCGAGCTATTAATGAAACAACAGGTAAGACAACACTAAGAGGTAATAGTTTTAGTTTATTTGATAGTGACAAATTAATTCATGATGACAAAGAAGTCGCACACACATTTAATAAATTCTTTGCTAGCATACCGATTACTACTACTAGAGAATTAAAATCATCAGCTATAGTCGCAGAAAACCTATTAGAATCTAGTGTAGGAAAATGTGATGTATTATTTAAGTTCGATTGTATTAATTCTACCGACATTATGAGTACTTTTCAATCTCTAGAGTCTAAGAATACAGGTGATCTCTGGGGCATTTCTGTTAAGGTTTTAAAAAGTATAATTTATGTAGTAGCTCCTTATTTAGGCAACGTATTTAATAGGTGTATTGAATCAGGTGTTTTTTTTCGATCTTATGAAACACAGTAGGATAATACCTCTTTTCAAATCCAGCAGTAAGACTGATCCTAGTAATTATAGGCCAATATCGATACTACCTGCCTTTAGTAAGATTTTTGAAAAGATCATACTCAAGCAATTACTTAGACATTTTAATCTAAACAGCCTCCTTCATAGTGAGCAATATGGATTTACCAAGGGTCACCCGACAACAGATGCAGGAGTAGCGTTACTTAAACACATATTCAGTGCATGGGAGGATGCCCAAAATGCTATTGGTGTGTTTTGCGACCTTTCGAAAGCATTCGATTGTGTCTGCCATGAAACGCTCTTATGCAAACTTAGACATTACGGCGTACAGACTAAAGCATTGGAAGTCATTAAGTCATACTTAAGTGACAAAATCTAATGTGTTGAAATAAACGGCTCAAACTCCAGTGGCTTACCTGTTGATTTAGGAGTGCGCAAGGCAGCATCCTAGGGCCTTTCCTGTTCCTTGTTTGCATAAACAATTTACCTTTATACTTGAAAAACATTTGTGACGTTGTACTGTTTGCTGACGATACTTATTTGATATTCAAAGTAGATAGAAATAAGAAACATTTTAACGAAATAAACAGTGCGCTCATTCAAGTAACTAGATGGTTTATTATTATTAAACACTTCATTGTACACCAGTAAATAAATAATTTTACAATAAATTACATTGCAAACTTATAACTAGTGGTACAAGGGCGGCCTTATCGCACATTGCGATTTCTTCCAGGCAACCTAGTTTGGAAATAATTATTTAAATAAAAGTAAAATAGTGGGTAATGGCGTACCTTGTGGAAAAGTGCGAAAGCAAAAAATAGAAAGAAGATAAAGTTGTGTAAATTCTATACTTATAAATACATAATTAATAAATATAAACCATAACATAAAATAAATAATAATAAAATATAAATATATATATATATATATATATATATATATATATATATATATATATACATATTACTAAATAAAGTACTAATATTAATATATACATAAACAATACATGGATGAATAAATACATAAACTAAACTATATATGTGTGTCAGTCATGATGAATCTGTCATATAATGCTGAGTGACGAGTTTTTTAAATATGTTTAAGGATTTAGCCCGTCTGATAGATTCGGGCAACGCATTCTATAAGCGTACAGCCTGCACAGTGAAAGATTTTTCAAAGAAAATCGTTGAATGAGTAGGAACTTTCAGTTTTAGATTTTAATGTAAACAATCTAGTACTGAACGCCAAAAAAACAAAATGTATTAAGTTTGCTCTGCCTAATGTCAGAAACCTTGGTCCTAGTATAGCTCTAAATGACGATGTTCTCGAAACATCTGAATCTACATTATTTCTAGGAATAACACTTGATTCGAAATTACTGTGTGCGCACTTTACATATCTCTCAGGGAAACTTAGCTCAGCTGCTTATGCCATTAAGAAAGTTCGTAGGTTGACTGATTTCGATACGGCTAGATTGGTTAATTTTAGCTATTTTCGTAGTGTTATGTCATATGGCATATTATTATGGGGTAGGGCCGCTGACATCGAAAATATTTTTATATTACAAAAACGAGCAGTTAGGGCCATTTACCAGTTAAAGACAAGAGTCTCACTTAGAGAAAAATTTAAAAATATTGGTATTCTTACTGTAGTATCACAATATATTTATACCAGTGTTATGCATGAACGACTACATATAAATTCTTACAAAATGAATAGTGACATACACAATATTAATACTAGGAACAGGCACAAACTATGTGTACAATATTTCCGTTTGCACAAAACGCATAGCTCTTTTATTGGGCTTAGTATAAGAATGTATTAATTTTAGACTTGCCTTTAAGGTCGTTTCAGACAATTGTTAAAAATAATCTTTTACTAAAGGCATATTATAGTTTAAATGAGTATCTTGACGACAAGTACGCTTGGAAATAAATATTTTTTTATTAGGTCAATTTCTTTTTATTATTAGGTCAATAGGCAGTTTTATAGTGTAGTTAATTACCGTATTCTCTTTTACTTACTAGATTTGCATTCTTGTTCTACTCTTTTTATTATAATTTATCGGATTTGTAAGGTGAGGGTAACTCGTGGTCATGAACTGCTAACTAATAGATTGTAAATTGCTGCATATACCATTACTTTCCGGAACATACTGTTCCACCATAGATCAGAACAGTCATATTCGCGAGTTGCTTACCTCAAAAGACGTAAGTGGATGCTCCTGTTTCACCATATTCACTTTGGGAGGCTTACTAAATGAACATAATTTATTGCTTGAGTATGATATTAATAACTATTAACTTTTGCAATAGTAGATAACTCACAATGTAAAACAGTTTCAGCTCCTTACAAATATAACATGTAAAACCATTATACTGGCATTTAAAAAGAGTGGCCACGAGTTTTATTGCCCGTTCTTTCTCGTGGTTCTACCTATTGCATTGCGAACGTGGCAGTAAATGTAAATGTAGAATCATCTAGTAATTAACTTTAATATTCGACGTTCATAAGCGTCACTTTGTGGCCTAAATGAATAAATGATATTGACTTTGACTTTTGACTTTTTGATTCCAATCAGAGAACAATTCAGATACAGATCATACCTTTCAGAATATTTCAGAATCACTGGAATACTAATCAGTGTTTACACACAATCAGACAATTTCTCAGAACTTTCAGAAATAATTCACAATATCAGAAACAACATTCAGAATTACACACAGATAATTCATTAATTTACAACTTCACAAATTAACAGACATAACTGCAAACATATTGCAGTTGATACACAATTGTAAAATAAAACACAGTAATTCAGCTTCAGACAATTTCAAATCATTAACAACAAAATAACTATTTTCAACAAATTAAATTCATTATATTAACATCACAATTAAATTAATTTTCTATGGAATATTTATTTTCAATTCACAAAACATTATCGATAAAAATCAGATCACTTTCATAACATTCATTAATTATCAGGCTGGTGCTCTCATTCGCGTGGGCGGCAGGCTCGCTAACCTGCGATTACAATATAACAAATAGTTTGCAATCATCACATTAATTTGCAAACTCATTACTTCACATATCACAGAACATTTTCCATGTTTCTTCACAGTTGCTGCCAGTCCCATATAGTCATGATCAGTACCATAGGGGGCGTGGTAGTCAATAATGAGTCATACATATGCATCTATGTATGCCTTGCAGTTTTTGATGTACATCTGGATCAGATACCGACTTGACGTAAAAATCTTAATTAGCATTACTAAATACATTCATTAGCTGCCGAGGAACCTGCCATACAATGACACTTTCAGACTATTCAGACATTCATTTTCAGACTGTTCAGTTTCAGACTTTCGGCTTCACATACACATGCACATACAGGCTATGGCACTACTCGTAATGGCGTCAAATGTTGTCACAGGTTTCCAGCAGAGAATCACAACTTAATCAGCGGCAGTGCAGCAGAACAAGGCATCACTTCCACTTCATTCCCCATATTCTCAATACTATGGTGGGTTATGGTGAGATATAGGCAACGGACGGCAACTTAGGCGGGTCTAAGGCTTAGCACACCGCACACATGAGGCATTTCCCCACATACTTCTCACTTTCTAGGTCTTGGCCGCCTCTCTTCCAGCCCGTCTGATTCACTCTCTGCCTTCACTCCATTTCACTTCTTAATTGGTCAATCATTTTCTGTATCCTGAGCAACCACTGGCCAACTGCAACGCATGAAAATATGAACAAGAATCAAATTTCACAGATCCAGACCAGATAGCATGAGTCGTCGCGACGGCTGCCATGATGCGCGACCACCTGCCCGCTGGGTCCTGGGAAGAGTAACGCAGCTCCAACTGGGGCCTGATGGAGTCACAAGGATTGGTCGGCATCAAGACCAGCACAGAACCGCTCAGAAGAGCATGCAACCCACTCGTTTGCGGCCCGGCAGAATGTCTACGACACATAGTCGTAGACACGTTACTAATAGTAATTAGTAACACCTTCACATCACTACAATCGTGTCACAGCACTACGGTGCCTGCGCACCGCCGTGCGCCGTCATAGTCAGTGTCAGCGATCATGTCGAAGCCAGTTCCAAATGAAAGATGGTATGCAGTGGGCTGTAGATTATATTTGTTAGTAATACTGGTTCTTTACAAATGCGAAAATGCCCGACAATATTCAGCGCAGAATATAAGATTTGAATACGTGTTTCTGCGTACGGCGCCTGCGCACGGCGGGCGCGCGCCGTCGGTTGTCAGCCATCAGAAGCCCAACGAGAAACACGTATTCAAATCCTATATCTTGCGCTGAATATTGTCGGGCATTTTCGCATTTGTAAAGAATCAGTATTACTACCAAATATAATCTACAGTCCACTGCATACCATCTTTCATTTGGAACTGGCTTCGACAATAATGAAACCCAAGGTGTAAGAACATTTTCCAGAAAATATCTTTCATGGCGTGCGCTGCTAAAACTATTAATGATACAGAAGAATAATGTACTACATTATTAAAGTACTCATTATTACCTACAAAACGTCCGCAATATCATAGGTCTATCTCCTAAGGAAAATCCACAGAAACCATTTTTATCAATAAAAAAATAGAAAAATATATGTAATGGGTTATTTTGGAAGCCATTTTAAGCAATGTAGTATTACTTCTTATCCAATTAAATACGCCAGATATGTTGTATATTTAATGCTTATAAAATTGTCTTTGACAATATATCATTATAATGAATGTCTTAAAAGATGTAGCAAGATTAAAATAACGCGTGAGAAAATAAATTCACCGCTCGCACACCGATATTCCGTCGAGACAAGACTCTTGATGCGAGCGATTGTTGGATATTCATTGGATATACAGACGCGCCGGTGCGGCGCATTTGTATCGATACAAACGACAACAAACTGCTCTGTTGGAAAAAAACGTGGTTTGCACAGGCCCTAAATGGTTAATTATCGAACCATCGGAAAGAAAACTGTATGAGTAAAAGTGTGTCATCACCATCATCATCACGGAAAGTTCTTCGAAATATTCTCGAAAAGCAAGTGAAGTCTGTCAATCCGTACCGGGCTATCGGGGCTGGCTATCAGCAAACCTTTTTTATAGTGAAAAGCAGTCCAGCTCATGCACTGGAATAGTTTTATGATAATTTGTAGATATACTAAACTTATCGCAGTATGTTGTAAAGAAATACGGCATAAATCAAATTTAACATTAGCAATATGAATAAACCATCTCATTTAAAGGTTAAATCAGTCTTTAAACGCAACAAAACCAAAATTAGATTAATGATTTAGTCGCAAGTACATTACCAGCAGATAGTTTTAGAATATATGTACCTAAATAGTAGTTTCATAAAATATTAAGCTAAGACTGCAATCTTATTATGACAGGAATAAAGCCTTAATAGTCCATTTATCATTAATAGCAAACAACTGCTTAAAAATCCTTACTCCTTAGCAATACAATCCCTAGGGTTCATCGCATTAAGCATTTCTGAAAGTGACTGGTAACACTCAAAGTTCTACTCGCTCATCAAACTAAACCACTGACTCAGCAAAAATATAGAAATGTTTCTTTATTCTTAATGATGGAGAAAATAAAATTCTCTAAGCAATCGCTTTACCAACTATGGCTGCGAAAACTTTTAGCTTGCAATATCACCTTTGCAATAACCACGTTCCATAACAAAAGATACCTATTAATTATGACGGGGTAAAGTGATGAAATGGCAGGTTTTTTGTATTAATTTAAGATAATTTGTGACTCGCTGAGAAGTTCAATAATTTAGTCGCATATTAAAGACTAGCAGCCCTCCCCGGCTTCGCACGGATGGACAGTTGTTTTTCAAATATCCAATGAATATCCAACAATCGCTCGCATCAAGAGTCTTGTCTCGACGGAATATCGGTGTGCGAGCGGTGAATTTATTTTCTCACGCGTTATTTTAATCTTGCTACATCTTTTAAGACATTCATTATAATGATATATTGTCAAAGACAATTTTATAAGCATTAAATATACAACATATCTGGCGTATTTAATTGGATAAGAAGTAATACTACATTGCTTAAAATGGCTTCCAAAATAACCCATTACATATATTTTTCTATTTTTTTATTGATAAATATGGTTTCTGTGGATTTTCCTTAGGAGATAGACCTATGATATTGCGGACGTTTTGTAGGTAATAATGAGTACTTTAATAATGTAGTACATTATTCTTCTGTATCATTAATAGTTTTAGCAGCGCACGCCATGAAAGATATTTTCTGGAAAATGTTCTTACACCTTGGGTTTCATTATTGTCGAAGCCAGTTCCAAATGAAAGATGGTATGCAGTGGACTGTAGATTATATTTGGTAGTAATACTGATTCTTTACAAATGCGAAAATGCCCGACAATATTCAGCGCAAGATATAGGATTTGAATACGTGTTTCTCGTTGGGCTTCTGATGGCTGACAACCGACGGCGCGCGCCCGCCGTGCGCAGGCGCCGTACGCAGAAACACGTATTCAAATCTTATATTCTGCGCTGAATATTGTCGGGCATTTTCGCATTTGTAAAGAACCAGTATTACTAACAAATATAATCTACAGCCCACTGCATACCATCTTTCATTTGGAACTGGCTTCGACATGATCGCTGACACTGACTATGACGGCGCACGGCGGTGCGCAGGCGCCGTAGTGCTGTGACACGATTGTAGTGATGTGAAGGTGTTACTAATTACTATTAGTAACGTGTCTACGACTATGTGTCGTAGACATTCTGCCGGGCCGCAAACGAGTGGGTTGCATGCTCTTCTTAGCGGTTCTGTGCTGGTCTTGATGCCGACCAATCCTTGTGACTCCATCAGGCCCCAGTTGGAGCTGGGTTACTCTTCCCAGGACCCAGCGGGCAGGTGGTCGCGCATCATGGCAGCCGTCGCGACGACTCATGCTATCTGGTCTGGATCTGTGAAATTTGATTCTTGTTCATATTTTCATGCGTTGCAGTTGGCCAGTGGTTGCTCAGGATACAGAAAATGATTGACCAATTAAGAAGTGAAATGGAGTGAAGGCAGAGAGTGAATCAGACGGGCTGGAAGAGAGGCGGCCAAGACCTAGAAAGTGAGAAGTATGTGGGGAAATGCCTCATGTGTGCGGTGTGCTAAGCCTTAGACCCGCCTAAGTTGCCGTCCGTTGCCTATATCTCACCATAACCCACCATAGTATTGAGAATATGGGGAATGAAGTGGAAGTGATGCCTTGTTCTGCTGCACTGCCGCTGATTAAGTTGTGATTCTCTGCTGGAAACCTGTGACAACATTTGACGCCATTACGAGTAGTGCCATAGCCTGTATGTGCATGTGTATGTGAAGCCGAAAGTCTGAAACTGAACAGTCTGAAAATGAATGTCTGAATAGTCTGAAAGTGTCATTGTATGGCAGGTTCCTCGGCAGCTAATGAATGTATTTAGTAATGCTAATTAAGATTTTTACGTCAAGTCGGTATCTGATCCAGATGTACATCAAAAACTGCAAGGCATACATAGATGCATATGTATGACTCATTATTGACTACCACGCCCCCTATGGTACTGATCATGACTATATGGGACTGGCAGCAACTGTGAAGAAACATGGAAAATGTTCTGTGATATGTGAAGTAATGAGTTTGCAAATTAATGTGATGATTGCAAACTATTTGTTATATTGTAATCGCAGGTTAGCGAGCCTGCCGCCCACGCGAATGAGAGCACCAGCCTGATAATTAATGAATGTTATGAAAGTGATCTGATTTTTATCGATAATGTTTTGTGAATTGAAAATAAATATTCCATAGAAAATTAATTTAATTGTGATGTTAATATAATGAATTTAATTTGTTGAAAATAGTTATTTTGTTGTTAATGATTTGAAATTGTCTGAAGCTGAATTACTGTGTTTTATTTTACAATTGTGTATCAACTGCAATATGTTTGCAGTTATGTCTGTTAATTTGTGAAGTTGTAAATTAATAAATTATCTGTGTGTAATTCTGAATGTTGTTTCTGATATTGTGAATTATTTCTGAAAGTTCTGAGAAATTGTCTGATTGTGTGTAAACACTGATTAGTATTCCAGTGATTCTGAAATATTCTGAAAGGTATGATCTGTATCTGAATTGTTCTCTGATTGGAATCAAAAAGTCAAAAGTCAAAGTCAATATCATTTATTCATTTAGGCCACAAAGTGACGCTTATGAACGTCGAATATTAAAGTTAATTACTAGATGATTCTACATTTACATTTACTGCCACGTTCGCAATGCAATAGGTAGAACCACGAGAAAGAACGGGCAATAAAACTCGTGGCCACTCTTTTTAAATGCCAGTATAATGGTTTTACATGTTATATTTGTAAGGAGCTGAAACTGTTTTACATTGTGAGTTATCTACTATTGCAAAAGTTAATAGTTATTAATATCATACTCAAGCAATAAATTATGTT